>LR880972.1:95835927-95864730 GCA_904067115.1 Aegilops sharonensis | reverse complement strand
CGTCACCGGGCTGTACGTGTGTTGAACGCGGAGGTGCCGTCCGTTCGGCACTTGATCATCGGTGATCTGAATCACGACGAGTACGACTCCATCAACCCCGTTCACTTGAACGCTTCCGCTTAGCGATCTACAAGGGTATGTAGATGCACTCTCCTTCCCCTCGTTGCTAGTTTCTCCATAGATAGATCTTGGTGACACGTAGGAAAATTTTGAATTTCTGCTACGTTCCCCAACACCATCATCTTTCAGCTTGGTTTTCTCTAGGAACGCGTTGAAGTTCATGGTGACATGAGCGTTGGCCATTAGATCTACAAGACATTTTGCAAAGATTTTAGACTAATGTTCATGATAATTAAGTTCATCTAATCAAATTATTTAATAAACTCCCACTCATATTTGACATCCCTCTAGTCATCTAAGTGTTACATGATCCGAGACGGACTAGTCATCGTCCGTGAACATCTCCATGTTGATCGTATCTTCCATACGACTCATGTTCGACCTTTCGGTCTCTTGTGTTCCGAGGCCATGTCTGTACATGCTAGGCTCGTCAAGTTAACCCTAAGTGTTTTGCATGTGTAAAACTGTCTTACACCCGTTGTATGTGAACGTAAGGATCTATCACACCCGATCATCACGTGGTGCTTCGAAACGACGAACTTTAGCAACGGTGCACAGTTAGGGGGAACACTTTCTTGAAATTATTATAAGGGATCATCTTATTTACTACCATCGTTCTAAGTAAACAAGATGCATAAACATAATAAACATCACATGCAATTATATAGTAGTGACATGATATGGCCATTATCATATAGCTCCTTTGATCTTCATCTTCGGGGCTCCATGATCATCTTGTCACCGGCATGACACCATGATCTCCATCATCATGATCTCCATCATCGTGTCTCCATGAAGTTGCTCGCCAACTATTACTTCTACTACTATGGCTAACACGTTTAGCAATAAAGTAAAGTAATTTACATGGCGTTGAATCAATAACACGCAGGTCATACAATAATTAAGACAACTCCTGTGGCTCCTGCCAGTTGTCATACTCATCGACATGAAAGTCGTGATTCCTATTACAAGAACATGATCTCATACATCACAATATATCATTCATCATTCATCACAACTTCTGGCCATATCACATCACATGACAATTGCTGCAAAAACAAGTTAAACATCCTCTAATTGTTGTTGCATCTTTTACGTGGCTGCACTTGGGTTCTAGCAAGAACGTTTTCTTACCTACGAATAACCACAACGTAATTTGTCAACTTCTATTTACCCTTCATAAGGACCCTTTTCATCGAATCCGCTCCAACTAAAGTGGGAGAGACAGACACCCGCTAGCCACCTTATGCAACTAGTGCATGTCAGTCGGTGGAACCTGTCTCACGTAAGCGTACGTGTAAGGTCGGTCCGGGCCGCTTCATCCCACAATACCGCTGAAGCAAAATAAGACTAGTAACGGCAAGAAAGTTGACAACATCTATGCCCACAACTGATTTGTGTTCTACTCGTGCAATAGAGAACTACGCATAGACCTAGCTCATGATGCCACTGTTGGGGAACGTTGCACAAAATAAAAAATTTCCTACGTTCACCAAGATCCATCTATGAGTTCATCTAGCAACGAGTGAGAGATGCATCTACATACCCTTTGTAGATCGCATGCAGAAGCGTTCAAGAGAACGGGGTTGATGGAGTCGTTCCCGTCATGATCCACATCACCGGAGATCCTAGCGCCGAACGGACGGCACCTCCGCGTTCAACACACGTACGGTCAGCGTGATGTCTCCTCCGTCTTGATCCAGCAAGGGGGAAGGAGAGGTTGATGAAGATCCAGCAGCACGACGGCGTGGTGGTGGATGCAGCAGGACTCCGGCAGGGCTTCGCCAAGCAACTTCGGGAGGAGGAAGAGGTGTAGCAGGGGGAGGGAGGCGCCAAGACTCAGGGTACGGCTTCCCTCCCTCCCCCCTCCTTTATATAGGCCCCCAGGGGGGGCGCCGGCCCTGGAGATTGACTCTCCCAAGGGGGCGGCGGCCAGGGGGGTGGAGTGCCCCCCAAGGCAAGTGGGGCGCCCCCCCACCCTAGGGTTTCCAACCCTAGGCGCAGGGGGGGCCCAAGTGGGGGGCGCACCAGCCCACCAGGGGCTGGTTCCCTCCCACTTCAGCCCACGGGGCCCTCCGGGATAGGTGGCCCCACCCAGTGGACCCACGGGACCCTTCCGGTGGTCCCGGTACAATACCGGGTAACCCCGAAACTTTCCCAATGGCCGAAACAGCACTTCCTATATATAATTCTTTACCTACGGACCATTCCGGAACTCCTCGTGACGTCCGGGATCTCATCCGGGACTCCGAACAACTTTCGGTTTGCTGCATACTCATATTCATACAACCCTAGCGTCACCGAACCTTAAGTGTGTAGACCCTACGGGTTCGGGAGACATGCAGACATGACCGAGACGGCTCTCCGGTCAATAACCAACAACAGGATCTGGATACCCATGTTGGCTCCCACATACTCCTCGATGATCTCATCGGATGAACCACGATGTCGAGGATTCAAGCAACCCCGTATACTATTCCCTTTGTCAGACGGTATGTTACTTGCCCGAGATTCGATCGTCGGTATCCCAATACCTTGTTCAATCTCGTTACCGGCAAGTCACTTTACTCGTACCGTAATGCATGATCCCGGACCAGACACTTGGTCACTTTGAGCTCATTATGATGATGCACTACCGAGTGGGCCCAGTGATACCTCTCCGTAATACGGAGTGACAAATCCCAGTCTCGATCCGTGTCAACCCAACAGACACTTTCGGAGATACCTGTAGTGCACCTTTATAGTCACCCAGTTACGTTGTGACGTTTGGTACACCCAAAGCACTCCTACGGTATCCGGGAGTTACACGATCTCATGGTCTTAGGAAAAGATACTGGACATTGGAAAAGCTCTAGCAATACGAACTACACGATCTTGTGCTATGCTCAGGATTGGGTCTTGTCCATCATATCGTTCTCCTAATGATGTGATCCCGTTATCAATGACATCCAATGTCCATAGTCAGGAAACCATGACTATCTGTTGATCAACAAGCTAGTCAACTAGAGGCTCACTAGGGACATGTTGTGGTCTATGTATTCACACGTGTATTACGATTTCTGGATAATACAATTATAGCATGAATAAAAGACAATTATCACGAACAAGGAAATATAATAATAATCCTTTTATTATTGCCTCTAGGGCATATTTCAAACAGATTCTTCCTAATAAACTGTTTGTGGTGTACTTGATTTTTTTCATTTTGATTTGAAAGACAAAATAGGGTTATGGCGGGAAATGACGGTGTTTGAATTGGTAGAACATTTATCTGTAGTGTCACGCAACAATAAGAGTGTCGTGTTAAAATTTGGAATTATTCAAGCTTCGGTTGGCCTTTTTTGTACATTAACTAAGTTTATAGGCATTTAATATACATAATACAAATTTGAATTAGAGGCACCTTCTCCGGTGCCTCAAAATAGGTTCAAAAAATCATATATGTGTCATTGGGTGAATGTTTAGGTCTCATGCAAAAATGGGAATTTTTTCAAACATCTGGACGTCATGGCTCGGTCCGGGACATTGAGAAACTTAGGCCCTGTTCGGAGTCACTCCAGCTCCTAAAAATACGTCGAGTTGGAGCATCCGTTTCCTAGCTCCGTGTTTTTTAACTCCAGCTCCAGGAGTGTAGTGGTGGAGTGGCGGGTCTCCGAACAGGGCCTTAGTTTAAGATTCTTGTAAATCCAAAGCTTGCCTAGAAATCATGAAACTTGGCATGGTGTCATGACATGGCACCAACATGCTGTGGTAAAAAAAGTTGTCCAATTTGGGACAAGTTTCGGTATAACCTTCTTACAAACCAAAACTTTTCTCAAGAAGCCTCATGGTTCTGAGAGGGAACATGTCACCTCTATGTGCGAAACACATACGCTACCTCTTACCGCCTTGATTTTTTTACATATGCAACATGCAACTATAGGAATGTCTTGTTAAAATTTGAAATTATTCGTTTTGTCTTTTTTATACATTAACTGAGTTTCTAGGCATTTAGTGTGCATAGTTCAAAATTGAACTACAGCCACATGCTTCACTGGACCAAAATGAGTTGAAAAATCATATATGTGTCCTTGGGTGAATGTTTAGGTCCCATGCAAGAACTGAAAATGTATTTCAAACATTTGGTCATCATGGCTCGGCCGAAAATATTTAGAAACTTGGTTTTAAATTTTTGTAATTCCAAAACTCGCCCGAAAATCATGATAATTGACATAGTGTCATGACATGGTACCAACATGTTATAGTGAAAAAAAATAGATTTGGGACAAGTTTTCTAAGTATTTAGTGTTCATAATTCAAATATGAACTACAAGCACATGCTCTGAGGAACCAAAATATGTTAAAAAACCATATATGTGTCCTTGGGAGCATGTTTAGGTCCCATGCAAGGAATGGTAAGGAAGTTTAAACATCTCGGCGCCATGGCTTGGCCACAAACATTGAGAATCTTGGTTTCTAAATCTCCGTAAATCCAAAACTTGCCTGAAATTCAAGAAACTTGGCATGGTGTCATGACATGGCACATATATGCTGTGCTAAAAAATTTGTCCAATTTGTAGCAAGTTTTGGTAAATGCCTATTACAAACGGGAGTTTCTCACAACAAGCCTTGGTTTTAATAGGGAACATGACACCTTTGTGGGGGAAATGGCATTCGATGTCTATTCGTGCCTGGAACTTTTTTCTGGAGGCAACATAGACCAAAAGGAGTGTCGTGCTAAGATATGAAATTATTCAGGGTACGTGTGGCCTTTTTATACATTAATTGAGTTTCTAGACATTTTGGAATAAATAGCTGCCACATTATTATTGCAAACGGTTGTATTATCCCAATCATGGGCATTCCATTAACTATTTACGTACCGCCATGCGTCGCTCTTTTTTTATTGGAACAGTGGTGCAGTGCAGGAAGCTGTCCGCTGTGCCGGCTCATCGGGAAGCGAGCCCTTTGACCTACCAGTGAGCGGTGCCAAAAACTTATTGATGGTTTTGGTTTTGGCCACCTCAGGAAGGTACGTAGAACAGTTGCCAGTTCTCCTCCTATTCCTCTGTTATCCAAAACATTAACGTGTGCATCATGGGCACTCACTGGCTGCATCCACGTCGGACTAGCTACACGACAAAAAAGAAACAGTCGAAGGAAAAAAAAAACAAAGGGTTCTCTCAGCCTCAGGCCCTCAGCCCCCGACCCTCATCCCTCGATTCCTCTCCCTCTCCCTCGTCTGCAGCCGCCGCCGCCGCCACCAGCGTCCTCTTCGCAGTTGGCACCCCCACACCCCTTCTCTCCTTCCCTCACCATCTATCTCCCCACCACCGACGAGCTCCTCCCCTCTTCCTTGCCCCAGATGGAGCAGCAGGGCCGGATCCTGCCGCCATCCGAGGCTCGCAAGACCGCCGCCGCAGTGCGCCCGCCTCCCCGCGACTTCCTCGCCCACCTCGAGGCCTGCCTGGCCCGCCGCGACGGCGTCGACAAGCTCCTCAAGATCTCACAGTACGCTGCGCGCCTCGCCCTCGGCCCCTCGCCGCAGGGCCTCTGCCCCCGCAGGCCACCGCACGCTCAAGTCCTTCGAGTCCAGCCTCGGTCTAAGCCGCAAGGCCTTCCACCTCAGCAAGTTCGTCCAAACGTCAACGCCCTCCGCGCGCACCCCGGCCCCCTCCCTCGGCCCTTCGTGCTCCTCGCCTACGGCGGCGAGGGCGTCTACTACTTCATCGGGCAGTTCGTCTGGCTCGCGAAAGCTGGCCTCCTCCCGGCGCAGCTCCTCCCCCGCCTTCAGCGCCTCAGCGCCTGGGCCGAGCTGCTGGGCTACATCGGCTCCATCATCATCAAGCTGGAAGTGGTGATGAAGATGGAGTCTTCAATCAAGATGCGGCTGGCGGAGGGTTGTGGGGAGGAGAACGAGGCGGCGAGGACGATGAGGGGGAAGCTGCTGCTGAAGCGTCTGTCCGTTGTGCAGGACGTGGTGGATGCCTTCATGGTGCTAGGGGACGTGAATAACGGGAAGGGGTTGCTCGGTAGCTCCACGCTGACGGCGTCCGCCGGATTGCTGTTGGCCCTGATTAGCACGCACAAGAACTGGAATTCTTGCTGAAGTCCCAAGGTATGTATAGGTTTCAAAATACGCTTGACATTAGGATAAAATAAAGCTAAAATTTAGGCAAAACCTGTATTTCTAAAGGAAAGCGTTGCTTCTGTATTCTAGATGCCGATGTTGGTGGTATGGGTGGAATTCTTGCTGATACATTTGTTGGTTGGAGAACACTGATGCTGCTCATGATTAATTCCACCATTATCATTTTAGATATTTCATTTTGTGAAAAATAAAATAAAAACAGATGCTTCATTGTGGCTGTATTGGGATAAAGGGTTTGCTTTCTTCCCACTGTATTACTTATGGAAGACTTCAAAGATGAGTGCTTGGCTCCATAGTACAAAAACAGAAGCACTGAACATGCCTACAAGAGCAGAACAGCTCCTCGGCAGATCATTTTGCAGCAATAAGATGCACAATGCATCATAATTTGGTTCTGATGCACTAGGAAGTTGAAACCAACATCACAATCTGGTGTATAGTTTTCCTGCTGGAGTTTTCACTTCGTGTCAATATCAAAGGAGGTAAATTAACTAACCGTGCTGAATTGGCTAGCACAAACTTATTGATATGATTATGGGCTAATATATTATGAAGTGAGAATGTGCAACCAGAAGCACTGCAGAAGAAAGAATGTTGTAAATTTAAAACATGACATGAACTTGATAATACCAAGAGGTCCAAGATGAAGTACAGTACAGTTAGAAAGATAGAACCAGTAACCTTTATCTCAGTAACCTAAGCTACCAGATTAGCTTAACTGTTCAATTACCACAATGTTATATTGGTCCAACTGAATCAGCTTAAAAGGAATAATAGGCAAATGTAGTTCATACATATCGCACCAAAATATTGTTTCATTCACAGTTTAATTTTCTTATTTCATCACCTGTAAACTGCAATGCTCGCTCGCAAAAACAATGAATAAATACATAAATACGCAATGATATGTAGATCATAACTTATTGCAATGGTTTGACTGCAGCTGATTGTTGTTGTGGGGTCAATGTTAATTTAACTCGGTGTTTTTTCCAGCCATTGTTTGGATTAGCAGTACATAACCATTGTGAATTACAAAAACTGTTCTGAATTTACTCTTCCACTGACCTGGCTCTGATGGGAGGCCTCTTGACCCTCTGCTACCAGGGGCGAGGTGTGAGTGACGTAGGGATAAGTAGATACTACGGAGCTGCAAGGTACTGTTACTCCGATCACATAGCTGATTACTTATCAGTGTTTATTAGTTTATAACGCAATTGTTCCTCCAGTTAAGACTTAAGAGTAAGGAAGCTGGTATCCTTGGCATCTGGTAAGATTTCTTGGTTTGAGTAAGGTGTGACAATAATTTTTATTTCCTTCCATTTCTAGTAGCTAGGTAAGTCCACATGATAATTGTAGGCAGGGAACCCCAGTTAGTTATGTATTCATTTCTTTGGACAAATTGCTTATAAGTATCAAAGTACGACAATGATCATAGCATAGAATGATTTTATCAGCAATGAAAAAAAACCCGCCTCTTATGGTTCAAAGCAACAAATTACTATTTTCTTATAATCTGATGTTTTGCATTTATTGTAAGCTCCATAATTTCATGCCTGCTTATTTTTCGAGCTATTCTGCCTCATGATTCATTTCCATATAGGAGTTATAATTCCTGCTTGAATCAGCCAACCTGCTGCGTAAGTTTTGCAAATCGCTCTTACAGCGGACCAACTTGGCATTGTTGGTCCCAAATGCAGAAATGCTTGAGATGTGGCTTTGCTCAAGAATTCAAGATTAGATGAACTGTTAGAAATAGTTTCAGATTGAGATGAAAGAACCTTACCGCTTTCTTATCCAGTGGATCTTGAGAACAAAAAACTTGTAGTTAGATAGATGACTGTGAAAGCACGTCCTACCCCAGCTCTATGTAAAACGGTCCTGGAGGCAAAGTCATTGTTCAGGTGATCTATTTTCAGCCCACTGTTGAGGCTTATATAAACATATTGCTGTAAAAGCATATTAGTACCTGCTTATATTTTGACAGCAACGCGGTAGGTATAGGAGAAACAGTTTACTACCTCTGGTGATGGATTGCCATATATATAGTCATCCTTGTGGAAACCTGTCAACCAGCTGCAGAATTTTGGCTATAGGTGGTAGGGTACGCTCTACACGGCCACCGCTGCCGTGCAAACCCCCTCCCCCGCGTCGTTGTCTTGTTCTTCATGGGGCACCGAGGTGTAGATGGAGACTCTGGGCCAAGGCGGCGAGATGCAGAGGAGCCCTAGGTACAGGTGACGGGAGGCGATAGTGGCGGGTTGAGCCACGATGTTGGGACGGGTATGTGAAGAAGAGAGAGGNGAGCTGCAAGGTACTGTTACTCCGATCACATAGCTGATTACTTATCAGTGTTTATTAGTTTATAACGCAATTGTTCCTCCAGTTAAGACTTAAGAGTAAGGAAGCTGGTATCCTTGGCATCTGGTAAGATTTCTTGGTTTGAGTAAGGTGTGACAATAATTTTTATTTCCTTCCATTTCTAGTAGCTAGGTAAGTCCACATGATAATTGTAGGCAGGGAACCCCAGTTAGTTATGTATTCATTTCTTTGGACAAATTGCTTATAAGTATCAAAGTACGACAATGATCATAGCATAGAATGATTTTATCAGCAATGAAAAAAACCCGCCTCTTATGGTTCAAAGCAACAAATTACTATTTTCTTATAATCTGATGTTTTGCATTTATTGTATGCTCCATAATTTCATGCCTGCTTATTTTTTGAGCTATTCTGCCTCATGATTCATTTCCATATAGGAGTTATAATTCCTGCTTGAATCAGCCAACCTGCTGCGTAAGTTTTGCAAATCGCTCTTACAGCGGACCAACTTGGCATTGTTGGTCCCAAATGCAGAAATGCTTGAGATGTGGCTTTGCTCAAGAATTCAAGATTAGATGAACTGTTAGAAATAGTTTCAGATTGAGATGAAAGAACCTTACCGCTTTCTTATCCAGTGGATCTTGAGAACAAAAAACTTGTAGTTAGATAGATGACTGTGAAAGCACGTCCTACCCCAGCTCTATGTAAAACGATCCTGGAGGCAAAGTCATTGTTCAGGTGATCTATTTTCAGCCCACTGTTGAGGCTTATATAAACATATTGCTGTAAAAGCATATTAGTACCTGCTTATATTTTGACAGCAACGCGGTAGGTATAGGAGAAATAGTTTACTACCTCTGGTGATGGATTGCCATATATATAGTCATCCTTGTGGAAACCTGTCAACCAGCTGCAGAATTTTGGCTATAGGTGGTAGGGTACGCTCTACACGGCCACCGCTGCCGTGCAAACCCCCTCACCCGCGTCGTTGTCTTGTTCTTCATGGGGCACCGAGGTGTAGATGGAGACTCTGGGCCAAGGCGGCGAGATGCAGAGGAGCCCTAGGTACAGGTGACGGGAGGCGATAGTGGCGGGTTGAGCCACGATGTTGGGACGGGTATGTGAAGAAGAGAGAGGTTGGGAAAGGAAGTGCTGGACTAGCTGATGCTATGGGGATGAATTTGAGTGATTAGAGGAGAGAAGTTGAGAGAGATTTAGGAGATATATTAGGCTATGTGAGCCCAAGATGTATGGTTCTCAAGAAGGTATGTGATGCTAACGCATATACAAAGAAAGAGATGTGTTTTTGCTATTTTGATCGATGTGCTGNTGTTGGGACGGGTATGTGAAGAAGAGAGAGGTTGGGAAAGGAAGTGCTGGACTAGCTGATGCTATGGGGATGAATTTGAGTGATTAGAGGAGAGAAGTTGAGAGAGATTTAGGAGATATATTAGGCTATGTGAGCCCAAGATGTATGGTTCTCAAGAAGGTATGTGATGCTAACGCATATACAAAGAAAGAGATGTGTTTTTGCTATTTTGATCGATGTGCTGTTCGTGTCGTTATTTTTGCTAGATATGTGAGCCCAAGATGTGTGCTGGTGCTGCTACTATTTTTAGTTGCTCTTCTATTGCTCCTCATATATATAATTACATATGTATGTCTAATATTGCAGTTTTTGCCTTTGACTTTCGTCGTTTTCATTCATCTTTCCTTCTACAGTGTGAGTCTGGTTTCATGGAAATGTGCACTCCACAAGTGTGTTTCCGAGGAGACTGGATCGAGCTCACTCAGAGGGTCAGTATTGTTCAGGTTGGCTTCACTATTTTTCCGCTCGACTTGTATGACCTAGAATATAGTTATGTATTTTGTAATACTTAATTTTTCAAAGTGCTGACCAGTACTTTGAATATTGACGGATACTATATTTATATTGCATCCCAGATTATTGGTTTTTTTGTTCAGATATAGTTTGAACAAGTGAATCTAGAGTTGTTTGTGTTGCAGCAGATACTTCTATTTTTCCATTGACTAAATTTAATGCCCCTTTGTGATCATGCGAGATATTCCTCACTAGAACTTCAGTACAACCCTTCATTTTATTTAAACTTGGCAAGCCAAGTTATTTAATTATCTTAAAGTTGCCTCCTGGGTGATTATTCAATGCATGTTGGAACAAACTTTATCATGACCCATCGAGTATTTAATTACTTGAGCCAAGTGGATGGCTATTTCTGCTACTGCAGGTTTCTCATGGCTCAAATTGTTTGTATGGCCTTCCTATGAGATGCAGTTCTGAATACGAAAATGCCTTTTGGAGCTCGGCCTCCATGGNATTTTTCAAAGTGCTGACCAGTACTTTGAATATTGACGGATACTATATTTATATTGCATCCCAGATTATTGGTTTTTTTGTTCAGATATAGTTTGAACAAGTGAATCTAGAGTTGTTTGTGTTGCAGCAGATACTTCTATTTTTCCATTGACTAAATTTAATGCCCCTTTGTGATCATGCGAGATATTCCTCACTAGAACTTCAGTACAACCCTTCATTTTATTTAAACTTGGCAAGCTAAGTTATTTAATTATCTTAAAGTTGCCTCCTGGGTGATTATTCAATGCATGTTGGAACAAACTTTATCATGACCCATCGAGTATTTAATTACTTGAGCCAAGTGGATGGCTATTTCTGCTACTGCAGGTTTCTCATGGCTCAAATTGTTTGTATGGCCTTCCTATGAGATGCAGTTCTGAATACGAAAATGCCTTTTGGAGCTCGGCCTCCATGGAGGCCAGTTTTTGAAAAACGCAAAATTCATGAAAATTCATATTTTTACAATTCAAAAAAATCTGAAAAAAATACAGATATACATGGAGGCATAACACACATGCGTGTAAATTTTTAGGACAAAATACGTTAAAATGAAGTCTGTGCAAAAAAGACAAATCTGAGGCTTTTTAACACCTGATACTATTCATCCTCAAAGTCCAGAAATTTGTCTTTTTTGTGTAGGTCGCATTTCAAAGTATTTCACCTTGAATTTAAACACACACATACATTTCATCCTTGTAAAGTTGCATATTTTTTCCAAAATTTTTCAAAGTCAAAAAGTTTGATTTTAGAATTTTTAAAAAATAAAGGGCTCCATGGAGCTCGGTCACCAAAACGCCCCACTCTTCTGAATACCCTTACTTCCCCGTGGATCTATTATTGCAAAAAAGTAATGATATACGGTGAGCTACCACACACCATCATTTGGTCTTTTTAGCGCTTGAGTTGGCAAATTTGATGTAAAACATCATCCAAACCACGTGTAATATGCCTCTATGCGTTGGAGTTTTCTCCATGTCATTGTATATACTGGGCATCAATGCACCTTTACTTAGTACACTGGCATCGGTGATTCTTTCTCCTTAAATCTTTGCTTTGGTCTCTCAAAGTTTGTATTAAATTATATATTATATTCAGAGAATATGATACTACACATGCAAGGCAGATTGGAAAACTCTTGGTTTATGTCTCAGATGTCCAAGACTGTATTTCATAGTATGAAAATCCTTATATAATTAATGTATATTTACACTTAATGACTCATATACAACTATATTGCCAGAATAAGATCTTCGGGATTGGTGTTGTTAGGAAAGTAGCCTATGGATGGATGGAAACGAGGTAGCCAGTATACTTATGTTGGATTCATGTTAAAGCTTAATCAAATAACTGGGTAATTTGATGAGTGACAACTAGAAAGTAAGTAGTTGCATAGATAGTCCATCAAGCAAATNACCCTTACTTCCCCGTGGATCTATTATTGCAAAAAAGTAATGATATACGGTGAGCTACCACACACCATCATTTGGTCTTTTTAGCGCTTGAGTTGGCAAATTTGATGTAAAACATCATCCAAACCACGTGTAATATGCCTCTATGCGTTGGAGTTTTCTCCATGTCATTGTATATACTGGGCATCAATGCACCTTTACTTAGTACACTGGCATCGGTGATTCTTTCTCCTTAAATCTTTGCTTTGGTCTCTCAAAGTTTGTATTAAATTATATATTATATTCAGAGAATATGATACTACACATGCAAGGCAGATTGGAAAACTCTTGGTTTATGTCTCAGATGTCCAAGACTGTATTTCATAGTATGAAAATCCTTATATAATTAATGTATATTTACACTTAATGACTCATATACAACTATATTGCCGGAATAAGATCTTCGGGATTGGTGTTGTTAGGAAAGTAGCCTATGGATGGATGGAAACGAGGTAGCCAGTATACTTATGTTGGATTCATGTTAAAGCTTAATCAAATAACTGGGTAATTTGATGAGTGACAACTAGAAAGTAAGTAGTTGCATAGATAGTCCATCAAGCAAATTGGTCAAACTTTCTATCATTATCATGTTCTTTTGCTTGAAAGCTTTTGATTTATGAAGCACCAGCCGAAATGTAATCGAGCTCCCCCTTGCATATACTAGATTAACAAACTAAAACATGACCAATTAAATTTGTGTTTTTATTCATATTACAATCACTTCGTGAATCGATTTTGTCTACTAACATCTTATGATGTTGACGACATGACTCACCCAATCAAACAAGTCAATGTGCATAACCAAGCTGAGATTAAGGACGCAACGAGCCACCCCTAATGTGCATAGACAAGATTGAGGCGCACAAGACCGCCTCAAGAGGCGCGCCACGGGCGCGCCCCAACCGCTAGTTATCTATAAGCTGCGCCGCAAGGATCACTGCCTGCTGTGATGGAGGACAAGTCGACCAACAAGCGGGGTTAGATCGAGCCACAAGAGCCTCCAGCGAGCGTAGACTTCATCGGCAGCCTCCCCGATAAGATGTCGGTAACCATCATATCCCTCCACCCCATCAAATCTGGCGTGTGGACGACTTTCCTCTCCCGGCGATGGCAACGATAGCATTATATAGTATCAAATGACATTTACGCGGCATATGCCCCATTAGCTCCTCTGGAAGAAATAAAAGCACCGGATTGCTCCAAGTGTATCACATTCGGCTAGTGTCCTGCCATAGATTTATTCCTACTGCCTCTCAAACCTATGCAACTCATTTAAATAATACATGGTCACTTAAATAAGATGGCCATCGCTCCTTAGTGAATATATGAGTGTTCCCATCATCGTTAATAGAAGAATTGGACTTGAGAGGCTGGGAATGTTACTATATTTATCTGTTAGGAATTGTGAACGTGGTGATGCTTCGGTAGCTCATTGCAGTGCATTATATTTATCGGTTTATGCAGCTGTGGGCATGGTTTTCACTTTCAGTGAGATTTCAGTGAAATTCACTGAATTTCAGTAATTTCAACAGACAATGAAATATTACGTTTCAGCCAAAATATTTCAGCAATTTCAGTATAGCACAACAATTCCAATATTTTTCAAAATATTTTTTAAATTTTTCAAAATTTTAATTGAATTCAAATGAATATTTCGGTCATTTGGCTGAAATGAAAACCGAAATCACTGAAATTCACTGAATTTCAGTGATTTCGGTTGGTGCTGAAATTTTTCTGAAACTGAAATTGAAAACCATGGCTGTGGGTGTCTTCAATTTCAGCACATACACTACTTTTAATATAGTCAGTTTGATTTGCTATTCTTGTCTTTTATAATGGACAGACGAGTACAAGTGTGATAGCGTACATGTATTATGATGTGCCAAGTTATTGGAGATGTCGGTTTGTTTGTAATTTAGATATATTAAAACTGAGCACCCTTCCAACCCTCTCAGGCCATCGACATTTCTAATCGTTGGATTGCCACTTTTAGTCGTTTCTGGCCATCGGATCCTTTGTTAATCCCACCTAAATCTTGTGTGCAGGCTAACCAGTGCGTCAGGCTGCGCTGGCCTTTTCGGGCCGCTGCTCCGGTAGCTTTTTTGGGCGTCTTACTTTCAATTGGGCCTACTGGCCTACTGGGCCTGTACAGGAGTAGCAACGACGAGCACCTCGCCCAGCGATCCAGACTTCGCCAGTCGATGACATAAAGGATGCAAATGGGAGTCGATGCATTGCGTACAATTGGAGTTGATCCGCCCTTTAAGACGAGGAGTAAAGCACCCGTTTCTACACCCATTAATGGCTGTCAAGGTGCGTCACTCAATGGCGCATGATGGCGGAGATGCGTTACAGTTTAGCTAGCGCAGCCTATAGGTTTACTTCCTTCCCATTGGCATGCCTATATATGATTTGTATCGTTCCGTTGTTTCGTCGGCCCTTCTTCCTCCTGGTATACTACAAATCGCAACCCCTTCACCCGTTCAGTTCAGTCTGGAGTATTCTTTTTTTCTGAGCGACGGCTGACGACCACTCCTCCCACGACCAAGATGCCCCTTCCAACTCCGTTCCTTTCTCTGTGCGTCTCACATACCAAACCTGTGCTTAGGCAGCAGTGTCGGCAGTGAAGGAGTGTATTGTGGACTCATCTCCCTCTGCGTGACAATACAATCCCCATCTTTCTTTGCGATGGCGACATGGCGATGCTGGCAGCGATTCGCCCGGCGACTGCACCATCTTCCTCGCCATCAGCCACGACGACATCACCACCCTAGCGAGAGGAAGAGGAAATGGGAGCTACCGCGTTGGATCGTGGATGGACTCGTCGCTACGGGTGGAACCTATTATGAGTTGTGGTGCTTGAGATACACTAAGCAGGAAAGCATATCAGGTAAGGTCCATATAGAGCAGTGAATCTTATGTATATACGTAGAAGGCAAAGAAGTCAACTACCCTGTGTCTTCAGTAGAAAAGAAAGTCAACCATGCCTTGTGAAGAGAAGTCAACTACGCCTTGTGTCTTCAGTAGTTCAGTGCTAATAACTATATTGCTGCTTATTTGCTGCTTTAGGAAGCTTCGTGTGTCATATCAATAGCAAATACTCGAGCAAGTGCTGCACGTGCCCCCGACCTTTCATGTCTTTGGTTTATTGAGGATGGGATTGGGATGATTATACAACCGAGACAAAATGGGAAGCAGTTGTGAGATCACCTCCTGATTTAAAAGTTCTCAAGCTCTGTTAATGCGTTGGATGGGCCAAAATAATTGAGACTTATCTTATTTCTATGTTGAAGGATGCGCTTTACAATTTTTTGTGCCAACTTTGCCAAACAAAAAAAGGAGAACTTATAAACTGATGTTCAAATTGGTTTTTCAATGTCCAAGTGTAGTTAAATGTTACCTGGGTTAATGCCACCATGTAAGGAATACTATGTTCAATACTTATTTCACTATTATTACATTATCATGTATATTTGTGAAACTACCAATAAGTTAACAAAAGTGGATCGGATTGAAAAATTCCACTTTAGTGCCGATTTTATGCAAAATTATTCACAAAATTGTCAAAAGAGCGGGAACAAGAAATGTGTGGTAATATAACTTGCTTATGTTATCCCTACAGATGGCTTTTGCTCCATCCAATAAATTGATCCTTTTCCTCCGCCTAGCTATATGTGTTACATATTTGACTCTTTTTTTTTTTTTTTGTAAACTGGAATTCCCTCACTTCAAATACCGACATTGTATAGATAGGTTTTACCAAATTTAACTTCCATGTTTCATTCCTATATGAATGATACTTCAAAACTTCTTCTCTTGAAAAATTGGACGGGTGCGGCAACGCGCGCCATCCATGATCTAGTGGACGATAATATTGGACGATTGCGGATAACAATTAAATGCAGAACGGCCGCTGGATTCTCCCTGCTTTAGTTAGGATTAGATGATTTGCCCCATTTTTCTTTTATCTTTTGATCATTTGCCCTAATATGTATTCTAATTAATTCTTAATTAATTTAATTCAAAGAATCAACGTGGAATGACCTTTGTGCCCCTATGGTAGTTTTGCAATTTCTATACCTAATCTACCTGGTTCGACCCTCCATAGTTCGTACTGAACCTGCTGCTCGTCCTACTCGCTACTCTTAAAACTGATGCAACAAGAACACGAAGCAGCGCTGCAGCTCAGCGGCCCAGCGGCTACTGCTGCCGCTCGGAGGCCCGGCAGTTCCCGCTGCTACCCGACGGCTCAACTGCCCGGCAGCTTCCTTTCCACCCCAGTGGCTCCCACTTCTGCTCGGCGGTCGGGCGGCTCCCCATGCTGCGCGACGGCCGGCGGCTCCCGGTGCTGCTCGACGGCCCAGTGCCTCCCTCTGCACCTGGGGGGCTCATGTTGCAGCTTGGTTGACAGCCGCTCCCTCTACTGCTCGTGCTCGGTGACACGGCACCCACCCGGCGACCAAGTGCCCTGTATTTCCTTGCTCCTCTCGATTCCTCCACAAGGCAGCATGCAGCTTACAGCAGGGGACAGATTTAGTGTTTGACCAGTGCATTTTGAGCATTTTCCTCTGAACCCTTACTCTGAACTTGTGCATAGAATTTTGAGAGATCCCATTAGCCCATGTAAGCATAGGTTCTGCATCAGTTACTAATGTTTCTGTCTTGAACAGGAATACATGGACAATCAGTTAAATGATTTTTTTGCCTGTTAGATAGGAGTCATATGTCATTCAATAGATGACTCTGTGTTCACATCTTAGAATTAATGCAAATTTTCACACAAAATAAATGATTCGGAGTTCACATCTCACAAT
The DNA here is from genome assembly GCA_904067115.1 of Aegilops sharonensis. Taxonomy (NCBI): domain Eukaryota; kingdom Viridiplantae; phylum Streptophyta; class Magnoliopsida; order Poales; family Poaceae; genus Aegilops; species Aegilops sharonensis. Next base: position 95,847,525 of record LR880972.1, on the reverse strand, counting down.
TTATCACAAGTTACCACACAAAACAAAAATAAATGATTCAGAGTTCACATCTCCTAATTTAAAATAAGTCATCACATCATTGAAATCAACCTATCATCTTAATGCAATAAAATTTCAGTGTTTTTTCTTCCTTAGCGTCAATCTTCCTGGATGCTATAGAGCTTGAAGGCATGTCAAAAAGAGTTGCTGGAGAAGCACATTCTTTTTGTTCAATGTGTTGGTCAATCAGAGGATGAGACATTCACGCTTTGTGGAGACTTGTCAAAGAGACCCAGGACAACATATTAGTCACACCCATCCGGAGCGGCAGCAGCCGTTGCAGGCTTTTGTCCTTGCCACCGTTGTCATCGTGGAACATCGCGACTCCTGCGAAGTTGCCGGAGTCGCCCCGCCTTGCCCCGCCGTGATTGCTGGAGTGGTTGTGCCCAGATGTGACTACTTGTGGCTGCCAGTCTGCTTCTCGCCCTGGTCCATAGCGGTGGTGGTGGTGGCTCCAGCGATCTTGCGCTCATGAGGACGGTGCAAAGCTGATGGCCTGCTGCCTTTTTACCATAGAAGAGAGAGTTTATGGCCTTATACATATATAAGAGATTCGGTGAGTTTATGGCAGAGATTGATTGATCATTTGGTTTCCATGTAATTATAACCTTACCATACATGAGTTGATTTATTACCATAATTGCCATATTTCAGATTTTCGTGAGTTTATGGCCTTACCATATGTGAATTGATTTATTACCATAATTGCCATATTTGAGATTTTCGTGAATTTATGCCTTACCATAAATGAATTGATTGATTACCATATTTGAGATACGCTGGGTTTTCACGCGAGACAAAAAAACTCAGTAACAGAGAAAAACCGGTTGAAGGGGAAGAAAAATCGGTGGAAGGGGGAGAAAAATCGATGGGAGCGGGGGCTCTCGTAAGTGGAGGGGCGGACGAAAGGTTGGACGACGTAAGTGGGGAGAGGGAACGTTACGTTTCTTTTAGATAGTAGAGATACGCACACTCATGCGTGCTATATATATTAAAGAAGATGATGGGGAAGGAATCCCTCCATGTTGACGAGTACATGTTACAAGTTACATGTGGACCAACTCCATCAGTAAAACCGGAGAACTACTGTAGCCTAGTTCCTCGCATTTGCCCACCTTGCTGGCCCTCCGAAGAGAGGTTCTACATTCCCTTTCAAGATTCCGGCTTGTTTCCATACGTGTCCCTCGTCTTCAGTTCTCCAAACGAGCACCCTGAGGAGAGAGGTGCGCCGTTGAAGACAATCGCATTCCGGTGTTTCCACTTCTCCCACAAAATGAGGAGTAAGATCGCCCTCATATCCTTCACGCCGGAATGGAACGTACATGTGGCGGTGCACCAATCCCGCAGACTCGAGTCGTTAGTCGGCGTCCACTGTGGTCTATCCAAGGCCCGACATACGGTAGACCGAATCTCCCTCGCGAAGACACAACCCAGAAGGAGGTGGTCGATGGTCTCCTCATGCTGTGCGCAGAAGGGGTATGTGTCGTGATGATCCAATCCCCGTCTAGCAAGTTTGTCAGAAGTCCAACATCTATTGTGCATCGCGAGCCACGCAAGGAACCTGCATTGGACTGGGGCCTTTGATTTCCATGTAAATTCCGCTGTGGGCTCCGCCTCTCGTCCCATGAACTTCGCCCCTTAGGCTGATCTCTTAGAGTAGTCCCCATTGGCCCCCCAGGCCCAAGTAATAGAGTTCGCCGCATCCGGTACCAGGGCAGTTCGGGTCACCTGGGCCCATAGGGTCATGTACTCATTCAGCTATTGAATCGTGAGATCCGGGCCAACGTCCAAGGCCCAGTCCCCCGTCGATAACGCCTGGAAGACCATCCGCGATGCCCGCACACGGGGCACAACTAGGGCGTAAACCGACGGGGCCACGTCCTGAATCCTATATCCGTCGAGCCACGGGTCTTCCCAAAAGTTGATGAGCATGCCATTACTGAGGTTTGATCGCGTCGCAGCCCTAAAGAGCTGCCTGGGTTCCTCTGGGACCTCAATCTCAACTTCTGACCATGCCCTGGAGTGGTTTGTACGCTGCAGCCATGGCCATCGGGTTTGTACCGCAACTTTCAACTATTTGAGGTTGGGTAGACCCAGGACGCCCGCCCACTTGGGTGCGCACACGGCCTCCCCCAAGCCACTCTGCATTGTCCACTGTTGGCTTTGTCACTCGTGCACCACAGGGACCCTCTACAAATTTTCGTCATTGCCGTGATTACCTTCTGCGGGATGTCAAGTGCCACCATGGCGTGGATCGGGATGGCACAAAGTACCGATTTGATCAGGAGTAGGCGGCCACTCTTGGGCATGGAGGAGGCTCTCCATGTTGGCAATTTTCGCGCGAGGCTATCTACAAGTCCCATGAGCTGAGCTGAGGTTTGTCATCGTATCGTAAGTGGAAGGCCAAGATATTTGCACGGGTAAGAGCCTGCCGGGCATCCCAATATTGCCTCCACATGCCCCATCGCCTCCGCATTGCAGCGGATTGGCATTGCCGCACTCTTGGATAAATTGTTGGGTCGAATGTAATAGGATCGGCAAGAACGAGAGGGGAGATTTGGCTCGCGAGCTCATCTACACCCGCCATGAACAGTAAAATCAAATAAATGTTTCGGTGCGTGAGGTCAAATTTGAGGTTTGTGAAATAGTGTTTATTATGTACTATTCGAACCATTTTTTTTGTTGATAGTTGCTCAGATGTTTAAATGAACTATAATTTTATATCGGACCTCACGCACGGAACATCTTTCACTTAAAAATAAATAAATTTTCTTGAATTTGTCTAGTGTATCATAAATTTGGACTGATATGTTAGTACAGCACAGAATGCATACTTTAGGGAGCAGTCCAGGTTCATTTTTTAAGAGTAAGGTAAAATACTATCACATTACAGGCTAAGGCTACACAAAATTACATGTTTTCTTGGAGCATCTCCAATAGGCGTGCAACATGCGGCGCGCTAAAAAGGCGTTTACAGAGCATCCATAGCCAGTTTTTGCGCGCCGCGGAGCGCTGGCTCCAGCGGCCGCTGCAAAAAAATTGCGCGTGCGCCGCTCCAGCAGACGCGATATATTTTTACTACTTGCATCTTCTCCTTCTACTCCGATTCACACATTCGACTCCGACTTGATACGATACGCATAGATCGATAAATAAAAAGGTACAGAGATAGATAAAAACGATAGACAAAAACGATACATAGATAGTTCATAGCCTAGATAGATAAAAAAAAGATAGTTCAATTACTCCTCGTCGTCGTCCTTCTCCTCCTCTGACTCCGCCTCGGTGATGTCCTCCTCCGACATCCCAATGAAGGTGTCAAGGTACCTATCGTCGTCGGAGTCCCAGGACGACGCTGCTCCTAGGTCGATGTTGAATTGAGCGGCCGCCTTCCGCGTACGCCTGTCCTTGCGATAGGCGGCTCGCTCCGCCCTCCTCTCCGCCCTCCTTTGCGCGTAGAACTGGCGCTTGTTGATGACGTCCTGCGGGAAGCGTTGACGCCACAACAACATGGCTTCCTCGTCCATCTCGGCGAGGCCGAGACGGCGCTCCCGCCTTCGCTTGTCGCGACGATCCTCGTCAGTGATAAGCCGTGGGGGAGGTGCGAGCTCCTACGCCCGCTCCCGCGCCGGCACGTCGGGTAAGTTCATGTCCCTACGAGGCCACCGGAGGTGCCACGCCGTCGCGTCGTACGCGCGGGCGGCCTCGTGGGCGGTATCGAAAGTGTCGAGGCCGAGGCGCATCTTGCCGGACCGGATCTCGGCGGAGAAGGCGCCGGAGGGGCACACGCGGACACCATGGCAGCCCGAAACTCCCCGGCGGCGCGGCGACGGCGAGGCGAGAGAGAGCGGGGAGAAAGCGGGAAGAGAGCGACAGTGGGCGTGTGGCAAGGTGGAGAGCGGTGGGAGGGCGCTTTCGTGGTCACTTATATATTCGTGGTCGCTTCTCCTTGCAAATGAATGGACATCAAGTAAAACCAAGCAGAGGCCAGATGAAACAAATCCTCCTTAATGTCCTCGTCGAATCTGACCGGTTTTCCTTCTAGAATATGACGTTGACTAGTCCGTAGTCAACGACCTTGCCATGGGACAAAAAAAATGCATGCCATAATAAAAAAAACCAAGAACACGATGTAAGAGGCATCCACTTATCATCCATTCTGGTGCTGCAGTGCTGCACTAGTACTGCCAATATTGGTACACTCCTTAGCCGTGAACAAAAATACCATCAGCTGGAAGCATATGAGGCTGAAAAGCGACCTGTTTTGGTCTGCACGAGGATACTTGAATCAATTACAGGATCACTTTTTCTGAAGCAAGACAAGACATCTGCAGCCATAGATCCTGTAATTGGTTCACGCGCACGCGCAGAAGCGCCACCAGGAGACGAACCGTTCTGACCTTACCGAATAATCTCCATTGAACATGGTGTTTTTTGGACATACTTGAAATGACCCCAACTAATAAATACAAAGAGATAAAATAGAAAACAGTTAGTGTTTTATAAAAGCATTTAATAAAAAAATATAGAAAAAATAATTTAAAATCATTAGTTTAAAAAGTTAGTTAAAACATGTATTTTGGTATTGAAAAAAGAGAAAAGTGAATTAACAAAATAAGAAATGGAATGAATAAATAGAAAAGAAAATAAAACGCTTAGGCCTTGGCCTAACTAGGCGACGACATTGCTCCCGCTGGGCGCGTGTGGGCCCGGTCCAAGAGCTCACGGATTTGAAAAAGGTCATCAATTTTTACACAATATTCATGGATTTGAGAATTTTCAAACAAAAGTTCACTAAGGAAATTTGCAAAAAGGTTTTCTTGGTTTTGGGAACCTCGATTTCCAGCCATTTTTTCCCGGTTTTGGGACGTTCTCGGAGGTTGTGAACCGTGATTTTTTGTTTTCTATTTTATCTTTTCTCTTGTTCATTCTTTTGTCTTCTCTGACCTTCTATTTCTCATAAATTTATTTTTTTCAGAATTCAAATTTTGTTCATATTTTTCTGGATTCCAAATTTGTTACTGATTTTCAAAAATTGTTCATGTTTAAAATTTTGTTCTTTTATAAAAAACCTGTTCGTGTTTTGACATTCTGAGCAAGTTTGAAAGGCATGAACATTTTTTCTGAAATTTATGTACAATTTCTTTAANCTGGGCGCGTGTGGGCCCGGTCCAAGAGCTCACGGATTTGAAAAAGGTCATCAATTTTTACACAATATTCATGGATTTGAGAATTTTCAAACAAAAGTTCACTAAGGAAATTTGCAAAAAGGTTTTCTTGGTTTTGGGAACCTCGATTTCCAGCCATTTTTTCCCGGTTTTGGGACGTTCTCGGAGGTTGTGAACCGTGATTTTTTGTTTTCTATTTTATCTTTTATCTTGTTCATTCTTTTGTCTTCTCTGACCTTCTATTTCTCATAAATTTATTTTTTTCAGAATTCAAATTTTGTTCATATTTTTCTGGATTCCAAATTTGTTACTGATTTTCAAAAATTGTTCATGTTTAAAATTTTGTTCTTTTATAAAAAACCTGTTCGTGTTTTGACATTCTGAGCAAGTTTGAAAGGCATGAACATTTTTTCTGAAATTTATGTACAATTTCTTTAAAAAATATTACTCCCTCCGTCCGAAAAAATTTGTCATCAAAATGGACAAAAAGGGGTGTATCTAGAACTAAAATACATCTAGATACATCCCCTTTTATTCATTTTGATGACTAGTATTTCCGGACGGAGGGAGTAGTATTTTAGAACAAAACAGGAAAACTAGAAACCATAACGAAAACCGTGCAAAAAAATGAAATATAAACCAAAGAGTGAAGGTGCTGTGTTTTTTTCTTGCGTTATGTCTCTCGAACAAGAAGAAGAAAACAAGGTTGGTAGGCAAATCAGATATGCTTGCGTAGATGGTTTGTGTGGCCACATATAGTGCGTGACGGCTGTAGTTCAAATCCAGCAGAGGACATCCGTTTTTTGATGATTAAACCAAAAAACTTAAATGGGCTGAGCCCATGTGGGCGTGCTGTTCGCTGGGTATTATACAAACCTAGGAGTACATCGTATACATAGAAAAGTGAGCATAATTTATGAAAAGTTCATACTACCTTTTATACGTTTTGTGAGTGGGGTGTATAAATTACTTGGTTACATGGGGCAGAGCCAGGATCGGATCGCGCTCTGCCTCTAGAGCCAAGATGTACAACAACCCTCCGCCACCACAGGACATGTCCTACTCACTGTTTTAAATAGCCCGCTATAGCTCCGCCATAGCACGCTATAACATTTACAGAAGGTCTTGCGCTAAGAGACTTTGATCTAAACAAATGAACAAACATTTTAAATAGCTCGCTATAGCTTCGCTATAGCACGCTATAGCATTTAGAAAAGGTCCACCGCTAAGAGGCTTAGCGCGCTATTTAAAACTATGCTCCTACTACGAGCACGCGCAGAAGCGCCACCAGGAGAAGGGCTGCCTCTATGCCTGGTAATTGATTCAGCTTCTCACTTTCTCTGATGCAAGACAAGACATCTGCAGCCATCATATACCTAGAACCTTTTTCTGAAGCATGATGTGATGTGATACTTGCACTAATAATAAGAGCACTGATAACAGTGAGGCCGTAGTAGCTAACTTTGCAGGCATGATTAATTAGTAGTGGAGATCGAGGCTGACTATTTAGTCTCGTTCCTGGCCATACCCATACCCCCAGAGCGGAGCATGCACACACACCCATCATGGTCATGGGACCATGAACTCATGGTCCTCATCGATAGGTGGTGGATTCATTCCAGCCCGTCAAAACTGACCACCCAAGTAGACTAGACCAGGAAACCTCGGTTCGTTCAAAAAGAAAGCCAGGATTCACAATGAAACCACCAAGAGAAGAAGAAAAGACTCCGGGTCCGGCTTGGAGGCAGATGGAGAAAACAAGAACAGACCAGGATTAACCCTCTATATTTTCATTTATATACAGAACTGAACTTCAATTTCCCTGACTCGTATAGGAGATTAAGAGTAGCAACTAAACTCATTCCATTTCGGAGTTCTTGGAGATTTTTCTCTATGATTTCTAGAGGTCGACTAGCACAAAGCCATGTTCCACACCTACAAAAGACAAACTTGTCAAGACAGACAGCAAACACTATGGCCACCGACGCGTGGGCCCATCGAGTTGTGTTAGTTAAAAAAACAGTGTTGCCACTTGTGCTTTGGTGGTGGTGATGACTGATGAGTAAGAAGAAAAAAAACTGTGGCACAGGTGCAGCTGCCCTCCCAGCCTATAAAACCCCACCCACTCCTTCCTGTTCCAATCCTACATCTTCCCAAAGCCAGCCACAGCAGAGCAGAGCACAACCCTTGGAGACTTCTTCTTCCATAGTAACCAACCCACCCTTTGCGAAGATGTACAACGCTCCGTCGGGGCAGGAGATGTCCTACACTGACCACGTGCAGAAGCGCCACGAGGAGAAGGGCTGCATCTACGCATGGTGAGAGACACACACACTTTGTTCATCCACTCGCTCGCTCCCTCACTCTCCCTCTGGTTTTTGCTCTGCTCGTCTTGCCAATTGAGAAATCTCTTGGCCGTGTGCAGAGGTCGCAAGGAGCAATAAAACTCTTTATCCCCATCTAGAATGTCCTCGGAGAAATCGCAAACTTTTCTGGGATATCTTGGAACTGATCCTTGCCTGGTTCCTCTTATGTGATTATGTCCCTTGTGTTCTCTTCATTATTCGCTTTGTGACTTTGTTTCTCAGTGTTTGTTTCACTGATTGGTATTTTGGGTTGCAGCGTGTTCACGGCGTTGTGCTGCTTCTGCTGCTACGAGACCTGCGAGTGCTGCCTCGACTGCCTCTGCTGCTGCTGCAACTAAACCAGCCATGGCCGCCATGGACGGAGGCCGCAAGGTGCAGCGGAGATTGACCAGCCTCCGCCGCCTTTCATAATAAATATATGTGTCTACTAGTTTCTTAGCTCGATGAGAACTGTATCAGAAATTGCTATAATATTATCTGTCCCGGACAGGACTATCACTGCGTCATGGTTTGTGTTGTTGCTGCTGCTGCTCTACCATTTTAATTAATTAGTATCAGATTCTGGTTCTCACCAAATCACTGCATCGTTTCTTTTTTGTTTTCTTTCGTCCCTGAAATTACCTAAAGACTGAAATGAACATGTGCAACATACTAATGATTCCCCATACTGGTGTGGCCGATGTTGGTTGAGCAGATTAACCTGCCATACCAACCAGTAGTATCAACAATAGGATCTGGACGGCTGACAGGCTCCAACGCCAGGGATGGTCAACTAAAACTTATGCCTCCTTTACAAACAAGTTTAAGAATCGGTGGCTCATCTTCTTTTCCAGTGTCTCTACACTGTCGGAGTTTGGGGCATGATTAAAACATGGCTTGGTTTTCATGATGTGCATTCTTTAGACTGGGGTGGCATGGATTCCGTGAAGGAGTGGTGAAGCCTCAACACGTCCTCTGTAATCATGAAAGGGCGCTTGTTTCCCTAATGTTACTTATCTCGTGGGAAGTCTGTAAAGAGTGGCATGCACGTGTCTTCCGCTACACCTAGTGTCGGTTGTAGTTATTGTTACCAGAATCAAAGAGGAGACAATGTTGTGGTATCTTGCAGGGGCTAAGCATTTGCTTAGTGTAATACAGCAAGAGTAATGTTTTGTATTTTGGCCTTCGGCCTCGACCTCTAAACGTCTTTTCTTAATCAATGGAAATGGCAAAACTTTTGCCTTGTTTCAAAACATATATACATCAACTAGTCATTCTAGTCTTGCTGCACTAAGGGCGTCTCTAACGGCAAACTGCAAATTTCCTCCCTCATCCGTAGACAGGGGACCGTCCGCGGACATGGATGCGGGAGGCCATCATCCAATGATATCCTTATATGTCCACCAGTAAAGAGCAACTTCAAATTCAAATTTAATCCGACCCGCACAGCACGCCGGATCACACTAGCGTCGAAGCGCATGCCCGATCACAACCAAAAAGAGCCAAGTATGCTTAGCTTTTACATGCCCGAATCCAAAAAAACGTCAGTCCGGCAGTCCGTGTTATTTTCTGCCCTTCCGGACGGACAATCCCAGCCATCTGCTCCCCGATCAAGGTGTCTTCGCCACCGCGTAAGCAGCCTCCGCCTCCGCCCCATCTTCATTCTCCGCCTCCGCCAACAGATTTTTCTGCTGCTATAACATCTCGTAGCGGACGGGTTGCACGATTAGTCTTGTGTTGGCACCCAAAGAGTCCACATTCAAAGTCAACATCTTGGCGTCCTCCAAATTGGTGGCGATCTTTAACTTCTTTTCCTCGAGTGCGGCCTTCATCTCTTCATTCATGGTCCGCCACTCTTCGAGCTTGAGCTTCTTGTCCATCGCCTACATCAACAATTTGAACCTCTCCGCCTTTTTCTCCTCCTTGAGATCCGAGTGCTTCACGCATGCTTCCTCCTTCTTCGACAAGATATCCTCGAACCTCTCCATCAGCTTGGCCGCCGCAACTTCTCACTTCTCCCCCTCTTTCTCCCACTTCTTCCCCCGTAAATTTCTTCTAACCTTTTCTTCGGCAGTTCTTGGGTTGGGTCAGTAGGGTTCAGTTTCTTCCTCATTGGCTTGAGCGGCGGTCTTGGCTATGAAAAGGTTCCACTTCGGTTGCCCATTGAACTTGAAACAACAATGTATGACAGTGAAGTTGTTCTCCTCCAACTTCTTGTACACCAAACAAGCACAAGAAGGCTACAAAACAATGCATATCTAGCTAGTGAGTAACAGAACAAATGCATATCCGACTAGTGAGCAACAAAAGAAATGCATGTCCGGCTAGTGATCAACAAAACTATGCATATCCGGCAAGTGGGCCACAAAACTAAGCATATCTGGTTAGTGATTGACTTACTTGCCCAGTGGTTTGTGTACCACTAGAACACCGTGTGACGTGATTCTTCAAGTGCCCGCAATACTTGGACGTTGACTCTTGGATGGTGTACCATCCATTGAGGGACTTCCATTCATGGTTGCAGATGACCGCATCAGAGTAGGGCGCGTGAGATGCTTGTGTTCATGGAACTATATGTGAATGTTGTTCCAAAAGGTTGTGCCCTTTTGCTCCATGCCATGGAGAGGATCGAGGCTAGTGGCCAACCATGCATCGCACAACAGCTCGTCCTCCCGCATGTTGAAGCTTTCTCCTCTACCCTTCTTCTTAGGATAGCCGGCTGTATCAGCCGGATCATCGTCCTCGCCGTCCTTCTCCTCCTCCTCATCCTCCTCCTCCTCCCCCTTCGGTTGTTGCTGTCCGACGGCCCAATGTTGATTTTGTTGTGTGTCTGTGCTGGTCCGGATGTAGGACTGTTGCGTGCCCGTCTGGGTGTAGGATTGTTGCCGGTAGTTGCCAGACTGGGTGGGATCTGAGTCTTCCACCTGCCCATCCTCATGGCCTCCTCGGTCGCCACTAGTAGAAAAAGGGGCTAATCTGAGACACATTAGTGCCGGTTTGATTTCGAGCCGGCACTAATGTGTCCATTAGTGCCGGTTCCAACGGCTAGCCGGCCACTCTCATTAGTACCGGTTTGTGGCAAACCTTTAGCACCGGTTCGTGCCACGAACCGGTACTAAAGAGAGTGGTGGAAGGATGTTGTCAGTTTGGGGCCCGTCCAGCACCTGTAGTACCTGTTCGTGGCACGAACCGGTACTAAAGGTCGACGTACATAAAACCTTCGTCCACCCGAGCTCGCTCTGTTCTTCCCCTTTCCCTTCTCCTCCTCTGTTCTTCCCCTCTCTTCCTCGAGCTCATCACACATTTTGCCCAAAATTTGTCAAGATTTGAAGGCCCCCATCCATTCAAATGATCACAAAGGTTAGCAACTTTGTCCTTTTATCTCTCATTGCTAGATTAGCTCTTACAATGCTTTATATAGTGATTAATTTGTGAGTTTAGTAATTTGGAAGGAATTATATGTGCTTGTATTTGATCTATATGCAATTTGAGGTCAAAAGTAACACTTAGTTTGCATATGTAGGTGTGGTTTACTTAGTGCCTTCTAAATCTCCGTCGTAACCACCGTCGATCGCCCGCACCGTCCCGTCGCCGGCACCACCTTGTGGTGAGGCTCTTGTTCATGAATGTTTTACATTACCAAATTGATGTTTGCGTGATTTGGATATATAGTTACTTGTATAATTATCTTACTCGTACGTTGTTTGTTATACATAGTGCCATGGTTTTGATATCCGTCCCCGTCGGCCCTCGTCCTTGTTATGATTCGGATGTGGTATATTCTCTTTTAAAACTAGTTGTTGCATTTCGTGTTTATGACAAATTATGCCCATCAAGTTGACATAGATATTTTTATCTAGGAGGTATGTGAACCGGAAATTCCAACCGACCCTATTGTCGAGAGGTTAAATTTAGTTGAAAGAGAAAACGAGTATTTGAAAGAAAAATTGAAAAGAATTGAGGGGGAGAAGATGGAATTGGAGTTGCATGTTGCCGATGTCGTCGATGATCACAAGATCAAGATGGAGAAAATGAGGTTGAAGATT
>LR880972.1:95814014-95825239 GCA_904067115.1 Aegilops sharonensis | reverse complement strand
AAGTTCAGCTATCAAAAGTGTATACAAGGGCAGTGTTTGCAGATTTCAAAGAAACACTCTACCGTAGCACTGCATTTAGAGCAGAACGGTGCCCTGAGAACCCGACAAAGTATCTCGTACACCACTACAACAGATCGGATGCATTTGACTGGGCAAGGCATAATTTCCAAGTGGTCGCCGATGAAGAGAAAGGTGTCTACAAATGTGAGTGCAAACTCTGGACACACACAGGTGAGACTCCTAGCAAAAAAAATTCTAGATTCTCATAGTCATGCACGAAAGCTAACTTACTGAACTTTAAAAGTACATATGCATGTGTAATTCACAAAACCAAATGAAGTTCACTTCTTTAAAAAAATGAACAAATAATGAAAAAAAAATATGTTTACTAATTCATGCAGTTCACTTACAGAACAAAAAAAATCATGTGTTTGTCTGCAGGCCTCTTCTGCGTCCATGTCTTATGCATGCTTTCTCATTTGAGAGTACTCAACATTCCTGAGGTGTACATCATGAAAAGATACACCCGTAACGCAAGATCAGATGCAACGTTTGACAGAAGAGACTACGAACAAACAGCACCAGATGGAACCTCGCTTTTTTGCCGTAGAAAATTGCTGACAGAAACAGCAATGGACCTTGCAAACAGAGCGACAAGGTCCGACGCTGGGTGCCACAGAGCGTTGTCTGGTATGAGGGCACTGATAGAGGAAGTTGACGTGCTCAACGAAGAAGAAGAAGAAGCAGCAAAACTAAAGCAAGCAGAGAAATCCCAGCATGACAATAATGCCGAGCAAGTAGAAAATACTGAACACATCAGAACTGGTGCTATCAAAAAAGAAACAATTCTTCCACCTCCTGTTTCAAACACAAGAGGAAGGAAGAAAGGGGGAGATGCAACCCAGAAAAAGGTGGAATGCAAGGAGAAAAATGATGACAAAAACAGTAGGCCACAGCCTGAGCTGGACAGTGATGGTCACCCACTGGGAATAAGAAGGTGCAAGACATGTAATGAAATCAGCGGCCACAATTCCAGGACGTGTACAAAAAGAAATGAACAAGAAAAACGAGGACATGGAGATGCACAACAAAACAGAAATTCCACTCACAACACTAAGAAATGGACGAAACCGAGACGTTGTAGCATCTGCAAAAAGAGGAAGAGACACAATTCAAGAACCTTCCCCAAAAGAAAAAGAAAAAGATCAGAAAATGAGGAAGACGAAGAAGGTGAGATCAAAGAAGAAGATGATGACAGAACTGAAGAAGAAATGGCTTATGAAGAAACAGATGGAGAAGAGGAGGAAGAAGAAGAGAGTGAAGAGGACGAAGAACGTGAAGAAACTGAAGAAACAGTGGCGTATGAAGAAACATATGATGAAGATGATGAAGAGGAAGAAGAGAGTGAAGAGACTGAAGAGAGTGAAGAGGATGAAGAACATGAAGAAACAGTTTCAACAAGACCACCACGAGGAAATACTGCTGTACAGAAAAAACCGAGAACAACACCACTTTCAAAAAACAAGGTAGGAGCAAAGAAGGATGCAGTTCACAACACTGGAAAACGAAAACCACCATCAACCAGCACGCGGGGATCGAAGAAGGATGCAGTTCACAGCACTGGAAAACCAAAGCAGCCATCAACCAGCACGCGGGGAGCAAAGAAGGATGCAGTCCACAGCGCTGGAAAACCAAAGTAGCCATCAACCAGCACGCGGGGGGCTACAAACACAAAGGTGCAGAGACAAGAACCAGCAACACCGCCATGGAAAACAAAAGAAAGTGCGACATTAGACACGCTCCAGACACCGCGCAGAAGCAGCAGGTTAACGACCAAATAGATGAACAGACAATAAATTAATCGTATGCATAGCAATTTGCTTATCTCTATGACTTATGTATCAGTTTAAATTTTGTGTAAACACAAATTTCTCGTTGACTATGACTTATTCAACTAAACCATGTAAAAGAGAAAATGGTATATAGAGTATACCATATATATATATAGCAGTCTTGAGTAAAACATTGACACATTTTGATTCAAAAACCATGTAAAAAATGTTGTTAGCTCGCTGCAGTCCAACAAGTAGTACATATAAAAAGCATTTCAATATGCAGTATGAAACTTGCAAAAATGCAGTACGCTTCGAACTATCATGCAGTACTATAGACTAACTACATGTAGTACACACCATGCAAATTGGGAAAAAATGTGGAAACATGTAGTGCTCAGCTAACATATAAGAAGTTGACATATTATAACCATGTAAACACAAATTTCCCACTGAATAATAATTGAAGTGGTTCAGATCACAAAAGTGCTTGTTACAAAACACATCAAAAAAGATGAAGCATTCAACACGCGAAAGTACTTATTACAAATAGACCTCATAACCTTAGCCAATCACGTCAAACGTGATTCTAACCGTACGATCCTCGAGTTCAAAGAAGTTGAGGACAACAACTTGCTCAGACTTCAGGCCACTATCAATGACAAATTCCTTCCACCCTTTGTGCAGACACAATCGCCCGTCAACGCCTACAGTGTACTTGACTGGTTGAAGGTATCCATTACCAAGAACAACTTGAAGAATTCCTTTCTTCTTGAGCCGGACATACCTAACAGCTCGTTTAGGAATTTTCTGTAAAAAATAATAAAACTGTTTGAGAACGAAACTAGCAGTACAATTCTCATACTGTGCATAGAGATAGATGAAGTGCACAACTGTCCAACGAGTAATACATATAAAACGCATTTCAATATGCAGTATGGAAATTGCAAATATGCAATACGCTTCGAACTATCATGCAGTACTATAGACTAGCTACATGTAGTACACACCAAAAAAATTGGGAAAAAATGTAGAAATATGTAGTGCTCAGCTAATATATAAGCAGTTCACATATTGTAACCATGTAAACTAAAACATAAGCTACATGCACACAAGCATAAAAATAAAAACAAGAAATAAGAACACATTGCAGTACACTTCAAAAAACAAAGAAAAAAGTGCGTTACTAAAATACTGCAAGTTCAGAATGCAATGGAATTATACAAAAAAAAACACAAAGAAAAAAATCATATCTAACGAAACATACCATCTTGTAGTCAGTCTCCACATCTGTTGGCGTAAGCTGATGGACAAAAGAACTCGTGCAACCAAGGCCACGCCGAATCAAGGCAGAATAGAACGCAGAAACGTTGATCTGGCCCATATCCAATCCTTCCATGAATATTGTACCATATGCAAGCTGCTCGGCTCGCCCAGTTCGGCACAACACCTTCCCACCACGACGAGCACGACGGGCCTGCGAGCAAGCTGAACAATTGCAGTGCGTCGGCACACCACAACCATGGCCGCAGCAGAAGAGATACGCACAGGGGCCTGGAGCCATCGCAACAGAAATCTAGAAAAGCAAAAAAATAATAATAGGCTGGAGAAAGGAGAGAACTTGCAACTAGCGGAGAAATGAAATGCAAAGGAAGGGTATAAGTTAGCCTTCATTTATACAAGAGGAATGCAAAAAGGTCAAAACTGAAAATTAAAGGGGACTTAATGGAAATTATTATCCCAAGAATAAAAGACAATCAATAAAGGCTTATGTTACCAAAGAAAAAGGAACAAAAAAAGAAGGTGTACTTTGACTGCAGCAATTCCCACGAACAAAACCGCAGATCGTTAAAAAATAATACTCTGAAAAATTATAATCCACACACCATTTTATGTGTGCAGTTCTCCAAATTCGTAGCAGGAAGTTCACTATATGTGTGCATGAAGTGCAGTACATGATAAAAAAAAGCAAAAGAGAAGCACTTTAGCAGCATTGGCATAGCCAGTCACAACTTTTTGGCACAAAGAAGGATGCACGCAGTGCAAAATGTGTACACCTGCAGCACAAAACTATGACAAATGCAGTGCGCATAGGAGCACAAAAGCAGTGCACACCCGTACACAAAGAAAAAAGGATAGGAAAGAGGAAAAACAATAAAGAAAAATGATACCAATGCAGTGCACAAAAATGTAGCCCAGAAAATGTGCAGTACGGTATGGGTGCACATGCAGTACTGAAACTAAATCAATGCAGTGCATGCATGATTTACTAAAAAAAGCAGTGCACACATGATTTACTAAAAAAAGCAGTGCACGCATGATTTACTAAAAAAAGCAGTGCACACCCCAACGTTGAAAAAGTAACAAACAAAAAAAAAGTGACCACCCAGGTGCTACCAGCCCCAGCCAGTCTCGTAACAGGTCTGCACCCACAGAAGGGGAGTCGTTCTGAGCCACAGTGCATGGGGCCGGTTGGACATGGCCCCACAGGTCATAGAGCATATAGCTGCGAGCGCCGCGTATAAGCGCCCAGATAATTATACGGAGGAGTTCCACCAGTATGCCTCGCCAGCGCTTATAAACAGGTCGGGCGCGCCTTCCGCGAGCGAGGTGGGACTAAACATTAGGACGCACACACAGCGAAACGGGAACCAAGCCGTGCTCACAGGCCGACCTCGGCCCAAGTATGTCTCTAAACTAGCCGAACAAAGGCCCAACAAGGCCGACTAAGAAAAAACAATAAGTTAAAAAATGGCCCCCCCCACCCCCCTTTCCCTACCCCTCCCGTACCAGTGATTGCAGTAGGTACAAGAAAAAACAAGATGAAGTACGTAGCTGTAAACAATACAGTGCACTACGTTACACGATGCAGTGCGGTATGGCAATCTAGTTCCCGATTACCCCTACACGAATAAATAAACTCAAAAAACAGTGAAGTACGCACATGTATGCACAAGTGCAGTACTGAATTCTAGAAGATGCAGTGCACGACTATATACTAATGCAGTTCATTATCGCACAGGATGCATCTACAAAAAGTAAATAAATGCCCGTTCGCATAGAAAAAAATGGTGGTTAAAAAAATGTGCTGATCAGAAATAAAACAAACACACCTTAAAAAAACCACGTTCGCATACAACCACAAGCCCACGATCACAGATGCAAAACCAACCCACGATCCGCACAACCGCATCATCAGCGCGATCGTGCAGTTCATCCGACGAGGCCATCCCACCCAGCGCCCTCCCCTTAAATTCAGACCCCTGCCAAAGGCCTTCTCATCCACAACAACACAAGTATCCATTGCGCTCCCACCACCGGCGATGACGTTCACCGACGAGTACAAGGGCGACAACGCCGTGGAGGCGCACGGCAACACCAAGTTGCACGTCATCCACACCAACGACAAGAAGCAGATGGCGATCACCCTCGCGCAGTACGAGCGCCACCTCAGCCTCCAGCGCCACAAGATCGTCGACATTGATCTCGAGTACGACAATGACCCTGAAGCGACGCAGAAACCCGCCCTCTGCCAGCTCTCCATCGGCAAGAATCACCCGGTGCTGCTCTTCCAAATGAGCGACACTGAAAGGTGCACCATCTTCGACAACTTCCTCGCCGACCCCAGGTGCACCTTTGCAGGCTTCTCCATCGACCGCGACAAAACCAGGCTCGAGCGCGTCAAACTGGAGGTCGCCAACTTCGTCGACATCCAGAAGGAGTGGAGGGTGCCCGACGCAACCAAGCCGTTGGACTCCCTCGGAGACGTCTCCGGCGTGCTCATCGACGACTACTACAACAACATGAAGAAGAAGATCACCGACGCCGAGCACCAGCGCTGGGCCATCCTGCCTATGTCCGGGAGGCACATCGAGTACGCGGCAAAGGATGCCTACGCAGCGTACGAGATATGGAACCGCATCACCCTCACCCAGGACGGCCTTCGCCGTGCAAAGCTGGAGAAGGAGGAGCCACCCAAGAAGCGTGCCAGGAGCAGCTGGGGATGGGGAGAGCCTGACTGGTGAAGAAGAAGGTGCCGACCAGGAGCCAAGAATGCTAGCGTTCTTTTAGAATTATCATCAAATTTGCTTTGTGTTGTTTGCTTATGTATCGTTAGTTTGCTTGTGTGCTGAACCTAGTTTGCTTGCCATGCACAATCGCCTGTAATGATGAACTCAGATTATGTTAGTTTGCTTTCTGTTCAACTTAGCTTGCTGGTGATGAAATTGTCATACAGAATGCAAACAGGACGCATGCAGTGCAAGTTGCGCACGAATGCAGTACACTGAATTTGACGAATGAAGTCTTAACATACCCAACAAAGCAGTGCACGAACATAAATTTGAAAAAAGGAATACATAAGAGCAAAAACACAAATAGAAAAACGCAAAACACGTAAAATAATTCAATACAATATGGAAGTACACGAAAGTACAGCACAGAACCATAATGAGTGAAGTACAGGTATGATTTACAAAGCAGTGAACTCCCATACATTGGGAAAAAAGATTAACTGATAGCAAAAAGACGGAAAAAAAATGACAACTCTCATGCAGCACGCAGTGCATATACAATGCAGTACAAAACACTGATCAATGCAGTGTACACTCCAACATTGAAAAAAAAACACACAGGGCAGAAATATAAAAAGAAAAAAAATTGGCCACCCAGGTGGCACGGGCCCCAGCCAGTCTCGTAATAGGTCTACGCCCACATAAGGCGAGTCGTTCTGAGTCACAGTGCATGGGGCCGGTTGCACATGGGCCCACGGGTCATAGAGCACATAGCAGCGAGCGCCGTGTATAAGCGCCCAGATAAGTATACAGAGGAGTTCGACCAGTATGCCTCGCCAACGCTTATAAACAGGTCCGGCGCGCCTTCCGCGGGCGAGGTGGGACTAAACATTAGGACTCACACACAGCGAAACAGGAACCAGCCGTGTGCTCACAGGCCGACCTGGCCCAATTGCGTCTTCACTACCAGAACACAGGGCCAACAAAGCCCACTAAGAAAAAACAATACGTTCAAAAATAAAACATTAAAAAGAAAAAATGACAAACATTTCTTAAATGAATAACAACAAACAAAATAAAATGTGCGTCGGCACTGTAAGAATATTAATAAATAAAACGCAGGAAGCCCAATGTCAACGTACAGATGCAGTCAGCGACGTACAACAACGCAGTTCTCCACGTTGAAGCACAAACTATTTTTTTTCTGAATTGCAGTTATCTTCTCTCTGCAATGCAGTATGGCTGAAAAAAGAATGCAACCCTGTTACTTAACCAAAACACTCCGACAATCCCTAGCCACATTACCCTCCATCCACACAAACGCTGTATTACCACAAAGATCAAGAAAAGAAAAGAAAGAACACCATCAAGAGAAGAAAAAAAAGTACATCTGTTTGAATCAAACTGCAGTACACTACGTGGACATGAGCAGTTCGTTTCTGGTAGAAAAGAAGTGCACTGACTTGGACAATTGACCGAAAACACAATCATCACATTTTCTGACAGTTGCGTCAATACATTGATTTAATCACGAAAAAAGAGGCGACGACGTTCCGGATTTCCAATGCACTAGCAAGAGCGTCCTCATAGCAGAACCTCTCGGCAGTTGCCACGTAAACTTAAAAAAAGCCCCACCACGCTACCGCCCCGCTCCACCTCTCCCACGTCCTGTCAAGGAGAGCAGAGGAGAAAACACAACTGCTTCGTCCCCCCAAAAAACCCAATTGCATCTTCTTATCTGCTCTTCCTTTCACTAACCTCTCTCTCTATAACAAACACCAGAGAACACACGAGAATCATGGCGGATGCACCTCTGTACAAGCAGCGCCGCAAGTACACCAGGGAGCTCCACGGCGTCCACCTCCACGGCAATCACAAGCTCCACGTCCTTTGCACAAGCAAGGGAAAAGACGTGGACAAGATGTTGTCCACGTTCAGGAGGAAGCTCGGCGGAATGCCCGTCAAACTAGTCGGCGTTGATGTCGAGTACACACACTACGAGAAGCCACAGCGTGCAGCGGTACTACAGCTATGCGTAGAAAAAGAATGCCTTGTCTACCACATATCTGCAGCTAAAGACAGGTAAGAATAACTGTTGCTTGCCAATATTGATTTTAAATTTTCTTCACTGCAATTGCCATAATATTTAACCTTTGGTTCTCATTCTTGAAAAAGCGTGGCATATGAATTTATTGACAGTTTTGATCTAGCTCCATGTATGTCACTCATGTGTTCAATTCTTGAATGATATTATCTAGCAATACACGCAGTTTAATTATAGTTTCTTCGCTGCAACATTACCATACAAAACATGTATGAAATTAGGTTCAGGAATACAAGCATACACAAAACATGCATTGTTTATGCAATCTATTATCAGATTTAATAGTTATGCTGAACAAAGTATTAGCAACTGCTCAATGCAACAGATTCAGATATCCATATTGCAGTTCAGTTTCAGGAAAACACAAAAAAACATTGCTAGTTCTAAAGAAATAAAATATATTCACTCTATACAAATATATTGCAGGTCAATGGAACTAGACAAATTCCTGATGAATGATGAGTACACCTTCGTCGGATTCGCTATTGAAGGAGACAAAAGCAAGCTGAAGGTATCTGGTTTGGAGATCAACTCCAACAACTACATTGATATTCAGGTTGAATGGAGAGACCCATACAATAAAAAGAAGTTTGACTCTTTGGCTGATATTGCTGGCAGGATGATAGACATTCACTACAATGACATGAAGAAAAAAATTAACCGCAAGGAGGATCGTACTCTGTGGGGATTTTGCCCGCTGCCAAACCAGCTTATCAAGTATGCAGCAATAGATGCATTCACAACATATGAGTCATGGAGAATCATCTACGATGTCATAATGGGACTAGACAGGGCAAAAAGAGACAAAGAAGAAAAGAAGAAGAAGAACAAGACTGTAATCCAATACAACAACTAGAAAAAATCAGAGCTGTGTTCAGTCTCACTTTACTTTAAGCGTTGTGGTGTTCTTTGTTTCATGTATGCAAGATTTTGATAATGTCCGTTGCTTCATATCAAATATTTCTTTTATAAAAACAATGTAAGTTTGCTTTTGATCAATTGCTTTCGCAGAAATTAGTTTGCATTAGAACAAGTATATACACAACTTTGAAAAATTTAATGAGTGACACCAGAACATAGTATGCACATACAAAACATAACAGTCCACAAAAAATAGTAATTATATAAAAATAAAACTTAATAATGATATATCTAAAAAAATATAATACATGTACATTTCTAAACAAACGTCAATACAGTTCACAGAACCAACATAAGGCAGTTCAACAAGTGTATCCGTGAAGTGCAGTACATGCATAAATGAAGAACGACGACAAGGGCCCCAACACAAACACTTGGTACACGAAGTGCAGTACTCAACGTTGGTGAAAGCAGTACAAATGTCAAGGGCCCCAACACATAAATGAAGAACGACAAGAGCCCCACCCCCTGCTCGGCCTCGCGCTAATGCACGCAGTGCGCTTGGTTGACAGGCGCAGTGCGGACATTCTGTTTTTTCCATCAAAGGGGACGCGCGCAAAAACCACCCCCCACACACCCTAAGATAGACAGGGGGGCGACGGGGTATGACGGACTCGCCTACGCATGCGGCGCCGTGGCAAGCCGCGTCGCCGCTTGCTCCGGCTCGTTCCAGGCTCGGCCTCGCAGGGGATGTGGAGGGGGGGTCACGACACCCCCCTCCCCACCCCCTGCTCGGCCTCGCGCTAATGCATGCAGTGCGCTTGGTTGACAGGCGCAGTGCGGACATTATGTTTTTCCATCAAAGGGGACGCGCGCAAAAACCACCCCCCCACACCCTAAGATAGACAGGGGGGCGACGGGGTATGACGGACTCGCCTACGCATGCGGCGCCGCGGCAGGCCGCACCGCGACCTGCTCCGGCTCGCTCCAGGCCCGGCCTCACAGGGGGATGTGGAGGGGGGGGGGGGCACGACCCCCCCCCCCCCCCCCCGGGGGGGGGCGCGCGCGCCCCCCCCCGGGGGGGGGGGGGGGGGGCACCCCCCCCCACCCCCCCCCCCCCCCCCCCGTTCCGCCCCGCGCCAACCCCCCCCGTGCCCCTGGTTGACAGGCCCCGTGCGGACATTATGTTTTTTCCATCAAAGGGGACGCGCGCAAAAACCACCCCCCCACACCCTAAGATAGACAGGGGGGCGACGGGGTATGACGGACTCGCCTACGCATGCGGCGCCGCGGCAGGCCGCACCGCGACCTGCTCCGGCTCGCTCCAGGCCCGGCCTCACAGGGGGATGTGGAGGGGGGGGGGGGCACGACCCCCCCCCCCCCCCCCCGGGGGGGGGCGCGCGCGCCCCCCCCCGGGGGGGGGGGGGGGGGGCACCCCCCCCCACCCCCCCCCCCCCCCCCCCGTTCCGCCCCGCGCCAACCCCCCCCGTGCCCCTGGTTGACAGGCCCCGTGCGGACATTATGTTTTTTCCATCAAAGGGGACGCGCGCAAAAACCACCCCCCCACACCCTAAGATAGACAGGGGGGCGACGGGGTATGACGGACTCGCCTACGCATGCGGCGCCGCGGCAGGCCGCACCGCGACCTGCTCCGGCTCGCTCCAGGCCCGGCCTCACAGGGGGATGTGGAGGGGGGGGGGGGCACGACCCCCCCCCCCCCCCCCCGGGGGGGGGCGCGCGCGCCCCCCCCCGGGGGGGGGGGGGGGGGGCACCCCCCCCCACCCCCCCCCCCCCCCCCCCGTTCCGCCCCGCGCCAACCCCCCCCGTGCCCCTGGTTGACAGGCCCCGTGCGGACATTATGTTTTTTCCATCAAAGGGGACGCGCGCAAAAACCACCACCCCCACACCCTAAGATAGACAGAGGGGCGACGGGGTATGACGGACTCGCCTACGCATGCGGCGCCGCGGCAAGCAGCGTCGCCATCTGCTCCGGCTCGTTCCAAGCTCGGCGTCGCAGGGGGATGTGGAGGGGGGTCACGACCCCCCCTCCCCACCCCCTGTTCGGCCTCGCGCTAACGCACGCAGTGCGCTTGGTTGACAGGCGCAGTGCGGACATTATGTTTTTTCCATCAAAGGGGACGCGCGCAAAAACCACCCCCCCACACCCTAAGATAGACAGGGGGCGACGGGGTATGACGGACTCGCCTACGCATGCGGCGCCGCGGCAAGCCGCGTCGCCCGCTTGCTCCGGCTCGTTCCAGGCTCGGCCTCGCAGGGGGATGTGGAGGGGTGTCACGACCCCCCTCCCCACCCCCTGCTCGGCCTCGTTCTAACGCACGCAGTGCGCTTGGTTGATAGGCGCAGTGCGGACATTCTATTTTTTCCATCAAAGGGGACACGAGCAAAAACCACCCC
>LR880972.1:95799734-95812330 GCA_904067115.1 Aegilops sharonensis | reverse complement strand
AGTTTCGGCATGCACACACGTGCAACACTTTGCTTGAATCCCAAAAAAATGCAGTTCTCTTATATTGGACAAAGAAGTTCGGCATCAAATGCGATATAGTTCATCGAACACATATCATACATATAAGCGTGACAAAAATGCCAGTTCGCATAGACCGTAGTAGTCAACAAAAAATAAAATTATACACTTATATATATTGTATCAGTTATTGATATAAAAATACACATACATATACAAATTCATCCAGATGCACTGCCGCATAAACGAACAAGAAGAAAACACAACGACAAAAAAGTCTTTTTCATACATAGTCAGCACACACAAACACAACATCAAAACCTAGCTATTGTCCACGCACAGCCTTTTGCACCTAGTAGAAAAACAGTGCCCCAAATGACTGTTACTGCGTCTGCGACTGCGTCCGCGATTGCGACAGGGAAGTGAGCCCGAGGTCCGCAATCAGTTCACGTAACTCAAGAGGCATGTCTTCATAACACAACATGTTCAAAGGATTGAACAACAGCTGGAACATGTACTCCGCCTTCCAATCTTCAGCAGCAGGCTGAAAAAAGAAAACAGATGCAAACAAGTGATTAAAAAAAAGGTTGTCATAAAGAACAAAAAATTAAAAAGAAAACAGAGAAGCTGTTACGTCGGATTTCAAAATTTTCTCAACTAGACGTTGGCCGTCATACAACTGCGCCATCCTCAGAACATAGATCCCACACTCATTTGCTCCCTGCGCTGGCATGACCGGGTAAGATGGCTTCTCTGCCAATTTAACCCAGTCAGGAAGGTTCTTCGATTTATACATTTTTTCACCATAAATCGCCTTCAGCAGCTGTGTCATCCTCCTCATCTGGCAAAAAAAAAGAAGCACAAGGTAAGAATAACACACATCTAAACGAACCCAAAAAAAAAGTTGCTCTCAAACATCTAAACAATCCCTCTTTTAAGTGCACGTGAGAAAAATGCAGTCCTCTCGCGCATATGTTGAAGTTCACTACATAAACAATTGCAGTTTATAAAAAAATACAGTGGGAGAAACACAAAGAAAGCTTTACGGTTGGCAAAAAAAAATAACATACCACTTCAGTGCAATCTGCGTGGTAGTCAGTCCTGCGCCACCTTGTTGTGACATCAGGATGGCCAGTGTACTTCCTACTGTCATGGATATCAAGGGTCTGGCGATGCTGGTTCATCATGTATAAGGAATAATGACCATCCTTGAATCGCGGCGTCATAATCTGTTCGCATAAAAAAATGAAATCAGAAGTTCTTTCAACACGTACCACCAGGACCACTGTTCCAAAAATAACTATAAAAAGAAATGCAACAAACCAGGAAGAATAAATGACAAAAAACAATGAATTTACCAGTTCTGCATCCAACAGGTTTGCGCCGTCGTTCACAAAAAATTTGAACTGATTAACTGCATCTTCTAAAACAAACGAGCTATGCACAACTGGCAACACAGGATTTCCGTCATTATCTCTCGCCACAGAGGTTTCCATTTGAAGAACGTACTGTACACAAAAAAGAACAAAAAAAGGACATGAAAAAAAAGAATAAACAATGCAAGCAGGCATGGACATGAAAAAGCCAGTGCAGTAGGAAAGAATGACAGCAAACGTTTACCGTGATAAATAAAGGTGAAAGTAGCAAACGTTCACCGGATTGATAAGCTAAACCCAATTCAGGGTCTTGCTTCCAGTACTTGATAACAAAATCCATGATATACGAATCCATTAAAGCTCCTTTGCCAAATGTATCATAGATATAGTCGAAATTGTAAGTATCGACATCATCACCAAAAGGACCATGCACCATAAAGAACGCGTTCCTGCAGTAAACATACACAGATGGGATCAATAAAATTAGAACTAAAATCAAAACACACAAAAAGCATGAAAGGGCACACGCATCACATAAAAAACTTACTCGCGGTGTTTGGTTACAAAATATTTGTTGAGAACAAGATCCTTTATTTTAATCGCCTCATCCATATATCTGAACCTCGGAGGCTTCAATTTCTCTATAGAGCATCTCAACTTAAAAGCCCTCTCACCTGCCCTCTTGTTCGAAAATACTTCAACCTCATCCAAATGAGGACGATTAATTGCTGCACTCCTAGTCCTAGTTACACGTGCACACGGTGTAACAAAATCATCATCGTCAACATCATATACATCATGTGGAGAGCTAGGTCGAGAGACACTTCAACCATCAGGTCCAGATGCCACATTTGTGTTCAAAGCAGAATTATCTGGAGAGATTTCAATGACACAATCCTCCATAACCACATCAGAACCTTGGGACTCAAACAATGACGTACAGCCTTCATAAAGCCCCCAATCAAAACCTAAAAACGTGCAGAAAAAACATGGAAGCACTCAGTACAAAACACAAGAACCTAAAAACATGTATAGAGAAAAAATAGAATGCAGCCCACTGTTGTATACATCAATGCAGCCCACATATCTACAGTAATGCAGCCCACATATAAATAACAATGCAACCCACTTATCTACATCAATGCAGCACACACTTGTGTAAAAGCAATGCAGCCCACATATAAAATAACAATGCAGCCCACTTATCTACATCAATGCAGCACACACTTGTATAAAAGCAATGCAGCCCACATATAAAATAACAATGCAGCCCACTTATCTACATCAATGTAGCTCACACTTGTATAAAAGCAATGCAGCCCACATATAAAATAACAATGCAGTCCACTCCTCTACAGCAATGCAGCCCGCATTTGTATACAGCAATGCAGCCCACATATAAAAATAACAATGTAGCCCACTTGCCCATAAAGAAGCGGAACTAAGCAGTAGTCAAAAATAAAATAAAGCGAGGATGAAGAAGTTTAATAAAACAACCTTTATCTGCAAAAATTAGAAGTGATGTTAAATCAAGGCCACACTTCCTCGATGTTAGCCAGCTATAGAGCATGGCCTTTCTGATGTAGCCAATGTGCTCCACCCCAAACTTAGCAACTCGAACACCATCCCATGTCTGCAAGAATTGAAACATATAGAATCCACAATCATGCCTGCAATAAAAAGAATAAAAAACATCAGTTTCACAAAAATTAAGTGAAAAAAAAACTTGAACGGTATGACACAGAAGGGCTGTAAAGAACGCACCCATTTGGCTGCATTGGGACAATGACATGTTTCAACACAAATCCATCAAGTGTGGGAGGATTTAGCGGCTCATCAGAACTCAAGCTACCTTCTTTCCATGACGCTTGATATTTTTAACCTTCCTCCTAAAAACCCTGACCGCATCAGGGCTGCCAGGTTTGTTGAGCGAGTCAAGAAATTCAAACCGCCTTTCTTTCACATTTAACGCAACTACACAATAATGACCAACACCATCCCTCGTATCTGGCGGATCAAAAGTTGCAAAAAGGACCTGTTGGAAACATGAATAAATAAATAAAATTATTATAACAAGAAAAAACAGAATGCTATAAAAACAAAACAGGAAAAATACACATAAAAAAGTCTCTCACCATATCTTTTTTATCAACACGCTCCTCGGCTTTTGAAGAGAACGTCAATTTAACACTCCTGCCTACAGTACCACCATTCCAAATATTTGTCTGCCAAATCAAAACCAAAAATCAAATAAGCAAAACAAGTCGCCGCACAAAATCAGAAAAGAAAATTAAAAAAATAAAACAAAAATTTATGTATTCTTGCACAAATATGGTACGGGACAACCATTGTCGGAGATCTTTTAAACTTATCTACCAGCAAAGAAACCCCAAGATCTACAAGCCTTGTAGTGAGCGTCCCTTTATCCCAAAAGGATTGACCAACTTCGCCAATGCTAATATCACCCATCTCAGTTTTAAAAGCAATCATGTCCCTGAATTTTTCATGAAAAACTCAAACATAAGATACTATAAAAAATAACAACAAATAAAAACGGGTAAATACAAAAATTAGATAATACATATGAACAAAACAATTTCTAAAAAACCATACTTCTTCTTCTTGTCCTTCCGAGCCCTTGTAACAGCAGCGTACAACTCATTGTATCTTTTCAGAAGAGCTGGATGAATGCTCGACGGTGTCACAACAGGGAGTTCATCATCTGTAATAAAAAAAATGAAGTTCACTTATCCAAACAATGAAGTTTAAATATTAAGATAAGGGAATTCTGCTAGCTATTTTGAAAATCATAGAAAAAAGATCAAAGTTTCACTTATCACTTAACATCTAATACAGATACCATAGTAATTAAACAACATGAATGAGAAAAACATCAAACTGCACCGTTTTAAAAAAACTCTTGCCTTCAGTGTCAGAGTCTTCAGGCTGCTGTTCTTCATAACTGAGCAAAATATTTTGTTGCGTAGGTTGTGACGAATCCACCACAACCTCACTGGACTTTCCTTCTGCAGCAACATCAGCATTCTCTCGATTTACAACAGTCTGGTCAACAGCAGCTTCCTTAGATACTTCAACTACATGAGGCTCCACTATCAATACTTCCGGAACATCATTGGACACCAGAGACACAGGGGAAGAAACAACACTAGCAGCAGGGGCAACATTCTCCAGTGGCTATTCAATGCCAACATCAGAATCTTCATGCCGACTGGTGGGAACAGCATCATGGGATCCTTGAGCTACAGAAGGATCTGCACACTCAACGGCAACCGATCCAGAAGCATCAACACTGGCACAGCTATCAACAGCACAACTGCCCTGATTCAGATCAACGTGGACTTCCACGTTTGGTTCTCCAACCTGTGGAAAGTTTAAAAAACACCTAGTAACACAAAAATAAGCATGGGAATAACTAACACAACAACACACATCACACTTATGTCAAAAGACTGCTGGCAACATACACATAACAACTACAGTCCACATATACAAACCAACACCAACACACGTGTGTCATACACAACTACAACTGCAACCCACGTATACATAAAAAAAGAAATGAAGTTCCATTTGACAAACGCTGCAGTTCAGTTATGTTAATTACTGAAGGTCACTTATGTAAATAAGTATGGATCACGCATGCCAAAAAGAACTGCAGTTCACTTATGTCAAACAGTGAAGATCGTACATGTAGAACTATTGCAGCTAACATACGCAAATGAAAATGCATATGGATGAACATAACAGCGTACATCAAGTTTATAACAGACAACAAAAAATTAGATTATAACCCACTAACAGAACAAGTAATACAATTATACCTTATCAGCTACAACATCAAGAGGGGACGCTGCATCACCCAAGACCTCATCCTTCCTAGAGCCATCGTAAGTCTCTTTGTGCACATCACGAGCAGCGACACCAGTCTACGGGCATAGAACAAACCAAAAAAGATAAATAAGATGGTACCGACCAAAAAAGAAAAAACTCCAACCATGCACAAGCAGTACACACTTCACAACAGAGAAGTACACAAGAAAAATATGGGAACCAAACAAATGTAAGTTCAAAGAAAAAGGGAAGCATGGCAGAACAGACATGGCAGGAGTATTTTTCCTGACCAACCCCATCGTCTCTAGTTCCATCGACACCAGAAGATTCCACTCCAGCCTATAACAAAAAAAAGTGAGGAGCAGTCAACATAATACACAAAAAAGAGGTCCAAAGCCACAAAAAACATAGAACATACATTATCAGCACCAACGCCAGCGTCCTGACGGATCATTTCATGCACAATATGCCCAGCATCCTTCTCATACCGACCGCATTTTTCTTCTTGTGAATGTCTCAATTGAGCATACGAAGAACGAACATTTGTCACTGGAATCTTCAGGCTTTCGATCACACCACAATCAAAATTGTGAGCAGCAACAATATCTTCATCTCGTGGGCCATGGCCAACAGGGAAAAAACCAGCAACTGTCCTCAACCTGTCACCAGAGGTTGGCAAATCTTCAGTCAGCTTCAAAACCTTCAGAAGAAGCTCATCAATCTCCTCATGATTTTTGCCGCCAACAAATGTCTGTTTATAAGAGCTTGTATTATCAAACATCTGTCGAGGCATGAAACCATGAGTATGCGGCACCTCATCATCACAGCCAGGAAGTTGACGACAGATAGGCTCATAAAACCTATCATTAGTGCTAGGCCCCGCATCAGAGCTGTCGTGTACAGCTGCAACAGGACGGTTGTACACAATATCACCTGACGCCTTCCACTGCAAAAAAAGAGAACACGCAAAGAGAAGTACACATGTGAGTACTAGAATAGTTCACATTTATAATGACTGCACATTTTTTTTAAAAAAAATCTGATATTAAAAAATCAGGTGCACTAACCGGCAGCTTCCCAAATTTGTAACTTTCCAAGTAAATCTTTCCCTTCACAAGCACATCCTCATTGTACAACTTCATCAGGTCCTTGGTCATAAGGTATGACGCACGTGGCGTCAACGTGTGCATGACTGAAAATTTGTGAAGCTTCAAGCAGTCAAGATACATAATCAGGGGGACAATGGCACAACCCTCTGCACAATTCTGCTTGCTGCCTTCTGATTGCCACCTAACCACAGCTGCCTGCAACTCATCAACAACAAGCTGACAAAAGTCCATCTGAGCCATAGCCGCATAATCCATGTTCTCTACCATCGCAGCAACTCTACCCAAACGAACTGCAGGCCCCGGGCACAGCAAATTCTGGTAAAGTATAAGGAAGAACACCTTCACAGCAAGGTCAACACTCACATAATCATCTTCCTCCACCAACACCTTCAACTTCTCAAGCAAGTCCTTGACACCTATACTTTTTGAACGGTCAAAGCCAAGCTCATCCTTGAGGTCAGTCAACGATTCATCATGACCGCTGGAAGCAGGCATGGGTGCAGTGTGACTTCCCATAGGTAAATCAAAAATGTGATGAACTGCATCACGATTGATTTGAAGAACCCCGCCATTCCCAAAGTCCATTAACATAGTGGCAGGGTCAATCACTCCCATCAAATAGCACATAAGAATGCGCGACACATTTTTCTTTACTGTCAGATCAAAGACAACACCAAATCCAGCATCCCTAACACGGCTGCAATGCGCCTCTTTCAACAAAGAAGCATCCTTGCAAACAGTGGGAAGTGACAAACGCATGGTCTTGTTAAATCGAGAATCATCTCCCTCACCATCATCTTCAGTTGCATTGCTCTTACTAGACTTCTGCCTCTGTGTAAAGGGAAATGCAGTCCACATTAGAAGATTAGGCATAAAAAAAAGAAAATACAGAAAGAATAACAAAATGAAGGAAACAAATGCAGTGCACTTCAACAAACCTTTGGAGCAGCATCCACCTCCTCGCCAGAATCACCACCAACATCTTCGTCGACATCATCATGGGCACGCTTGGGTACAGTCTTAGATGAACCACAGTCTTTGCGTCTAGAAGCATGAACACCCTTCACATAATCAGCAAGCAAAAAGTCGTCGTCATCAGAATTGGGACCTTCAGTGACATGTAGTCGTTTGCGCTGATGATCATCACTACCGCCAGCTTTAGCGGTTCTCTTGCCAAGATTCTTCTTCATTCCAGCAACACGTGGACTCCGCCGAGGTGTACCACCTTCCTCAGCAACAGTACTCAACCTCTTCTTCATCTTGCCAAATTTACCACCATTGCCACCATCTCCAGATCTCCTCTGCTTCTCCTTCTCAGCAAACTCTTTTGACTCAATTTCAAACCTCAACTTCTTCTTGCTTTGCTTCAACTCATATTGACGAACCTGTTCCGGGACCATCCAATCCTGTGTAACTTCCTCTGTACCATCAACAGACTGCGATTGTGTTTCAGACAAGACAGGACGTCTCTGATCAAAGCTCACACCAACATTACCCTCTGCAAAATAATGGTCAATCAATTGAGTAACCTCCTCAAACCCAGGCGCCCCAGCATGGAAAACAGACACTGCGTCAAAATAAAGTTTGACTATCCTCGTTAAAATTGCACAAAAAGAACAAATGCAGTACAGTTATACATATAAATGCAGTGCTCCAACCATAAACTCAAAATAAAAATAATGCAGTGCACAAAAAACTTGAATAAAACAACAATGCAGTTCACACATACATACAGTGGAGTTCACATACAAAAATAAATGCAGTGCTGCACATGCTAAATCCACGGTTGTTCACAACAAAAATGTCGAACTAGATAAAACAAAGCATACACAAAAATAAACAAATTAATCACATACCAGAAGGAGGGGCCACACTTATAGGAGAAGATTCCATCGGCGAATTCACTTGATGTCCTCCCTCGACACCATGATCCTTACCACCAGGACAAGGAGAGACAATTGGTGTATCATTATGAGCACTGCAATCACCTGCTGGATTAAAAAAAACAAGAAAAAAGAAATTACAAAAACATCACATGACAAAATAATGCAAACAAACGCTGACAACTAACAGAGCATAACCCAATATGCAGGATGAACTAGGAAACTAGATAAACACCAAACAAAATAAACAAAGCCTAATGAATAAGCACTCCACATACCCTGAACTCCTTCTCCCTGCCTACTCGGCGAAGAGATAGAGTTTTCCTGCAACACAAAGGATGAAGTGACAGACATAAGCAACAAAATCGGCGAAAATCTCACGAAACCCTAGATCCGCATTGCTACACACAACTATCGACTTCAAAACGAGATAAAATCGACTGCCTACAAAAAATTACACAAGAATAAAGAGCTACAGCAACTACAAGAATAACAAAAACAAGGCGAGGGGACAATCAACACCGAGCCAAGCGGAACGTACCAAAGAAAAGTATGCGGCGACGGCGGCGGGAAGGGGGAAGGGGGGGCGGGGACGGGAAAGGGCTGCGGGAGCGCAGCGGCAAGGGCTCACGGAGCGGACAGCGACGCCGAATGCAGGAATAAGGACCTCTTGAGGGCGGCGGTTCTCCGGTCGACGGCGGTTGCTGCGCGCGGACGGCGGTTTTGCTCGAGGGAGAGATGCCTCGGGAGAAACTGCAAGAGAGGAGAGGGGATTGTTCTCGGTCTCTTTCTCTGACACCGGAGCGGTGGAATAGCATGGAAACGATACGCAGGAGACCCGCGTTTCGCAAAAAGCGTCACAAATAACGGGCCGGCCCAAAAACAGCCCGGACAAAATAAACCAGTCTACATCAAAACGCACATATTACTAAAAAACAACAAAAAAACGCATGATGCAGTTCTCTGTGAAGAATCATGAAATTTCAAAACGGTAAAACAACAAATAAAATACATACAGTTCGTAAAAAAAGTTAAAATGAAAAACAAAACGCATGTTAAGAGAACACATCCAGAAAAAAAAAGTCTCCCTTCAATAAAGTGCCACACAAAAAAAATGTGCCCCCCCCCCTCCGCTCTCCCCTTTAAACTCCCGTACAGTGAAGTAAGCACAGGCAAAAAAACAAATGCAGTACGCACTGCTGGAAAAATGCAGTGCATTTCTATACGGGTTGCAGTACGCCATTATGCATTTCTTTTCGGGGTGAAGAAAAACGCAAACGCGGAATAAGTTAACGCAGTGCGGAAGTACACGAACTTGCAGTACAGTATCATAAACAATGTAGTACAGTCGTATTTTGCTAACCAGTGCAGTCCCATACATTCGAAAATTACAAAAAAGTAAAAACACAGGATAAAAAATGAGAACTGTACATGCAGTAAGGAATGAAGTTCACACATAGTACATAACCATGATCAATGCACTGCACCGATGATTTACCAAAAAGCAGTGCACTCCACGTCATAAAAAAACGTACAAAGAATAAAAACTGATCACCCAAATGATACCGGCACCAGGCACCCAAAAATTGACAACGTACATGCGTCTCTGAAATACCCGAACACAGGCCCAACAAAACCGACCAAGAAAAAACAATAAGTTCGAAAAAAAAGTGGGGGGGGGGCCCACCCCCCTCCCATTTCCTATCCGTCCCGTGCCAGGGACTGCAATAAGTACCGGCAAAAACAAGATGCAGTACGGGTCGGTAGAAGTATGCAGTGCATTCCGGTGCGCAATGCAGACCGCCGAAGCATATAGCAAAGACACGCAAAAAACGATGAAGTACACACATGTATACTATGTTGCAGTTCTGATTTGTACGCGACGCAGTGCGTAATTGTAAACAATGCAGTTATGTTGTCACGCAGTATACATCTATAAAACATGACAAAATGCCCGTTCGAATGTAAAAAGGTGACGCATGCAGTGCAAGTTGCGCACGAATGCAGTACACTGAATTTGTCGAATGAAGTCTTAACATACCCAACAAAGCAGTGCACAAACATAAATTTGAAAAAAGGAATACATAAGAGCAAAAACACAAATAGAAAAATGCAAAACACATAAAATAATTCAATACAGTATGGAAGTACACGAAAGTACAGCACAGAACCATAATGAGTGAAGTACAGGTATGATTTACAAAGCAGTGAACTCCCATACATTGGGAAAAAAGATTAACTGATAGCAAAAAGACGGAAACAAAAAAATGACAACTGTACATGCAGCACGCAGTGCATATACAATGCAGTACAGAACACTGATCAATGCAGTGCACACTCCAACATTGAAAAAAAAAACACACAGGGCAGAAATATAAAAAGAAAAAAAAATTGACCACCCAGGTGGCACCGGCCCTAGCCAGTCTCGTAATAGGTCTACGCCCACAGAAGGCTAGTCGTTCTGAGTCACAGTGCATGGGTCCGGTTGCACATGGGCCCACAGATCATACAGCATATAGCAGCGAGCGTCGTGTATAAGCGCCCAGATAAGTATATAGAGGAGTTCGGCCAATATGCCTCGCCAACGCTTATAAACAGGTCCGGCGCGCCTTCCGCGAGCGAGGTGGGACTAAACATTAGGACTCACACACAGCGAAACAGGAACCAGCCGTGTGCTCACAGGCCGACCTGGGCCCAATTGCGTCTTCACTACCAGAACACAAGGCCAACAAAAAAAAGAGAGGCCACTGAATTTTTTTTTAAAAATGCCACATACCATACACAAACACAGGCCCAACCACGCGTTCGCAGTTCGTCGTGATATGACAATGCAGTTCGCTATTCTCAAGTAAGCAGTACTGTTCCTTCTTGAATGCATTCATGTTCACTGAATCAGACCCAATCTACCACCTAACGCTAACCACAACATTTATTACTTCCATTGCTCGATTGGTTGCATAAAAACTTATCCATTCGTGCTACAGACTAACACAACTCCTCCCCCCGTTCCTCATTTTCCTCAAAACGTAGATCTAGGGTTCATCACATCCACAGCTCTTCTCTGGAATACCACTGAACCCGCCATGGACTGCAAGTGCGGGTGCTTGGCAAGGATGGCACCGGTAGCGGACACATGCGTCTACGCAGAAGGCCTACAGCTCACCACCACCGAGTGGCGCAGCATGCTCGGCTGCCTGATGATACCCAACAGGGGGTTTCGTGCGCCATTTCTTCATCGCCTCACAACCACAGATCTACAGGAAAGTTGGGTATGTTTTCCACTCACAATTTTTGGACATAATCTAGACTGCAAATACACATCTGAATATATAGTTCAATCAATTTGTTAAGTAATATCAACAAAAAATACAAAACAGAATTTGTGTTGTTGTTCAGATCTGTTAGCTATTAAGACTAGATGCTTCCACCTATCTTTCTTCAGTACCACACCATGTATCGACATATGTACAAAAAAAGGGTCAGTAGATAAGCGTTGCAGTTGTATTAACATGCTGGAGAAGTACATTGTTACTGACATTGCAGTGCACACATGTTGCAGTATAATATATATCACAGTAAAACTAGGAATCAATTGCGTACATAAGTTTGTTCATACATTGCAACTACTTTACAAAATATAATCATATGTATGTAACTATTTAAGTAAACATAAACAAATCATACTAAGTATAAAACAAAAACATTTGCTGTTTACTTATAAATTCTTTATCCACCCATTACAATATGCAGAAACTGCCATCCGCAATAAAAATTCATGCTCCGAGTTCAGGGAAGCTTACTTTGGAGACAGAACATAAAAATGGCTATGGAGACATGGAAGCTGACTACCACATCGACTCTGAAGACTGCATCAACATAAATACTGGTTGGAAAGATTTTGTCTCCCACAATGGCTTTGAGGCCGGAGAAGTGGCCATGGTCTTTTTCTACAAAGAAGAAGACTCCATCAAGTTTACAATATTTGCACTCTAGGCTGTCTAATATGAAGCAACCAATATTTCTAATGCTTTGCTTATGCTGTATGCTTTTAAAATTATGTCAATCAGACAAATTGAACAATGCCTATTTAAAGTATGCAACCTCAACTACGTCATTTTATCATCCTTTTTAGACAAAGTTGCTGTTGGCAGTAATGCAGTTCTCTCGAACACATAGTGTGGTACTAATAATAACAAAAGGCAGCCCTCCGAACAGTAACAAGGAAATGCAAATGGTCGAAACTTTGCAGTTAACATATGATGCTCAAAAACAATTCTCATAGTATGCAGTTCAAAAAAATTCTTATAATAACTATTCAGCTAACACAAGCGTATCATGGACCATCCCTTCTAATAGCA
>LR880972.1:95783874-95799389 GCA_904067115.1 Aegilops sharonensis | reverse complement strand
ATTGAACAATGCCTATTTAAAGTATGCAACCTCAACTACGTCATTTTATCATCCTTTTTAGACAAAGTTGCTGTTGGCAGTAATGCAGTTCTCTCGAACACATAGTGTGGTACTAATAATAACAAAAGGCAGCCCTCCGAACAGTAACAAGGAAATGCAAATGGTCGAAACTTTGCAGTTAACATATGATGCTCAAAAACAATTCTCATAGTATGCAGTTCAAAAAAATTCTTATAATAACTATTCGGCTAACACAAGCGTATCATGGACCATCCCTTCTAACAGCAGAATAGAACATTAACAACACTGCTAATGCAGTACAGAAATGCATATTATGCAGTCATCTAGAACATGGAATGTAGTAAACACAGAATGTAGTTTACGAAAAGGAGAAATCTCATAAACAGCCATAACCACTGTAATAAAACTACAACGAAGTACGCTACCAAAGAAAATGCAGTGCACTACAACGTATGCCGCGACTACAACAAATAAAATTAAAGCAGTAAAACTACAGACAATGTGATAGACTTATAGAGGTGTCAATTTCACTCGCACTTCCATAACTCGCCTAAAAATTCTACAGCCACTAAACCATCGAAAAATACACCCGCAAAAATTTACATGGAAGATATGGCAACTTGACGAACAACATCACCTTTCATTTAAAAAAGCGATTCAAAAAATGACAATTATACCCGCAATACAATGAATTCAATCCTACAGCAACAGTAATTACAATATTCAAACACGCGTGGACGGGCAAAAATCAAAAAAATCAACAAGAACAGAGGAGCGGACGAAGCTCACCAGCCCGCACAACCAACATATCAAGAATTGAAAACTAACTCCTAAAAATTAACGAATTATAGAGTGAACGGACCGATTAAAACGAACGCAATCAAAGAATTCCTACTAAATAACAACATCCAAGCACAAAAAAAATCGCATCTGACGCGAACACGAACGAACAGAGAAAGCTCGTCCGCCAAATCCATCGATTTGCACACACTCTAGTATATTTTCCTGTAAATCAGAAAGAATAAAGTTAAAATGAGATGCAGACACAAACTGAATCATCCCGCGACACCCGATTCCATATAGAACGCGCGGGCGGAAAACCGAAAAATGAAGCAGTTCTCTTGTGAAGCATTGCAGTGCTCAACGTAAAGAAGATGCAGTGCACTTTCGTTATGCGGTTCTACGTACGAGAAAATCTATTTATATATATGCATAACGTGTACAATTTGTAGTATCGTGAAATACCAGCAAACAAAAAAGAATTAAATGGAAAATAAAGCCAAACTGAAAACACAAAATTAAAGCAAAAATAAAAAAAAACACCCAAACATTTAGTACCGGTTGGTAACACCAACCGGTAGTAAAGACCTACGCGCACTTGGGCCTGGCACGTGCCACGTGTTTGCACTTTAGCGTCGGTTCGTGACGAACCGGTACTAAGGGGAGGGGGGACCTTTAGTCCCCACTCTTTAGTGCCGGTTGGCGAACCGGCACTAAAGGCCGTCACGAACCGGCACTAAAGACCGGTTTTGCACTAGTGCGCCTCTGTCATGCATGATGTCGATCATCTCCCTGTCCGGATCGTAGGACGCCGGCTCCCCCGCTTTAGGCATTGTAGCGAACAACGTGCGGGCACCCATCTGCTCCACTCTCGCCGTCCGCGCCTGGACGAGCTGTGGTGAAGAATACTCGGAGAAGAGCGGCGCCGCATTTACATCGACGATGTAAGGCAACTTACCGGCATGGGTTCCGAGCTGCTTGGTGGTGGCGCAGTAGTATGGAGGCTT
This sequence comes from Aegilops sharonensis, assembly GCA_904067115.1. Lineage (NCBI taxonomy): Eukaryota > Viridiplantae > Streptophyta > Magnoliopsida > Poales > Poaceae > Aegilops > Aegilops sharonensis. The sequence goes on along the minus strand of LR880972.1, from coordinate 95,797,581 downwards.
GTAAGGCACCGGCCACGGCGCCATCTTAACTATTGGCGCACCCGTCTGGCGACGTCTGCCACGACCACCGTGACCACCAACGCTGAATGCCACCACCAGGCCCACTGGCGGCCAACCGCTTTTTGAGTTTCTCCTCCTTTGTGGCCTTTGGTTTTTACTTTTTTTTGGCGTGGTCAGAAACTAAGTACATTAGGACACACTAGTACTACTGCTGCTGCTACACTTCTTAATTAAGTTTCATCACATCTCTTAGTAGCTTAGAAAAATATTACTGTCAACGGGAAGCACGGGGCTGTAAAAAGGGCATATCATTGATTAATTATTCATGAATTACTTGGTTACATGCTAAAATGATATCCTCAGCTGAACTGTTAATGTACTAGCGCTTGATCTGACCTTGTGCCAATCAAATATGGCATTGTAGTAACTAGTAAATCAATTCAGTGGGAATTACACTACTTCATTCGTCCTGGTTTATTAACCCCCCTCGTATTTTAGGCTAAATTTGAACATATATTTACCTAGTAAAAATTATATGGCAGAAAAACAGTGTCATTGGAAACTTCCTTCAAATACGAATCTCAGAATGAAATTTCTGTATATATTTTTAGTCAAATATATGGTCAAATTTTGATCCAAATTACAAGGGGGCCAACAAACCAAGACGCAAGAAGTGGATATGTGACAACTTAGATATCTTTGGATCAAAGGAAACTAATTAAGTTATGTTTTCATCTCCGTAAGGATACTTCTAATTGACGTTAGAAGATGCATGTAGATGCAAAACCTTGTACCCACAGACAGCTCTATCCTAAACATCAGAGGATTACATCCCGCATGGCACTGTTAGCATTGCGTGGTACCAAAGGACATTTACGGGGAATTTGCTCAATTGGCTCCTATGGAAGAAATAAAAGGACTATGTCGCTCCAAAGGTCTCACTTTCATCTACTGCCCTGCCACAGAATAATCCCTGATGCTTCTCATTTTGAAATATGGGATGGGCTTTAGGCCCATCTAGCCATTTCAAAAAATCTCCAAGGGCCCATGTGGGTTATATGACACTAGGTGTAGTGGGAAGTTTAGTCCGACCTCTCTAGTGAAGGAGGAGTTGGACCTCCTTATAAGGGTTTCTCTTCTACATGCTATTGGAGCTTGAGAAGAGAAGAGGCCCTCGCGCTCCTCCTCCTCCTCCTCCACCGCCCGCCTCACCACGTCACGCCTCGTCATGACAGCCGCGAGCTGTCACGGACTCGGACGGGGGTCAAGCCCACATCTCTCCACGCGGATGCGTCTATATAAATGTGAGGTGTCTCCTAAGCCTAGCCGCTACGAACAGATCACATCTGCTCCACTCGACGGGAGAGCAGGTCTCCGGATCCTGTACGGGAGTGGGTCGAATAGGTTTTTGTGCAGCGACTACGCAACTGCTCGCCTCTGATCTACTATTTCCTCTACGTCCGCATCGTCTTCATCATCACCATGTCGCAGTCTGCTGCGGAGAAGCTGGAGGCCGACAAGAAGGCCGCCGAGGACGCTGCTGCCGCCGCCGCGGCTTCTGCATGGCCTACTGGAGGGTATAACTCGTTTATCCCGCTCCTGTTTATTTTCGTATTAGCAGTACTAGCAGTATGTGTAGATGTGTCTACTCTTTGCGTAGTACGTGCTTGCTTAGATCAGAATCAGTATGTTGTTAATTCAGTCAATGACATGCTAGTAATTTATGTTTGGATAAAATTAGTCGAAAAAATGCCTATTTACTCAGCAATCCAAAAACCTATTATGCGTAGGAATTTTTCAGCAAGTGGCTTTGCCACTGCACTGAAACCTGATAAGTTTATCGGTACCTACTTTATGGGTTGGCAGACTAAGACCACTTTATGGCTCACGGCTATGAAAACAGTCGGGGTCGCTGGTGTGCCCACGGGAACGATTGCTCCTAAACAGGAGAAGGCGTTCAGGGAGGCCACCGTCGTATTTCTCGGAGCAGTTCTTAGCATGATCGGAGATAAACTGGTTGACGCATATTTACATGTGCATGTCGCCAAGGACTTGTGGGAGGCGCTCGAATCTAAGTTCGGGGCCACCGACGCTGGGAGCAAAATGTATGGTATAGAGCAGTTCTACAGTTATAAGATGGTTGAAAACCGTCCTATAATAGAGCAGGCTCATGAGATAATATGCATCGTTAAGGATCTTGAGCTTCTTAAGTGTGATTTACCGGGAAAGTTTGTCGCGATCTGCATAATCACTAATTCCTGGAGGAACTTTGCCACCACTCTGAAACATCAGAGGTGTGAATTCTTAGAGGAGGATGTCATTGGCCATCTGAGTGTTGAGAAGAATTCAAGGGCAAAGGACTCGCACGGAAAAGGGGCCGAAGGGACTTCTGTCGCCGACATGGTGAACCAGAGGAACTTCAACTCCCACAAGCCCAAGGGAAATAATTGTGTCCAACACAATACCAACTTTAAGAAGAAGGGTAAGAAGATCTTCAAGAAGAACAAGAAGGATGAGGGTTGCTTTACTTGTGGTTGAGTTGAACATTGGGCCAACAAGTGCCCAAACTAGTTTAAGAAGTCAGGACAGAACTCCAAGTCTGTCAACATGATTGTGGGCAGCAATGAGAATGGTGCATCTGGGTACGGTAATTTATTTACTGTTTTTTCAGTGTTTCAGCCTACCGATTGGTGGTTGGACACTGGTGCAGGTGTTCATGTGTGTGCTGACATTTCATTGTTCAGTTCTTACTAGGTCACAAGCCACGGGTCTGTATTGATGGGGAATGGCGCGAGTGCTTTTGTTCATGGTGTTGGCACGGTCGATCTGAAGTTTACTTCGGGAAGGATCGTGCAGCTGAAGAACGTGCAGCATGTCCCCGCCATCAAGAAGAACCTCGTTAGTGGCTCCCTTCTATGTAGAGAAGGGTTTAAGTTGGTCTTCGAGTCTAATAAATTAGTTGTTACTAAATATGGACTATTTGTTGGAAAATGTTACGAGAGCGGAGGGATGTTCCGTGTTTCCCTTGCAGATTTTTGTAATAAAGTCGTGAACCATATTCATTCGAGTGTTAATGAATTTGAAGTTTGGCATTCACGTCTTTTTCACATTAGTTTCGGTGTTATGGCGAGGCTAGCTAAGTTGGATTTAATCTCGATTTTCACTTTAGCCAAAGGTTCCAAGTGCCTTTCATGTGTGAAAGCTAAGCAACCTCGTAAGCCTCACAAGGCTGCGGAGGAGAGACACTTGGCACCATTAGAACTCATACATTCTGATCTTTGTGAGATGAATGGTGTGTTGACAAAAGGTGGAAAGAAATACTTCATAACATTGATAGATGATTCCACTAGATATTGCTATGTGTATCTGTTAAATACTAAAGATGAGGCTGTACACTACTTCAAAATCTATAAGGCAGAAGTTAAGATTCATCTTGAAAAGAAAATTAAACGAGTCCGGTCAGATCATATGGTGGAGACTACTTCTCGAGCGAGTTTGATTCTTTTTGTGTGGAACACGGCATTATTCATGAGAGGACGCCTCCCTATTCAACCCAGTCAAATGGGTTGCCGAGCGGAAAAACCATACTCTAACTGATTTGGTTAACGCCAGGTTAGATACATCGGGTTTATCCAAGGCATGGTGGGGGGGGGGCTATATTGATGGCATGTCATGTCTTGAATAAAGTTCCGACAAAGGATAATGAAATCACTCCCTATGAGAAATGGGCAAAGAGAAGGACAACACTCTCGTACTTGCATACTTGGGGCTGTTTGGCAAAAGTTAATGTGTTGATTCCCAAAAAGCATAAGCTTGGACCCAAGACTGTGGACTGTGTTAATTTGGGCTACGCTAAGAACAGCGTTGGCTATAGATTTCTAGTAGTGAAATCTGAGGTACCTGACCAGAAGGTCGGTACAATTGTGGAGTCTAAGGATGCTACATTCTTCGAAGATATTTTTCCTATGAGAGATATGCAAAGCACTTCTAGATAGGAATCTGAGGAGACTCCAGAGCCTGCCATTCCTATGGAATATTATGAACAAACACATGATGAAAATCCTGAGGAGGATGACAAGGAAACCCTTGGTAGGGGCAAGAGACAAAGAACAACAAAGACCTTTGGTGATGATTTCTTCGTGTACCTCGTAGATGATACTCCCACTTCTATTTCAGAAGCGTATGCCCCTCCAGAAGCTGACTACTGGAAGGATGCGGTCCGTAGCGAGATGAGTTCCATCATGGCTAACGGGACATGGGAGAACACTGAGCGTACCTATGGTTGCAAACCAATGGGATGTAAGTGGGTATTCAAAAAGAAACATAGGCCTGATGGTACAATTGAAAAGTACAAGGCTAGGCTTGTGGCCAAGGGCTATGACCGGAAAGAAGAGGAAGATTTCTTCGATACTTATTCAGCTGTGGCCAGACTGACCACCATTCGAGTATTACTCTTGTTGGCGGCCTCGCATGGTCTTCTCGTCCACTAGATGGATGTTAAGACGACTTTTCTGAATGGAGAGCTAAACGAGGAAATCTACATGCAACAGCCAGATGGCTTTGTGATAAATGGTCAGGAAACAAATGTGTGTAGGTTGCTAAAATCTTTATATGGCCTGAAACAAGCACCTAAGTAATGACATGATAAGTTTAATACAACTCTGACATCTGTTGGCTTCGTTGTTAATGAAACTGACAAATGTCTATACTATCGCCATGGTGGGGGCGAAGGAGTTATACATTGCTTGTATATTGATGACATACTGATATTCGGAACCAACCTCAAAGTCATTGAGGAGGTCAAGTTGTTTCTATCTCAGAACTTTGAGATGAAAGACCTTGGTGTGGCTAATGTTATCTTGAACATCAAGCGACTAAGAGACGATGACGGTGCGGTTACACTTCTGCAATCCCATTATGTTGAGAAGGCACTCACTATAAGGGAAAACCTTATACACAGAATCTTAGCAGCAGTGCGGTACAGAAAGAGGCGCTACTGCTAATTATTAGTAGCGCGCGAACAAAACAAGTACTACTGCTACTCAGTTAGCAGTAGCGCGGCCCGGTGGAACCACGTTGCTACTAAAATCGACCAACAGTACCCGCCACCCTACATTTAGCAGTAGCGCGCTCTTGCGAACCACGCTAATTCTAAAGTAATAGTAGTAGCGCGCTTTTTTTGCTAGTCGCTACTGCTAATTTTGAAACTAGTCACATGGCGGGCCCCACTTAGCAGTAGCGCGTGTGCCAAAAGCACGCTGCTGCTATCTTGTTAGCAGTAGTGCGGTTCACGGCCAGCGTTACTGCTAAGCCGCAGCATATACCATCTTTTCCCCTCCCCTCCCCCTCCCCATCCTCTCTTCCTCACTTTCCCCTACCTCACACCTCCTCTCTCCCTCACTTTGCTTCTTCCTCACTACTTATCCCCCATTACTCTCCCTCTTCTACCTACCTTTCTCTCTCTTTATTACTCCTAGCTAACTACACCACCTCCATTAATGCATCTCCTTTCTCTTTTTCCTTCCTCCTCCACTAGTTGAAGTTGTCTCCTCCCAAATTAGCTAGCTAGGTAGATGTAGCATTTAGTGAAGTGACCTATGTACCCCCTAACTAGATCTAGCCTTGCCAAGAAGAGCTTTGTCCACTTTTGATCTCCCTACTACATCCATCTCCACCGCATGTGCTCCATCTCGAGAGATAGGTGATTAAAAATTCATGCTTTTGCAAGAATGGAAATATGTGTATGTGTGCGCGATATGACATAATCGGGTGATATGATGGAAATTGTGTGTGTGGCATGAGTTGACGCCTAATTGTGCTTGTGATTTGCCTATATTTTGCCGAAATGTCGATTTATTTCCGCTTCGGCGAATTCCAGGCAAACTCTATATCTATATGTCCTATTTTTAGGGAAGGTCATGCCGAATTTTTGTATGACTTTGATGCATGCACGCATTTTTATAATCAATTTTTTTATTATTACCGTGCAGGCATTCATGATGGTGAGTGGAAAGATGGTGGAGAGGTGGTTGTGGTCGGCGGTGCAGGACATGAAAGAAAATAACCTGACAGAGCTTTTATGCCCGTGTCGAAGATGCAAAGGAATAGTTTGGCTCGACCCGTATGACGATGGTCATGTTGAAGCGCACCTACTCATGACAGGTTTCATGGATGGCTATACTCAGTGGATAGTTGAAGATTAGGATGATGATGTTGAGGATGGGGCAGGCAATGACGACACGGGGCAAGATGAAGAGATGACCGATAATGGCGGCGGGGAAGAGGCCGGACAGCATGGCGGCGGAGAAGGGGCCGGACATGGCGGAGGAGAAGGAGCCGGACATGGTGGCGGAGAAGAGGCCAGACATGGCGGCGGAGAGAACATGGACTCCACGCCGCAGATTTCGTCGGTACTAATTTCAATCGTGCGGGACCCTCATGTTCAAGCACTGCTTCGCAAGGAGACGAGTACTAAGAGAGTTTCTTTTAGAGAGGAGGCTAAGCTACAGCAATTGGTGGTAGACTCGAACACTCCATTGTATGATGGTTGCAATGCTGAGGTGACCTGCTTGAGTTTCACGCTCCAACTCCTGAAGACGAAGGCTAAAAACAAATGGACCAACACTAGCCTCGATGAGCATCTCAAGTACCTAAAGGATGTTCTTCCTGCGGGGAATCTATGTCCTACTAGTGTGGATGAGGCCAAGAAGACCATGTGCCCTCTTGATCTGCCGCACGTTAGATACCATGCATGCATCAATGATTGCATAATTTATCGGAAGGAGCACGCGGAAAAAACAAGCTGCCCTGTGTGCAATGCTTCTCGATACAAAAGGCCGGGAATAAATCTCCCCAGAAAGTTGTATGGTACTTACCGATCACTCCCCATCTCCAGCGGTATTTCGTAGATCCCAAGGAAGTAAAGCTCATGCGCTGGCACGCGGAGAGGAAGAAGCCCGACGATGGAGATGATCCAAAGTTGAGACACGTCAAGGATGGAAGCCAGTGGAGAGTGTTGAACGACTTCTATCGGTATTTCGAATGTGATGCAAGGAACATCGTGCTCGGCGCTTGTACCGATGGCATGAATATGTTTGGCAACCAGAACACCAAGCATAGCACATGGCCCGTGTTTGTATGGATGTACAACCTCCCCCCTGGTTGTGCATGGAGTCGAAGTACATTCACATGAGCATGTTGATTCAAGGGCCGAAACAACCAGGAAATAATATTAATCTATATTTGGGGCTACTTCAAGAGGAGTTAGACACGTTATGGAAAACACCGACCAAGACATGGGACGCCAGCAAAGGCGAGTATTTCTACATGAGAGTCGCGCTGATCAAGACGGTGCATGACTATCTCGGTTACGGATATGTCGCAGGACAGGTGTGCCATGGATATTGCGGATGCACGCGGTGCATGGATGATACGATGTCTCAGCAGCTAACGTCAAGGAAAGATGGCGGGTCCAGGAAAATCGTGTACATGGGGCATCGAAGATGGCTCGATCAGGACGACCCATGGAGAAACCGCGGAGATCGATTCAATGGCCACGCTGAGCATCGAGGACAAAGCGGAGCGGCACCAAAATCGATGAGCTATTGGAAAACTGGGAACAGTGCCCCGCGTCGGTAAAGACGATGAAAAAGGCGCCGGAGCCGCTGCTGAAGGTATGGAAGACGAGGTCTGTGTTCTAGGACTTGGAGTACTGCCACAAACTCGACACACCTCATTGCCTTGATCAAATGCATATCTGTAAGATGAGAGCTTGCTCGCGACACTGATGAACATGCCGAATAAGACCAAGGATGGGCCGAAGGCAAGAAAAGACTTGCAAGATTTGAAAATCAGGGAAGATTTGCACATGCCGCCCTGTAAAAAGTCAGACGAGACAGAGATAGAGACAGAGGCGCGGATAAAGAAGGGCAAAAAAGTAATGGAAGAGGATTGTTGCCCCCCTTCTTGCTTCTCCTTAAGTCAGGCTGAGATCGATCAATTCTTTAAGTGCCTTACCGGAGTCAAAGTTAGTTCCGGTTGGTGTGGCAAGATAAGCAGATATCTAGACACGAACAAGAAAAGGTTCAGCGGGATGAAGTCCCAGGACTGTCATGTGATGATGACGCAGATACTACCTGTTTCCCTTAGAGGGATCATGGACAAGCACGTCCATGACACACTTATTGGTCTCTGCAACTTTTTCAACGTCATCTCTCGAAAGTCAATTAGTGTGAAGTAGCTCCGAAGGCTACAGGAAGAGATCATTGTGATACTGAATGAGCTTGAGATGTACTTCCCGCCCGCGTTCTTTGACGTCATGGTGCATCGGTGTGTCCATATTGTGGACGACATAATAGACCTGGGGCCTTCATTCATGCACAACATGATGCCGTTTGAGAGGATGAATGGGATCATCAAAGGATTCGTTCGTAACATGTCCCGTCCGGATGGAAGCATCGTCCAGGGCTATCTGACACAAGAGTGCATCTCTTTATGCGAGAATTTTCTATATGGCGCAGACCAGCCGCCTGGTGTTGGTGTTGGTTTGCCCGTTAACAAGCACGATTGGAGGCTCGAAGGAGAAGGTCACTCCAATGGTCATAGGGAACTGCACGTGGCATACTCAGATCATTGCAACGACTTTGATAGAGCAAACTTGGTAGTGCTACAACACCTAGACAATGTAGATCCTTTCATAGCACTGCACAAAGAAATTATCGCAAAGAAGTATCGAGACCGGGGGGTATGCAGGATGGATGGCGAAGTTACTAGACATCACAACTCCACTTTCCTGAAGAGGGCTAATCCCCCGGAAGAGGGATCTAAGGATGGATTGCTCATATGCGCCTTAGCACATGGCCCCTCACCCAACCTTAACACCTATCAGGTATACGATATCAACGGATACACGTTCTGCACGGAGGCAAAAGATATGGACAGTGATGATCAGAACTCAGGGGTGATGATGGAATGCATGATCGGCAGCAACAACGACGCAACTGAGAGATTTTACGGAAGGGCCGAGGAGATCGGGGAGCTTGACTACTCTGGACTGCACCACGCGACGATGTTCCGTGTCAGATGGGACAAGAATGTCGAAAGAGAAAACCGGTATTTCACTACCATGACTATACCCGACGCCAAGAGCTCTACTGTGAATGCTATCGCAAAAGACGAGCCATGGGTACACGCTAAGCACGTGACACAATGCTTCTTCATAGACGACCCGTGCAATCCCAGCCATGTTGTCGTGAGGAGAGGCAAAAGGAACATCATTGGAATGGATGGAGTCACCAACGAGGAAGACTACGACCAGTACGGCAACCCAATAAGGGAAGATGACGATGACGATGAAGTATACGTCAAAAGAAGAATCAATACTACATTAACTAAGAAAGATCGTACTCCATGGAAAAGGAAAAGTCACAATGAGGGGCTCAATTATTCTTCAACGAACAAGAATGGAAAGAAGCTCACTCAAAAATGAAAACGTCAACGCTGAGGAACCGTATGTTATCTATCAAATGATGTAATATATATGTTCCTATTTTGTGTACGCACTTAGCCATTATGCATGGGTCAAATGATGTAATATATATGTTCCTATTTTGTATACATACTTAACCGTCAAATGATGCAATATATATCACCTTTGTTATATACATTGTATCACCTTCCCTTTGTTCACTGCTCTCGGAAAAAAGGAAAATAAAAGTGAGAGAAAATAAAGGAAAAGAAAATAGAAGAAACAAATAGGAAAACTGCTATAGGTACTGGTTATAGCAGTAGCGCTTTTCTGAAAAAGAGCTACAGCTAGTCAAGGTAGCAGTAGCGCTTTCCATATAAAAACGCTATAGCTACCTGTAATAGCAGTAGTGATGTATGGATAAAAGCGCTATAGCTAACTTAGCTATAGCGCGTTTTCTGGAACACGCTACTGCTACGTCGACTTAACCCCCAGAATCCTCACTCTCTCTGCTTCTTCCCGCCTCTGCTTTTCCCCCCAAATCCCCACTCTCTCTTCCCCCGTACATCGCCGCCGGATCCCTGCCCTCGCCACGCCACGGCGCTCGCCCCCGACCCCGGCCCCGACCCCAACGTGCCACGCCTCCCTCCTCTGCTTCCTCCCGTCCCAACCTCGGCCGTCGTCGGGCTTGGCTCCTCGCCCCTACACTCTCTATAAGCCCCCCACCGCTCCTCCTCTCTCTGCTAGCTAGGGTTCTTCGGTTAATTTACTTAGGTTTTAGTTAGGGCAGTAGGTTAATTAGGATATGTATTTAGTTATGAATTTAGCTAGTTTTTTATGAACCATAGGTTTCAAATTAGGATAGAAATTTAGGGTTAAGCAATTGTAGTTAAAAGAAAAGGCAGAATTGATTATATATGTTTCTTGCATTTTTTTAGTTTAAGTAATTGTTGCTACTTAAATTTTATAGTGCTAGTTAGTTAACTAGAATTGGTATTTAAAAAACGGAACTAGTTTAAGCAATTGTCAAAATAAACATCCCTTATTAAAGCAATTTATTTTAGTTTCAAATTTAGGTAGGCTGAATTTACTTTCAAATACTGTGAAGAAAAATAACTTATTGCATTTTTGTTCAAGTTCTATATTTTTCTTCCTTTTGTATGCAAATTTTCTGAAGTGGACATGTGATATGTGGACATGTGATTTGGACATGTCATATTTGGAATTTGGACATGTGATGTTTGGACATGTCATATTTGGAAAATGATGATTATGTGCAGAGTAAATGATCCGAGCGGCCTATGTTACGCCGGAATGTTGATTCATTTCCGTTCCGGTGAATTTCAGGCGCTCGATATGTCCACTTTTTAGCAAAGATCATGCCAAAAATTTCCATGAATTTTGGCATGACTTGTGCTAGATAGTAGGCATATCGAGTGCTAGGAGTTGCTGGAAAACAGCATTCCGGCAAACATAGATCTTTTTATGTCATTTCTCAATTTTTTTCATAGTTTTAGAATTAAACGAGGAGACTTAATCATAGGAAGCATGTTGAAGAACGAAGAAGTCGGGCCTTCTGACCAAGATGTAGACGAGATGGATTATGATGGTGAACAAAAGTACCTCGACTTTTTGTCTGCTAAGCACAGTCAAGGTTTGCAGGTCGGCCTCCAAGATGGTACTGATGCGGACATTGACACCGACGGCGCCGGCACCGATGGCGGAGCCGAGACTGGCGAGGAAGGTACCGGCGGGGAAGATACCGACCCCGATGCCGCTACCGAAAAGAAGAAGCAGAAGAAGCAGAGGATACGAAAACCTAACAAACTCGACATTGGACGACTAATGATCACAAAGATGGCACCTGGCAAGTTTGAGCCATTAGAGCCGGAAGAACCTTGCAAGTGTTATGGGAACCAAGTAGGATGCATCCTACGGGAATGCGCGAGCATCAATGAAGATGACTTAAGGAGTAAAGACCATTTGAGGCAGTTGCTCCTGACGAAGTTGCACAACAGATTCAAGTTCCTCGACCGGGATGATAGTATAGAACAACTGTGGGATGATCCGAAGATGAAAAAGATTATCAATCACGCCATGGGCATGTTCAGCAATGATTTGGCCTCCTGGAAAGGGAGGGTGAAACGAGTTATTGAGGCTGAGGAACCCCTGTCCAAGATTCTGGAGGAAAATCCGACATTTACGGAAGAGGAGTTTGAAATGTTCAAGACACTTGCGCTACCGAGGCAGCCAAGGCTAAGGCTGCGAAATTCAAGAGCCTTCAGCAAAGGAGCATGGGGAAGCATTGAAGGAATTATGCCCTAGAGGCAATTATAAAGTTATTATTTATTTCCTTATATCATGATAAATGTTTATTATTGTCAGGACCCCGATTCCAAGTCACATCGACCTAGTCGGTAACACCTCATATCACTTTGCGGCCTCACGCACGGTATTCCCACGGGTGTCGCCTTACCATGGCCCGGGACCGTTTGCGCCTTTTGGCTCACGTATATGATACTTTCGCTAGCATCCACATGACAGAGAACCCGGGCCGACATGGCTAGTCATGAACCCAAAGCGGCACTAACCCATGGGGACAGGCATACATGAATCACCTCGAGCATGTCGGTCATCAACGTATGAATCCGGGCTGTAGCACTGGGCTAACAGGACTCCGGGAACCCGGGCTGTAGCAGGCTAGGCAGGACTTCGGATGTCACCGCGTGACATTTCCCCGAAGGGACAGACATAGGAACAAAGTGAAACACATGCCGGCCAGTCAAGTGTCCAAAGCAGTAGTGCTGGGCTAGTAGGACTCCGGTGAACCGGGCTATAGCGGACTACTATCACTCAGGAAGCACTAGACTACATTTCCCCATATGAGAGGCTGCCAAGGATAAACAACTAGATTGTCGGATCCCACACATACCAAGCACTTCAAACATACACACAATATGCTCAATATGTGTAAATACAACATGGCATCACAACATAACTCTACGACTGAACTATTAATTCATTAGACTCCGAGGAGCGAGATATTACAAACATGGGTCTCATGACCCAACATTCAGAGCATACAAGTCAAAGCACAAGCGGAAGCTAAACATGTCTGAGTACAGACAACTATAAATGAAAAAGGCTGAGAAGCCTGACTATCTACCAGATCCTGCCGAGGGCACAAGATCGTAGCTGAGGTAACAAGCTAAACGTCGAAGTCCACGCGGAACTACTAGCGAGACTGATGTCTCTCTGCAAAACATAAGATAAGCAAACGTGAGTACAAATGTACTCAGCAATACTTACATCAGAACTAACTACATATGCATCATTATCAACAAAGGGGGGTGGTGGAGTTTGACTGCAGCAAGCCAGCTTTGACTCGGTGGCTATCCTGAACTACGACTGCAAGTAACTCTTTTGAGGTGGCGCACACGAGTCCACATATTCACCATATCAATACACCACTATGGATCCGCTCCCGTCTCCCTACGAGAACGCCATCCATATCACTCACGCTTATCTTGCGCATTTTAGAGTATCCACTTTCACTTGTCTATGAACTGATATAGGCAACCCAGAAGTCCTTTACCGCGGACACGGCTATTCGAATAGATCATATTAACCCTGCAGGGGTGTACTTCTTCACACACGCTCTCGCCACTTACCACCATGTACATGTCGTGTATCTCGGCAACCTTCAAGCGGAAGCCTGGCGAGGGAGTCGGCCACGACCTGACTAACCACACAAGTCTCTAGTCCAGGTTTATCGCCTATTCGGGTTCCATCCGCAAGGAGATCCGGCCGGGGTGTCGCTCACAGCCCCAAACGATGTGTGCAGGGTTCCCGAGACACCAAACGGGCGCTCGGTACACCGGGCCACTGTGTATCTACCGCATCATAGCCCACCCCTAGGGTCAGCGCTACGCACGGCCTCCAACACATATCCTACAAACACCAGAAACTAGTTGCAACTCCTGGACAGAGATCGAGGCGATTAATAAGCCGAGAGGGGCCGAGTTACCGGAACCCAATGTGTGGTAGTAACTGTTTCATGGATCACAAACACAGAACTCAGTTCCTGAGGACGGCTGCAATGAGACAACCCACCATGTACTCCTACATGGCCTCTCACCGCTACCTTTACCAAATCGTGTTCACACACTTAGCTCACACACAGTAGGACATGTTCACACACCTCTGATTCATCCTCGATGAATCAGACCTGACTCAACTCT
>LR880972.1:95755955-95783452 GCA_904067115.1 Aegilops sharonensis | reverse complement strand
GTGGTAGTAACTGTTTCATGGATCACAAACACAGAACTCAGTTCCTGAGGACGGCTGCAATGAGACAACCCACCATGTACTCCTACATGGCCTCTCACCGCTACCTTTACCAAATCGTGTTCACACACTTAGCTCACACACAGTAGGACATGTTCACACACCTCTGATTCATCCTCGATGAATCAGACCTGACTCAACTCTAAGCAGTAGCAGGCATGACAAACAAGCATGAATGAGTAGGCACAACAGGGCTCAAACAACTCCTACTCATGCTAGTGGGTTTCATCTATTTACTGTGGAATGACAGGTCATGCAGAGGATAAAGGGGTTCAGCTACCGCAGCAAGTAACAGATAAATTGTTGTTGTCCTAATGCAGTAAAAGAGAGCAGGAGCGATAGAGTGGGATTGTATCGGAATGAACAAGGGGGTTTTGCTTGCCTGGCACTTCTGAAGATAATATAGTTCTTCATCGGTGTCATCGAACTCATCGTCGGTACATCGTCTACTGAAAGGGGACAAACACCGGCAAACAAGGAAGAACACAATCAATGCAATGCAACAATATGATGCATGAATGTGACATGGCAATATGCTGTTGTTTGTGCTAATGCAACCAGCAACAAGTTCAATGGAGCTCATTTGAATCAAGGATTCAAATGCAACTCCAAACTTAAGCATTTTAAATGCCCTTAATATGATTTGTCCTAAACAGCAGTCATAAGTTGTTCTAACATGCATGAAATGATACAAATGGATAGGTTGCATTTTTCTGATAATTTTTCATATATAACTTATTTCCATTGGAGTTATAGATTATTTACTATGATTTTTAGAAGTTTGCTCTATTTTCTAGAATTCCTGGATTATTTAAAATACATAAATTGTTTACTGCGTCAGCATGACAACAGCATTGCGTCAGCAGGTCAACCGTGGCTGACCAGGTCAAACCTAACGTGTGGGGTCCACACGTCAGTGACTCAGGAACTAATCCCGGTCAAAACTAGGGTTGACTGAGGTTTGACCGTGGCTGGGGCCCACTGTCAGTGGCTATTAGGGAAATAGTGGTGATTAATGCCTAACCAAGCAACCACGTCAGCCCGCCGGAGTTTGGCCGGCGGCGACCTCAAGCGCGGCGGAAACTCGCCGGAAAACTGCTACGGGGCTCGGTTTTGCGCGTGGTTTGCGTCTACGGATAGCGGAAGATGCGCCGCATCCAACTGGGTGAGCGGCAGCGGCTGTGGTGGCCGGAGCTTGCCGGAAATGAGCTCGCGGCGGTGACATGGAGCTCTCGGCCACGACGGGGCTATGGCCTAGAGGTCGAAAGCGACCAGGGGGAAGGGGGAAACGACTCAGGGACTCACCGCGAGTCCGTTGGGAGGGTTAGTGGGCTCGAAGATGTCTTGTCGGGGGCGAATCGACTACGGCGATCGACGGGGCCGAAGGTTGAAGAAGGCGGCGGTGTGGGCGTTCGGGGGCGTCCGGCGGCGCGTGTGTCCTCGAGGAGGAGTAGACGACGGAGGTGGAGCTCCTGGACAGTTGGGGAGGCTAGGCGGTGGCTGTGGCCGCGGCGAACGGCGTCGGTGACGATGGTGGCGTTCGGCCATGGCTGCGGGCAAGCGAGGGGGAGGGGGAGAGCCAGGAAAGAGGGGGGAAGGACAGAGGGGGGGTCAGGGGGGTCTGCGTGGCGCCCTCGGGTGCCTCCAGCGGTGAGAAGGTAAGTAGGAGGTGGCCGGCGTTCGGTCGCGCGCGCCGGGCACGCGCCCTTCGTCCTCCTGGCAAAAGGAGGAAGACGATAGGGGAGGGCTAGGTTGGCTGGGCCGCGAGAGAGGCCTAGCCAGGTGGGCTGCCTACTGGCCGCAGGTAAGGCCAGGTCAGTTCTCTCTCTCTCTCTCTAATATTTCTCTTTTCTATTATTCTGTAATATTTGTGGCTTTTCTAAAAATACCTAGACCCTTTCAAAAATCACCAAACTGTACATGCCCACTGTATAGAATATATCCAACATGAAGCATTTCAGTTTAGGATTATTTGGGCATTAAAATTATTTACTAGCATTTAAATGCCCAAATTCAAATAACATATGATTTAATCCAGTGACCTTTGGATGACCTAGAAATTTGTGCACCATTTTTGTCAGAGGTTCTGGACCAAGGCAAAGATGATGAACATTTTAGAAGGGCATTTCAGGTTCATTGAAAAAGGTTTTAGTAAACCCTAATTGGTTTAAGGGGGGGTGCTGGGGGTTCTGTCATCCCCATTACATATTTAAGAAAAAATTAAACATGATGCATGGGAGCTAATGCAAAGACAAGCAAGGCCTGAACTGGGGCTGTGACAGCTCACCCCCACTAAACAAGAATCTCGTCCTGAGATTCAAGCGTAGGGTAAGATGAAGGGGGAACGCAACTAACGCAGTCTTCACGATCCAGGTTGCATCTTACAAGAACGTTGATTCGATCACCATCTTTGTCTCGACGTCTTGCTCTGAGAACTCCAGCTATCATGATAATGAAAGGAAAAGGAGAACTCTATAAGGATTGATCTTCTTGAAGATCGGACAACTGACGATCAACTCACGGAATGAGACGTTGAACATTTCTCGAGCTGAGACATGAAACTCATCGAGAGGGATGGAAGACCAAGAGACGGGGTTTGATTTGGTGGGCAACAATTCCACGCTTGGAAAGATGGTGGACAGTGCCAAGGTGGCGAGGAAATATTTGCCATGATCCCGTAACGGGGCACCTTGAGAAAGGTGACTCGTTGGACTGTTCCCTTAAGTGGCAAAAAAAAGATTACTTTTGATCCATAGATCATTAGAAATTTTCATACCAGCTTAAGGTAATTTACAATTGATTGATTGAAAGAGCTCAAGGAAATGGCATACTCGGACTAGAATGGATGAGGTGGGCTACCTTGTTGAAGACAACACAATGGATGACTCTTGCTTATCACCGAAAATGGATGGGACTCATGACAGGTCCACAATTGAAGATGATCCTGAACAACAAATACTGAGAGGGCATCCCATGGGAAATTGGCACAATGGCGGTGCAAGCTGGAAACAAGACGCAACTGCTGGGAATGCTCCAACCATCATATCTGCCTGAGATTCAGAACTGGTTGGTGTCAGGATATTCCAGACTCATCAAGTCTAGAAAGAAAAATGAAGGTTTGCAACACAAATCGACGAGATGACGTTACGAGATTCTCGAGGAGTGAACTACGATAGCAAGCTCCAAAACATGAGCTGGTTCTGCTACATACATGTGAACACGCTGTCCCAGACAAGCATGACCACATTGTAGTCTTACAACAAAACACTACCGAGTTCAGTTGGGGAACCATCGTCGAGGATATCAAAGTCTTGTGCATTACCATGGATTAGCACTTAACTCCTTCTCCTACAACAAATCAGTCAGTGGCTTGGTGTGCTAGGGACACATGTAGAGCGAAGGTTGCAAGTCTCCGAACCACAGAATACTTCGCACGTATGCATGACTGAATTGGGATGATTCCAGAGGAAGCAAAGCAAACCTTTCTCAAATTCACAGCGGCAACTTGCACCAGATGCACATGAATTAGAGGAAGTCACTACTTTCATCCAAACATAAGCTTCATGAATGGAACACGAAGTCATTGCTTATAAAGTTTCCAACACTATGTTGATGTTCAACATGAATCATGGGGGAGATAAAATGTTGCTGATGGGCTCAACAACAACTCATCGGAATTTCCATATCACTGTACTTCCACCATCATGTGAACACGGTGATAGCATTGGTCAGACCAAAAGATGTAATGGGGTATGCTCGAGGGATCAACCACGAGTAAGACAACATTACGAACATCGTTGGTTCTGATTTGACTTAATGATAGCCCATACTCAAGTCAAAGTTTTGACAAGACAATATATCCGACATCTGATCATGAGGACCCATCGATGAAGATATCATCTTTATTCAATACACACTCAAAAGGGTATCCCTTAGTGATGAACTAAGTCAGACAAGCTTTCATCTTCCAACTCTCCAAGTTGTTGTTTAGCTCAACCAACTAGCTCAGGGTATCCAACACGGATTCTTGGAGAATGGATGGTTTAGAAGAAAACCAACATGATCACGAGCTCAACATAACAGTCAGGAAACAACCTGGTAACACTTCCAAGAAGATATTTGGAAAGTCACAAACCACCGGTATGTTACTAAGCTCGAGAACAATCTTGCTTTTGAGGGCAAGACGATATGATCAAATGAGCGAGGACTTGACAAGATCCTAACTCATCAATCGAAGTGTGCAGCAGAAATAAGGACTAGGTAGCACGATCAATCTTAGGATGATGATTTAATAACCAACACGCTAAGAATGAGGATATTGTCCATTAGCTACCAAGCAACGAGGTTGCTAGGAGTATTGATTCCACACATCATGACTCACTTGCCAGCATTCCGGTTATGACAACACGGAACCGGGGAATGAGCAATGATGGCGAGAGGTATCACTGCAACAAGAATTCATAAGAGTTGGTGCAATTCTCATGACATTCTTGACATAAGACGGTAATACTTCAGGGTAGAGCAGAATCAAAAGCTGGATTGGCATTTGATCTGCGGAATACAACTGCTTTGACCCAATCCTAGATATGGATGAGGTACTGGAGTTTGTTTCTCCTAGTCATTCCGGAATAGAATGGCTTGACGGACCACAAGAATAAAAGGGCATCAATGAACACAAATGCACACATACTCTTGGTTATCAACTGATAGAGGATGGTCAGGATACAACTAAAGAGAGCAACTCAAAGGAACATATATTTTTCTGAGTTGTGGAGGCATGGATTAGTATGTCGAGCAAGTTCAACATTTCTTCCGGATAACCCATGCGGAAAGGGTAGAACTGGCAGATTCACAATTATGAATCGAGAACTCCTCAAGAGTACTCTGACTGTGATCCTTCGGTTCAGCGAGGAACTTCTGCCATAAGCGGTTCATGGTATTCGGAAGAAGGAAATACCACGGACCTCGATGACTATTGCAAGGTTACTAATAACCTAAGGGAGCTAGCAATTACTATCAACATGAAGTAAGTAGGGTAAATCTCGGGTTCAAGAACCCTGGAATAGAATACCTACTAACTAAATTGCATCACGGGATGCTTTCAAAATTGATGGCCAGAATCATCACACGGGGGACACAAAACATGGATAGTTTACTAGGTGACTCCCTAAACACCTAGGGTCATAATAATAGCTCCAACAGATATGTCGAGGTACTGGAGTACCTCAACTCAGCAATTAGTGTGCTTATTCTGACCAAAAGGACATCGGGAACGGAAAGAAAGGTTTTGCAAATGCATCAGACTATTTAGAAACCTGGGATGACTCGGACAGCATAACGGCTTTAAATGCTCAAAATGATTTGAGACATCATGCAAATGGTGGCATAACCACTCTACAACATGATAAAAAGATTCCGAGATCAACAGTTAACATACAGAAATAGTAGGAACTGAACTGAGGCTTAAAACCAACAATCTTAAAGGTCCATGGATTAGTAACACGTCATCCTGATAGATAGATGAGAAGCCTAGTTCTTAAACCCCGTAGTAGAGAAGAGGATGACTCAGATCAGAAGACCATGAGGTATAAGGAGTAAAAAGAGCCTTACGTTCCCTTCCCCAACCAATTCCCTTACATAACTAAAGCATTTCTAGATACAACTTCGACCAGTTTGGCTTGGTAATCCTACAGGCAGTCAGGCTCTGATAGCAATGCTGTCAGGACCCCGATTCCAAGTCACATCGACCTAGCCGGTAACACCTCATATCACTTTGCGGCCTCACGCACGGTATTCCCACGGGTGTCGCCTTACCATGGCCCGGGACCGTTTGCGCCTTTTGGCTCACGTATATGATAGTGTCGCTTGCATCCACATGACAGAGAACCCGGGCCGACATGGCTAGTCGTGAACCCAAAGCGGCACTAACCCATGGGGACAGGCATACATGAATCACCTCAAGCATGTCGGTCATCAACGTATGAATCCGGGCTGTAGCAGTGGGCTAACAGGACTCCGGGAACCCGGGCTGTAGCAGGCTAGGCAGGACTTCGGATGTCACCGCGTGACATTTCCCCGAAGGGACAGACATAGGAACAAAGTGAAACACATGTCGGCCAGTCAAGTGTCCAAAGCAGTAGTGCTGGGCTAGCAGGACTCCGGTGAACCGGGCTATAGCGGACTACTATCACTCAGGAAGCACTAGACTACATTTCCCCATATGAGAGGCTCCGAAGACATCGACGGTATGGACGACGATGCAGGAGACGACCAAGAACCAGCGCCTACAGGGCACTGGAAGGCCACCTCATCATACGACCTATACATGGTGGACATCCCAAAAGATGGGAACGGCGATGGAACAACGAAGGATGACCCCTCCAAGAAGCAGCCCAAGCGCCGGCGTCAGTGGCGCCGCTCTAAATCCCGCCACAGCAAAAACGGTGATTCCGGCACGGGAGATAATAACACCCCAGACAGTGCCGAAGACAACCCCCTCCAACAAAGGAGGAGGGAGAAGCCAGCCCTCATGATAGAGCGGCAGAGAGGGAGGTGGAGGACGATAATTATATGCCTCCCTCCGAAGATGAGGCAAGCCTCGACGACGACGAATTTGTCGTGCCTGAGGATCCCGCCGAACAGGAGCGTTTCAAACGTAGGCTTACGGCCACGGCAAGTAGCCTCAAGAAAAAGCAGCAGCAGTTTAGAGCTGACCAAGACTTGCTAGCTGACAGATGGACTGAAGTCCTTGCAGCCGAAGAGTATGAACTCGAACGCCCCTCCAAGAGATACCCAAAACGCAGGCTGCTACCCCAATTAGAGGAAGCAGCACCCAAACCTACATCACCAGCGCATGATGCGGCCGACCGGCCACCCCGTGGCCGCGACAGAGAGGCCTCTAGACCCTCCATTCAAGCCGCACCCCGGCGCCGCCTGACCAAGGCACGGGGAAACGCGCCAGACCTGCGAGACATATTGGAGGACAAGGCAAGGCAAACAAGATCAATCTACGGATCGCGTGGGCTCCCCACGACACGTGATGATAACCGTCACGCCGGATACAGAAACTCCGGCCGGGCCGAACACAGTAGACAAAGCTCATTTGAGCTGCGTCGTGATATAGCCCAATGCAGAGGCGCCGCACACCCACTATGCTTCACAGACGAAGTAATGGATCATCAAATCCCCGAGGGTTTCAAACCCGTAAACATTGAATCATACGATGGCACAACAGATCCTGCGGTTTGGATCGAGGACTACCTCCTCCATATCCACATGGCCCGCGGTGATGATCTACACGCCATCAAATACCTCCCACTCAAGCTTAAAGGACCAGCTCGGCATTGGCTTAACAGCTTGCCAGCAGAATCAATTGGTTGTTGGGAGGACCTGGAAGCCGCATTCATTGATAACTTCCAAGGCACATATGTGCGACCACCAGACGCCGATGACCTCAGCCACATAATTCAGCAGCCAGAAGAATCGGCCAGACAATTCTGGACAGGGTTCCTAACCAAGAAAAATCATATCGTCGACTGTCCGGATGCAGAGGCGCTAGCAGCCTTCAAACACAACATCCACGACGAGTGGCTAGCCCGGCACCTAGGACAGGAAAACCCGAAATCCATGGCAGCCCTCACCACACTCATGACCCGCTTTTGCGCGGGAGAGGACAGCTGGCTAGCTCAAAGCAACAACTTGGCCAAAAACCCTGGTAGTTCGGATACCAAGGACAGCAATGGCAGGTCGCGTCGCAACAAGCATAAACGCCGCATTAACGGTGATAATGCTGAAGATACGACAGTAAATGCCGGATTCAGAGGCTCTAAACCCGGTCAGCGGAAGAAGCCATTCAAAAGAAATACCCAGGGCCCGTCCAACTAGGACCGAATAATCGACCACTTGTGCCAGATACATGGCACCCCCGAAAAACCAGCCAACCACACCAACAGGGATTGTTGGGTCTTCAAACAGGCAGACAAGTTAAATGTCGAACTCAATGACAAGGGGCTACATAGCGATGATGAGGAGGAGCCTCGGCCGCCGAACAATAGAGGACAGAAGGGTTTACCCCCACAAGTGCGGACGGTGAACATGATATACGCAACCCATATATCCAAAAGGGAGCGGAAGCGTGCGCTAAGGGACGTATATGCGATGGAGCCAGTCGCCCCAAATTTCAACACATGGTCCTCCTGCCCGATCACCTTTGATCGAAGGGACCACCCCACTAGCATCCGCCACGGCGGATTCGCCGCATTGGTTCTTGACCCAATCATTGACGGATTTCACCTCACTAGAGTCCTGATGGACGGCGGTAGCAGCCTAAACCTGCTCTATCAGGATACAGTGCACAAAATGGGCATAGACCCCTCAAGGATTAAACCCACAAAGACGACCTTTAAAGGCGTCATACCGGGTGTAGAGGCCAATTGTACAGGCTCAGTTACACTCGAAGTGGTCTTCGAATCCCCAGATAACTTCTGAAGCGAAGAGTTAATCTTCGACATAGTCCCGTTCGGCAGCGGCTACCACGCACTGCTTGGACGAACCGCATTTGCAAAGTTCAATGCGGTGCTGCACTACGCATACCTCAAGCTCAAGATGCCAGGCCCTCGAGCAGTAATCACGGTAAATGGAAACACCGAACGCTCTCTCCGAACGGAGGAGCATACGGCGGCCCTCGCGGCGGAGGTGCAAGGCAGCCTCTCACAGCAATTCTCGAGTCCGGCCACTAAACGTCCGGACACTGTCAAGCGCGCCCGGAGTAACCTACAACAAGACAGCCTGGCACGATCCAAGCACGCGTAGCAATCCGGCCCTAACCCCAGCCCTCGCTAAATTGCGAAGCCAGTACTACGCGTACATAACTACGCTCTGGAGATACCATGGGCATAAGGGGAGGGGCACGACCACGGCACGCCCAGAATGCGGCTCAACCGCACCAGGAGCTCCCGATTGTGTCATTCTTTTTCTTTTTTTCCTTTTTCTTACTTTCAGGACTCCGTTTTCCAGAAGCTCTGTCCGGCACTAGAATTGCCGAACTCACGATGCAACAGCCAGGGAAGCAGAAAGCTACGTCGAGTGTCCAGGTGGTCTCTACTACGAGCATTATACCTATTTTACATACCATCCCACGGCTTACCCCTGGAGGGGGACATGTTAAATAGTCCCATCCCTTGCTTATCGCACTATTTGTATCGTTCTGCTTTCATTGCAGTACCTTTTTGAATAAACAATACATAGCTTTTGCCTATTATTGCATTCTTTCCCATTATATATGTTCATTTATGACATTGCGCAACCGTACAATTTGGTACGGCCAATACACCAGGGGCTTATGTACCCCAAAAACATGGTGTGACAAGTCCGAACACTTTCACAAGTGCGGCACCCCGAACTTATAGCATTATATGCATCGGCTCCGAATCATGTCTTGAGTCAATAGTTGGGTTTGCCCGGCTCCCATGTTTTGGTACCTTACGTTCCGTTATATCGGCTAAGGTAGCGCTGGGAGAACCACTGCGATTGTGCCCTGGTTGAGCTGGGTTGAGCACCTCAGTGGAGAAAGCTAAAACTGACCGTCATGATAAGGCGAGAGCCGATCGCTATTCGAGAGGTTTTTTCGGGTCCCTAAAGACTTATGCCTCTTAGAGCGAGGAGTCGGCATTGTCCGGCCAAGGCGTGGATAGCGCCCCGAACTCGGTCTTCCGAATACTAGGGGCTTCGCCGAAATTTAAAATTATAGAATTCTATGGCTAAGTGAGAGTATTCAAGCACTATAAGTCCGGTTGCCTTGTTCGTTGCGTTGAGCGCCTCCCTCGACGGACCCAAGAATGGGAATAAGAGCGCTCAAGTTTATCCCGAACACCCCAGCACTCGTGGCATGGGGGCTGAAGCCAACGACTTGCCATCTCTCAAATTTGATAAACGGCCGCACATAAGGTAATATTTTAAATTAACAAGCGTTGCTTAGCGCATATGAACAAGTTTTCAGCGTACAGGATAACAAATGCGAGTCTATTCAAAAATTACATCTTTGGAGAACTCATCCGCTATACGGCGGGCACCCTTCAGGACGCCCTCATAGTACATTTCGGGCTTGCGATGCTCCTTGCCCTTCGGTGGCCCGTCTGTCACAAGCTTCTCCGCATCCAGCTTGCCCCAGTGCACTTTAGCACGGGCAAGGGCCCGACGGGCACCTTCAATGCAGACGGAGCGCTTGATGCCTTCAATCCATGGATAGGCATCCACCAGCCGCTGCACTAGCCCGAAGTAGCTCCCAGGCATGGCTTCCAATGGCCACAGCCGAACTATGAGGCCCTTCAAGGCCTGTTCGGCGACCTTGTGGAGCTCGACCAGCTGCTTCAGCTGGTCGCTCAGGGGCACCGGACGTTCGGCCTCAGCATACTGAGACCAGAACACCTATTCCATCGAGCTTCCCTCCTTGGCGCGGTAGAACGCGGCAGCATCAGACACACTATAGGGCAGATCTGCGAATGCTCCTGGAGAGCTCCGAATCCGGGTAAGTAATAGGTAATTCACTTTCACATGCTTGCTTTGCATAAAGAATGCCTTACCCGCCGCTATCTTCTTTAATGATTCAATTTCTTGGAGGGCTTTTTGGGCTTCGGCCTTAGCGGCTTTGGCACTCTCAAGAGCCGAGGCAAGCTCGGACTCTCGAGTCTTCGAGTCACGCTCCAAACTCTCGTGTTTTTCCATGAGAGCCTGGAGCTCTTGCCGCACCTCCGCCACCCGCTCCTCCTGCTTATCTCGCTCGGTGCGCTCCGCGGCCGCTTTGCTTTCGGCCGCGGACACCGCTTCCTTCAGGGTCGCCACCTCGTTCGTGGCCCCTACAATACCCACGTTATTCCTGTCATTTTTTGCAACCGAATCCTTTCTATAAGGTATTTCTTTCATAAGGTATTGCTTACCTTCCCTGTCCTCGAGCTGCTTCTTGGCAAGGCCGAGCTCGTTCTCGGACCGCTCGAGGCTCTTCTTCAATGCATTGACCTCCGCAGTCAGTGCGGCAGAGGTCAGCAGCGCAGCCTGCAATCGCATATTGACATACTTATGTTAGACTCCTGCGTATATCCTTTTAGATCCTTAGTCCGGCTTTTCTTTCCGAACACCGAACTAAGCATCAGGGGCTACTGTCTATGCGGTAATATTTTTACATATTCTAAACTTACCTCAAAGCCTGTTAGAAGGCTGGTACAGGCTTCACTCAGCCGGCTCTTGGTGGACTGAACTTTCTAGATCACCACACTCATAACAGTGCGGTGCGCCTCGTCGATGGAGGCGCCGTTAAGCGCCTCCAGCAAGCTATCCAGTTCCTCCGGATGGACGGAGGTCACCGGCGTCGCATTCTTGCCCTTCTTACGAAGGAGCCGCTTGTCGGACTTTGGAACCACTAAAGGTTCCGGTACGGAGTCCAGCACAGGGCCGGACTTAGAGCCCTCTGGGGTTTCGGCCCCTTAGCGTCCGGAGTCCGGGAGGTCGCCTTGCGGCGCCTCCACGACCACCTCCTCCTGACTGGGCCCCTTTCGGGACTCCACCACGGTGTCGTTGGCGACACGAGGAGAGGAGGCGGTCGGAAGTGAAGTGCTATTCACATCTAACGAACCCAGGGAGCCGCTCGACGAAGCGGCGAGCTCGTCCTCGGGCGGGCTGCATGGTCATATTCGGCGTTAGAAGACACTATGCGACAAATATAAAGTCATGAACTATTCGGGAGTCCGGACACTTACGATCTCGCCAGGGGCTTGGCCCTTGTTGGCCACTCCTCCTCGTCGTTGTCGGCGTTGGTGGAGAAGTCCGGAGGAAGGTTCCTCCCTTTCTTGGACCCTCCGGCCTCCCCAGTTGGGACGGCCTTCCTTTTCTTCTCTCCCCCCGCTGGGGGAGAGGCTTCTTTTTCCTCCTCCTCTTCCTCAGAGGAGGATTCCGCCTCAGGGTTGTCGGGTGATGAGTCTGACAACGCCTGGCGCCAGGAGCTCCTTCGAGTTCCCGTGGCCTTCTTCTTGGCCTTCTTCTCTGGCACCACGTAAGGCGCCGGAGCCAGCAGCCCCATCAATCGGGCGTCCGCTGGGTCTTCTAGCAAAGGGGCCGAACAGTTAATCTGTCCGGACGTCTTCAGCCAATCCTGTCAAAGGTTAGGGAGTTTTAGATCCCGCATAGAGTCAAACTATGAAAAAAGAGTCCCATAGAGGGTAAAATAACTTACCTTGCTGGCTTGACGCTGCGAGTTGAATCCGCGATCTTCGGTAGCGGATATGGGAGCCTCGGCACCCTTGAACAGCACCTTCCAGGCATCTTCGTAGGTAGTGTCGAAGAGCCTTTTCAGAGTAGGTGTTGTGCCGGATCGAACTCCCACAATTTAAAGGCTCGTTGTTGGCATAGGAGAATCCGGCGGATGAGCATCACCTGGATAACGTTGACAAGCCTGAGATTCTTGTCCGCCAGGTTTCAGACGCAGGTTTGGAGTCCGGATAGCTCGTCCGAATCACCCCACGACAGGCCCGTCTCTTTCCATGATGTGAGCCGCGTGGGGAAGCCAGATCGGAATTCGGGGGCCGCCGCCCATTGAGAGTCGTGCGGCTCGGTGATGTAGAACCACCCTGATTGCCACCCCTTTATGGTCTCCACAAAGGAGCCCTCGTGCCATAGGACTTGGGCCATCTTGCCAACCATGGCACCTCCGCACTCCGCTTGGTGGCCGCCCACTACCTTCGGCTTGACATTGAAGGTCTTCAGCCATAAGCCGAAGTGGGGCTGGATGCAGAGGAAGGCCTCGCACACGATGATAAACGCCGAGATGTTGAGGATGAAGTTCGGGGCCAGATCGTGGAAATCTAGGCCGTAGTAGAACATGAGCCCCAGACAAATGGGTGAAGTGGGAAACCTAGTCCACGGAGGAAGTGGGTGAGGAACACCACCCTCTCATGGGGCCCGGGGGTGGGAATGAGCTTCCCTTGTCGGGTAGCCGGTGTGCGATGTTGCTGGACAAGTATCTGGCCTTCCGCAGCTTTTTGTTGTGCCCCTCCGTGACGGAGGAGGCCATCCACTTTCCTCCCGCTCCGGACATAGTTGGAGAAGGTTGAGGTGGGGTGTGCGGACTTGGGCGCTGAAGCTCGAGTGCACGGAAAATGGATGAGCAAAGGAGGAAGAAGGCGTAGGTGAAAAGGTGGATCCTTATCCCCTTATATGGACGGACGAAGCTATGCGTCCCCCGCCAGCCTGGTAAAACTCGCTTATCTCCCAAGCGCCGTAATCAATGGCGCGGATGGGTTACCCACGTCCGTATTGATGGGAATCCCGGAATAAGGGGGCACGATCTCCGCTTCGGTAAGGCGTGCCAAGGAAACCGCCTCGCTAAACGCGCTAAGGTGGAACAGTAAAAAAACGATTCGTATAAAGGCCTGGCTGTGGTGTGATGTCACGCCACGAATACATCAGCAGATCTGTGCAAAGGTTATTCTCTCTACGGTAGTATGTGGAACTTTTTTTGCAGAGCCGGACACTATCCTTGTGTTCAAAATCTTCTATGAAGTATTCGCAAGAGGAACTCGCCTTGCAATGCCGAAGACAATATGCGCGCCGGACTCGTCGTCATTGAAGCCTGGTTCAGGGGCTACTGAGGGAGTCCTGGATTAGGGGGTGTCCGGATAGCCGAACTATCACCGTTGGCCGGACTCCTGGACTATGAAGATACAAGATTGAAGACTTCGTCCCGTGTCCGGATGGGACTTTCCTTGGCGTGGAAGGCAAGCTTAGCGATACGGATATGTAGATCTCCTACCATTGTAACCGACTCTGTGTAACCCTAACCCTATCCGGTGTCTATATAAACCAGAGGGTTTTAGTCCGTAGGACGAACAATAATCATACCATAGGCTAGCTTCTAGGGTTTAGCCTCTCTGATCTCGTGGTAGATCTACTCTTGTACTACCCATATCATCAATATTAATCAAGCACGAGTAGGGTATTACCTCCATCGAGAGGTCCCAAACCTGGGTAAAAACATCATGTCCCTTGTCTCCTGTTACCATCCGCCTAAACGCACAGTTCGGGACCCCCTACCCGAGATCCGCCGGTTTTGACACCGACAGCCACCTATTCGGACACAACAGAGCCGACCACGCTCGGTCCGAACTCCATAAACAGAGTCCACCTGAGGTACTTCATAGTGTGGCTCAACATAGAGGAGCGGCACACCCTCTCTGCTTCACCGACGAGGTAATGGACACGAATTTCTAGACGAGTTTAAACCCATTAACATCGAATCATACAATGGAACAACAGATCCCGAGGTATGGATCGAGGATTACCTCCTCCATATCCACATGGCTCGTAGAGACGACCTTAATGCCATTAAATACATAGCTCTCAAGCTTAAAGGGCCAGCCCGGTACTGGCTAAATAGTTTACCAGAAAATTCTATTGGTAGCTGGGAAGACTTGGAAGACGCCTTTCGAGACAACTTCCAAGGAACATATGTCCGGCCACTAGATGCCGATGACTTAGGTCATATTGTCTAGAAGCCCGGCGAGTCAGCCAGGGAGCTTTGGACTAGGTTCTTATTCAAAAAGAACCAAATTGTCGACTATCCGGACGCAGAAGCCATCCCAGCCTTCAAACATGGCATCCGGGATGAATGGCTAGCGCGTCACCTCGTCCAGAAAAGACCCAAATCCATGACAGCCCTTACCGCTCTGATGACCCGTTTTTGTGTGGGAGAAGACAACTGGCTCGCTCGTAAGAGCAACAATGCCAGCGACCCGGGCACTTCCGAAATTCGAGACGACAATGGTAAGCCACGATGAACCGAACACAACAGTCGCAATAATACTGAAGGATTACGCGACACGGCGGTCAACGCCGAATTTCACAATCTGAAACCCGGTCAACGGAAGAAGCCTCTACAGCAAACCAGGATGGACCATCCACCCTTGACAGAATATTGGACCGACCTTGTCAGATTCACGGTCATCCTGATAAGCCAGCTAACCATACCAACAGAAACTGTTGTGTCCTTAAGCAGGTAGGCAAGCTCAATGTCGATAGCAAGGGGAGGAGGCCACCAGGCGATAAAGACGACGGAGTGGCTCGCCAGCCGAATATCAGGGGCAAGAAGCAGTTTCCCTCTGAAGTTCGACCACTCCCGGAACGGAAATAGCAGTTCGACTTCCGCCACCCACCTACCATACCGGTGAGATTCACACCACGCGTACATCATACGCACTCAAGATACCATGGGTATCGGCAGAAGCACAATATGGACAACCCTGCAAGAATCCCCGTAACATTCTTATCCTTTTTTCTTATTTTTCTATATCATTTCTTAAGAACAGGTGACCAAGACGACAGCATCTACAACGGACTCTGTCGGAGTTCGGATCCGTACACTCACCTAAGGGGCTACTTCCGTTAAGGATCCCCCTCCTCGAGGACGGGCGGCACAGACGTGCGTCAGGAGGTCCAAAATAACTTTTTGTAGACCGCACTCTTTATTCCGAGCCTGTACCAAGCCTTTTTTTCCTCTGTACCCGACCACGAGCATGTCAAATAGCCGGGCTTGTGGTTTCTTTTTTATTATTTTTAAATTCGTCATTGGCGTATAGCTCCGCTCCTAGTAAACCTCGTCTGAACTAATCTTTCATACTCTTGCAACAATGAGTACGGCCTCAACGGCTGCACTACAGATGCACCTCGGCATACCCTGCCAGGGGCTCGATATGGGAACAAAAGAGTTGCCAGCAAAAGTCCGAACAGCTCTATAGCGTACTTCGGCGTCGCAAGTTTGGCCTTATATGCATCAGTTCCGAATCATTGTCTTGGGTCAATAGTTGGGTTGCCCGGCTCCTGTGCTTGCTACCCTACATTCCGCTCTATCGGCTCGGGTAGTAAAGGGAGAACTACTGCGATTGTGCCCTGGTCTAAACCGGATGAGCACCTCAGTAGAGAAAGCCGAAAATTGACTGTCATGATGCGGCGAGAGCTAGTTAACCACTTGACGACTTCTTGGAATCCTTAGTGATTCTCCGTGTTGCACAAAGGATCTTTTCCAGATCAACTATGCAGGGCACCACACGCCGCATACATACAAGGGGCTATGTCGTAGCCCCACCAAAAAACTCCTATGGCTAAGTGAAAGTGTTAACGCCTTATAGTCCGATTGCCTGGTTCGCTGCATTATCACCTCCTTTACGGACCAAGACGTTGGATAAAGATTGATCAAATGCTTTTCCGAACACCCCCGTACTTCCTACGATGAGGCTGAAGCCGACGACTGGAAAACTTTCAGATTATATTAAAACGGCCGCACAGGAGGAATTCAAGCTTTGGAGCAAAGACATAAAATAGATTAATTATAACATTGTCTTTTTCTAATACACCTCACTCAAACATTATGTTCTTCGAGCATTGACCCTCTATCAGGCGGGTGGCTTCCAGGACGTCTTCAAAATAATGCTCCGGCTCATTACGGTCCTTGCCCTTGGGCGGACTCTTCACCGCAACATCGACGGCCTTCATCTTCCCCCAAAACGTCTTGACTCGGGCAAAGGCCATCTGTGCACCCTCAATGCATGTCGACCGCTTCGCAGCATCGATACACGGCACCGCATCAACAAGACGCCACACCAGGCCAAAATAGCTCTTGGGAATAGGCTCACTTGGCCACAACCGGATTATGACGTTTTTCATGGCGTCGCCGGGTATCCTACGAAGCTCGGCCCATTGGGACATCTGTTCATTTAGCAACAGAGGGCGCTTTGATGCACCAAATTGTGACCAGAAAAGCTTCTCTGTTGCATACCCATCTTGCGCTCGGTAAAATTGCGCCACATCGGAAGAACTCTTCGGCAAGTCCAAAAATTCGGCCGGAGAACTCCAGACCTGGTTTAGCTGAGCATAGTCTGGATCGCCAAACTAAGTCTAAAGCAAAAAAGGGCTTACCGGCCGCTATCTCCTTACCCTGCCGAATCTCTTCACGAGCTACCCTAGATTCAGACCGAGCTTCACTCGCCTCTCGCATAGCCTTATCAAGTTCAGCCATTTTGGCTTTATTATCCTTCTCAAGGAATTCACAGCGGCTGACAGTATTCTTCAATTCAAGTGCCAATGCGGATATTTTCTCCTCACTTTGGCGCCGAGCTGCTTGTTCGGCTCTTAGATCAGCCGATGCCTTCTTGGCAGCCGCATCACTACACCGGGCCTGCTCCTTGGCCCGGGCTAGCTCCGCCCGAAGAGATTCAACGGCAGCAGCACCATCTGCAACCATGCACATTTCATATAAAACGCTTTTCGGCGTCAGGCCTACATTACAAGAACATTGGTGTAAGGAATGCTCGAAATACATACCTTGCGAGTCGTCAAGATGCCTGTTGATCAATACAATGTCATCTCCTGCAATATCCAGCTTTGCTGCAGTTCAGCCACTTCCGTATTTCGGGTAGCCGCGGGTGGGGAGGCAGCCTGTATTTCAAGTTAAATCAAGGTTAGTAACTGAGCATATCTTCTTGATCCTCGGACCGCTTCCTTCGGAAGGCAATCCAAGTCTCAGGGGCTACTGCATATACAACAGGTGCATTCTGTTAATATTATTCAACAGGTGCATCCTTCATCGCTTGCCCGGCCCAAACTGCCCGACGATGGCATTTTTCCTATCTTGGAAGGCTTCCCCTCCTGATCTTCGAAAGCATCCCTCTTTTTGCCATGGAGAGCTTCCTCCGCACCTTTGCCCTTGGGCAAAAGAGTTTCAGTTTCCCCGAACACAGCGTCTAACTCATCCTCAGGGCGGGTATCACCTTCAGGATCCCCGCTCTCGCCCCCCTCTGCAGACACCTGGTACGGTGTGGGAATCAGCATTCTCGTCAGCAGGGCAGTCGCAGAGTGTTCGGGAAGGGGCGCCGGACACCAGATTAACACCGCTTTCTTTATCCAGTCCTGTATAGGGACAGATTGTTCAGTATCTTGTCAAGAGAGGATTGAATGGAGGGTGTTCAGAGTTTGAGTACTTACCGCCCTGTCCGGAAGATTGCAGTCAAGGCCGACATCCTCGGTGGTGTCCGGCCATTGCTCTCGTTCCCCGAAATATAATTTCCACATTCCTTCGTGCGTGGTGCCGAAGAAGTGCTGAAGAGGCCGCCGCCCTTCTGGACTAAACTCCCACATACGGAGAGGCCGCCGCTGACATGGCAGGGTCCGGCGGACTAGCATTACTTGAACGACGTTCACAAGACCGATGCCCTTCTCGGCAAGGCTTCGGATGCGACCTTGCAGAGTCTGCACTTCATTGACGGATCCCCAATCCAGTACCTTATTGATCCATGAAGTAAGCTGAATTGGAGGGCCGGGTCGGAACGCAGGCGTAGCCGCCCACTTGGAGCCCCGCGGCTCGTTGATATAAAACCACCCCTGCTGCCATAGGTCGTAAGACTTGGCGAAAGATCCTTCAAACCAAACCGCGCTGGCAAGCTTGCCTATTGTGACGCTGCCGCACTCTACCTGCTCCTGCTCTGTCACCTGCGGCCTCACATCAAAGGTCTTGAGCCACAAACCAAAGTGCGGAGGAGTCCGGAGGAAGGCCTCACACGTGACGATGAATGTCGAGATGAGGAGATAGAGTCCGGGGCCAGATCGTGAAAGTCTAGCCCATAGTAGAACATGAGCCCCGGACGAAGTGGTTAAGCGCGAACCCTAACCCATGGAGGAAGTGGGACACAAACACTACCCTCTCACCGGATTTGGGGGTAGGAACGACCTGCCCCTGTGTAGGAAGCCGATGAAGGATTTTCAGGGTCAGATACCTCACTGCGCGGAGCTTCGCAATATCCTCCTCTGTGACAGAAGAAGCCACCCACCGGCCTTGACGGCTGGATCCGGACATTATTAGGGTTGGTGGCGATGGGAACCCGAGGGTTGGAACTCGGGGTGGCTAGGGTTGAGGAAGAAGCAAGCGCAAAGGAAGAAGACGAGTCTGGGACCCTATATAAAGACCCCAAATACTAAGCGCATCCACCTGGGTCTCGAAACTTACCTATCTCCAGAGAGTTGTACCCAGGGGACGGTTGGGTTACCCACGCTTGCATTAATGAGAATCCCTTAAAAAAGGGAGACACGATCTCCGCTTCGATAAGACCTGCCAATGAAACAACGCCTCGAGGCATGGGACGATGGGCCAGCCAAACGGCTCGAAAGTAATGGCCATACAAGCATGATGTCATACTACCCAAAGAGTCGGCAGCAGATGGGACTCGTAAAATATTATATCCTCTGCAATTGTGTATACAGGTTCGGATACTATCATCGCGTCCGAAGACAGTCTTGGAGTTCGGAAAGGAGGGAACCCGCCTTGTGATGCCGAAGACAATCTGCGCGCCGGAATCCTCGTCATTGAAGCCAGGTTCAGGGGCTACTAAGGGTGTCCTAGACTAAGGTGTACTCGGGTGTCCGGCCTGTTATTCATTGGGCCGGACTGATGGACCATGAAGATACGAAGGCTAAAGACTATATCCGTGTCCGGATTGGACTTTCCTTGGCGTGGAAGGCAAGCTAGGCGACCAACTGTGAAGATTCCTTCTTATGTAACCGACTCCATGTAACCCTAGATCTCTCCGGTGTCTATATAAACCGGAGGGCATAGTACGAATAGGGGATACTCATTACCATATTCACATAGGCTAGACTTCTAGGGTTTAGCCATTACGATCTTGTGGTAGATCAACTCTTGTAACACTCATATTCATCAAGATCAATCAAGTAGGAAGTAGGGTATTACCTCCATAGAGAGGGCCCGAACCTGGGTAAACATCGTGTCCCCCGTCTCCTGTTACCATTGATCCTAGACGCACAGTTCGGGACCTCCTACCCAAGATCCGCCGGTTTTGACACCGACACCCCTCCTTGCTTCTCCTTCTCCCCTCCTTCCTTTCCCTCCGGTGGAAGAAAGGAAAAGGGGGGGGGGCAAATCCTACTTGGACTAGGAGACCAAGTAGGACCCCCCCTTGGCGCGCCCCTCCTGGCCGCCGGCTTCTCTCCCTCCCTCCTTTATATAAATGGGCAGGGGGCACCCCAAAGGCACAACAGACAATCTCTTAGCCGTGTGCGGTGCCCCCCTACAAAGTTTAACACCTCAGTCATATCGTCATAGTGCTTCGGCGAAGCCCTGTGACGGTAACTTCATCATCACCGTCACCACACAGTCGTGCTGACGGAACTCTCCCTCGACCCTCTGCTGGATCAAGAGTTCGAGGGACATCATCGAGCTGAACGTGTGCTGAACACGGAGGTGCCGTACGTTCGGTACTTGGTTCAGTTGGATCGTGAAGACGTTCAACTACATCGACCGCATTACTAAACGCTTCCGCTTTCGGTCTACGAGGGTACGTGCACACACTCTCCCCGCTCGTTGCTATGCTTCTCCTAGATAGATCTTGCATGATCGTAGGAATTTTTTTGAATTACTACGTTCCCCAACAGTGGCATCCGAGCCAGATCTATGCGTAGATGTTATATGCATGAGTAGAACATAAAGAGTTGTGGGTGATAATAGTCACACTTCCTACCACCAACGTCTTACTTTGATTCGGCGGTATAGTTGGATGAAGCGTCCCGGACCGACATTACATGACCGTGTTCATGAGACTGGTTCTACCAACGTGCTTCGCACACAGGTGGCTGGCGGGTGTCTGTTTCTCCAACTTTAGTTGAATCGAGTTTGACTATGGCCGGTCCTTGTTGAAGGTTAAAATAGCACACATGACGAAAAATCATTGTGGTTTTGATGCGTAGGTAAGAGCGGTTCTTGCTAGAAGCCCGTAGCAGCCACGTAAAACTTGCAACAACAAAGTAGAGGACGTCTAACTTGTTTTTGCAGGGCATGTTGTGATGTGATATGGTCAAGACGTGATGAGATATAAATTGTTGTATGAGATGATCATGTTTTGTAAAAGTTATCCGAAACTGGCAGGAGCCTTATGGTTGTCGCTTTATTGTATGAAATGAAATCGCCATGTAATTGCTTTACTTTATCACTAAGCGGTAGTGATAGTCATAGAAGCAATAGTTGGCGAGACGACAATGATGCTACGATGGAGATCAAGGTGTCAAGACGGTGATGATGGAGATCATGACGATGCTTTGGAGATGGAGATCAGAGGCACAAGATGATGATGGCCATATCATGTCACATATTTTGATTGCATGTGATGTTTATCTTTTATGCATCTTATTTTGCTTAGTATGGCGGTAGCATTATAAGATGATCCCTCGCTAAATTTCAAGGTATAAGTGTTCTCCCTGAGTACGCACCGTTGCTACAGTTCGTCGTGCCGAGACACCACGTGATGATTGGGTGTGATAAGCTCTACGTTCACATACAACGGGTGCAAGCCAGTTTTGCATGTGCAGAATACTCGGGTTAAACTTTACGAGCCTAGCATATGCAGATATGGCCTCGGAACACTGAGACCGAAAGGTCGAACGCGAATCATATAGTAGATATGATTGTCATAGTGATGTTCACCATTGAAAACTACTCCATCGCATGTGCTGATCGGACATGGTTTAGTTGATATGGATCACGTGATCATTTAGATGACTAGAGGGATGTCTATCTAAGTGGGAGTTCTTAAGTAATATGATTAATTGAAGTTTAATTTATCATGAACTTAGTACCTGATAGTTTTTGCATGTCTATGTTGTTGTAGATCAATGGCCCGTGCTACCGTTCCTTTGAATTTTAATGCGTTCCTAGAGAAAGCTAAGTTGAAAAATGATGGTAGCAACTACACAGACTGGGTTCGTAACTTTAGGATTATCCTCATTGCTGCACAGAAGAATTATGTCCTGGAAGCACCGCTAGGTGCAAGACCCGCTGCAGGAGCAAGTCCGGACGTTATGAACGTCTGGCAGAGCAAAGCTGGTGACTACTCGATAGTTCAGTGTGCCATGCTTTACGTCTTAGAATCAGGACTTCAAAGACGTTTTGAACGTCATGGAGCATATGAGATGTTCCAGGAGTTGAAGTTAATATTTCAAGCAAATGCCCGAGTTGAGAGATATGAAGTCTTGAACAAGTTCTATAGCTGCAAGATGGAGGAGAATAGTTCTGTCAGTGAACACATACTCAGAATGTCTGGGTACCATAGCCACTTGACTCAACTGGGAGTTAATCTTCATGATTATAGTGTCATTGACAAAGTTCTTCAATCACCGCCACCAAGCTATAAAGCTTCGTGATGAACTATAATATGCAAGGGACGAAAAAGACAATTCCTGAGCTCGTCGCGATGCTAAAGTGTCGGTGTACAAAAAGAGGGGTGCATTTGTACCCCTATACCTGTGCACGGGCAGTTGGAGTTGCGCCTACGGTCACGTCAAGCAGAACAGGGGAGTTGAGCCAAGGTAAGACCAAAGCCCAAGATAATAAGAGCAACGCCAAGGCCAAGACCACAAAGAGCAAAGGGACGAAGAAGGTTCCCCCGGCAAGNCTGCAGGAGCAAGTCCGGACGTTATGAACGTCTGGCAGAGCAAAGCTGGTGACTACTCGATAGTTCAGTGTGCCATGCTTTACGTCTTAGAATCAGGACTTCAAAGACGTTTTGAACGTCATGGAGCATATGAGATGTTCCAGGAGTTGAAGTTAATATTTCAAGCAAATGCCCGAGTTGAGAGATATGAAGTCTTGAACAAGTTCTATAGCTGCAAGATGGAGGAGAATAGTTCTGTCAGTGAACACATACTCAGAATGTCTGGGTACCATAGCCACTTGACTCAACTGGGAGTTAATCTTCATGATTATAGTGTCATTGACAAAGTTCTTCAATCACCGCCACCAAGCTATAAAGCTTCGTGATGAACTATAATATGCAAGGGACGAAAAAGACAATTCCTGAGCTCGTCGCGATGCTAAAGTGTCGGTGTACAAAAAGAGGGGTGCATTTGTACCCCTATACCTGTGCACGGGCAGTTGGAGTTGCGCCTACGGTCACGTCAAGCAGAACAGGGGAGTTGAGCCAAGGTAAGACCAAAGCCCAAGATAATAAGAGCAACGCCAAGGCCAAGACCACAAAGAGCAAAGGGACGAAGAAGGTTCCCCCGGCAAGACCCCTCAGCAGCCCCGGCAAGATCCTTGCCGCGACAGCTCGCCCCACACCAACCGAGTGAGCCACCCTTGAGCCCACGGTCCCCGACACCATCATCCACGTTGGGCCAGGGCTCGGGAGGCACCTCCGTGGTGGCATGCAGATCTTTGTGAAGACATATTCAAGATCAGATGAGGATTAGAAGACGAAGATCCTCGGCAAGATCCTTGCCGAGGAAGACCACCAGACCCCCGGCAAGGCCCTTGCCGAGGACGACAGCGCGCCACGGCAAGACCCTTGCAGGGCCACACGGCAAGACCCTTGCCGGGCCACCCGGCAAGGCCCTCACCAAGGACGCCAGCAAGGCCACCGCAAGGCCCTCACCAAGGACGCCAGCGACGACGGACGGGACGGGTCTCACCCCATCCCCAATAAAGCAAGGGGACACCTAAGCTACGCATTAAATGCGTCTTGTCCTATAATACAAGCGATAAGCTTAGGGCACTTTACGCCTTTCCACCTCCTGTGCCACTGTGGCAGCCCCTTTCGACTATAAAAGGAGGCCCATGGCATACTGGAGAACAATTCGGCTCTTTCGAACCACGCACTGACCACAGCTAGTTCGAGAGCTCAAGAACTCTCTGAAATACACCCACCAAAGCAGGACTAGGGTTTTACGCATCCTCGCGGCCCGAACCTGGGTAAACGATCCTTGTGCTGGCTACTAACCCTGCTCTTCTCGCAACCCCGCGCCCCGACAACCGTAGTAGGGATTCTTGTGATCCCATAGGTGTCGTTCCACACCGACATCTTTGGCGCGCCAGGCAGGGGCATGCGTAGTTGTGAGAATCTGGTCTAGTAATCAGCCTAGCAGTTCTTCGTCGCCATGGCTCCTGAGAAGAAGACGTCCACGGCGGTCAGCCCATTGGGAGCCGAACGGCCCGTGCCGGTGCGGGCGAGCAGTGGACCGGTCGCAGACAGGACTGCTACCTCTTGAGCACTGCGTTGGTTTTCCCTTGAAGAGGAAAGGGTGATGCAGCAAAGTAGCGTAAGTATTTCCCTCAGTTTTTGAGAACCAAGGTATCAATCCAGTAGGAGGCTACGAGCGAGTCCCTCGTACCTGCACAATACAAATAAATCCTCGCAACCAACGCGATAAGGGGTTGTCAATCCCTTCATGGTCACTTACGAGAGTGAGATCTGATAGATATGATAGGATAATATTTTTGGTATTTTTGTGATAAAGATGCAAAGTAAAATAAAAGAAAAGTAAAAAATCAAAGGAAATAACTAAGTATTGGAAGATTAATATGATAAAGATAGACCCGGGGGCCATAGGTTTCACTAGTGGCTTTTCTCATGAGCATAAGTATTTTACGGTGGGTGAACGAATTACTGTTGAGCAATTGACTGAATTGAGCATAGTTATGAGAATATCTAGGTATGATCATGTATATAGGCATCACGTCCGAGACAAGTAGACCGACTCATGCCTGCATCTACTACTATTACTCCACTCATCTACCGCTATCCAGCATGCATCTAGATTATTAAGTTCATGAAAACAGAGTAACGCCTTAAGCAAGATGACATGATGTAGAGGGATAAATTCATGCAATATGATAAAAAACCCATCTTGTTATCCTCGATGGCAACAATACAATACGTGCCTTGCTGCCCCTACTGTCACTGGGAAAGGACACCGCAAGATTGAACCCAAAGCAACACTTCTCCCATTGCAAGAAAGATCAATCTAGTAGGCCAAACCAAAGTGATAATTCGAAGAGACTTGCAAAGATAACCAATCATACATAAAATAATTCAGAGAAGATTCAAATATTGTTCATAGATAATCTTGGTCATAAACCCACAATTCATAGTTCTCAACAAACACACCGCAAAAAGAAGATTACATCGAATAGATCTCCACG
This sequence comes from Aegilops sharonensis, assembly GCA_904067115.1. Lineage (NCBI taxonomy): Eukaryota > Viridiplantae > Streptophyta > Magnoliopsida > Poales > Poaceae > Aegilops > Aegilops sharonensis. The sequence goes on along the minus strand of LR880972.1, from coordinate 95,758,377 downwards.
AGAGAGGGGGAGAACATTCTATTGAGATCCAAAAAGAGAGAAGAAGCCATCTAGCTACTAACTATGGATCCAAAAAGTAAACTACTCACACTTCATTGGAGAGGCTATGGTGTTGATGTAGAAGCCCTCCGTGATGGATGCCCCCTCCGGCGGAGCTCCTGAACAGGCCCCAAGATGGGATCTCGTGGGTACAGAAGGTTGTGGCGGTGGAATTAGGTTTTTGGCTCCGTATCTGATCGTTTGGGGGTACGTAGGTATATATAGGAGGAAGGAGTACGTCGGTGGAGCAACAGGGGGCCCACGAGGGTGAAGGGCGTGCCCCCCTACCTCGTAGCCTCCTCTTTTGTTTCTTGATGTAGGGTCCAGGTCTCCCAGATCATAATCTTCCTAAAAATCACGTTCCCGAAGGTTTCATTCCGTTTGGACTCCGTTTGATATTCCTTTTCTGTGAAACTCTGAAATAGGAAAAAAACTGCAATTCTGGGTTGGGCCTCCTGTTAATAGGTTAGTCCCAAAAATAATATAAAATTGAATAATAAAGCCCAATAATGTCCAAAACAGTAGATAATATAGCATGGAGCAATCAAAAATTATAGATACGTTGGAGACGTATCAAGCATCCCCAAGCTTAATTCCTGCTCGTCCTCGAGTAGGTAAATGATAAAAAAGATAATTTTTGATGTGGAGTGCTAATGTAATTCTTCTTAATTGTGGTATGAATATTCAGATCCGAAAGATTCAAGATAAAAATTCATATTGGCATAAAAATAATAATATTTCAAGCATACTAACTAAGCAATTGTGTCTTCTCAGAATAACATGGCCAAAGAAAGTTCATCCCTACAAAATCATATAGTTTAGTCATGCTCCATTTTTGTCACACAAGAATGATCTCATCATGCACAACCTCGATGACAAGCCAAGCAATTGTTTCATACTTTAGAAATCTCAAACCTATAAATTTTCACGCAATATATGAGCGCGAGCCATGGACATAGCACTATGGGTGGAATAGAATATGATGATGGGGGTTATGTGGAGAAGACAAAAAAGGATAAAGTCTCACATCAACGAGGCTAATCAATGAGCTATGGAGATGCCCATCGATTGATGTTAATGCAAGGAGTAGGGATTGCCATGCAACGGATGCACTAGAGCTATAAATGTATGAAAGCTCAACAAAAGAAACTAAGTGGGTGTGCATCCAACTTGCTTGCTCACGAAGACCTAGGGAACTTGAGGAGGCCCATTGTTGGAATGTACAAGCCAAGTTCTATAATGAAAAATTCCCACTAGTATATGAAAGTGACAAAACAAGAGACTCCCTATCATGAAGATCATGGTGCTACTTTGAAGCACAAGTGTGGCAAAGGATAGTAGCACTGTCGCTTCTCTCTTTTTCTCTCATTTTTTTGGGCCTTCTCTTTTTTTTGGCCTTTCTCTTTTTTTTAATTACTCACTTGGGACAATGCTCTAGAAAATGATGATCATCACACTTCTATTTATTTACAACTCGATACTAGAACAAAGTATGACTCTATATGAATGCCTCTGGCGATATACCGGGATATGCAATGAACCAAGAGTGACATGTACAAAAGAATTATGAACGGTGGCTTTGCCACAAATACTATGTCAACTACATGATCATGCTAGCAATTATGACAATGATGAATGTGTCATGATAAACGGAATGGTGGAAAGTTGCATGGCAATATATCCCGGAATGGCTATGGAAATGCCATAATAGGTAGGTATGGTGGATGTTTTGAGGAAGATATAAGGAGGTTTATGTGTGAAAGAGCGTATCATATCACGGGGTTTGGATGCACCGGCGAATTTTGCACCAACTCTCAATGTGAGAAAGGGCAATGCACGGTGCCGAAGATGCTTGCAATGATGGAAGGGTGAGAGTGCGTATAATCCATGGACTCAACATTAGTCATAAAGAACTCACATACTTATTGCAAAAATCTACAAGTCATCAAAAACCAAGCACTACGCGCATGCTCCTAGGGGGATAGATTGGTAGGAAAAGACCATCGCTCGTCCCCGACCGCCACTCATAAGGAGGACAATCAAAGAACACCTCATGTTTCAAATTTGTTACATAACGTTTACCATACGTGCATGCTACGGGACTTGCAAACTTCAACACAAGAATTCCTCAAATTCACAACTACTCAACTAGCACGACTTTGATATTATTACCTCCATATCTCAAAACAATCATCAAGCATCAAACTTCTTCTTAGTATTCAACACACTCATAAGAAAGTTTTTACTACTGTTGAATACCTAGCATATTAAGATTATTTAAGCAAATTACCATGCTATTTAAGACTATCAAAATAATCTAAGTGAAGCATGAGAGATCAATCGTTTCTATAAAACAAATCCACCACCGTGCTCTAAAAGATAT
>LR880972.1:95706394-95728433 GCA_904067115.1 Aegilops sharonensis | reverse complement strand
TTCATCCATCTCATGCTCATCAAAAGGAATCCACTAACAAGGTTGATCAGGTCTTGTTAACAAACTCATTCCGACTAACATGGTACCGGAGAAATTTCGAATAACACTATGTTACCTCAACGGGGATATGGACATCCCCAATAATAAGAATATCATATTTCTTCTTGACGGTAGGAAGAGGAAATTCAAAACCTCCAAATATAATCGATGGAATTTTTCCAATAGAATTGATACTATGAACTTGAGGTTGTTTCCTTGGAAAGTGTACTGTATGCTCATTACCATTAACAGGAAAAGTGACATTGCCTTTGTTGCAATCAATAACAGCCCTGCAGTATTCAAAAAGGGTCTTCCAAGAATAATAGACATACTATCGTCCTTGGGAATATCAAGAATAACAAAGTCTGTTAAAATAGTAACGTTTGCAACCACAACAGGCACATCCTCACAAATACCGACAGGTATAGCAGTTGATTTATCCGCCATTTGCAAAGATATTTCAGTAGGTGTCAACTTATTCAAGTCAAGTCTACGATATAAAGAGAGAGGCATAACACTAACACCGGCTCCAAGATCACATAAAGCAGTTTTAACATAGTTTCTTTTAATGGAGCATGGTATAGTAGGTACTCCTGGATCTCCAAGTTTCTTTGGTATTCCACCCTTAAAAGTATAATTAGCAAGCATGGTGGAAATCTCAGCTTCGGGTATCTTTCTTTTATTAGTAACAAAGATAGGTCTAATCATTTCAGCAAAGCGCTCAAAATCATTTTGAGCATATCAGTTAATCGCATACGCAAAAAGATAGGTCTAATCATTTCAGCAAAGCACCCAAAATCCTCATTATCCTTTTTCTTGGATGGTTTGGGAGGAAAAGGCAGGGGTTTCTGAACCCAAGGTTCCCTTTCTTTACCATGCTTCCTAGCAACAAAATCTCTCTTATCATAATGTTGATTCTTTGATTGTGGGTTCTCAAGATCAACAGCAGGTTCAATTTCTACATCATTATCATTACTAGGTTGAGCATCATCAGGAACATCATCATTAGCATTTTCACTAGGTTCATGTTCATTACCAGATTGTGTTTCAACATCAGAAATAGATATATCATTTGGATTCTCAGGTGGTTCAGCAATAGGTTCACTACAAGCATGCAAAGTCCTATCATTTTTCCTTTTCTTCTTTTTAGAAGAACTAGGTGCATCAATATTATTTCTCTGAGAATCTTGCTCAATTCTCTTAGGGTGGCCTTCAGGATACAAAGGTTCCTAAGTCATTCTACCAGTTCTAGTAGCCACTCTAACAGCATAATCTTTTTTCTTACTATTCATTTCATTGAGCAAATCATTTTGAGCCTTTAGTACTTGTTCTACTTGAGTGGTAACCATAGAAGCGTGTTTAGTAATGAGTTTAAGTTCACCTTTAATATTAGTCATGTAATCACCCAAGTGTTTAATCATATTGGAATTATATTTCAATTGTCTACCAAAATAAGCATTGAAGTTTTCTTGTTTAACCATAAAGTTGTCAAACTCATCCAAGCATTGGCTAGCAATTTTAGTAGGAGGGATTTCAGCTTTATCATATCTATAGAGAGAATTTACCTTTACTACCTGTGTCGGGTTATCAAGACCAGGAGGTTCTTCAGTAGGTAATGGATTAATATCATATGTTTCTTCAACAGGCGGTAAATTAAGACCATGTATTTCTTCAATAGGAGGTAAATTCTTAACATCTTCAGCTTTAATACCTTTTTCTTTCATAGATTTCTTTGCCTCTTGCATATCTTCAGGACTGAGAAATAGAACACCCCTCTTCTTTGGAGTTGGTTTAGGAATAGGCTCAGGAGCTGTCTCAGGAAGTGTCCAATTATTTTCATTTGTCCACATATTATTCAATAGAATTTCAGCTTCATCTGGCGTTCTTTCCCTGAAAACATAACCAGCACAACTATCCAGGTAATCTCTGGAAGCATCGGTTAGTCCATTATAAAAGATATCAAGTATTTCATTTTTCTTAAGAGGATGATCAGGCAAAGCATTAAGTACCTTGAGAAGCCTCCCCCAAGATTGTGGGAGACTCTCCTCTTCAATTTGCACAAAGTTGTATATTTCCCTCAAAGAAGCTTGTTTCTTATGAGCAGGGAAATATTTAGCAGAGAAATAATAAATCATATCCTGGGGACTACGCACACAACCAGGATCAAGAGAATTAAACCATATCTTAGCATCACCCTTTAATGAGAATGGAAATATTTTAAGGATATAAAAGTAGCGAGTTCTCTCATCATTAGTGAACAGGGTGGCTATATCATTTAATTTAGTAAGATGTGCCACAACAGTTTCAGATTCATAGCCATGAAAAGGATCGGATTCAACCAAAGTAATTATATCAGGATCAACAGAGAATTCATAATCCTTATCGGTAACACAGATAGGTGAAGTTGCAAAAGCAGGGTCAGGTCTCATTCTATCATTAAGAGATTGCTTATTCCATTTAACTAATAACCTCCTAAGCTCATAGCTATCTTTGCAAGCTAAAATAGCCGTGATACGTCTCCAACGTATCTATAATTTTTTATTGCTCCATGCTACTTTATCTACTGTTTTGGACTATATTGGGCTTTATTTTCCACATTTATATTACTTTTGGGACTAACCTATTAACCGGAGACCCAGCCCAGAATTGTTGTTTTTTGCCTATTTCAGTGTTTCAAAGAAACGGAGTCCAAACGGAATGAAACCTTCGGGAACGTGATCTTCTCACGAACGTGATCCAGGAGACTTGGACCCTACTCCAAGAAGTGCCAGAGGCGGTCACGAGGGTGGAGGACGCCCCCCCTGGGCGCGCCCCCCTACCTCGTGGGCCCCCTGACGCTCCACCGATATACTCCTTCCTCCTATATGTACCTACGTACCCCCAACAGATCAGGAGGAGCCAAAAACCTAATTCCACCGCCGTACCTTCATGAATCCACGAGATCCCATCTTGGGGCCTGTTCCGGAGCTCCGCCGGAGGGGGCATCCACCAAGGAGGGCTTCTACATCAACACCATAGCCCCTCCGATGAAGTGTGAGTAGTTTACTTCAGACCTTCGGGTCCATAGCTAGTAGCTAGATGGCTTCTTCTCTCTTTTTGGATCTCAATACAATGTTCTCCCCCTCTCTCGTGGAGATCTATACTATGTAATCTTCTTTTTGTGGTGTGTTTGTTGAGACCGATGAATTGTGGGTTTATGATCCAGCTTATCTATGGAAAATATTTGATTCTTCTCTGAATTCTTTTATGAATGATTGAGTTATCTTTGCAAGTCTCTTCGAATTATCCGTTTGGTTTGGCCAACTAGATTGGTAGTTCTTGCAATGGGAGAAGTGCTTAGCTTTGGGTTCAATCTTGCGGTGTCCTTACCTAGTGACAGAAAGGGTTGCAAGGCACGTATTGTATTGTTGCCATCGAGGATAACAAGATGGGGTATCTATCATATTGCATGAATTTATTCCTCTACATCATGTCATCTTGCTTAAGGCGTTACTCTGTTTTTAACTTAATACTCTAGATGCATGCTGGATAACGGACGATGATTTGAGTAATAGTAGTAGATGCATAATCGTTTCGGTCTACTTGTCTTGGACGTGATGCCTATATACATGATCATACCTAGATAACCTCATAACTATGCTCAATTCTGTCAATTGCTCAACAATAATTTGTTCACCCACCGTAGAATATCTATGTTCTTGAGAGAAGCCACTAGTGAAACCTATGGCCCCCGGGTCTATTCTCATCATATCAATCTCCATCACTTTTATACTTGCTTTGTTTTTACTTTGCTTTTACTTTTCACTTTGCATCTTTATACCAAAAATACCAAAAATATTATCTCTATCAGATCTCACCCTCGTAAGTGACCGTGAAGGGATTGACAACCCCTAATCGCGTTGGTTGCGAGTAGCTATCGTTTTGTGCAGGTACGAGGGACTTGCGCGTGGCCTCCTACTGGATTGATACCTTGGTTCTCAAAAACTGAGAGAAATACTTACGCTACTGTGCTGCATCATCCCCTCCTCTTCGGGGAAAACCAACGCAAGCTCAAGACCTAGCAAGAAGGATTTCAGGCGCCGTTGCCGGGGAGGTCTACGCAAAAGTCAACATACCAAGTACCCATCATAATCCCTATCTCTCGCATTACATTATTTGCCATTTGCCTCTCGTTTTCCTCTCCCCCACTTCACCCTTGCCTTTTTATTTGCCCTCTCTTTCCCAATCTCCTCCTCTCTTTCCGTTGCCTTTTTCATTTGCCTTTTGTTTGCCCGTGTGTTAGTTTTCTTGCTTGTCATCATGACTAGTCTCCTATCTTCTCCGTTATCTCCCGAGAATGAAGTTCTAAATTTTAAGCAAAGGGAAGGAGAAAATTTAAAAGACGCTTGGTATAGAATTTGCAATGCTCAAAATAGATCTACCAGGAAGCAATCTACTTCCGTTCTTCTTCGTAATTTTTACGTAGGTGCTAATCCTTGGTATAGATATATCCTTGATACCATTACCGGAGGGAATTTCTTGGGTATCCATACTTTTGATTCTTATAATGCTTTAATAGATTTATTTGGCTCACCTCCTCTTTTGGTTAATGGAACTATGTTAACTTTGGAGCATGTTATGCAAAGGCTTGAAATTATTGAAAACAAACTTGCTACCATTGAATCCATTGAAAATCTAGATAAAAAGATCCATAATCAAATTACTCAATATGGATCTAAAGTAGGAATGACTTTGAAAAATATTAAGGAGAAGGAACCCATGGTTAATGAGAAAATAAATCTAGATTCTACTCGAATCGATAAACTTGAGGGTATCATTACTAACTTGGGAACCACTTTTTCTTCCGTAAAGAATACTCCTAGTCCTCCCACTAAAATTGCCAAGCTTATGTATGTTCCTAAAAATAAGGGTGAATCATGTAGTAAGGAAACTGCGGATCTTAAATCTATAAGTATTCATCCCGATCTTTTTACTATCATTAAGGAACCATTTGCTACAAATGAATTTTTTGATCTTATGCCTAAAAGTTTGATAATTACTAGAAAGAAAGAAATCTATAAGAAAGATAGATGCCTTATTGAAGAATTTCCTACCAAAGATGGCAATACCTAGATCTATCCTTGCTTTTATGCCTAGCTAGGGCGTTAAACGATAGCGCTTGTTGGGAGGCAACCCAATTTTATTTTTAGTTTTTTGTTTTTTCTTCTGTTTAGGAATAAATAATCCATCTAGACTCTGTTTATATGTGGTTTTATCTTTTAATTAGTGTTTGTGCCAAGTTAAACCTACTAGATCTTCTGATAGTTATTTGATCTTGCTGTAATTTTCAGAATCTTTGCGCTCAGTGCCCGAATTGTTAAAAATCACCATAACGTGATAAAATAGTGATTCCAATTGCTTCTGATCAATAAACAAATTTTCCAGGTCGTCTAATTTTGGTAGAAGTTTTTGGGTTCCTGAAGTTTGCGTTAGTTACAGATTACTACAGACTGTTCTGTTTTTGACAGATTCTGTTTTGCGTGTGTTGTTTGCTTATTTTGATGAATCTATGGCTAGTAAAATAGTTTATAATCCATAGAGAAGTTGGAATAAATTAGATTTAACACCAATATAAATAAAGAATGAGTTCATTACAGTACCTTAAAGTAGTCTTTTGTTTTCTTTCTCTAACGGAGCTCAGGAGATTTCTATTGAGTTTTGTGTTGTGAAGTTTTCAAGTTTTGGGTGAATTCTTTTGATGGATTATGGAACAAGGAGTGGCAAGAGCCTAAGCTTGGGGATGCCCATGGCACCCCCAAGATAATCCAAGGACACCAAAAAGTCAAAGCTTGGGGATGCCCCGAAAGTCATCCCCTCTTTCGTCCACTTACATCGGTAATGTACTTGGAGCTATATTTTTATTCACCAACATGATATGTGTTTTGCTTGGAGCGTCTTGTATTATTTGCGTATTTGCTTGTTAGTTTACCACAATCATCCTTGATGTACACACCTTTTGTGAGAGCCATACATGATTTTTAATTTGTTAGAATACTCTATGTGCTTCACTTATATCTTTTGAGCTTGATAATTTTGCTCATAGTGCTTCACTTATATCTTTTGAGCTTGATAGTTTTGCTCTAGTACTTCACTTAGATCTTTTAGAGCACGGTGGTGGATTTGTTTTAAAGAAACTTGATCTCTCATGATTCACTTAGATCATTTTGAGAGTCGTTAATACCATGGTAATTTGCTCAATGTTGATATACTTGGTGTTCGAGATATGTAAAACTTTCTTTTGAGTGAATTGAATACTAACAAAAATTTAATGATTAATAATTGTTTTGAGATATGGAGGTAATAATATCAAAGTCGTGCTAGTTGATAATTGTGAATTTGAGAAATACTTGTGTTGAAGTTTGCAAGTCCCTTAGCATGCACGTATGGATAAAGTTGTGTAACAAATTTGAAGCACGAAGTGTACCTGGCTTGTGCATCCTTATGAGTGGCGGTCGGGGACGAGCGATGGTCTTTTCCTACGAATCTATCCCCCTAGGAGCATTGTGCGTATTACTTGATTTTTGATGGCTTCTAAATTTTTGCAATAAGTATATGAGTTCTTTTGACTAATGTTGAGCCCATGGATTATATGCACTTTTATCTTTCCGCACTTGCTAGCCTCTTCAGTACCGTGCATTGCCCTTTCTCACCTTGAGAGTTGGTGCAAACTTCGCCGTTGCATCCAAACCCCGTGATATGATACGCTCTTTCACACATAAACCTCCTTATATCTTCCTCAAAACAGCCACCATACCTACCTATCATGGCATTTCCATAGCCATTCCGAGATATATTGCCATCCAACTTCCATCATCATTATCATGACATACATTACTTTTGTCATATTTCCATTGCATGATCATGTAGCTGACATCGTATTTGTGGCAAGGCCACCATGCATTATTTTCCATACATGTCACTCTTGATTCATTGCACCATCCCGGTACACCGCCGGAGGCATTCATATAGGGTCATATTTTGTTCTAAGTTTCGAGTTGTAATTGTTGAGTTGTAATAGAAATAAAAGTGTGATGATCATCATTATTAGAGCATTGTCCCAAGTGAGGAAAGGATGATGGAGACTATGATTCCCCCATAAGTCGGGATGAGACTCCGGACAAAAAACAAAAAGAGGCCATAAAAAAAAGAGAGAAAAGGCCCAAACAAAAAAAGTATATAATAAAAAAATGAGAGAAAAAGAGAGAAGGGACAATGCTACTATCTTTTTTACCACAATTGTGCTTCAAAGTAGCACCTTGTTCTTCATGTAGTGAGTCTCATATATTGTGCTTCAAAGTAGCACCTTGTTCTTCATGTAGTGAGTCTCATATATTGTGCTTCAAAGTAGCACTAAGATCTTCATAGGGAGTCTCTCATTTTGTCACTTTCATATACTAGTGGGAATTTTCATTGTAGAACTTGGCTTGTATATTCCAATGATGGGCTTCCTCAAAGTGCCCTAGGTCTTCATGAGCAAGCAAGTTGGATGCACACCCACTTAGTTTCTTTTGTAGAGCTTTCATATACTTATAGCTCTAGTGCATCCGTTGCATGGCAATCCCTACTCCTCATGTTGACATCAATTGATGGGCATCTCCATAGCCCGTTGATTATCCTCGTCGATATGAGATTTTCTCCTTTTTTGTCTTCTCCACACAATCCCATCATCATATTTATATTCCACCCATAGTGCTATACCCATGGCTCGCGCTCATGTATTGCGTAAAGGTTGAAAGAGTTTGAGATTATTTGAGTATGAAACAATTGCTTGGCTTGTCATCGGTGGTATAGAAGTTGGGAACATCTTTGTGTGACGAAAATGAAGCATAGCCTAACCATATGATTTTGTAGGGATGAGCTTTCTTTGGCTATGTTATTTTGAGATGACATAATTACTTTGATTAGTATGCTTGAAGTATTATTATTTTTATGTCCATATGAAATTTTGTCTTAAATCTTTCGGATCTGAATATTCATATCACAAGTAAGAAGATTTATATTGAAATTATGCCAAAGTATCACTCCGTATCAAAAAATCTCTTTTTATCGTTTACCTACTCGAGGACGAGCAGGAATTAAGCTTGGGGATGCCTGATACGTCTCTAATGTATCTATAATTTTTGATTGCTCCATGCTACTTTATCTACTGTTTTGGACTATATTGGGCTTTATTTTCCACTTTTATATTACTTTTTGGACTAACCTATTAACCAGAGGCCTAGCCCAGAATTGCTGTTTTTTGCCTATTTCAGTGTTTCAAAGAAACGGAATATCAAACGGAGTCCAAATGGAATGAAACCTTCGGGAACGTGATCTTCTCACCGAACGTGATCCAGGAGACTTGCACCCAACTCCAAGAAGTGCCAGAGGCGGTCACGAGGGTGGAGGGAGCGCCCCCCCTGGGCGCGCCCCCCTACCTCGTGGGCCCCCTGATGCCCCACCGATGTACTCCTTCCTCCTATATATACCTACGTACCCCCAACAGATCAGGAGGAGCCAAAAACCTAATTCCACCGCCGTACCTTCCTGTATCCACGAGATCCCATCTTGGGGCCTGTTCCGGAGCTCCGCCGGAGGGGGCATCCGCCACGGAGGGCTTCTACATCAACACCATGGCCCCTCCGATGAAGTGTGAGTAGTTTACCTCAGACCTCCGGGTCCATAGCTAGTAGCTAGATGTCTTCTTCTCTCTTTTTGGATTTCAATACAATGTTCTCCCCCTCTCTCGTGGAGATCTATTTGATGTAATCTTCTTTTTGCGGTGTGTTTGTTGAGTCCGATGAATTGTGGGTTTATGATCCAGCTTATCTATGGAAAATATTTGATTCTTCTCTCAATTCTTTTATGAATGACTGAGTTATCTTTGCAAGTCTCTTCGAATTATCCGTTTGGTTTGGCCAACTAGATTGGTAGTTCTTGCAATGGGAGAAGTGCTTAGCTTTGGGTTCAATCTTGCGGTGTCCTTACCTAGTGACAGAAAGGGTTGCAAGGCACGTATTGTATTGTTGCCATCGAGGATAACAAGATGGGGTATTTATCATATTGCATGAATTTATTCCTCTACATCATGTCATCTTGCTTAAGGCGTTACTCTGTTTTTAACTTAATACTCTAGATGCATGCTGGATAGCGGTCAATGAGTGGAGTAATAGTAGTAGATGCAGAATCGTTTTGGTCTACTTGTCTCGGACATGATGCCTATATACATGATCATACCTAGATAGCCTCATAACTATGCTCAATTCTGTCAATTGCTCAACAGTAATTTGTTCACCCACCGTAGAATATCTATGTTCTTGAGAGAAGCCACTAGTGAAACCTATGGCCCCCGGGTCTATTCTCATCATATCAATCTCCATCACTTTTATACTTGCTTTGTTTTTACTTTGCATTTACTTTTCACTTTGCATCTTTATACCAAAAATACCAAAAATATTATCTCTATCAGATCTCACCCTCGTAAGTGATCGTGAAGGGATTGACAACCCCTAACCGCGTTGGTTGCGAGTAGCTATGGTTTTGTGCAGGTATGAGGGACTTGCGCGTGGCCTCCTACTGGATTGATACCTTGGTTCTTAAAAACTGAGGGAAATACTTACGCTACTGTGCTACATCATCCCCTCCTCTTTGGGGAAAACCAATGCAAGCTCAAGATGTAGCAAGCCGCAGAAGCTTCTTTATCAAAAATATAATCCTCAGGAATAACAGGCATGTTTTCATCATCAATTTCATCAACATGATCAGTTTCAATAATTTCTTTCTCTCTAGCCCTAGCAATTTGTTCATCAAGAAATTCACTAAGTGGCACAGTAGTATCAAGCATAGAAGTAGTTTCACCATAAGTATCATGCATAGCAGAAGTGGCATCAGCAATAACATGCGACATATCAGAACAAATAGCAGAAGCAGGTTTAGGTGTCGCAAGCTTACTCAAAACAGAAGGTGAATCAAGTGCAGAGCTAGATGGCAGTTCCTTACCTCCCCTCGTAGTTGAGGGATAAATTGTTGTCTTAGCGTCTTTCAAGTTCTTCATAGTGACCAGCAGATATAAATCCCAAGTGACTCAAAGAATAGAGCTATGCTCCCCAGCAACGGCGCCAGAAAATAGTCTTGATAACCCACAAGTATAGGGGATCGCAACAGTTTTCGAGGGTAGAGTATTCAACCCAAATTTATTGATTCGACACAAGGGGAGCCAAAGAATATTCTCAAGTATTAGCAGTTGAGTTGTCAATTCACACCTGGATAACTTAATATCTGCAGCAAAGTATTTAGTAGCAAGGTAATATGATAGTAGCGGTAATGGTAACAAAAGTAATGGTAGCAAAAGTAATATTTTTGGTATTTTGTAGTGATTGTAACAGTAGCAACGGAAAAGTAAATAAGCGAAGAACAAAATGTGGAGAGCTCGTAGGCATTGGATCGGTGATGGAGAATTATGCCGGATGCGGTTCATCATGCAACAGTCATAACATAGGTGACACAGAAATAGGTCCAATTCATCAATTCATCATACGTGCTTATGGAAAAGAACTTGCATGACATCTTTTGTCCTACCCTCCCGTGGCAGCGGGGTCCTAATGGAAACTAAGGGATATTAAGGCCTCCTTTTAATACAGAACCAGAACAAAGCATTAACACATAGTGAATAAATGAACTCCTCAAACTATGGTCATCACCGGGAGTTGTCCCGATTATTGTCACTTCGGGGTTGCCGGATCATAACACATAGTAGGTGACAATAGACTTGCAAGATAGGATCATGAACTCACATATATTCATGAAAACATAATAGGTTCAGATCTGAAATCATGGCAATCGGGCCCTAGTGACAAGCATTAAGCATAGCAAAGTCATAGCAACATCAATCTCAGAACATAGTGGATACTAGGGATCAAACCCTAACAAAAGTAACTCGATTACATGATAGATCTCATCCAACCCATCACTGTCCAGCAAGCCTACGATGGAATTACTCACGCACGGCGGTGAGCATCATGAACTTGGTGATGGAGGATGGTTGATGATGACGACGGCGACGAACCCCCCTCTCCGGAGCCCCGAACGGACTCCAGATCAGCCCTGCCGAGAGGTTTTAGGACTTGGCGGCGGCTCTGTATGGTAAAACGTGATGATTTCTTCTCTTCTATTTTTTTCTCCCCGAAAGCAAATATATAGAGTTGGAGTTGGCGCCGGAGGAGCTCCAGGGGGCCCACGAGGTAGGGGGCGCGCCCTAGGGGGGAGGGCGCGCCCCCTACCCTCGTGGACAGGGTGTGGGCCCCCCGGTCTTCATCTTTTGCAACGATTTTTTATTATTTCCAAATAGACGTTCCGTGGAGTTTCAGGTCATTCTGAGAACTTTTGTTTCTGCACATAAGTAACACCATGGCAATTCTGCTGAAAACAGTGTCAGTCCGTGTTAGTTCCATTCAAATCATGCAAGTTAGAGCCAAAACAAGGGCAAAAGTGTTTGGAAAAGTAGATACGATGGAGACTTATCAATTACATGGAATAGATCTCCACGAGAGAGGGGGAGAACATTGTATTGAGATCCAAAAAGAGAGAAGAAGCCATCTAGCTACTAACTATGGACCCGAAGGTCTGAAGTAAACTACTCACACTTCATCAGAGAGGCTATGGTGTTGATGTAGAAGCCCTCCGTGATGGATGCGCCCTCCGGCGGAGCTCCGGAACAGGCCCCAAGATGGGATCTCGTGGGTACAGAAGGTTGCGGCGGTGGAATTAGGTTTTTGGCTCCGTATCTGATCGTTTGGGGGTACGTAGGTATATATAGGAGGAAGGAGTACGCGTCGGTGGAGCAACAGGGGGCCCACGAGGGTGGAGGGCGCGCCCTAAGGGGATGGGCGCGCTCCCCTACCTCGTGGCCTCCTCTTTTGTTTCTAGACGTAGGGTCCAAGTCTCCCGGATCATAATCTTCCTAAAAATCACGTTCCCGAAGGTTCCATTCCGTTTGGACTCCGTTTGATATTCCTTTTCTGCGAAACTCTGAAATAGGCAAAAAAACAGCAATTCTGGGCTGGGCTCCGGTTAATAGGTTAGTCCCAAAAATAATATAAAAGTGCATAATAAAGCCCAATAATGTCCAAAACAATAGATAATATAGCATGGAGCAATCAAAAATTATAGATACGTTGGAGACGTATCAAGGACCCGGGCCGCGGTCCGCGAGCACCAGCATCGCCCTGGTAGTCAGATCCTGGCGAGCAGCGTTGTTCGCGCATGAGATGACCGGCTACACATCGCCGGATCCAAAGACGGAGCTGGGCCCCCCGCAGGCGGCGCGGGGCCCTCCAGGGGTGTCGTTGTGCCAACTCCGGCTGGCGCAGCGACCTCCAGGACGCCCACACCGGCGACCACTGCGCCCTATTCCCATGGTGTGCGCGCCGAGTAGCTTCACCACATTGGTGACCCTGAGCACCGTCATGGGAAGAGCCCCGTGCGTCATCCGCGGGATGAAGGGGTTCAGCACGCCCGCCCAAGAGCTGGCGAAAATGGCACGCGGCCGCTGGGTCATAACAGAGCTCCTTCTAACGTAGTTAGAAGTCTAAGCGCGCCGTGATCCACGCAGTTGTCGCCGCCGCCCACGCCAGCAGAAGCTTTGGCGCGCGCGCAGCTGCTCCTTGACTTCTCTCCTGCTGCGGAGAAACTTGACGAGTGGAGGGCCACCATTCGGAGCCACGTCGCCATCGCCAACAAAGACGATCCGCAACCAGCGGGACCCTCGGGTCGGCGCTCCACTGAGCCACCGCATGCTGGCGCTGGGAGGACCGGGGGAGTTGCGGCCACGGTGCACTCTCCTCCTCACCAGCCGCCGCGGGCGTCGGCTCGTCGTGACGACGCTTGTGATAACATCTCCATAGCGTCGTCCGACCCACGGACCCTCCGCTACCAGCGCCAGGTCCTTCGGGAACGAGCTCACGAAGACGCTCCAACCACCGTCGAGCGCCGGCATGAAGCGTGTCACCAGTCGGACAAGCGGGGGGGACCCGCTATGGACCACTCGGAACCGGGGGGCTCCGGCGGCCTACCTTACGAGGTGGGCTGCCCGGCCTTTACCCGTGAGCTGCCGCAGTTCCAGTGGTCATCCCACCGAATGTTCAAGCCCAACGTCGGCGAGAAGTACACTGGCATGACCCATCCGTCTGAGTTCCTCAGCATCTGCACTATCGCGATGTAGGCTGCTGGGGCTCGTGACGACAAGGTGCTTGCCAACTATTTCCCGCTGGCGCTCAAGCCCAATGTGATGTCTTGGTTGATGCACTTGCTGGTCGATTCCATTTCTTCTTGGTCCGATCTGTGCCATGAGTTCGTTGGCGCCTTCACAGGAGGCCACCAAACTCATGGCCAGGCCAGTGATCTGCACGTCATTCCCCAGAAAGAAGGGGAAACCCTGCGCAAGTATATCCAGAGGTTCAGCCGGGTGCAGTACAACATCCCTGACGTTCATCCCACCGCTGTGATTAGCGCGTTCCACCAGAACGTGCGCAATCGCAAGATGCGCGAGGATCTGGCGATGACCAAGGTTAAGGATGTGGCCGAGCTCTACGTTCTGGCCGATAGGTGCGCCCGGGCTGAAGAGGGAAGGAAGTACCCCAGCGAAGACGCCGGCGCGGAAACCGACTCTACCGATGAAGACGCCACTATCCCGACGAAGAAGGGCCGGCGTCGCAACAGGAAATGCAAAGGCAAGGCCGTGCTTGCCATTGAGGGATCTGACGACACCGGTGCCGGCAAGAAGGTCAAGGCAGGTGCCCCCGACAAGGAGATTGTCGGGTGCGCCGCCTGCCGGGCATTGGCGGCTACCGGCAAGCCAGAAAGCTCCGGCAAGCAATACTGCAAGATCCACTAAACCAAGGGCCACGACCTCCAGAACTGTCGACAAGTCGACCTGCTTGCTGAGAAGCAAAAGGCCGAGTACGAGAGGCGGGACAAGGAGAAGGACCAGGACGGTGCTGAGGGATCCGGCAAGAAGCGTGGCGGCCAAGGAAGCCGCCCCGGCAAGGACAACTAGCAAGAGAGGCCCGCCTGGGGCCGTGACAAGAAACAAGAAGATGAAGATCACGACGAGGACAACGAGTCTGGTGAGCAAGGGTTCCAGAAGGCTACGGAGGCATGTGCGTCGATGGCGGCGCCTCGCTGCATACCTCTCACCGCCAGCTCAAGCAGTGGGCGCGTGAGATTACAGCGGCAGAGCCATCGTTCGACGCTCAGAAGCCGGTGAAGTGGTCCAGCACGCCCCTCATCTTTGACCCAAGGACCACCCTGACCGCACTGCCGCGGTCGGGTGTTTGCCATTGTTGGTCTCACCAACGATACGCAACCTTAGGGTGAACAAGATGTTGGTTGACGGCGGGGCCGGCCTGAACCTGATCTCTCCTGTCGTGATCAAAAGGTTGCAAATCCTTGATGAAGACCTCGAGGAAACAGGCACATTTCAAGGGGTCAATCCGGGGAGGAGCCAGCCGAAGGGAAAGGTCACACTGCCCATGACATTTGGAGGAGAGTTGAACTACAGGACGGAGAGGATCGTCTTCAACGTGGCCGAGATCCCCTTGCCCTACAATGGGATCCTCGGTCGCCCGGCGCTAGCCAAGTTCATGGCAGCGTCACACTACGCCTACAACATGCTAAAGATGCCCGAGCCGTTGACCATCATCTCCGTCCCCTCCGACAAGAAGGACGTGTTGATTTGCGCCGACCAACTCTACCGGGAAGCAGTTGCAGCAGATGCCACCAAGGCGCATGCTCCTGCCGCTGAAGCCCCAGGAGGGAAGAAGCCTGGCAAGACCTCTCGCACCCACTCCGGCAAGTGCTCCTCTTTGGAGTGTTGTGCTTCCGTCGATGACGTGCCAGAGAGCCCTACCGACAAGAGCTAGAGATCCAGAGCCAAGCCACCGCAGACCAAGAAGGTGTCCGCCAGGGAGGATGGCACGGGAGGGGCCTTCACCATAGGCTCCACCCTCGGCAGCAAATAGGAAGGCGCGCTCGTCACCTTCCTGCGGGCGAATGTCGACATGTTTGCATGGCAAGCATCCGACATCCCTGGTGTTCCTAGGGATGTGATTGAGCACCACCTAGCTGTTTGCCCCCATGCACGGCCCGTCAATCAGAAGGTCAGAAAGCATTGATGGAAGCTTACGTAGATGAAGTGAGGAAGCTGGAGGAGCGCTTTGACGGTATCCAAGCGGAGCACATCCCCGGAATGGAGAACGACACCGCCGATTACCTGTCAAAGCGTGCCGCATTCCAGCTACCTGTGGAACCGGGTACCTTCTTACTCCGGCTAACTCAACCATCCGTCAAACCATCAACGGGGCAAAACAAGCGAAGGAAGTCGGGTCCCGGCAAGTACTTTCCTACCGAGCCCTCTGGGGCTGCCGGCAAGGGTGCTGTCGTGGAAGTTGAGCCTGCCCAAGAGCAGCTGCCTCCGGCAGGGCGTCAAGCCCCAGCCGTACAGACAGCCGCTCCCATGGCGGAAGAAATGCCTTTGGTCCTTGACATCGAGCCCCGGGCTCCGGCATGGGCGCAGCATACCGTCCGATTCCTCCAAACAGGGGAGCTTCCTAAGGAGCAGGAAGAAGCGGAGAAAGTAGCCCGTCGGTCCGCCCTGTACCAGTTCGTCGATGACGTCCTGTACAGGAGAAGGCCGAACGCGCGTGAAATTGAAGTGCATCCCTCGGGAAGAAGGACTGGAGCTATTGGCGGAGAAACATGGAGGCATATGTGGCTCCCACATAGGGTCTAGGGCCCTTTCCGGAAAGGCGTTCCAGCAAGGTTTCTTCTGGCCCACCGCCCACCAGGATGCAATGGCACTAGTAACCAAGTGTGAAGCGTGTCAGTTCCATTGAAAGAAGCTTCATCAACAAACCCAAGCCCTTCAAACAATCCCTCTCTCCTGGCCATTCTCGATCTGGGGGCTCGACATACTGGGCCCTTTCCCCCGCGCTATCGGGGGCTTTGAGTACTTGTACGTTGCAATCGACAAGTTCACGAAGTGGCCGGAGGTGGAAGCAGTGAGAAAGGTGACTGCTCAGTCAGCTGTCAAGTTTTTCAAAGGACTGGTCTCTCATTTTGGTGTGCCAAATAGAATCATCACCAACAACAACACGCAGTTCATGAGCCACACCTTCATGCAGTACATTCAAGACCTCGGCAGCAAGGTCTGTTTTGCTTCCGTGGCACACCCACGGAGCAACGGCCAAGCGGAGAGGGCGAATGCTGAAGTGTTGCGAGGCCTAAGGACTAAGACTTTTGACAAGCTACGCAATAGCGGAAGGCGCTGGATTGATGAATTGTCGGCGTTTCTTTGGTCGATCAGGACGACGCCAAATCGAGCCACCAGCCAGACACCTTTTGCCCTGATCTACGGGGCAGAAGCAGTTCTCCCCACGGAACTCATATACGGGTAACCTCGAGTGCTCGCTTATGATGAGCTTGAGCAAGAGCAGTTGCGCCAAGATGACGCGATGCTCCATGAGGAAGATCGTCTTCGGGCGGCTGTGAGAGCAGCGCGCTACCAGCAAACCTTGCGCCGCTACCATAGCCGAAAGGTTCATGCCCGAATCTTTGAGGAAGGCGACCTTGTTCTTCGGTGCGTTCAGTCGGCCAAGAATTCCAACAAGTTGACGCCGAATTGGGAAGGCCCTTATCGGGTAATACGAGTCACCAGGCCCGGCGCAGTCCGCCTGGAGACCGAAGATGTCGTCCCAGTGAGCAACTCCTGGAACATCGAGCATCTTCGCAAGTTTTACCCATAAGGCGTGGCTTGCCGGGCCTCCCGGCAAGCCACCTTTTGTACAAGCTTCGCTGGCAAGGCATGTAATCCTTCGTACAAAGCAAGGCGCAGACCCTGAGCATAAATAAATGAAGCGCTGGCTCCCTAAGTCATAGCATGCATGCTAGGTCGAGTCTCTTCCTTGGCTAGGGTTGATAGTGCTCAGCAGCGACTAACCCCTAGCTTAGAGGTCGAGTGTGCGTCTATCTATTTTATCTTCTGTCCTCCTTTGGTTCGTAGGGCACATGAGCACTTCTGCCGAGCTACTTGGAAGAAAGGAAACGGACCGGCGTCCCGACCCTGGCAAACCAAAGTTGCCGGGGGCTGCGAGCACAAGGGTCCAACCGCGGCAAGATGAGATTGCCGGGGGCTGCAGATCCAGGTAAGTCTTTCATCCTCTGTCATGCATTTCGGAACGGAACTAGGGCATGTGAAACCTCATTTTTATCTCTAGGTTGTTGTGCTCCCCTTTTTCCTATACCTAAGGATTATTTCTGCGTCCGGATTTGGTTGTAGCCGCGGCGGCAAGGAGGTAGAACGAGGAGCCTAAAGCCCACTTCATCCTTGCCTCCGCCAAGAGCGTGAGAATGGTCGAGTGGAGTGGGGGGACGGCAAGGCCTGTTGCCGGGCGAAAAAACGTTTATCTTAAATAATAACAAGGATTCGCTCCTTGTCGCGGGGTCTACCCACGAACGAAAAACCCAGCAAGAATCCCCTTTTCATTAAAAACATCCCATACAGGTACAGTTCATACGGAATGAAAAACATGAGAAAGGGGATTACGAGTTCTGAATTTAACAAAGGTCAGCAGGCTTACAAACTAAAGAAGAGAGATAAGATGCCCGTGATCCCTTTCTTGTCCCTCTCCTCAGGAGGCAGGTCAAGGAGGCGAGAGAGCAAAAGGGGCACCTAGGCGAGCTACGAGCAGCAGAAAGCACCAAGAGAACACCTCGGTGACCGCCCAGGGGCGGGCCGGTGATGACGGTGCCGGGAAAGGAGCTGGAAGACCAGGCGGTAGGACCAGCAATACGCGACGAAGGTGTCGATGCCTGCATACTCCGAGTTGACGGCCTTGCCACCCGCCCTCTTCCTCTTCCGCAGCCTCCCGACGCCAGCCGCCCAAGGTGACGGCCCCGAGAAGTTCAAGGAGTTGGCTCCGCCCCCGGCAAAACTCTGCCGGAGGAGCGGCCAGGTACAGATGTTGCTACTGCCGCACCCGCCCAGGCGCGGGGCGTCCGACGCCTAGTCGGACTCGTCCCTGCCGTCTGCCCCGCTGTCCTCCTCATCACTTTCGCTCGAGGAAGAGCTTCCATCGTCGGAATCTCCATCGGAGGAGCTCTCCACGCAGCACTTCAGGCGAGTCCCGAAGTCGCTGAAGACCTTGACGGAAAGCAGGCCGTCCTCCATTAATTTGAAGTAGAGGACGAGCGCGGCCATCAGGCTGTGGATACGAGCGAACGTCTTCCACCCACGACGGAGGTACATGACCCGAGGAGCCGGGAAGTCCACATCGACCCGCGTGCCCCCATTCCCACAACCCCTCATGTGCAATCTGACGGATTGGGGCGGGTCACGCTCCATCTCCTGAGCGAACGGGGCGGGAAGACGAAGACGGCGACGCGGAGGCCGGCGTAGCCTGATGAATAACTCACGGGGCTGGTCTCCAACATGGCCTTCCATTGGAAAAGGCATCATTGGCGGGGACGAAGCCGGCGCACCACCCCGTCCAACTCTTCCCCGAGCACTACGACCACTGCCCCGGCCTTGCCCAGGGCCTCGCCCCCTCCCCCTTCCCCTCGTGGCCAGCTCCACCACCGCGGGCTCAGGAGGAGGAGGGACACACTGTCGAGCGGCGATCCTTGCTGCGACCGTCGAGGGACTAGGATTCCACTTCTCCATGGCGAGTGGAAGGAAGAAGCAGAAGCAAGAGGAGATAGATGACGGAAGAGTGTGGGACGCCATCCCCCCTTCCCCCTCTTTATAAGGAGGCGGGGACAGGGCTCGGCCACCCCGCTCATCCAATCCAGCCACCAGAGGCGCAGGGAATCAGGACCGACCAGCTGCCCCAACGAGCGACGACCCGGTTTCCCGCCTCCACTGCTTGCAACCCCAGGTGCATGGAGGACGCGTGGCGGACGCGTAGAAACCGAGGGGACAGGAGAAGCGACCTCTCCCCACCCCGTGATCGTGGGGAGTGGACGCCTTGAAGACCGCGCCCCGACCCGGTTCAATAAAAGAGCCGCGCCTCCACGCCTCCCTCTTTTTACGAGGAAGGCACGAGCCGCCTCTTTACTGCGATGTGACGCTTGCGTGTGGAAATCGCCCCACGCATGCCTCCCACGTCGCGCACACCCCTCCACGCCGCGCCGCGCGCGAAAAGTTTTACTGCGGTAAAACCCGCCCCGCCTGCCCGCGCACCGTTTTTGGGCCTGGCCCAACAACGTGTCGCGCTTATGTGTGGCCCAGGCCCGGGGGCTCCTGTCAGTGTACAAAAAGAGGGGTGCATTTTTGTACCCCTATACCTGTGCACGGGCAGTCGGAGTCGCGCCTACGGTCTCGCCAAGCAGAACAGGGGAGGTGAGCCAAGGTAAGACCAAAGCCCAAGATAATAAGAGCAACACCAAGGCCAAGACCATAGAGAGCAAAGGGACGAAGCAGGTTCCCCCGGCAAGACCCTTGCCGAGGCAGCCTCAGAAGCCCCCGCAAGATCCTTGCCGGGACAGCTCGCCCCACACCAACATAGCAATCCACCCTTGAGCCCACGGTCCCCGATGCCATCATCCACGTTGGGCCAGGGCTCGGGAGGCACCTCTGTGGTGGCATGCAGATCTTTTTGAAGACATATTCAAGATCATATGAGGATCAGAAGACGGCGATCCTCGGCAAGATTCTTGCCGAGGAAGACCACCAGACCACCGGCAAGGCCCTTCCCGGGGACGACAGCCCGCCACGGCAAGACCCTTGTCCGGCCACACGGCAAGACCCTTGTCGGGCCACCCGGCAAGGCCATCACCAAGGACGCCAGCATGGCCACCGCCAGGCCCACGCCAACCAAACTTCCACCGCCGTTCACATGCAGCTGCCAGCCCAACCAGCTGGGCGGGCACCTGCGTGGCAACATGCAGCTCCCAGGCCAACTCATCAAGCACCAGCATGGCGGAATGCAGATCTTCGTGAAGGCTCTGCCACTGCGCCACCTCAGCTGCCTGCCTGCCTACATGGCACCGCACGCCTCACTGACCAGGGCGCGTGTCAAAGTGAGGAGGAGCGACGATGGACGGCACGGGTCTCACCCCCGTGCCCAATAAAGCAATGGGACACCCAAGCTACGCAAAAAATGCGTCTTGTCCTGTAATACGAGCGATAAGCTCAGGGCACTGTACGCCTTTCCACCTCATGTGTGCCACTGTGGCAGCCCCTTTTGACTATAAAAGGAGGCCCATGGCATACTGGAGAAGGATTCGGCTCTTTCGAACCACGCACTGACCATAGCTAGTTCGAGAGCTCAAGAACTCTCTGAAATACACCCACCAAAGCAGGACTAGGGATTTACGCATCCTCGCGGCCCGGACCTGGGTAAACGATCCTTGTGTTGGCTACTAACCCTGCTCTTCTCGCAACCCCGTGCCCCCGCAACCGTAGTAGGGATTCTTGTGATCCCATAGGTGTCGTTCCACACCGACATCTTTGGCGCGCCAGCCAGGGGCGTGCGTAGTTGTGAGAATCTGGTCTAGTAATCAGCCTAGCAGTTCTTCATCGCCATGGCTCCTAAGAAGAAGACGGCCATGGCGGTCGGCTCGTTGGGAGTCAAACAGACCATGGCGGTGCGGACGAGCAGTGGAGCGGTCGCAGACAGGACCCGGGCCGCGGTCCGCGAGCACCAGCATCGCCCTAGTAGTCATAGTCTGGCGAGCAGCATCGTTCAAGCACCAGACGACCGTCCACACATCGTCGGATCCAAAGACGGAGCTGGGCCCCCCGCAGGCGGCGCGGGGCCCTCCAGGGGTGTCGTTGTGCCACCTCCGGGCGGCGCAGCGACCTCCAGGACGCCCACACCGGCGACCATTGCGCTCTTCCCATGGTGTGCGCGTCGAGCAGCGCCACCACGTTGGTGACCCTGAGCACCGTCGTGGGAAGAGCCCCGTGCGTCATCCGCAGGATGAAGGGGTTCAGCACGCCCGCCGAAGCACTGGCGAAAATGGCACGCGGCCGTTGGGTCGTAACGGAGCTCCTTCTAACATAGTTAGAAGTCGAAGCGCGCCGCGATCCACGCAACTGTCGCCGTCGCCCATGCCAACAGAAGCTTTGGCGCGCGCGCAGCTACTCCTCGACTTCCCTCCTGCTGCGGAGAAGCTTGACGAGTGGAGGGCCACCATCCGGAGCCTCATCGCCGTCGCCAACAAAGACGATCCGCGAATGGCGGGACCCTCGGGTCGGCACTGCACCGAGCCACCGCATGCTGGCGCTGGGAGGACCGGGGGTGTTGTGGCCACGGTGCACTCTCCTCCTCCTCGCCAGCCGCCGCGGGCATCGGCCCGTCGTGACGACGCTTGTGATAACATCTCCATAGCGTCGTCCGACCCGCAGACCCTCCGCGACCAGCACCAAGTCCTTCGGGAACGAGCTCACGAAGACGCTCGAACCACCATCGAGCGTCCGCGCGAAGCGCGCCGCCAGTTGGACAAGCGGGGGAGACCCGCTATGGACCACCCGGAACCGGGGGGCTCCGGCGTCCTACCTTACGAGGTGGGCTACCCGGCCTTTACCTGTCAGGACCCCGATCCTACGTCACACCGATCCAGCATGTAACACATCATATCACTTTGCGGCCTCACGCACGGTATTCCCACGGGTGTCGCCTTACCATGGCTCGGGACCGTTTGCGTCTTTTGGCTCACGTATATGATAGTGTCGCTAGCATCCATATGACAAAGAACCCGGGCCGACATGGCTAGTCGTGAACCCAAAGCGGCGCTAACCTATGGGGACAGGCATACATGAATCACATCGAACATGTCGGTCATCAACGTATGTATTCGGGCTGTAGCACTGGGCTAACAGGACTCCGGTATCCCGGGCTGTAGCAGGCTAGGCAGGACTCCGAATAACACCGCGTGACATTTCCCCGAAGGGACAGACATAGGAACGAAGTGAAACACATGCCGG
>LR880972.1:95657500-95672121 GCA_904067115.1 Aegilops sharonensis | reverse complement strand
ATATATATATATATATATATATATATATATATAAAACAGAGTAAAGCCAAATCAATACAGGGAAGATAATCACGAAGTCAAATTAATGTTGAAGTTAAATCAATTGCGAAGACTTTGCAAATATGTCGCCATGAGGAAACACTTCATAAGAGTTTGGTGGTGGCGTTACCCACCGTATAGGAAGTATTAGACCCAGACACGGCGCACAACTATCGTGGCGCTCTGAAGTCAATTTCCACATTAATGTATTCACACTTAGAGTGTATGTCTTCATTGATTGAAGATATACATTACTTCGTGTGTTGCACATCTAAGTCATCAAAAATGCATAAGTGTTAGGATGTGTGCCTAATCACAGGACATTCAAGGATTACAAGATATTTAGCTCACACCGCAACTTGCAGAACCTTTTCCCATCCAAAGGCTTAGTGAAGATATCAGCCAACTGTTCTTCTGTCTTGAAGTGAATGATATCAATATCTTCTTTCATAACATGATCTCTGAGGAAGTGACGACGAATTTCAATGTGCTTTGTCTTCGAGTGCTGAACTGGGTTATTTGCAATCTTGATAGCGCTTTCATTATCGCAGTAGAGTGGCACATTCTTCAGATGGATGCCATAGTCCTTAAGAATTTGCTTCATCCACAGAAGCTGAGCGCAGCAAGATCCAGCAGCAATGTATTCAGATTCAGCAGTTGAGAGTGATACACATTATCTTGATGCCATAGTTGTTCATGGCGCGGTTGGCGAAGCGTCAGAAGACATCCTGCACTTCAGTCTTGAACAGAATTATGTGCACCCAAGTGTATCTTGAATAATCATCAACAATAACGAAACCATAGAGACAAGCAGTTGCAGTGAGAGTAGAGTAGTGAGTGGGACCGAACAAGTCCATGTGGAGCAACTCAAAAGGTTGAGATGTAGTCATGATTGTCTTCGAGGGATGCTTGGCCCTTGTCATCTTCCCAGCTTCACAAGCACCACATAGATGATCTTTCTTGAACTTGACGCCTTCGATGCCTATGACGTGCTTCTTCTTGGCGAGAGTGTGTAGGTTCCTCATGCCAGCATGCCCTAGCCTCCAATGCCAGAGCCAGCACTCTGAAGCCTGTGCTAGAAGACATACGGCCATCTGTGGTCCTGCTGAGAAGTCTACCATGTACATATCATCTTTCCTGTACCCTTCGAAGACTAGAGACTTGTCAGATTCCATTAGTACAAGGTAACGATATTTTCCAAATAGCACAATCATGTTTAAGTCACAAAGCATTGAGACAGACATTAATTTGAAACCACGGGATTCAACAAGTATCACTTTGTCCATGTGCTGATCCCTTGAAATTGCAACTCTGCCTAGGCCCAATACCTTGCTTTTACCAGTGTCAGCGAATGTGATGTGACTTTTATCAGATGGACGTAAGGTTGAGTCCATGAGAAGACTTCGATCACCAGTCATGTTGTTAGTGCATCCGCTGTCCATAATCCATTCTGAAGCATGAGGTGTCGTACCCTACAGTGCAGTTAGGAGGATAGACTTCACAAAGAGTATTGTGAAGCATAAACATTTGACGCACAAGAGGATTATCAAAGCTCAGATCAAGGTTAGGACTGATAGTATGACTGGCAAGCGATTCAGAAACGAAATACATAGTAAGACCATTTGGGAATTTTATCTTGCGTCCCATAATGTGTTTTAGGTCCCCAGCAATAGCATCGGACGCCTTTGATTTCCGGCTGGAGACCTTTCCCTGCAAAAGAGATTTAAGTGTTCTTAACCACCCACATTTTCAGGGGTGGCATCGAAGCAATGAGACTTCGGCTTTGAAGCCCTGGCAAATAGCCTCGCAGGAGGTGAATAATACTCATATGAATAGGCAGAAAAATTCTTAGTTTTGTGAACATAGCGGTTTGAAGATACACGTTCATATTGATTCATCTGAGTATGTTTTTCCTGCAAAACATTGGCGTTAGGGCGACTCTCATGAGTCATGTATCTGTATGAATCCTTTGGGCCATTTGAAGCCATAGGTCTGGGGTTTGTCTTCTTCCTTGGTGGTGTCATGATGACATTCACAGGAAGATTCTCAATACACTATTTAGGCACCCAGATCTTCTTCATAGGTGGTCTATTCCTGAAGTTAGTACCAATATACCTGGCAAACACTTCACCATTCTGATTCTTAAATAGTTTATAGTTTGCATCAAAGGATTCAGCAATAACAATTGGGTTAGCACAAGTAAATCCAGATAAGGTGGATGGATCCATTGAAGGTTCCTTTGCAGCAACCCATGTGGTTTTGGGGTACTGCTCAGGCTTCCAGTAAGAACCATCAACATTCATTTTCCTCTCGAACCCAACACCCTCTTTCCTAGGGTTTCGGTTCAGGATCTGCTTTTTGAGGACATCACATAGTGTCTGATGCCCCTTGAGGATTTTGTACATCCCTGTTTCAAGCAATGTCTTCAATCTAGCATTTTCATCAGCAACAGCAGTGGCGTCCTCCGCAGAGGGGTTAGTTACCACATCGATGGTTGAAGATATTGAAACAGTAGCAGCAGTAGAACACTCAGCAACAGAATTAGCGTTATCACGCTCAAGACAATTTAAACATGGTGGTTCAAATCCTTCCTGAGCAGGACTGATCTGTTGAGCGCGAAGTGACTCGTTTTCCTTTTGAAGATCTTCATGAGCCGCTCTAAACTTCTCAAGTTCTTGATTCCTTTGAAGATAATCATAGGAAAGCTTTTCATGGGTTGTTGAGAGTGATTCATGACAACCTTCAAGCTCTTGGTACTTAGCATGAAGATTTTTTATATCTTCAATTAAGGACTGAGATCGGGTCATTTTAGCGTCCAACAGATCATCGCTTTTGTCTAACAGTTTTTGAATATGTTCCATAGCTTTCTGTTGTTCAGTTGCAATTTTAGCAAGTGTTTTGTAGCTAGGTTTGGATTCACAGTCAGAGTCATCTTCACTTGATGTTTGAAAGTAAGCATCCCGTGAGTTTACCTTGGCACCACGTGCCATGAAGCAGTAAGTGGGAGCGGAGTCGTCCTTGTCACTGGCATCAGCGTTGGTGATGGATACATTGTCTTCAGTGTTGAAGATGGACTTGGCAATGTAGGCTGAAGCTAGAGCCAGACTTGCAACGCCAGAGTCAGATTCCTCCTCAGACTCCACCACCTCTGCCTCCTCAGAAGCAGACTCCTCCTCTGAATCCATTTCCTTGCCAACAAAAGAACGAGCCTTGACAGATGAACTTTTCTTGTGTGATGAAGACTTGGAAGAGGACTTGGAAGAAGATTTTGAGTATTTCTTCTTCTTCTTCTCATCAGAATCATATTCCTTGCTCTTCTTCTTTTTCTTCTCATTGTCCCACTGTGGACACTCAGAGATGTAGTGACCAGGTTTCTTGCACTTGTGACAGGTTCTCTTCTTGTGGTCATGGGAAGAAGCTTCATCATTTCTTGAGCTGGATCGTGAAGACTTTCTGAAGCCTTTCTTCTTAGTGAACTTCTGGAACTTCTTCACAAGCATAGCGAGCTCCTTTCCAATGTCTTCAGCTTCACCGGAACTGCAGTCAGATTCTTCTTCAGATGTGGAAACAACCTTTGCCTTCAAAGCGCGAGTTCGTCCATAGTTGGGACCATAGATTTCTCTTTTCTCAGATAGCTGGAACTCATGTGTGTTGAGCCTCTCAAGTATGTCAGACGGATCGAGTGTCTTGAAGTCAGGGCGTTCTTGAATCATTAGGGCAAGGGTGTCAAATGAGCTGTCAAGTGATCTCAGTAGCATCTTGATGATTTCATGCTTGGTGATCTCATGGGCACTGAGGGCACGAAGCTCATTAGTGATATCAGTGAGGCGATCAAATGTGAGCTGAACATTCTCATTGTCATTTCTCTTGAAGTGGTTGAACAGGTTGCGGAGAACACTGATCATTTGATCTCTTTGTGTTGAGACGCATTCATTGACCTTGGAGAGCCAGTCTCACACTAGCTTTGACGTTTCCAAAGCACTCACACGGCCATAGTGCCCTTTGGTCAGATGACCACAGATGATGTTCTTCGCAGTAGAATCGAGTTGAATGAACTTCTTGACATCAGCAGGGGTGACACCTTCACCAGTCTTGGGAACGCCGTTCTTGACGACATACCACAGATCGACATCAATGTCTTCAAGATGCATACGCATCTTATTCTTCCAGTAGGGATATTCAGTGCCATCGAAGACAGGGCACGCAGCGGAGACTTTGATTATCCCTGCAGTCGACATAGCTAAAACTTCAGGTGGTTAAACCGAATCACACAAAACAAGGGAGTACCTGGCTCTGATACCAATTGAAAGTGCTAGTTATCGACTAGAGGGGGGTGAATAGGCGATTTTTATGAAAGTCTTCAAAACATGAAAGTTACGAAGACAAACATGAAAACTAAACCTATAAACAGGCAGCGGAAGATGAACTAGACTAGACAAGCCATAGTCAAACAAGTATGAAGCTAAAGCATGATGACTGATAGCAGCTAGGTAGTAGGATCAAGATAGAAGATAGTATGAAGCCAATCAGAACAAGTAGTCACACAGTGAAGTCAAACAGGTAGACCAATCAGGCAAAGACTTCACAAAGACAAACTGTAAGTAAGGAGAGTAAGAGATAGAACCAGTGTTTTGTGAAGACAAGGATCTGTTCGACCAGTTCCAGTTGCTGTGACAACTGTATGTCTGGTTAGGGAGGCTGAGATTGAACTCAGAATACCGTGTCTTCACCTTATTCCCCTTGAGCTAAGGACACACAGTCCCCGCCCAATCACTCTGGTAAGTCTTCAAGGTAGACTTCCAAACCTTCACAGACTTCGTACACCGGCGATCCACAATTACTCTTGGATGCCCAGAATGCGACGCCTAACCGGCTGGAGGATTCACAGTCCTCAAGTGTAACAAGTCTTCAGATCACGCGGACAGAAAGACTTCAGTGATGCCAAACACTCTTTGGGCTCTGGGTGTTTTGGGCTTTGTCCTCACAAGGATTTCTCTCTCAAACTCTTCGGAGGTGGGTTGCTCTCAACGACAAAAGCCGTGCACTAACTCTGAGTAGCCACCAATTTATGGTGTAGGGGGTGGGCTATTTATAGCCACTAGGCAACCCGACCTGATTTGTCCGAAATGACCCTGGGTCACTAAGGAACTGACACGTGTCACAACGGTCAGATTTCAAACACACGCGACAGCTTGACTTGGGCTACAAGTAAAGCTGACTTATCCGACTCTGGATAAGATTTGCTCTCATTGTCTTCGCTCAAAGACATAGGATTTTGGTTGAGCATCACTTCAGTCACTCTGACTTTGTTCACTTGGACCCCACTTAACAGTGCGGTGGTTCCTATGACTCAACAAAGAAGAAAAGAAACAACAAAACAGCTAAGTCTTCGCGCTCCATAGCCTTCACTCAATGTCTTCTTCTGTCATAGTCTTCAATGTGAATATCTTCACGTACCACCATTGTCTTCAATGTCTTCATACATTTTTAGGGTTCATCTCCGGTAGGTAAACCGAATCAAGGAGGGACTACTATCTGTGTTATCCTGCAATTCTCACAAACACATTGGTCCCTAAACCACGTTTGTCGTCAATACTCCAAAACCAAACTAGGGGTGGCACTAGATGCACTTACAATAGGGCAGCATCTAAATTCATTGAGACGACACCATATGAACTGTGGTTTGGCAAGAAACCTAAGCTATCGTTTCTTAAAGTTTGGGGCTGCGATGCTTATGGGAAAAGCTTCAACCTGATAAGCTCGAACCCAAATTGAAGAAATGGGTCTTGATAGGATACCCAAAGGAAGCTGTTGGGTACACCTTCTGTCACAGACCCGAAGGCAAGATATTTGTTGCTAAGAATGGATCCTTTCTAGAAAAGGAGTTTCTCTCGAAAGTGAGTGGGAGGAAAGTAGAACGGTATGAGGTGATGACCCACAAGTATAGGGGTTCTATCGTAGTCCTTTCGATAAGTAAGAGTGTCGAACCCAACGAGGAGCAGAAGGAAATGATAAGCGGTTTTCAGCAAGGTATTCTCTGCAAGTACTGAAATTATCGGTAATAGATAGTTTTGTGATAAAGTAATTTGTAACGGATAACAAGTAATAAGTGTAAATAAAGTGCAGCAAGATGGCCCAATCCTTTTTGTAGCAAAGGACAAGCCTGGACAAATTCTTATATAAAGAAAAGCGCTCCCGAGGACACATGGGAATTATCGTCAAGCTAGTTTTCATCACGTTCATATGATTCGCGTTCGGTACTTTGATAATTGATATGTGGGTGGACCGGTGCTTGGGTGATGTCCTTACTTGGACAAACATCCCACTTATGATTAACTCCTATTGCAAGCAACCGCAACTACAAAATAAGTATTAAGGTAAACCTAACCATAGCATGAAACATATGGATCCAAATCAGCCCCTTACGAAGCAGCGCATAAACTAGGGTTTAAGCTTCTGTCACTCTAGCAACCCATCATCTACTTATTACTTCCCAATGCCTTCCTCTAGGCCCAAATAATGGTGAAGTGTCATGTAGTTGACGTTCACATAACCCCACTAGAGGAGAGACAACATACATCTCATCAAAATATCGAATGAGTACCAAATTCACATGACTATTAATAGCAAGACTTCTCCCATGTCCTCAGGAACAAACGTAACTACTCACAAAGCATATTCATGTTCATAATCAGAGAGGTATAAATATGCATAATGGATCTGGACATATGATCTTCCACCAAATAAACCAACTAGCATCCACTACAAGGAGTAATCAACACTACTAGCAACCTACAGTTACCAATCTCAGACTTAGAGGCAAGAATTGGATACAAGAGATGAACTAGGGTTTTAGAGGAGATGGTGCTGGTGAAGATGTTGATGGAGATTTCCCCCCTCCCGATGAGGGGAGCATTGGTGATGACGATGGCAATGATTTCCCCCTCCCGGAGGGAAGTTTCCCTGGCAGAACAGCTCTGCCGGAGCCCTAGATTGGTTCTGAAAAGGTTCCGCCTCGTGGCGGCGGAGTCTCGTCCCGAAAGCTTGCTTATTATTTTTCCTCGGACGAAAGACTTCATATAGCAGAAGATGGGCACCGGAGGGCCACCAGGGGGCCCACGAGGCAGGGGGCGCGCCCAGGGGGTAGGGCGCGCCCCCCACCCTCGTGGCCAGGGTATGGGCCCCCTCTGGTATTTTCTTCGCTCAGTATTTTTTATTATTTCCAAAAATAACTTCCGTGGAGTTTCAGGACTTTTGGAGTTGTGCAGAATAGGTCTCTAATATTTGCTCCTTTTCCAGCCCAGAATTCCAGCTGCCGGCATTCTCCCTCTTTATGTAAACCTTGTAAAATAAGAGAGAATAGGCATAAGTATTGTGACATAAAGTGTAATAACAGCCCATAATGCAATAAATATCGATATAAAAGCATGATGCAAAATGGACGTATCAACTCCCCCAAGCTTAGACCTCGCTTGTCCTGAAGCGGAAGCCGATAACGATAAATATGTCCACATGTTTAGAGATAGAGGTGTCGATAAAATGAAATACGGGCATGAGGGCATCATGATCATTCTTATAGCAGCAACATATATAGATATTGTCATATGATTTCTTATGCTCAAGTAATAATCTATTCACAATGTCAAGTATGAATCAGAAACTTCATTGAGAACCAACAAACTATAATCTCAGTCATTGAGGCAATTGCAATTTATCATAACATCAGAAAGAGTCAATATAAGAGCTTTTCAGCAAGTCCACATACTCAACTATCATTTAGTCTTTCACAATTGCTAACACTCACGCAATACTTGTGGTTACGGAGTTTTAATCAGACACAGAGAAAGATAGGGGCTTATAGTTTCGCCTCCCAACCTTTTACCTCAAGGGTAATGTCAACAATAATAGTTCATGCTAACTTACATCCAATTAGATATATGTATCAGGATCTTTCCAACACAATGTGCTTGCCAAAGGATAAAATGTAAAAAGGGAAACGTGATGATCACCATGACTCTTGTATAAGGTAGAAGATAAAAGTAAAAGATAGGCCCTTCGCAGAGGGAAGCAGAGGTTGTAATGCGCTTTCATGGTTGGATGCACGGAATCTTAATGCAAAATAACGTCACTTTATATTGCCACTTTTGATATGGACCTTTATTATGCAGTCCGTCGCTTTTATTTCTTCCACATCACAAGATCGTATATAGCTTATTTCCTCCACACTAATCAATCATACATATTTAGAGAGCAATTTTTATTGCGTGCACCGATGACAACTTACTTGAAGGATCTTACTCAATCCATAGGTAGATATGGTGGACTCTCATGGCAAAACTGATTTTAAGGGTAGTTGGAAGCACAAGTAGTATTTCTACTTGGTGCAAAGAATTGGCTAGCGTGAGGGAGAAAGGCAAACTCAACATGTTGAATGATCCATGACAATATACTTTATCTCGGATAAAAGAAAACATAACACATTACATTGTCTTCCTTGTCCAACATCAACTCTTTAGCATGTCATATTTAATGAGTGCTCACAATCATAAAAGATGTCCAAGATAGTATATTTATATGTGAAACCTCTCTTTCTTTATTACTTCATATTAATTGCAACGGTGACTAAAACTATGTTTGTCAACTCTCAACAATTTTTAATCATCATACTCTTTATATGTGAAGTTATTGCTCTCCATAAGATCAATATGATCTCTTTTTATTTCTTTTTATTCTTTCTTTTTTCTTTTATTCCCTCAAGATCATGGCAAAATAATCAAGACCTTGACTCAACACTAATCTTTATTATATAACTCACGGACTCGATTACATAGAGGGATCATAAAGCAAAACTCAAAACTAGATCATGCTAAAACTTTATTCTACTAGATCAAGATATTACTAAAAGGATCGAACTAAGAAAACGGTAAGGATAGAGATGTGATGGTGATATGATACCGGGGCACCTCCCCCAAGCTTGGCAGTTGCCAAGGGGAGTGCCCATACCCATGTGATTATGTCTCTTTCTTCGGAGGTGGTGATGATGGAGTTTTTGATGATGTAAATTGTGCTTTCAGCTTCTTCATATTGTAATTGAGGAGAGCAATTTCCTCCTTTAAATCATCGACCTCCGACTCGAGCTTCAAGATCTTGTCACATAAATCTCCTTTGCTTTTCTGCCGAAAACGAGAAGGAATAGATCGATTGTTAGATAGTTTAGCCCTCTTAGGGAGACTAGACTTCTTGAGCATATCCCCAGGTTGAGGTAGAGGGACATCCTCCTCCTCCGAACTTGAATCTTTGATATTCATCAAATGAGCATCCTCCTCCTCATCCGTAGTTCGAACACAAGGAGATAGATCTCCATAGGTC
Source organism: Aegilops sharonensis (assembly GCA_904067115.1). Taxonomy (NCBI): domain Eukaryota; kingdom Viridiplantae; phylum Streptophyta; class Magnoliopsida; order Poales; family Poaceae; genus Aegilops; species Aegilops sharonensis. Next base: position 95,662,713 of record LR880972.1, on the reverse strand, counting down.
TTGGGGTCAGCAGTGAGGTGTGATACATAGCTCTCTCCGTCAGAATCCTGAGATGATATCTTGCTCTAATATGCGGCAGAAACAGCTCGAAACGAAAATAGAGGATATTTGCGTGATACAGGAGTCAAAACCTTCGGGAGATTATATAATGAATTTTTACCAACCGAAACAGGTATCGTGCAAGAAAACGGAGTCCGGAGAGCGCACGAGGTGCCCACGAGGTAGGGGGCGCGCCCAGGGGGGTAGGGCGCGCCCTCCACCCTCGTGGAGGCCTCGTGTCCTTCCCGGACTACTTCTTATTTTCCTAATTTCTTAAATATTCCAAAACGGAGAAAAATTGCCATTAGAACTGTTTTGGAGTCAGTTTACTTACCGTACCACGTACCTATTCCTTTTCGGAGTCCGAAACGTTCTGGAAAGTGTCCCTTATGTATTCCTTCGGGGTTACAGTTTCAATAATATTAGTTTCAACATTTATAGTATTACCTGAGATATAATGTTTGATTCTTTGACAGTTCACCACCTTCGGATTTGTGCCTTTGAAATTGTTGATTTTTATGGCACCGGAACGATAGACCTCCTCATAACGTAAGGGTCTTCCCATTTAGAGAGAAGTTTTCCTGCAAAAAATCTTAAACGATAGTTGAATAGCAATACATAATCACCTACATTAAACTCACGCTTTTGTATCCTTTTGTCATGCCATCTTTTAACTTTTTCTTTAAACAGTTTGGCATTCTCGTAAGCCTGGGTTCTCCATTCATCAAGTGAGCTTATGTCAAATAATGTCTACTCACCGGCAAGTTTGAAATCATAACTGAGCTCCTTAATGGCCCAATATGCCTTATGTTCTAATTCAAGAGGTAAGTGACATGCTTTTCCATAAACCATTTTATACGGAGACATACCCATATGATTTTTATATGCAGTTCTATAGGCCCATAATGCATCATCAAGTTTCTTGGACCAATTCTTTCTAGATCTATTAACAGTCTTTTGCAAAACTAATTTGAGCTCTCTATTGCTCAATTCTACTTGACCACTAGACTCTGGGTGATAACGAGATGCAATTCTACGATTAACATCATACTTAACAAGCATTTTATGAAAAGCAACATGAATAAAATGTGAACCACCATCAGTCATTAAATATCAAGGGACTCCAAACCTCGGAAAAATAACTTCTGTAAGCATCTTAATAGAAGTGTTATGATCAGCACTACTAGTTAGAATAGCTACTACCCACTTAGTAACGTAATCAATAGCAACTAAAATATGTGTATATCCATTAGAGGCAGGAAACGGTCCCATATAATCAAAGCCCCAAACATCAAATGGTTCAATAACAAGTGAATAATTCATAGGCATTTCTCGACGTCTACTAATCTTACCAATTCTTTGACATTCATCACAAGATAAGACAAACTTACGAGCATCCTTGAAGAGAGTAGGCCAATAAAAACCGGATGGCAATACCTTATGTGCAGTTCTATCTCTAGTGTGGTGCCCTCCATAAGCCTCGAAGTGACACTTGCGTAGGATCTGTTCCTGTTCATGCTCAGGTACACAACGCCTAATAACACCATCTACTCCTTCTTTATAAAGATGTGGGTCATCCCAGAAGTAATGCCTTAAAGCATAAAAAAACTTTTTATTTTGCTAGTATGTGAAACTAGGTGGTATAAATTTAGCAACAATGTAATTAGCATAATCAGCATACCATAGAACATTTTCTAACCTAGACAAGTTATCTGCAACAGAGTTCTCAGCTCCCTTTCTATCAATAATATGTAAATCAAATTTTTGTAGCAAGAGAACCCACCTAATAAGTCTAGGTTTAGCATCTTTCTTTTCCATAAGATATTTAATAGCAGCATGATCAGTGTGAATAGTTACTTTAGAATCAACAATATAAGGTCTGAACTTATCACAAGCAAATACAACTGCTAAGAATTCTTTTTCAATAGTGGCATAATTTCTCTGGGCATTGTCTAGAGTTTTACTAGCATATTGAATGACATTTAATTTCTTATCAACTCTTTGCCCTAGAACAGCACCCACAGCATAATCACTAGCATCACATAATTTCAAAGGGTAAATTCCAATCAGGTGGCTGAACAATAGGTGCAGAAATCAATGCTTTCTTAAGTATTTCAAATGCTTCTACACAATCATCATCAAAGACAAATGGTATATCTTTTTGTAAAAGATTAGTCAGAGGCCGAGAAATTTTTGAGAAGTCCTTAGTAAACCTCCTGTAAAAACCGGCATGACCGAGGAAACTTCTTATACCTTTGATGTCCTTGGGACACGGCATCTTTTCAATAGCATCAACTTTAGCTTTATCAACTTCAATGCCTCTTTCAAAAATTTAATGCCGCAAAACAATGCCCTCATTAACCATAAAGTGGCACTTCTCCCAATTCAAGACAAGATTAGTTTCTTCACATCTCTGCAAAACTCGATCAAGGTTGCTCAAGCAATCATCAAAGGAGGATCCATATACGGAGAAATCGTCCATGAAAACCTCACATATCTTTTCACAAAAATCAGAGAATATAGCCATCATGCATCTTTGAAAGGTAGCAGGTGCATTACATAAACCAAAAGGCATACGTGTATAAGCAAAAGTACCAAAAGGGCAAGTAAAAGTGGTCTTTGCTTGATCATCAGCTGACACAGATATTTGAGAGAAACCAGAATAACCATCTAGAAAGCAAAAATGTGTATGTTTGGATAATCTTTCTAGCATTTGATCAATAAAAGGTAAGGGGTAATGATCTTTTTAGTAGCCTTATTTAATTTACACAAATCAATTACCATCCTATAACCTATAATAATTCTTTGCAGAATCAATTCATCTTTATCATTAGGAACGACAGTAATACCTCCCTTCTTAGGTACACAATGGACATGACTTACCCACTGACTATCAGCAACGGGATAAATTATACCTGCCTCAAGGATCTTTAGTATTTCCTTTCTTACCACTTCTTTCATCTTAGGATTCAGCCGTCGTTGGTGATCAATAACTGGTTTGGCATCTTTCTCCAAATTTATTTTGTGTTGACATAGAGTGGGACTAATGCCCTTAAGATCATCAAGAGTATATCCAATAGCAGCACGGTGCTTCTTCAGAATTTTCAATAATCTCTCTTCCTCATGTGAGGGAGTCCTGGATTAGGGGGTCCTCGGACAGCAGCGCTATATACTTTGGCCGGACTGTTGGACTATGAAGATACAAGATTGAAGGCAAGATTGGTGATTCGGATATGTAGATCTCCTCCCTTGTAACCGACTCTGTGTAACCCTAGCACCCTCCGGTGTCTATATAAACTGAAGGGTTTAGTCCGTAGGACGAGAACAACAATCATAATCATAGGCTAGCTTCTAGGGTTTAGCCTCTACGATCTCGTGGTAGATCAACCCTTGTAATACTCATATCATCAAGATCAATCAAGCAGGAAGTAGGGTATTACCTCCATCGAGAGGGCCCGAACCTGGGTAAACATTGTGTCCCCCGCCTCCTGTTACCATTAGCCTTAGACGCAAAGTTCGGGACCCCCTACCCGAGATCCGCCGGTTTTGACACCGACATTGGTGCTTTCATTGGGAGTTCCACTGTGTCGTCACGATAAAGGCTTGATGGCTCCTTCGATCATCGGCAACGATGCGATCTAGGGTGAGGTTTTTCTTCCCGGGTAGATCTTCGTATTCGGCGGCTTCGTACTGCAGGCCAAGTCGCTTGGCCATCTGGAGCAGATCAATGGCTACGCCCCTGGCCATCAGGTCAGATTTGGAAGCTTGATCTATACTGCCGACATCCGCGGACACTTGATCTTCGACGGATTCGAGCTCATGTCAGGTGTGCTGCACAGTCACGACGAGCATGACTTAGCTCTGCCATCGAACGGTGTTCGGGAGATCACACCTGCGGCTACTCCGGCCCTCAATCTAGAGCAGATCGTGCCATCTAAGGAGGGTGGATGGACCCCGCCACGGAGGCCGCACACTCAGCGGCGAAAGAGCCGAATACTGACTTCACCTCCTATGAGACTTGTGTTATCGGACCCTTGGATTCGTCCCCGGCCTCAGGCTCCGAACCGCTTGCGTCCGTGCCTATCCAATCTGATTGGGCACCGATCATGGAGTTTACCTCTGTGGATATTTTCCAACACTCACCCTTGGGCGACGTGCTAGATTCATTGAGGTCTCTTTCCTTGTCAGGAGACCCTCGGCCGAACTATGTCCGGCTCGAGTGGGAAGCGGATGACGAAGAAATTCGTTCCCCACCCACCACCCAATTAATAGCCACTGTCGATGACTTAACCGACATGCTTGATTTCGACTCCGAAGACATCGACGGTATGGACGACGATGCAGGAGAGGAACAGGAACCACCGCCCACAGGGTGCTGGACACCCACTTCATCATACGATATCATGGTGGATACACCCAAAGAAAACAACGACGAGGAACGGAAGTATGCAGTGAAGGATAATCCCCTCGAGAAGCAACCAAAGCGACGACGTAGGCGCCGCTCCAAATCCTGCCTTAGCAAAAACAGCGATAACAGCGCAGGAAAGAATAATACCCCGGTCGACTCCAAAGGAAATGACGACCACATGGACCCAGCGATGGAGCAGGATGAGCCAGCGGACGGCGAACATAGTACGGAGCCACTGTCCGATCACGGCGATGCCAAGGGTAAAACTCATCAACCTGTCTCCGGGGTTTTTATCATATTGCATGAATTTATCCCTCTACATCATGTCATCTTGCTTAAGGCGTTACTCTGTTTTTAACTTAATACTCTAGATGCATGCTCGATAGCGGTCGATGAGTGGAGTAATAGTAGTAGATGCAGAATCGTTTCGGTCTACTTGTCTTGGACGTGATGCCTATATACATGATCATACCTAGATATACTCATAACTATGCTCAATTCTGTCAATTGCTCAACAGTAATTTGTTCACCCACCGTAGAATACTTATGCTCTTGAGAGAAGCCACTAGTGAAACCTATGGCCCCCGGGTCTATTCTCATCATATCAATCTCCACCACTTTAATACTTGCTTTGTTTTTACTTTGCCTTTTACTTTTCACTTTGCATCTCTATACCAAAAATACCAAAAATATTATTTATCATCTCTATCAGATCTCACTCTCGTAAGTGACCGTGAAGGGATTGACAACCCCTAATCGCGTTGGT
>LR880972.1:95615376-95633173 GCA_904067115.1 Aegilops sharonensis | reverse complement strand
TCACAACATAACTGGGTGATTATAAAGATGCTCTACAGGTGTCTCCGAAGGTATTTGTTGAGTTGGCATAGATCAAGATTAGGATTTGTCACTCCGTGTATCGGAGAGGTATCTCTGAGCCCTCTCGCTAATGCACATCACTATAAGCCTTGCAAGCAATGTGACTAATGAGTTAGTTACGGGATGATGCATTACGAAATGAGTAAAGAGACTTGCCGCTAACGAGATTGAACTAGGTATAGTGTTACCGACAATCGAATATCGGGTAAGTAACATACCGATGATAAAGGGAATGACGTATGTTGTTATGCGGTTTGGCCGATAAAGATCTTCGTAGAATATGTAGGAACCAATATGAGCATCCAAGCTTCGCTATTGGTTATTGACTGGAGATGTGTCTCGAGCATGTCTACATAGTTATCGAACCCGTAGGGTCCGCACGCTTAACGTTCGATGACGATTTGTATTATGAGTTATGGATTTGATGACCAAAGTTTGTTCGGAGTCCCGGATGAGTTCAAGGACATGATGAGGAGTCTCGAAATGGTCGAGAGGTAAAAATTCATATATTGGAAGGTTATATTCGGACATCGGAATGGTTTTGAGTGATTCGGGTATTTTTTCGGAGTACCGAGGGGTTACCGGAAACCCCGGGGAAGTTAATGGGCTTTAGTGGAGAGAGGGAAGAAGGGCCACGAGGTGGCGCGTGCCTCCCCCTGCCCAAACCGAATTGGACAAGGGGTGGTGGCGCGGCCCCCTCCTTCCTTCTCCTTCTCCCCTCCTTCCTTTCCCTCTGGTGGAAGAAAGGAAAAGGGGGGCGAATCCTACTTGGACTAGGAGTCCAAGTAGGACTCCCCCCTTGGCGCGCCCCTCCTGGCCGCCGGCCTCTCTCCCTCCCTCCTTTATATACGTGGGCAGGGGCACCCCAAAGGAACAACAGACAATCTCTTAGCCATGTGCGGTGCCCCCCTCCACAGTTTAACACCTCGGTCATATCGTCGTAGTGCTTAGGCGAAGCCCTGCGCCGGTAACTTCATCATCACCGTCACCACACCGTCATGCTGATGGAACTCTCCCTCGACCCTCTATTGGATCAAGAGTTCGAGGGACGTCATCGAGCTGAACGTGTGCTGAACATAGAGGTGCCATACATTCGGTACTTGGATCGGTTGGATCGTGAAGACATTCGACTACATCCACCGTGTTACTAAACGCTTCCGCATTCGGTCTATCAGGGTACATGGACACACTCTCCCCGCTTGTTGCTATGCTTCTCCTAGATAGATCTTGCGTGATCGTAGGAAATTTTTTGAATTACTATGTTCCCCAACAAGCATCGCCTCGAAAGCCATGGCTACCTCGGTAAAAGGCCCATATGGGATAAGGAGGACGCAAAACGTGAAGCCGCGGGTCTCAAGTTCACCAACCCCTTGGAGCGTGACTTCATCAGGGCCCGCTACAAGTGGGACAAGGAAAAGAAGGTTTTTTACACGGACCATATCACGAGGAGATTGATTAGAATACTGGTAATTATTCTTTTACCACCTTACATTTAGCTCCAGATAGGGTCGACTACACATTTGTAAACGGTTCACATTCCTTCTGCAGGAGAAGCAACACCAGCTTGCCGCTAAAAGCCCTACTTATTCGATGAGGCCCAAGTAGGACACCCCTCTCAACCGGGCCTTGAACGAACTTAAGGGACTCCCTTTGGGCCAGCAGCCGCAATATGGATGTGTGCACGGCGCCGGAGACGGCGCCACGTGGAAGGTGTTTTACAACGAGGGCCCGGAGGCCAAGAAGCAGAAAAAGAAGTTTAGTCAGGCGGACATTGATGAGAAGGTGAAGCTTGCGTTCAAGAAAAACATAGCTGAGGACGCGAAAAAAACAGCCGAGGAGACAAATTAGTTGCTACAGCAGGCAGTCAATGCAGTTGTAACTGCCTGCAGAAATTATTTCGCTACTAACTTGGTCCCGGCTATCATCAACTGGACAAAGGAAAATCCAGACAAGACGGTACATGATTTTCCGTTGCCCAGTTTCGTCGCGAGCAACTCCGTGAACAACACCACCGCACCATCACTTGCACACGCAACCGGGCCTGCTCTCGCACCCGTACCCGCTCATAGCAGCCTGTCCTCAGTCTCTGGCGCACTAGGTGGGCCTTCATCTTTGGCTGAGCTCGACGCCCTCACGGTAATTACATGTCCCATGAACATATATATCTACAATATTCCATTTTCGTTGCCTTTTATATGTTTTACGCCGTAGACATGTGTTTGCAAGCCAACGAAACCCCATGCACCGTACTCTACTTGATCAAAGGCCAGAAGGTTGATGTGGGAAAGGGGGTGATAACGAAGCCCTTGGAACTCAAGTTCCACAGCCAGCCGATGCCCGCTGGGCACTTCAGGGTTACCTTGACGAGTGTGACATCGAGCACGAGGATCTGCCTCCTCCAGTACGCCTAGGGGGAGAGGACGACGAGACCCCACTGCAGATTGGAAGCTGCAAGGGTTGGGTGTTGCTATGGCTGAAGAATCTTCTTTGTCTGGAGCCGGCCGAGAGCACACCAATAACCACACATCAACAAGCATGTAAGGAGACCACCACCCTGCCTACGCAATTACCAGCTCATGTAGTGTCGGGTGAGAGCAGCGGACGACGTGATGAAGGGGGTCCAATAGTACTGGCTGATGTAATCGGTCCCGTAGAATAGAGAATGGATGATGAGACGGAGGACCCAATGGGTTTCCTCAATACAGGCACCTATGACGGTGACTTAGATATGATGAGTCAACCATATGACGAATCGGGCTATCAGCATGCTGATGAGGATATGGATGATCTGCCCAGGCAGGAATGTCCTAGCAGGGATTGCAAGAAGTCTCTCTTCATGAAATCATCATAGGACATGCCTGAAGATGCCGCCTCAACACAGGCTCAACTAGTCGGGGGTCGTACAATGCTTAGCCCGGCAACACTGGGGCAGGGGTTAAGGAAGGGTCTGGAAGGTGTGCCCAAGAAAAAGGAGAGGAAGAGAACGGGGAAGATAGCTGCTTCCAAACAAGCCAGAGCACATAGCAGCCAGACAGTGGATTTTGAAGAGTGTGTACCCGTCAAAGGTGCGGCCATGTTCCATGTCACGGGCGATCCAATGCTACCGCCGAAACCACAGGAGGCACTATCAGGGGATCTCAGGAGACTGCACGACCATGTGTTATCGACTGAGAAAAGCCTAATAACCTCGAAGGATCCAGGATATCCGACATACGCGGCTCGTGTGCCTGAGGAGAAGTGCTACATCGACACACGGCCCACGGAGATGTTCTTCCTGAGGTTTGACCATATCTTCAAGATGTTTCTGACAAGGCGGCTCGATTTTACAATCGTCCACCTTTTTGCGCTACATATGAGCTCCGTCATGAAGAGAGAAGAAGTCTCGCAAATCTGTGTGGCGGATCCATACTACATGCACGAGTCCTTCTTGAGTCTGGGCGACTTTCAGCGTGAAACTGCTAGGGAGTACCTCCAAAACTTCATGGTACAGGATAAGGACCAGGAAATTGTCCTCCTTCCTTATCATCCAAAGTAAGTCAGTTCCGGACAACCTTTTCATACACTTCAATCATTCCTTCTCGCTCATATGGAGAATAATTTGAGGTGTCTTTTTCCCCGCAGCAACGGGCGCGCCGTCCTTATCGTTCTTTACCCGTGAGTCTCCCACGTCGTGTATTTAGACCCTACCAGAGACTACGAGAAGAAGGATTACACCCACATAATGAATATTCTAGATGATGCTCTCCAAGGCTTCAGCATTAGGGGTGGCCACCTGCAGATCAGGAAACAAAGGAACAAGAAGTTGGGTTTCTCGCATAAAACTAACTTCTATTGCATCCATGTCCCAAAACCAAGCAAGAAAGATGGACTCTACCTCTCCATCTCATGATTGAGTTCAGCACGGATCACCAAAAGCTTCGCATGACTAGCAGAAACGTTGATCATATCTGCAAGTGGGTAGAATCTCATGGAGAAGCAGATTATAAACTTAGAGATGACTCCTTTCGCATCCAAAGGGACATTGCGGCGATCATCATGAAAGAAGTCGTCGATGAGAAGGGGATGTTCCACCACGGCCCTATATCGCAAGCTGACGTCCAAACTCACATAGGCATGCAACGTCATGATCTCACGCCGTTCAAGAAGCTAGGGTCCATCCTTGATGATACGGACGGATGGAACTTCTAGTGATTTACGATGCCGATGATGATGATATGTGTCAGTTAAACTTGTATACTTTCTGTAGCGATGAAACTTTGTGATGTCCACGGTCCCTACCGAACTTGTGTAACGCTACTTTGTTAGTTTTGGTACGATGACCTGCGTACCTCTAGTTAATTAGTACTATATGTTGCATCTAGTTGCTAACCCTTTCTTTTTCGTGTTGCTCTAGTATATTTTGTTGCATATGATCGTACATTCTCTTGATGAAGATGCATCTCTATCAGGTACCTAGATTCTTGATGGCGAAGAAGAAGTGCTATGTTGTGTACAAAGGGAAGGTTTCGGGAGTTTATGATGAGTGGCCTGAGTGTCAGGCGCAAGTGGATGGGTACTCGGGCGCCAGCCATAAAGGCTTCAAAAGCAGACAAGAAGCAGAAGCTAGTTACTTGAGGTTCACGCTAGCACGAGAGAGGACTCGTAAGCGCCGCCTCATGTATTGCATAGTTCCGCGCTCACTCATAGTGATAGCTCTTCTCGCGTATATTATTGTTTAGATGGATGACGATGTAGTTGCAAGTATTCGAGATTTGTATCGCTACTTTCGAGATGATGATGAGAGACTACTTTGTGTTGGATCATGATTTATGATGATGACATGATTTGATGAGACTATTTGTATGTATATGCTATGGTTACATTTGTATGTGTATGATATGCTAGAGATTATTGTATAAAGCCCTATACAAAATTCAGCAGCACAAAATATGGAGCAGAAAAAAATCAAAAACTAATAACAGTAGCACGGGGTATGGCTTTAGCAGTAGCGTGTTCTTAGCAGTAGTGCTCTTTGTTAAAGGGCGTTGCAGCCATTAGCAGCAGTGCGTGTTGCATACAAACGTTGTTGCTATACCTAGAGAGCAGCAGCGCGGGTCAAACTGCGCTACTAATAAGCATTAGCTGTAGCGCTGCATCAGTAGCGCGGCCACCCGCACTACTGATAAGCATTTAACCCGCGCTACTGTTAGGCTTTTCCCTAGTAGTGACTACTGCGGGATGGTCCAAACGCGACACTACGATCAGAGACCCTTCAACGAAACTGTGTGCGATGCCATAATCACAAACGGTGGTGTAAAAAATCCGTTAAAAAAGGTGCAAAACGTTTGCGATGACGGATGCGTCAAACACGGTTCAGATTTTAGTTGTGTGTGCAATGCAGGGCATACGGTTCAGTTTAATTAACCGTTAGGATGAGGAGGAACAAAAGAAACGGGCAGCCAGATGAAGGTGTGTGTGATATACAGCATACATTTCACTAGGATGAACTGTGTGTGATTAGGCAACACAATGGAAACGGTTCAACTGAACAAGATGTGTGTGATATGCGGCAAACAGGTCCATAATCAGAAATGTGTACGAAGACCAATTATAACACGGACGATTGCTGCTAATAAGCCATGTGATTTGCTCTGGAATAAACGTCCAATTACATAAGTGACAATACAGATCATTCGCACACACCTCAATAAACAATTGCATGCATTCTAAAGTAGGAGCAACGATCGTCTAGTCATCTACTTCTTGTGACGCTCCCGCCACAGCTCTGTGGCTCGATCCCTCGTCTGGGGAAGGAAGAAGACACTTCCTCATGTCAATGATCCGCCTGTACATCTCATAGCTTGTGTACGCATTCTTGGATGTGTACTTGACATGTTGTTCATCCAGTCTCTCATGCCACACACTGTGCTAGGCGTTCTTGTCCTTCTTTCTCTCATTCTTCATCTTCATGTAGTAGGGGTCAATGATGGTCGAGGCGAGGTCAACTAGGGAGTTCAGTTTGTTTTTGTCGCTGCCCCAGACCTTGTAGTGGTGCTGGATGTTGACAAGATTCGGGCATTTCCAGCCCGAAACCTTGAGCGCTTTTAGATCGTTGGTGGTGTCCACCGTAGCGAAACTTTAGTCGGAGTTGTTTATAAACCTGGAGAAACGCTCGTAAGGCCTTGTGGCAAGGTGGTAGTGGTAGACGAGGATGTCATGTCGGACGCACAACTGGGCGATGGCAACCTTCTGATCGTGCCCGGCACGGCCGCTGGTGTACTCGAGGTCAAAGTTGACCACTTGGTACTTGTCCTCGGCAAGGAACTGCTCCATAGTTTGGATGGAGCTCTCCACCGAGACTGGATCGTTCGTGTACACCACCGAGAGGGCCTTCCCCTCAAGTTGGTGTCCACTAAGTGATGCGTGGTGAACTGCCCACCGTTGTCGTCGTCGGCCGCTGGGAGCGCCATTGGAGCCACGGGGATCACCATTAGAACCGCTGGATGTCCTCTCTATGTGTTGTTGTGGGTGTGCTTGTTGTGTCGTGTGACGTGAGAAATGAAGGTAAATGGCCACAGGAATAAATGGGGGCCGGGCGGCCTGGATTCTCTGCGTGTTCGCATGGCAGTTTTTGTAGCGGGTAACTGCATTGTCGCACCACGCCAGGCGCAATCTCATGCACACGAACGTGTGTGATCGTGCACCGGCCCCAAACACTGGCAGCACGCATGGAGGGACGAGGGCAGAGCACCCGGAGGGACGCGAGAGTAGAGCGCGCGTGGTGGGACGCGAGCAGAGCGTGCCACGGCCGCCTGAACCGCAAGCAACCACACGCATAGAGCAGTTGAACACGCAGGAAATGGTCGCCTACAAGTCGGCCCACAGTTGTGTCGCTACGTAGAGAGCGGTCGTGTGCTACTACCTCCGTCTAGTCTATAGTCCCCTTTATATTCTGTGCCATACTTTGCCCTCAAATTTAACCAACAAAATGTTAATGCATGTTATAAAAATTATATAATTGGAAACTATGTTCAAATACGAATCTAACTATATAATCTTTGGCGACATGCATTCGTATTTTATTAGTTAAATCATACTTATAAACCAGGACGGGGTTATAGTAGGTAATTAAATTGCAAACGTTTTTATTAACTGTATGTGTACGTGGCCTTTCGTCCTCCGCTTGCACGTCTTGTAACCCCGCTGCCACAGACGGCTTACAGCGCAAGCTTGCGCAGCGCACGCGGGCGTTCTTTTGGCCAAACTGTGACGCAAATGAATCGTCGGTGAGCCCATTCCTGCGCAACCTCACAGGTTCCCGCGCAAGCTTCCCGCCCGACTCGTGAAATCCCCCAAAATCCCAATGCTTACCGGCCTTCTATATAAACCCTCACGGCCGGCGAGTCCTGCATCGCATTTTCCCCTCCCTCCCTATAGCTTATCTCGTCTACTTCTCCCACAATCGCCAATGGCACCGGTCCGTCGTCGTCGGTCAGCCACTCCACCGTCATCAGAGGACAACTCTAGCTGGGAGGCTACACCGCGGCGGCGGCCCAGTTCCCGGCGTAGTGTAGTGCGTGTGGCGTCCCTGTTGGGTGTGCACGGAACACCCACCACACGATTCGCCGCCGCTGCCCGTTGGCAGCTGTTGTCGGCCGCCGTTGCCGCCACACCACCATCGAAAGCCAGGGCCATCTCCCACTCCGCCGCCACGGCCCGAAGGCGGGAGGTGGCCGTCGTGGTCGCCACCCCACTGCCGGCCACCGTGGCCATCACCCGCTCCGCCACCGCGGCCCGAAGGCAGGAGGTGGTGGTCATGGCCGCCACCCCATCGTCGGCCACCGTGGCCGCCAGCCCACCGTCGACCACCGGGGTCACCACCCGCTCCGCCACCCCAGTAGTAGTAGTAGTGGTGGTGGTGGAACTGTACAACGTACTTAAAATTAGCTAGTATATATAGTTGAACTAGCTATTTCAGTACGTGGTTGACAACAATTGGGGAAAAGTTCGGTCGGTTCAGCTGTCGAGTTGAACTGTTGGTATAAATTAAGAACGACTGCTTAATACTCTAAAGCAATAAGAGGCAGTGGATATCGTTTCGTCCAGAAAGGTGGGATGTTCCCTACCAAAACCATCAGGCTTATTGTGAGAAGCTCTGGTTTGTGAGAAGCGTATCCCCAAACCTGCCCCAAATGGGACAAAAAATTTACCACTGCATGTTGATGCCGCTCCATGATAGCATGACGAGTGACGGTGGCAAGGTGCTTGACATTCATTCACATTTCTTGCATGGGACCTAAGCATGCAACCAAGAACATAGATTTGAATTATCAACCAATTTATATGCATTAGAGTATGTGCATGTAATTCAAATTTGAATTATGCACATAAACGCATTGAAAACTCAATTAATGCATAAAAATTTCCAAACGAACCCCGAAAAATCCCAAAAATTAACACAACACTCCTGTTGTTCTATGTTGACACTAGGAAAAAATTTGCAATCGAGAAGAGGCAATGGATATTGTTTCGTTCAGAAAGGTGAAACGTTCCCTACCGAAACCATTAGGCTTGTTGTGAGAAGCTCTGGTTTGTGAGAACCATATCCCCAAACCTGCCCCAAATGGGACAAAAAAATTACCATGGCATGTTGATGCCGCTCCATGACAGCATGCCAAGTTTCATGAATTTCAGACAAGTACCCATCACAATCCCTTTCTCTCGCATTACATTATTTGCCATTTTCCTCTCGTTTTCCTCTCCCCCACTTCACCCTTGCCGTTTTATTTGCCCTCTCTTTCCCAATCTCCTCCTCCTTTTACCTTTGCCTTTTGTTTTCCCGTGTGTTAGTTTGCTTGTTTGTCGTGATGACCCTACCTAAATCCGGTGATCTTCACCTTAAAAGGCTAGAGGAGATCGAAAACAATGTCAGGAAGTTTATGGTTTTGCAATTTGAGCATAATAATTTCTTTAGAAACGAGCTTAAGGAACAAAAGAGTTTTATGAGTTATATGAATAAAGAGCTCGATGATATGTCCAAAGAATTTGATGGTATAAGAGCCCAAATTGCTCGTCTTGAAAAGATGACCGCTGAAATTTCGGATATGCAAGCTACCTTAGTCAATAAGATGGCCGCTAAAATGTCCAAGCGAACCCCGAAAAATCCCAAAAATTGACAAAACACTCCTGTTGTTCTATGTTGACACTAGGAAAAAAATTGAAATCGAGAAGAGACAACGAATATCGTTTCGTCCAGAAAAGTTAAACGTTCCCTACCGAAACATCACAGTTGTTTTGAGAAGCTCTGGCTTATGAGAAGCTCATACCCAAACCTGCCTCAAATGGGACAAAAAATTTACCACGGCATGTTGATACCGCTCCATGATAGCATGCCAAGTTTTATGAATTTCGGACGAATTTTGGATTTACTAGAATTACAAAAGCAAGTACGTCGACATTTGCCGGAGAGCAACGGTGACGTGTTGTTCGAATTTCATCCCCATTTCTTACATGGGACATAAGCATAAACCCATGGAAACATATATGATTTTACAACCCATGTAGGTGCACCGGAGCATGTGCATGTAGTTTAATTTTGAATTGTGCACCTGAAATGGCTGGAAAACCAATTTAATATATAAAATTTTCAAACGAACCCTGAATAATTCCAATTCTTTTACGACACACATATAGTTGCATGTTCACTACAGATAAAAGGTCTAGCAATTCAAACACCGTCCATTGACGTTGTGACCCCATTATGTAATTCAAATCGCGATGAGAAATCAAGTAGATCCCACATAGTTTATTATCACCAACCGTGTGAGGTGCAGCACAAAATATCCTGGACCACCGTCGGTGTATAGTACGCCTATGGCTTACGCGAGAAGGTGTGTCGGCTATAGTCCACAGCCGGCGTCTCAAGCACACTAGCTCCCCAAATATTATTTCACTGTTCAATCGTCGCCGGTGAAAGATGGGCACACGGACCCGCGTCGTGAGGGCAACTTCGGTGGCCCACTCCAGCGAGAGCGCGTCCGCAGCCGCCATGCGCGTGCTAACAAGGTGCATGAGCGCAGCCGCAATCTGCGATCGGGCAGCTAAGGCAGCCCAAACGGACGCTGTTGATTCTCAGGTGGCGGTAGCAACATCTGGCTCAGGGATAGCAGCTGGCGAGAATGGCACAACAGCTGTTCGTTCCGCAGCGGCGGCCTTAGCCCTAATGGAGGCCGCCCACGACCATGTCGAGGCCACCCACGCCCAGCTCGTGGCGGTCACCGCACAAATCGAACGAAGCTTCTCTAACAATGGTCCGCATCACACGGCCGAAGAGTTGGCAATCACCGAGAGCGTTCGAGCAGCCGTCTGTTCCTCCGACGCATACCTTGCGACGATGGAGCCCGTCCAAGCCCACATCGCGGCCGCCCATGCCTAGCTTGTGGCGGCCTTTTTCAAAGAGATGGCGGACGCGGATGGCGAGATGCTTGTCGAGTATGGTGTGATGGATGGCACGGAGCCCCTTCCCAGGAGACCGTCGGGCGCGAGCTGGACATGGAGGCGGCGGCAGAGATCGACGAGCACCAGCCATAGTAGTACTCTTTGTTTTGTTTAATTAAGAGTGTTGGTCTTTAATTTGTTAGAGTAATGTTTAGGTCAACTAGCTCTGTTTAATTGCTAAACTTGCTCGATTAAGAAGTGTGGGTGTGTTGTAGTCTCTTTTGTGTACCCAAATTATGCAATGATGTGGATGACCACTGTAACCAGGGAAATTCGAACCAAAATTTTTGACGTTCAAACTCATCACACACGGATTAAGCTATCTGAATCGTTTGTGATGTTCACATATTGTACACAGTTCTGAATAAGGGACCGTGTCTAATGACACTTTGCACGCTAGTTTTTTCGCTGAAGCGATTCCAAATTTTCGGCTTCCGCGGAAATATCTACCTCCCCGCCCCCTCCCCCTTACCAAAAGCCACATTCCCATGATTATGCCTTCCTTTCCAAGTTGAAACATTCACTCCTTGCTTGCAGAGTCGCCTCCTCGCCGGCGACCCTCCTTCACGTTGATCGGCCTCGTCTATCCAGGCAGGTAATCCACACCCGACCCCCATTCTCCTCCTCCTTCCACATCCCACATGCCCCGACCGCCGGCGCGAGCGCGGCACCTTCCACCCAAATCACCGACCCCTCCATCAAATAAGCGCCGCCCTAAGCCATGGTGCACGCAGTATAGCCAGGATCTCAAGGGGCATTTGGCAGCGGAGAAGAAAATCGCGGCCGCACGCGCGGATGAGGTCACGATGGCTGCCATTCATGCCGACCCCCAGATCTTGGAGGAGCACCTTGCCATTTGCTAGCTACGCCGGTTAAGCATGCTCGTTTACCCGTTGCGTGTGCTGCTCCTGCCTTTCCTTCACAAATTCTGGTGAATTGTGCTATCTAATTTTACCATGCAATCTGTTGCTCTAGTGTATATGTTCTATATGTCGTGCAGTGTGGTGCTCACTTATTAACTATTTTGTTAATTAGTTGTCGTCTTCAGTTAACTGTTTGGTTCAATTCTGCAAATGTGATGTTCAATTCTTCAGGCTGCAATTTTGTATTGTCTTCCATGTGAAAAATAAATCAAATTTATCTTTACAAAATACGCGAGAAACGAATACAATTGCTATATTTCCAAGTTGTCAAGCATGCTTGGTTTGGTTATACATTGTCCAATGGGCTCTCAGTTAACGTTTGGTTCATTTGTGTTGTGGTGTTTAGTTAACGGTTTGCTTCAATTTTGCAATGCGATGTTCAATAGTTGTGGGTGCATTCTATTATTGTATACCATATGATGAATAAATTGAATTTGGTTATAGTAAATACATGATAAACAAATACAATTGCTATATTTCTAATTTGTTAAGCATGCTCTGTTTGGTTAACTGTTTGATCTTCTATTAGGAGTATGTTATATTGTGCAATATGGTGCTCAGTTAATGTTTGTTTAATTTATTGTGGTGTTTAGTTAACTGCTTGGTTCAATTCTGCAATGCGATGTCCAATTGTCGTGGGTAGAATTTTGTATTGGTGTGCATGTGAGGAATAAATCAAATTTGGCTGCACTTAATACATGAGAAACATGTACAAGTGCTATATTTCCTAGTTCTTAATCATGCTTAGTTTGGATAAATGGGTTTTCCATGTGGCTTGAATTAATCTGATGAATCTGCAATGTACTTATTTTTCATCAACATATTTTACTAATAGCATGTGAACCCTTACTTAACCTGATGACTAACTACCTTATATGTGTTGCAGGAAAACAATGGGAAGCACTAAGGTTTACAATCGAGGTTAGCACGTGCATGGTCCGTTGTATAATAGCACCTTATTGTGCAATTGCAGGAACCATTCTAATATTTAGGTTTTTAACGATTTGGTCTTGCACATGTAGGTCATGCTGTCAGAGGTTTTGACCCACTGTTCGACCCTTTTTGCATATGGGGAAATGAGTTTTCCATGAATATCAATCAAGTCAAGAAACTCAGAAAGATTGTTAGGATAAAGAAATTAGCGACAAAAAACAACAAGATCTTTGTCTGCATAATGAAGAAGACATCAGTTCACTACAAGATGGTACTAACTATTATACCTTGCCTTTTTTATTCCTTTGCCCCATTTCCAATATAGAGAAGATATTTATGCACATCCTTGTTTTCAAGCCTTTCCAAAGCAGTTCACTGATGATTACCTCTCAAACCACCTCTATGGTCAAGAGGCGAGGAAGGTTTTCATACAACACCCACGGTTCAATATTGAAGTGTTCCTGAAGAGGACGAAGGAAGGACAGTCAGTCATCCACAGGCACTAGCCTAAAGTTGCAAAGGACCTTCAACATGAATGAAGGCTCAATATTTGCCTTCCGCTTCAGCAGTTTTCCAGATGAGATGCATCTATCTATATACCGTCTATGATGCTAATTTCAAAAGGTTCTACATATTGCATGTGAAACTTGGTGCTGGTGCAGTTGTATAATGGGGTAGCTGAGTGCTGAAGCTACTTAAGATATATCATGTTGTACTCTTATGTATTTCAATTATGAAATCCTGCTTCCTTAATATGGAAATGAAATATATTATGTGCTTAATATGAATGTCAATTAGATTAATAAATGGATTATTAATAATAGGCAATTAGCCTGCTAATTGGGTTTTGCTATTGCAAACGGTTATTGAGAAAATACCGTGGGCGATGACCTCAGGCAATGCACACAGTTTCTAGGAATAAACCGTGTTGGATCAATGAACAATCACACACGACTTTCTCTTGAAAACTATTTGAGTTAGGCCACCTTGCGTAAATGTTTACCACATAAAAACTATGTGTGATGGACAGCCTTTGCCACACAGTTTCTTCTACGGATCGTGTGTGATGCATTCAATAACGCAAACGATAAAATTGTTAATATCGTGTGCAATGGCAACGCTATCACAAACGATTTAACGGGAAAAATTGTGTGTGATGTACATGTGAATGGAAACGTTTTTCTTGGAGCGACTGTGTGGGATGTACATACGAACAGAAACGTTTAGCGGGGACTGAATGTGTGGGATGTACATGCGACCGGAAACAATTTCGCATGTATAATTGTATTTTTTTAGCTCTACTGTACGTATTTCCGTATTTGAGCACTCGTCGGTCGCACACGACCTCATTTTGCCGAGCGTGTGTGCCAGGAGGGCATATCCCCGATGTTTTTTGGGTCATGTGGGAAGGACCCCCCCCCCCCCTATCGCCATCACTCACTAGGCGACGGTTCCAAATGCTGTCGCGGAAAGGGGTTAAAAACCGTTTGTATAGCACCGACGCGTACCAGTGAGGTGTTGAGTCATTTTGGATATTCGGATTGCACACCATCTCAAACACCATATGATCCTAGCGTGTTGATTCAAAAGTCCAAAAGCACGGCTAAAGATCAATTGATATACTCTCAAATCATTGGTTCACTAATGTACCTAGCGAGCGGCTTGACATCGTGTTTGCTGTGAGCAAACTGAGCCGGTTTGTTTCCAAACCGGGTGATGTACATTGGCATGCTATTGAAAGAGTTATGCACTATCTGAAAGGTACTATGAACTATGGACTTCACTATACCGGAGACCCGTCGGTACTTGAAGGGTATAGTGATGCGAATTGGATCTCGGATGCTGATGAGATGAAGGCCACAACTAGGTATATGTTTACTCTTGGAGGTGGCGTTGTTTCATGGAAGTCCTGCAAGCAAACGATCTTAACGAGATCGACAATGGAAGCGGAATTAACAGCAATAGACACATCTGGTGTCGAAGTAGGATGGCTTCGAGATCTTTTGATGGACTTGCCATTGGTTGAGAAGCCGGATCCAGCTATCCTTATGAACTGTGACAATTAGACTGTCATCACCAAGGTGATTAGTTCAAAGGACAATATGAAGTCCAACAAACACATAAGAATGAGATTAAAAGCTGTCAGAAAATTAAGAAACTCCGGAGTGATAGCGTTGGACTATGTCCATACGCCTAAGAATCTGGCAGATCCCTTTACAAAAGGGCTATCACATGTTGTGATAGATAATGCATAGAGGGAGATGGGTATGAGACCCACATGAGTTGCCATGGTGGTAACCCAACCTATGTGATCGGAGATCCCGTGAAGTAGGACCTGGGAAAACAAGCCAGTGGTGAAATGAGGAGAGTAACTATACTAACCCACTCCGTTGGAGATGCAATACTCTCGATAATGTATGGTAGGATGACTACTGTCTTAATGTGTTCCAAATCTTATGTAAGCAAGATGCTATCCTACAACCATCTTTGGAGGAACACACCTATATGAGCCCGACAGCTGGTCACGGTCTATGAGATTGGGGTCATCTCTAGTAAGCTCATGAATAGGCCAGGAGTATGACTTATATGCTCCACCCGAGGGGTCAGCTGATACGTCTCCAATGTATCTATAATTTTTTATTGTTCCATGCTGTTATATTATCATTCTTGGATGTTTTACAATCATTTTATAGCAACTTTATATCATTTTTTGGGACTAACCTATTGACATAGTGCCCAGTGCTAGTTGATGTTTTTTGCTTGTTTTTTACTTCGTAGAAAATCAATACCAAATGGAGTCCAAACGCATCGAAAATTTTTGGAGATTTTTTTTGGACCAGAAGACATCCGATGGGCCAAAGAAGTACCAGAGGGGTGCCCCGAGGTGGGCACAACCCACCTGGGTGCGCCTGGGGGCCCAGGCGCGCTGTGGTGGGTTGTGCCCACCTCGGTGGCCTCCCGCACCGCCTCTTCGCCCTATAACTTCCCAAATATTCCAAAAACCCCCAAGATAACCCTAGATCAGAAGTTCCGCCGCTGCAAGCCTCTATAGCCATGAAAAACCAATATAGACCCCTTTTCGGCACTCCACCAGAGGGGGAAATCGTCATCGGTGGTGATACGTCTCCAACATATCTATAATTTTTTATTGCTCCATGCTACTTTATCTACTGTTTTGGACTATATTGGGCTTTAATTTCCACTTTTATATTACTTTTGGGACTAACCTATTAACCGGAGGCCCAGCCCAGAATTGTTGTTTTTTGCCTATTTCAGTGTTTCGAAGAAACGGAATATCAAACGGAGTCCAAACGGAATGAAACCTTCGGGAACGTGATTCTCTGAACGAACGTGATCCAGGAGACTTGGACCCTACTCCAAGAAGTGCCAGAGGCGGTCACGAGGGTGGAGCCCCCCCCCCCCCGGGCGCGCCCCCTACCTCGTGGGCCCCCTGACGCTCCACCGACGTACTCCTTCCTCCTATATATACCTACGTATCCCCAAACGTTCAGAACAGGAGCCAAAAACCTAATTCCACCGCCGTACCTTCCGCTATCCACGAGATCCCATCTTGGGACCTATTCCGGAGCTCCGCCGGAGGGGGCATCCACCACGGAGGGCTTCTACATCAACACCATAGCCCTTCCGATGAAGTGTGAGTAGTTTACTTCAGACCTTCGGGTCCATAGCTAGTATCTAGATGGCTTCTTCTCTCTTTTTGGATCTCAATACAATGTTCTCCCCCTCTCTCGGGGAGATCTATTCGATGTAATCTTCTTTTTGCGGTGTGTTTGTTGAGACCGATGAATTGTGGGTTTATGATCCAGCTTATCTATGAATAATATTTGAATGTTCTCTGAATTCTTTTATGTATGATTGAGTTATCTTTGCAAGTCTCTACGAATTATCCGTTTGGTTTGGCCAACTAGATTGGTAGTTCTTGCAATGGGAGAAGTGTTTAGCTTTAGGTTCAATCTTGCGGTGTCCTTACCCAGTGACAGAAAGGGTTGCAAGGCACGTATTGTATTGTTGCCATCGAGGATAACAAGATGGGGTATTTATCATATTGCATGAATGTATTCCTCTACATCATGTCATCTTGCTTAAGGCGTTACTCTGTTTTTAACTTAATACTCTAGATGCATGATGGATAGCGGTCGATGAGTGGAGTAATAGTAGTAGATGCAGAATCGTTTTGATCTATTTGTCTCGGACGTGATGCCTATATACATGATCATACCTAGATAACCTCATAACTATGCTCATTTCTGTCAATTGCTCAACAGTAATTTGTTCACCCACCGTAGAATACTTATGCTCTTAAGAGAAGCCACTAGTGAAACCTATGGCCCCCGGGTCTATTCTCATTATATCAATCTCTATCACTTTATTTACTTGCTTTGTTTTTACTTTGCTTTTACTCTTTACTTTGCATCTTTATACCAAAAATACCAAAAATATTATCTCTATTAGATCTCACTCTCGTAAGTGACCGTGAAGGGATTGACAACCCCTAGTCGCGTTGGTTGCGAGTAGCTATCGTTTTGTGCAGGTACGAGGGACTTGCACGTGGCCTCCTACTGGATTGATACCTTGGTTCTCAAAAACTGAGGGAAATACTTACGCTACTGTGTTGCATCATCCTCTCCTCTTCGGAGAAAACCAACGCAAGCTCAAGACGTAGCAAGAAGGATTTCTGGCGCCGTTGCCGGGGAGGTCTACGCAAAAGTCAACATACCAAGTACCCATCACAATCCCTTTCTCTCGCATTACATTATTTGCCATTTTCCTCTCGTTTTCCTCTCCCCCACTTCACCCTTGCCGTTTTATTTGCCCTCTCTTTCCCAATCTCCTCCTCCTTTTACCTTTGCCTTTTGTTTTCCCGTGTGTTAGTTTGCTTGTTTGTCGTGATGGTCCTACCTAAATCCGGTGATCTTCACCTTAAAAGGCTAGAGGAGATCGAAAACAATGTCAGGAAGTTTATGGTTTTGCAATTTGAGCATAATAATTTCTTTAGAAACAAGCTTAAGGAACAAAAGAGTTTTATGAGTTATATGAATAAAGAGCTCGATGATATGTCCAAAGAATTTGATGGTATAAGAGCCCAAATTGCTCGTCTTGAAAAGATGACCGCTGAAATTTCGGATATGCAAGCTACCTTAGTCAATAAGATGGCCGCTAAACCGAATTCCTATGAAAATCAAGATGAAGATCTGAAAGTTATTGATGTGTCCCCTATTAAATCTTTGATTTGCAATATGAATCTTGATGAAACTGAATATGATCTTCCTTTACCTAGAAGGCGTTCTAAGAATTCTGAGTTTTTAGATCTTGATGAAATTGATAAAAGTGGGATTGAAAGAAATAAAAATCGAGATATTGCTAAACCCACTATATTGGATCTC
>LR880972.1:95563058-95581436 GCA_904067115.1 Aegilops sharonensis | reverse complement strand
GACACTTTTCTCTATTAATTAGCTAGCTATAGCACAATATATGAAACACCTAAATTAACCCCCCAAACCCCCCCCCCCTCTTCAAAAAAAAAACAAAAACCACAGCCATAGAAATGCTGACGCGTGGATGCCTATTGGTCCCGGTTGGTGCCACCAACCGGGACCAAAGGCCCTCCTGCCTGGGCTTAGCGGACAGGCCACGTGGAGGCCCATCAGTCCCGGTTCTGGATTGAACCGGGACTAAAGGGCCAGGGTATTAGTACCGACCCTTTAGACCCGGTTCATGAACCGGGACTAAAGGTCCTCACCAACCGGGTCAATAGGCCCCTTTTCTACTAGTGTCACAATTTGGAAACCTTAGGGTCGAAGAAAAGTAATGAAGTCACGCTTTTGTCTCGACGGGGCCGTACACTTCCAATTTATGTTAGAAGATGCTTAATTTGGAGCTTTTCCGGTCAAATATGGCAGTGTAGTGAATCAATTCAATGGGAATCACAGTGTAGGTAGCTGACAAATTAGAAACCTTAGGGTCGAAGGAAACCAATTAAGTCCCGTTTTTGTCTCCACGAGGATATTCTAATTTATGTTAGACGATACATTTGGATGTGAATGTACACTTGGCATATGGGCCTTGACAAGTGTTGGACCTCCCCTGACTCATAAATACACCCATGGAAATGCAATTTGCAAGAACCATACTTACATACACACATCTTCTCAAAAAAAAAAACATACACACAAGGTAAGAGAGATCCAAAGCTAGCCGAAGAGAAGATAAGAGAAGAGAGGCGTGGTAAGATGTATAACAACCCTCCGCCGTCACAGGGCATGTCCTACTACGAGCACGCGCAGAAGCGCCATCAGGAGAAGGGCTGCCTCTACGCATGGTAATCAATTCAGCTTCTCACTTTTTCTCAAGCAAGACATCTGCAGCCATCGTATAGAACTTTTTCTGAAACGTGATGTGATGTGATACTTGCACTAAGAGCAAATATGCAGACAGTGAGGCCATAGCGAACTTTGTACACTAATTAATCAGTGGCGACCGAGGCAGGAATATCTTAGGAACTTGGTCTTGTTCCTTCGCACCATACCCAGCGCATGCACACACACCCATCATGGTCACGGGCCCGTCAAAACTGACCACCCAACTGGACCAGGAAGTCTCTCTTCATTCAAAAACATAGTCAGGATTCACAATCAAACCACCTAGAGAAGAACAAGAGACTATGCCGGGTTGCCGCAAAATGGAGAAAACAAGGGCAGACCAAAAACCGAAATCGCATGTACTCCCTCCGTAAAGAAATATAAGAGCGTTTGGATCACTACAACTAAACTGTTCCATTTGGGAGTTCTGGGAGATTTTCCTCTATGATTTCTAGAGGCAGTGTTCCACGCCTACAAAGGACAAACCGCAAACACCATGGCCACCGACGCGTGGACCCATCGAGCTGTGTTAGTTACAAAACTGCGTTGCCACTTGTGTTTAGGTGGCGGTGACGTGTAAGAAAAAAACTGTGGCACAGGTGCAGCTGCTTTCCCAGCCTATAAAACCTCAACCACTCCTTCCTCTTCCAATCCTACATCTTCCCAAAGCCACAGGAGAGCAGATCACAACCCTTGGAGACACTTCTTCTTCTTCCATAGTAACCCAACCCACCCTTTGCGAAGATGTACAACGCTCCGTCGGGGCAGGAGATGTCCTACACGGAGCACGTGCAGAAGCGCCACGAGGAGAAGGGCTGCATCTACGCATGGTGAGACACACACACACACACACTTTGTTCATCCACTCGCTTGCTCTCCCCCTGAGTTTTGCTCTGCTCGTCTTGCCGAGAGATGTAAAATATCTCGGCCGTGTGCATCAGTTGATGCAAAGGCTGGAGAGAGAGATAAAGCTCTTTTGCCATCTGAAGAATCCTCAGAGAAATCATAGAGACAGGGCAGGAACATCTTGGGACTGATTCCCCTAGAACTAGTTCCTGTTAATTCCTTTGTGTTCTATGCATTCTTTCCTTCTACAGTACGATTTTCTTATTTTTGTCTGACTAATATAATTTGGGTGTTTGGGTTGCAGCGTGTTCACGGCGCTGTGCTGCTTCTGCTGCTACGAGACCTGCGAGTGCTGCCTCGACTGCCTCTGCTGCTGCTGCAACTAAACCAGGCCGCCATGGACGGAGGCCGCAAGACGCAGCGGAGATCCACCGGCTTCCGCCGCCTTTCATAATAAGCATATGTGTCTAGCGTCTTAGCTCGATGAGAACTATATCAGATATTGCTGTAATATTATATGTCCCAGACAAGACAATCACTGTAATCACCGATTATGGTTTGTGCTGCATCTTAATTTAATTAGTATCAGATTCCGGTTCCCTGACATCATACCACCGCGTCGTTTTCCAGGTTACCTTTCAGGGTGAAAACTCGGTCTGGCCTTAATTGGTTGTGTTTGGCAGTGTTCTTTCTGAAGGCATTGTTTTAAAAGCGCGGATTGTTTCCTTCTTAGAGGCGTCGCTTTTGAAGAATTTGAACTTCTGGTGTTGGCTTGGTGGTGGTTCGTGCTGCAGCTACAAAGAATTGATCGCTGTAGCGGGATCTTTTCTTCTTCTTCTTCTTTTTTTGTCTTTTGATTGTGTGCATCCGTCATGTCTACGACATTTCGTTCTTGCAGAGGCTGGATGTATAACTGGTATCTTCACGATATTAATATATTCCCTTTGTCAAAAAAAATACATTTGTGGTCACTTCTCCTTGCAAATGAATGTACGCCAAGTAAGACCAGCAGAGGCTAGATGAAACAAATCCTCCTTGATGCCCCCGTCGACGCTGATGGATTTTTCTTCTAGAATACGACAGTCGACTAGTTTGTAATCAGCGACCTTGCTAGCGGACGAAAAAAATCCACGTCAAAATAGAACCAAGAGCACGACGTAAGAGGCATCCACTTGTCATCCAGTCTACTGCCAATATTGCTACTCCTTAGCTGCTAAGAAAAATGTCATCAGCTGGAAGGGGGCCCTCATCCCCTGCATGGTCTGTTTCTTAATTTGGACTTTTGACCGTCAAACATGCCAGTGTGGTAACTCAATTCAATGGGAATTACAGTGGGTAGATGACAATTTAGAAATCTTCGGGTTGAAGGAAACCAATCTAGTCCTGTTTTTGTCTCCCCAAGCATACTTCTAATTTATGTTTAGAAGATACCAGTAAATTCAGATGTGATCTACACTTGTTGTTGGGCATCGACAAATGTTGGACATCCCCTGCCCTATTAATGTTGGGCATCGACAAATGTTGGACGTCTTTATTTGGAGCTTTTGAGGTTA
This sequence comes from Aegilops sharonensis, assembly GCA_904067115.1. Classification (NCBI taxonomy): domain Eukaryota; kingdom Viridiplantae; phylum Streptophyta; class Magnoliopsida; order Poales; family Poaceae; genus Aegilops; species Aegilops sharonensis. The sequence goes on along the minus strand of LR880972.1, from coordinate 95,578,110 downwards.
AATATGGCAGTGTAGTGAATCAATTCAATGGAAATCACACTAGGTAGCTAACAGATTTGGAACCTTAGGGTCGAAGGAAAGTAATGAGGTCTGTTTTTTTTGTCTCCATTAGGATGCTTCTAATTTATGTTAGAAGATGCATTCGGATGTGAATGTACACCTGGCAGCTGGGCTTTGACAAGTGTTGGACCTCCCCTGACTTATAAATACACCCATCCGAATGCAATATGCAATAATAACCTTACTTACATACACACAAGAACTAGACAAGGTAGAAGAGATCTAAAACTAGCCGGAGAGAGGAGAGGAGGCCAGCCGGCCGGCGGCAAGATGTATAACAACCCTCCGCTGCCGCAAGGCATGTCCTACTACGAGCACGCGCAGAAGCGGCACCAGGAGAAGGGATGCCTCTACGCATGGTAAGATATGATCTGCAGCCATCATATATCTAGAACCTTTTCTGAAGCATGATGTGATGCTTGCACTAAGAACAGATATGCAGACAGTGAGGCCGTAGTAGCTAACTCTGCAGGCTAATTAATACTCCCTCTGTAAACTAATATAAAAGCGTTTAGATCACTACTTTAGTATTCTATAAACGCTCTTATATTAGTTTACGGAGGGAGTAATTAGTGGCAACCGAGGCAAATTGGTCTCGTTCCTTCCCACCATAGACCCAGGGCATGCCCACACGCCCATCATGGTCATGGGCCCGTGACCTCATAGTCCTCATCGATCGGTGGTGGATTTATTCCAGCCCCTCACAACTGACTACCCAACTATACTAGCTAGGAATCCTCTCTTCATTCAAAAAGAAAGTCGGGATTCACAATGAAACCACCAAGAGAAGCACAGGATACTCCGGCCTGGTCCGAGTTGCCGCGAAATGGAGAAAACAAGGACAGACCAAGTTCAACCCTCTCTATTTTTTCCATTTACTCCCCCGCAGAAAAAATCCATTTACTAGAAAACCAAAATCTCATGTAGCAACTAAACCGTTCAATTTGGGAGTTCTGGGAGATTTTTGTCTATGATTTCTAGAGGTCGACTAACACAAAGTCGTGTTCCACACCTACAAAAGACAAACGGCACACACCATGGCGACCGACGCGTGGGCCCGTGAAGTTGTGTTAGTTACAAAACAGCGTTGCCACCTGTGCTTAGGTGGTGGTGATGAGTAGGAAGAAAAAAAACTGTGGCAAGGGTGCAGCTGCGTTCCCAGCCTATAAAACCCCACCCACATCTCCTTCCTCTTCCAATCCTACATCTTCCCAAAGCCGGCCACAGGAGAGGAGAGCAGAGCAGAATCCTTGGAGACACTTCTTCTTCCATAGTAACCCACCCCACCCTTTGCCAAGATGTACAACGCTCCATCAGGGCAGGAGATGTCCTACACGGAGCACGTGCAGAAGCGCCACGAGGAGAAGGGCTGCATCTACGCATGGTGAGACACACGCGCGCACACACACTTTGTTCATCCACTCGCTCGCTCTCCCCCTGAGTTTTGCTCTCCTCGTCTTGCCAATTTAGAGATCTCTCACCCGTGTGCATCGGTCGATGCAGAGGCCGAGAGAGAGAAAGAGATAAAGCTCTTTTGCCATCTGAAAAATCCTCGGAGAAATCAGAGACATGGCAGGAATATCTTGGGACTGATTCCCCTAGCACTAGTTCCTGATAATTCCTTCATCCCTTCTACAGTATGACTTTCTTATTTTTGTTTGACTGACATAATTTGGGTGTTTGGGTTGCAGCGTGTTCACGGCGCTGTGCTGCTTCTGCTGCTACGAGACGTGCGAGTGCTGCCTCGACTGCCTCTGCTGCTGCTGCAACTAAACCAGGCCGCCATGGCCGACATGGACCGAGGCCGCAAGGCGCAGCGGAGATCCACTGGCCTGCGCCGCCTTCCATAATAAGCATATGTGTCTAGTGTCTTAGCTCGGAAGTGTATCAGAAGTTGCTGTAATACTATCTGTCCATGTAATCATCCATCATGGTTTGTGTTGTTGCTGCTGCTACTGCTCTACCATTTTAATTTGATTAGCATCAGATTATAGTTCTCACCAAATCACTCCGTCGTTTTTCTATTTGTTTTCCTTTCGTCCCTGAAATTATCTTCCAAAGACTGAAATAAACGTGTGCAACCTACTAATGATTCCCCACACTGTTGTGGACGATATATGTTGGTTGAGCAGGTTAACCTGCCATACCAACCAGTAGCTTAGGTAGACGGTTCAGCAAACAGCACGCTGATTTCCTTACTGCAAACCGTCGACATAATAGTAACAACTTTTTCTTAGCTTTTTTGCTTAAAAAAGGCATTTGGTTCAACCGTCAATAAGATACGAGCATCGAGAAGATCTGTAAAGTTTAAAAAGTCAGTCGTCCGTGGCTGCGCAGGAACCATTCGATATGCTCCGAAGAATCGGGCAGAGAAAAGAGAGGATAATATGCCCAGGCAACTATTGATGAAAAAGAAGAGTATGTTTGAGCAAGGCAAAACATTCATGGGGGAATGTGCCTCGGTCCACAATGGCTGAATTCTGTTACAACAGAATGATGAAAAGTAGGGGCTGTTCTAACAGCACTATGGGAGATTGTTCTCAAGACATAAAGTTCCGTGGCTTCAAGCACAAGTTAAATCGATAGCACGTACTCTAAAGTCAAGTCCCCGTGCTCTGAAGTGTCCATGTCATGCTTTTACTGCATAATAACTTCAAATTGGAGGTCCCTTCCCCGTAGCGACGGACGAGGACAACGACGAAACCTCAGCTGTCTTATCTTCAGGCAGAGCTTACTTGTTCACCGTGCATCGCGTGACGTGGTTACATCACGCTGCCCCCAGCAATTCTCCACCTCCTCCAGTAGGATATGGTTCAGGATTTTCCTTGGCATCCCTGACAAATGGACGGAAAAAAAAGGATCAAGATATTTTTGACAGGTCTGAACGTTTGTCTGTCGTTGCGGAAGGAAAACGAGCAGGCCACTTGGTGGGTCTAAAACAAACGTGAGCCTTGGGGATCGCGATGGACATATAATGGGGTGCAAGAACATTGTGTCGACTAGCTCAGTGCAGGACATGGAAAGCTTGAAAGCAATAGGTCTAGTGGATTCTTCAATGATATGATTAATCTTTTGTTGCCAGAATATAGCTCAGTGTGATGTTTAGTCATTATTTTGTTGTCAGAATATAGCATAGTGTGATGCTTACGATGTATAATCATAGCAAAAACCCCACAAAAAAGTAATTATGGCTAAAAGACTCAGAGAATGTGGCAGGTTCAGAGTCCTTGTTAAAGGATAACCTTACATAAAACCTCCATCTTACTTCATATAACCTCCCAGATTACTTAAAAAAAAAGATCCATAACGGGGTTTCTTGTTACTAGGGCATCGTAGATTAACTAAGGCCCAGCAGAAAAACTATCTTTTTCTTAAGTTCAACTTACTACTGCTTCTACTGGCAAAAGATACTTGTATCTACCATTTTAAGAAGCTATGAAGTAGTAGTTCACACAGATAAAATGATGTCACTAGTAAAGTTCAAGGCTATATATCCATATTCGTGACACCTAGTAGTTTGTTCATGGGAAAGAACGAGGTAGGGTACTTTGAAACTTAAAAAAAAAAAATCTCGACAGGAGTTCTTCTTACTGGTATGTGGGGTTAAGGTCCGGAAGAAAAAAATTTATATTTTTTCTTCAGGTTCATCTTACTATTGCTGCTACTGAGGAAAGGTACTTATGTCTACCAATTTAAAAAGTTGTGAAGTAGTTAGCGCAGATAAAATGATATCACTGGTAAAGTTCAACACCATATATCCATATTGATGGTACTAGTTTGTTCATGAGAACGATGTAAGGTAATTTTGCACAACGTCTCTTCTCCGGCCATAAACTGTGAAAACCAAAATCCGTCCAGTCATACACCTAATCAACTGCACACCCCAAAAAGAAAAGAAACAATGCAACCCCACCTGCTACATGCCTACATAATATACCCCTGGACATTCTAATACTAAGATGCAGTGAAATTTCACTATGTTTTTCTGCTCTGGCCTCCAAGCTGCATGCTTCCTACTCCCTAGCTCAAGTCCTCAACCAAAGAAACAGCATCAAGTCAATACTACCTTGATCTTCCCAACTGTATGTGCCTAAGTCTGAAACCCAATATTTGATTGCCTTATGCACTAGCTTTTCAAGAGAAGCTTTATTGTCACTTGTGCAGAAAGTGAAAACATTACATGGTATATCAACATCCCTTGTAATAATGCAGCAGAACTTCTGGTACTGCTATGCTACCACTTACCTCATAGTTGGAAAAGAGACATAATAGGGCACCAATACTTTGAACCCTGCTTTATTATTCATATACCACCTCACGCGCAGGGAATCAAAAGGCATATTACTTGATTAAGCTGCAAATATGACAGACATAATGCTTCTAGTACTTACCTCATAGCTAGAAAAAGAAACATCATAGAGAACAGATGCCCTGAACCCTGGTTTGATTAGTTATATACCACCTCAAGCGCAGGGAATTGAATCGTATATTACTTGATTATAAGATGCACATATGCCAGGTATAATGCTGCAAAACTTATTACCTCCTGAGATCGACATATTCGGAGACAACTCCAGGTCATATCCGTATCATCTCATGCCACTGGGATAGTTGGTTCACCAAGGTTCACAAAAGCCTCCGCGCGCATCATGCGTAGAGTGACAGTATGCCAAGAGACAAGGTGATCCAGAAAGTTTGACACATATGTTCGCCTGTCATCCTACATCATTAAAAAGCACCAGAGCGGTTTTGAGGTATATTAGTACCAACTTTTAAAGTTTTGATAGCAAACAGAAAAATGGGATCTGGTGGAGTACCTTGTAATCTAAGTAGTAAGCATGCTGAAAAGGATAAAGAGAAACATCAGTACATGGCGCATGGTAGGATCTAAACAGAGGTTCTCCAATTCCCTTACCTCCCACAAGTCTAGGCTGATGATTGGCTGAAAGAGAAGAAGACACGGAATGTCATTGCAAAGATCAAAACTGTAAATGTCTCATATAATTCGACAGAAAAGGGTTGAGCAAACATACGATATCCCCAAAAGCAAGTGGGTTGATAGCATTTCGCGTGTGAACCACCTCGAGCTTCCTCTCGCTCCTCTTCACTGCAATACGCAAAACATTCATTCAGCTGTGCATGAACATCAACCAGTCTTTCGGACAGACTAGAAAGAAATAGTAAAAGGGGAGACTTACAGACAAGCCAAACCCAACCGGACCCCAACAACGACAACGCGGAGCGCATGAACTCCTCTCTGAAATTAAAAAAGGAGCCGAAATCCTTCTCGATCTGCTGCAGCACACCCGCCTCGGGGGAGCCGCCGCCTTCCGGCTGCATCGACTCCCAGAAGAAGTGATGGTTCCAGACCTACACACCACAAAATAACACAGAGGTTCAGAATTGCAGCAATCAAATAGTACTGTACAGCAGCATCCCCTCCTCTGTTTCAGCTATCTGTCTGCAGCAGTCAGTCAAGCCGAAAGCTACTACCAGGAAGATGAAATCTCGGTGTGCGGCATCACCTCGGCGGCATCGTTGTACTCGGGCAGCGGGTTGCCGTTGTTGTAGGCCTCCTTGATGAGGTCCTCGAGGGTGTTGCCGTAGAGCGGGCTGATGGCGAGCTGCTTGTTGAGCCCGTCCACGTACTCCTGCTGGTGCTTGCCCCAGTGCAGCTCCACCGCCCGCCTGCTCATGTACGGCTCCAGGGCGTCCTGCAAGAAACCACGCGAAGCTGAAGCTGGAGGCGGCATCTTCTTTAATGGCGGCGCGGCGGCGGGCGAATCTGCCGGGAAACATAAGACGGCCGTGCTTACGGTTTTGTACGGCGGGGTCGTGAGGCCGTAGTAGGACACGACCTTGGAGAGCCTCCGGGACGGACGGCGGCGCCGGGCACCGAGGAGGGAGGGCGGCGGCGCGGGGGAGCCGTGTGGGTGGGTGAGCGGGCGGTGAGGGGCGGCCGGGAGGCCGCGCACTGGGAGGAGCATGAGGACGGCGGCGCCGGCGAGGAGACGAGACGAGCTGTGGCTGCGCGGCGAGGAAGGAGAGGGAGAAGGCTGTGGCTGCCGGCTTGGATGGTCCGAACCTTATCGTTTTCACAGCGCCTGCCTAGCTGGTAGCTCCGACTGACTGAGCTGAGTATGAGCAAGTGAGCTGACAAATGCGCTCAGAATGTTAGTGCTGCTTAGGGAAATTCAAACCAAACATTTTTTAGGGAAATTCCAAGCAACCTTTTCTATGGAAGTTCAGACCAATCTAAGTTGCAGTCAAACACTAGATTGCCGAGCAGCCAAAAGTCACTGCAAAAACAGTTCAGTCAATCTTTTCTTTAAAATGTAGCGAGCACAACACATCAGTTGCACGAAAGTTACATCACAGGCATTGCAAGGAAAACCAACGGCTAGATGCAACAGCTCGAATCACTCGACCAATGAAATTACTGATGATGCAACAAACAAAATCTCTGACAAAAAATACAAAATGCACTCTGCTGTCACTTCAGAATTTTCCAAACTTAATGTCAAAAAGGAAAGGATATTTTAAATAACTTTCAGAACATCTGATAAAAATGTCAAGCAGTTTTCGTCTGTTTAAGTTCATCTTGGAATACCTTAGTTTGCTGTCAGTGCAAGAGTTCATCCAGAAACACCTTGACTTCTGTCAATGTGAATTACTATCAAAAGTAAAAGCAATCTAGGTACACAGCTCTGATTGGTTCCATCTTCTCTTTAAAATTCAGTGAACCCAAGATGCACTTCAAGTCACAGGCATGGAAAACCAACTAATAATCCAGAGGCGACAGCTCGAACCATTCAACCAATCAAATGACAATAATAAATTACTGATACAACAAACAAAATCTCTGGCACTTGATCATGCCTCATGGTATCACTGTTACACACCCCGCATAGTATGTATTACACAAAGGTTGGCCATTAGGCCATACTATGAAAAACAAACACACCGGGGACCAATGTTTCTCTCAACTGTGGGCAAGGTTTTTGATACGGCACAGCACGACACATGATAGCACACAATGCCCTGACATCCCATCAACCGAGTCAGATCCAGTCAGTGATCTGTTAAAACAGAAAAAAAAAAGATTAGGTCAAATCCTGGTGTTGAACCATTAACCAAAGTGCTTCATCCCAAGTGTATTGTGCACCTTGACGCTAAAAACTGAATGGGTATAATTCAAAAGCATATTGCAGTTTTGCGAATCAAACCTTGCTCTACTCTAAGAAAATCTTGGTTGCGACTGCTGGTAGCTTCCTTCCAGATGCCTCGTGCAGTTCATAGGTGATATCCATATCCATAAGCCGGTGATTCTCTTTCGAGCGAACCATCGAGAAAGAAACATTGATACTGTCCCCTTCATTTACTCTCGGAGCTGGAGTCATCAAGAATACCTTGGGGAAGAAACAAATGGCTGTCAGACAGACTGCCAGGCAACTTGATATGATTGCCGTTAGAAAATTCAGCAACAACAGAAAAGTGTACTGATATATATTCTAGAAAACCAACCTGCTGACCCCAGTGTGTCCCACCATTCTCATCTGGGGCTGTATTCAATTCAACTTCCTCAACTGCAGGGTTTTGCTTGCTACCCTGAAAGTGGAAAATAGTGAGTGTCTTCCATTGAGTAAAACATGAGAGATCTGTGAAATAATTCAGCTAGACATACTCTAAAGTGAACATCAAACCACCCAGCCAATGCAGCTAGCCTTGTTCTATCCTGGTTGATTGGCAATGTAACTTGTGCTCTAACTTCTCGAATCTCTTCAACGGTTGCTGTCAAGCAATCCATCTCCTTGACGACAGCAGGTTGCCCAATAAGTTGGTTCGGATGAAGATTGTTCCAAATTGAAGACTGCAGAAGAAAAGAAAGAATGGTTATGGAAGTAGAAGATGTTTCGTAAAGGAACTGAGGATCACTACTTGAAGTATGTAGTGATTAATTGTGAAACACAGTATATTACAGGCCTACATTTAGGTGCAAGTCATTTTTGATGAATATAAATTCGTGGTAGCTGCTCCAGAAAATACCATTATACTAAGACTTATGTTTGTATAGATGAATCACATTTTTTCAGACCAAAAGCATGCCAATCCAACAAAAAGACAAAAATATGATGCCTTTGTGCTAAGAGATACCTTGAGATAGAACTTCTCGTGTTCTGCACGATATGCCTTTGTCAAGGCATTCATGTTGACCCCATAATAAGCCTGGGTGTCCTCAACAAAATGATTCCAGTCATTCATCGCAATCTCGAAATCTTCCATCTTTTTGTCACCCAAACCACTTCTTATTGGTGCTAACCACATCCGAGCATGACTAGGATACCTGCAACATATTGATCCCGCATTAGGTGCATCTGTGTTTTATTTGTGCAGACAACAAAATCAGAAGGCTGTTGATTGCCATCTTTCAGACAAAAAACATTTAAGATCATGTGTTTGTTAATTTAACTTGGTTCACAGATTATTTGATCAGGCTGCATATAACAATCACAGTTCTGGGTAAGAAAATTCCAAGCCAGTACAGTACATGTTTGCAAACTTAAAATTCAAGAATGCTTCTCTTTACTTACATTACACCACCTGGATTCAACCAGCGGTCACGTGCGCATATGACGGAATCAAACATGGACTCTCTCAAGAGATAGTAGCCCATCCACTCGGAGATAATGACATCAACTGCAGTTCCAAAAACAATACACACAACAAACTGATCAATACTCAATATACATCATATCTTTCATATTCTGATAAGACTTCGGGAAAAAAAATCCCCTTTCAAGAAGAAAGACTTGGCCTTTTTCTTCTTAACAATATTGCTGGGATATCACTCCACCAGCTAAGACCAGTACTTCCAAAAGTTACCATCGATTCAGGGACGAACAAATGTAGGGAGGGATTCAGGAAACGAAAAGACTCGCCTTTCTCCGGCAGCACTATGTCCTCCATGGTGCCCTGTATGACCTCGACGATGTCGGCGACCCCGTTGGCGCGGACGAGCTCGCGGGCGTGCTCCGCCACGTTGGTGGCCTCGACGGCGTACACCTTCCTGGCGCCGGCCTGAGCGCTCCAGATGGCGAGGATGCCGCTCCCGGTGCCGACATCAAGAACCACCTGACAGATCCGCCAAATCAATCAAACCGGAGCCCCAAATTACAGCAAACCTCGGACCTCCAGCGATTCGCGGGGACGGGGGAGCGGGGAGGGGCCGTTCGTTCTCACCTTGCCGCGGAAGTGGTGGGGATTGCGGAAGACGGCGGAGTGGTAGGCGTCCATGCGGACGCGGTCGCAGAGCATCTCCTTCTGGTGGTAGAGGTAGGCGTAGGTGCAGAAGTAGTTGGCGAAGTCGACCTCCTTGTCGACGGGGGGCGCGGCCCCGGCGGCCGAGGAGGCGGCGGCGGCGCCGTTGGGGAGGGACGCCATGGGGAGGGGTGTGGGGGCGGGAGAGGAGGAGAGACGGGAGGGGTTTTCCTGCGGTTTGGGAGGATGGCTGCTCGTTTTAGGGTTTATGGGGTAGGGATGTTTAAAGGACTGCTGCCGTGGGTCTCGGCCGTTGGATTTTGCTTTAATATTCGTGCCCGGGGCTGATGGGCTTTTTTCTTTCTTCTTTCGTGGAAGGGACTGTGGTGCACGAACATTAACACAAGTTTTGAGAGTTTCATTGATGTGTGTATGTCTATCAGATGTATGTTGAGAGACTCTCAAAAGAAAAATGTGTGTTGAGAGTCGGCGCGCCCCGACAATTAGGGTTTCTCACCTTCTGCCTGCGGCGGCATAGGTCTGCCATGTCTCTCTCGCCTTAGGCCATGGAGGCGCGGTGGATCTGGGTCCTTGTCGAGGGAGAGCCCATGCTCCGTTTTTAGGTGTCTTTTTGTGTTCGTTTAGGGTTTGTGTCCTGTTCAGGAAGGCCGGACGGTGACGGCTCCCTGAAGATGGAATAAGATTCTCCCCGCTTAGCCTCCGTCCCAACGGTGCATCTAGTGTCGTCGGAGGGTGCGTGCAGGTGTGTCTCTAGTGGATTTCGCGGTTTCGATCGACGTTTGTCTTTGTTTAATCTACTTGGACCCGATCTCCGTCCATCCATGTTCATGTGTCTACATGTTAATACTTTCGATCTACACGCCTATCTGCTGGTGACAGTTGTTGTTCTGGTGCGTTGGTTCTATGAGACCTTAGCGCGACGACTTCACGACCGTCTACTACAACAAGGTTTGGTCGGCTTTGGTAAGGAAAGGGCGATGAGGGCAACGCATCTTCGGCTCATTCCAATGCTTGTAGTCATCGCTAGGTGGCCTACTGAGTTGGATGTAGTTCTTGTTACTTCTAGTGTTCTTCGTACTTCCACGACTATTGATGAATAAATTGAAAGGTTCCACCAAAAAGAGAATTGTGTGGGTGGTATGCATCCAACTAGATCAGAGTTTTTTTTAGATCAACTAGATCAGAATTACACACCCATCTCTCACAATTATTAAAGAGAATTTGTACGTCGTCATTGGTACCCTTCCCATACACCTCGAGCTTTTCCCCTCACTGATTCCCAACTCCCACCGAACTTTTTTCACAAACAGATGTCGTACCCCACCCACTAGTTTTGGCCCTAATGATCTAGTTCGCCCGCTACATCGCCCCTCCTTTTGTCCTTCATTTGTTATGATGTACTAATGTGCGGTCCCAGCAGATCCACCTACATTTAAAATTTATATCTATACCTAATAATAAAAGGGTTATTGCTTTTGGTGGTACGTCATGAAAATTGCCCCCAAAGTTTTACAAAATATTACCCACCAATGCCACCTATAAGTGATAAAAATACAAAAGCGTTTCACAAAGGGGAAAACCCCGCCTGGGCCGACCCATGCAGTAAGGACCTCCTATATTGCGCTTTGCGCACTGGGAGAAGACACAGCGCGCTCGTTTGGGCCAACCCATGTCCAGGAGGCCTGTTTATTATTTTTCGTTTTTTATTTTATTTTTCCATTTTTTTATACTTTAAATATATTGGGACTTAAAAGTTCCGAAAATTTTAAAAAAATTGAAATAAAATGTTTAAAAAATCATAAAATATTTGTGGATTCACAAAATATTCACAGTTTTGTAAAAAAATGGTTGCTTATTAAAAATGATTGAAATTTTGAAAACAAATGTCCATGATTTTTTAAAATGTCTGTGTATTTATTTTTAATGAAATTGACCAAAAATTTACCAATTAAAAAAATGTCCATGAAGGGAAAACTATCCTAAATATTAAAAAAAACTGTGCATAACTTACAAAAAAATTTACTCATTCATAATTCAAAAAAGAACATGCATTTAAAAAACTGTTCTCTAAATAAACAAATGTTCGTTAAATAAAAAAATGTTTGTGAATTTGGAAAATTGTTGCACCAATTTTAAAAAAAATCATCCATTTACAAATTTTCCTCAATTCAAAACATTTTTTAAAAAATGTTCACAATTTTTAAAAAACATTTTAATATAGTATAAAATATTCATGAAGTGCAAAAATGTTTTGATTTTATAAAATGTTCAAAAATTTGTAAAAGTGCTCAGGAATTTGAAAATGTTCACGATTTGAAATATGTGCGCAAGTTTAAAAAAAGTTCATGATTTCAAAAATTGTTCATGATTTCACAAAATTGAGAGTGATGGTGTATCTTGGTGATGAAGCAAAATGTGGTCATGGCTATTGAAGATTATATTAAAAAATCTACCATGGCAACGCACGGGCCATTTTGCTAGTAAATAAATAAATCATCAACCAAAATTCTCCCCACAATCTACTTCCTTTCTTAAGATATGTACACAACAACCCTAGTTGATCCACTACCATAGCAACAAACCAATCATCAAACAAAACATCGCCACACACAGACTATGCATACAAGCCTCCGCCAACTAGGGAGGATGGCTGCTCGTTTCTAGGGTTTATGGGGTAAGGATTTTTAAAGGACTGTTGTTGTGGGTCTCAGCCGTTGGATTGTACTTTAATATTTGTGCCCGGGGTTGATGGGCTTTTTTCTTGCATCTTTCGTGGAAGGGACTGTGGTCCATGAACATTGATAGAAGTTTTGAGAGTTTCATTGATGTGTGTATGTCTATCAGATGTATGTCGAGAGATTCTCAAAAGAAAAATGTATGTTGAGAGTTAGCACGCCCCAACAATTAGGGTTTCTCACCTCCTGCCGGCGGGGCGGCGCAGGTCTGCCATGTCTTTCTCGCCTTAGGCCATGGAGGCGCGGTGGATCTGGGCCCTTGTCGAGGAGAGCCCCTGCTCCGTTTTTAGGTGTCTTTTTGTGTTCGTTTAGGGGGTTTGTGTCCTGTTCAGGAAGGCCGGCCGGTGGCGGCTCCCTGAAGATGGAATAAGATTCTCCCCGCTAGCCTCCGTCCCCACGGTGCATCTAGTGTCGTCTGAGGGTGCGTGCAGGTGTGTCTCCAGTGGATTTTGCGTTTTCGATCGGCGTTTGTATTTGTTGAATCTACTTGGACCCGATCTTTGTCCATCCATGTTCATGTGTTTACATGCTGATACTTTCCATCGACACGCATGTCTGGTGGTGACAGTTGTTATTCTGGTGCGTTGGTTCTATGAGGCCTTACCGCGACGACTTCACGATCGTCTACTACAACAAGGTTTGGTCGGCTTTGATAAGGGAAGGGCGATGAGGGCAGCGCACCTTCGACTTGTTCCAGTGCTTGTAGCCATCGCTAGGTGGCCTACTGAGTTGGATGTAGTTCGTGTTACTTCTGGTGTTCTTCGTACTTCCACGACTATTGATGAATAGATTGAAATGTTTTCCACCAAAAAGAGAATTGTGTGGGTGGTATGCATCCAACTAGATCATAATTTTTTTTAGATCAACTAGATCATAATTACGGACCCATCTCTCACAACTGTTAAAGAGAATTTGTACGTCGTCATTTGGTACCCCTTTCATACACCTCAAGTTTTTTTCCTAACTGATTCCCAACTGCCACCGAACTTTCTTTACAAACAGATGACGTACCCTACCCACTAGTTTTGGGCTTTTGGCCCTAATGATCTAGTTCGCCCGCTACATCGCCCCTCCCTTTGTCCTTCCTTTGTTATGATGCACTAATGTGCGGTCCCAGCAGATCCACCTACATTCAAAATCTATATCTACTAGTAGAACGCCCGTGCGTTGCTACGGGCTACAATACATACTTCAATATAGATGAATCAAACAAATGATTAAGGTTGTCTCCAGGGTCGAAGCTCATTTCTTCCTCATACGTTTGGGCATGTCCAGGCATCAAACGGGCGCCCGATAGGCTCCCAAAATTCAACAGTCTGACAGTTCAGGCTCCCCAGATCCAGACCATATGTAGAGGAGAAATGTGGTTGTCCAGACTATTCACCATGTTATCTCAAACATGCGGGCCCAATAGAAAAACCCCATCCAACGACACACCCTTGCCTTTTCCTGCCACACTCTCCCCTTCCCACTTGATTTTCGGCATAGTGAAACATTTCTAGCTGGAGCCCTGACCTTTAAACTGAATGACGCCCACCTCACGTTATCCATTGCGCTCTATGTTCTTCAACCTTTAAAACCCGATGACACCCACCTCACGTTGTCCATTACTCTTTGAAATCCTGGAAGAACAAGAAACCTTGCAAATTTGGAATCGAGAGTAAAGAACATAACAAAAGAGTTCAAAAATATAAAGGAGAAAATTCAATAGTCCGTACAAAAATAGGTCTCTATATCATAAACTCTATATATCCAAATCGCTAGGGAGATCCACCGCTTGACTACTCCTGCAAGGACGTCTGGCATGCTACACCTCTTACTTCTAAACACAAGAACTCAACATATGTATGTGCTGAATGAAAATATCCTCATGAAAAGTTAAAATATTCTATCAAGGTTTACCTTTTACTACATCCTCCTTAAATGTCAGTCCTTGCATAGAATATTCGCCTTCTAACAACATATTGTATCATGCAAAAATCACATTCTTCATGAGAGACGCCCCTCACAATAGAAAATCCATGTCATAGCAGAAATTACAAGTTGCCTTGATGAGAATATACTAATGGTCAAATCGGGCATCACCTTCATCACAGTTCAAGCCTTTACCATCATTCTCATATTGTGCAGCATCTCCTATGGTTCTGCTTTCAGCTACCCGTTCACTCCTTCCACGCAATGCAACCATAACCATATGCAGCATGATCCTTTGACTGGTCCATAGACCTCGGTTACACTGCAAGAAAACAATGTTGATATTTCTGAATTCCACATAAGTGCTAAAAAGTTAGGAAGGCGGAATGGAAGTTTTCTAGGCTTTTACTCATTGCATTTATGCAACTTCTTTTTCTACAGAATGTAGGATACACACTCAGATATAAGATGTTAATGCACTTCCAAGATCTATTTATGTATCGGAGGCAGGAAATGTAGAACTTTGATATTCTGTATTGCAAATGACAATAAAAAAATAAGCCAGGATGAATCAACTAAAATAATTGGACAGAATCATCTTCATTATTGTTCAAAGGAGAGAAAAAAATAGAAAGGCTTTAATCAAAATTTGGTAGTCAACAACCATTGCACAAATTTCAGTTTTACAAAGTACAATAGTTCATTTTGCATAAAGCAAGATGGCAACATTCTAGAAACAAAGATGTGTTCGTGTTCATCTAAAGTACAGTTGACATAATTTTTTCAGCTTGCAACTGTTGGAAATATGCCCTAGAGGCAATAATAAAAGCATTATTATTATATTTCCTTGTTCATGATAATTGTCTTTTATTCATGCTATAACTGTATTATCCGGAAATCGTAATACACGTGTGAATACATAGACTACAATACGTCCCTAGTAAGCCTCTAGTTGACTAGCTCGTTGGTCAACAGATAGTCATGGTTTCCTGACTATGGACATCGGATGTCATTGACAACGGGATCACGTCATTAGGAGAATGACGTGATGGACAAGACCCAAT
>LR880972.1:95540070-95550858 GCA_904067115.1 Aegilops sharonensis | reverse complement strand
AAAAAATGAACATGCATTTCAAAAAATGTTTGCTAAATAAACAAATGTTCGTTAAATAAAAAATGTTCCTTAACTAAAAAAATGTTTGTGAATTTGGAAAATTGTTCCACCAACTTTCAAAAAAAATGTTCATCCATTTACAAATGTTTCTCTATTCAAAACAATTGTTTAAAAAATGTTCACCATTTTATAAAATAGTATAAAATGTTCATGAAGTCCAAAAATATTTGATTTTAGAAAATGTTCAAAGATTTGTAAAAGTGGTCAGGAATTTAAAAAATGTTCACGATTTGCGAGTTTTAAAAAATGTTCATGATTTCACAAAATTGAGAGTGTTGGTGTATCTTGGTGATGAAGCAAAATGTGGTCACGGCTATTGAAGAGTATAAAAAAAGTTCTACCATGACAACGCACGGGCCCTTTTGCTAGTAAATAAATAAATCATCAACCAAAATTCTCCCCACTATCTACTTCCTTTCTTAAGGTATGTACACAACAACCCTAGTTGATCCACTACCATACGCAACAAACTAATCATCAAACAAAACATCGCCACACACAGACTATACAAGCCTCCGGCAACTAGGGTTGTAAGTTCAAGCCTCTGGCGAGGATCTTCAATAGATTCTCAGCCTCTACACAGACATATTGACCTTTAGTGTGGCGACCTGCTTCCCACCACTGAAGTTCCTTCGGTCACCGCTCATGTTTCTTTTTCCAATCCTAAATAGTCCACACCAAGAGAACAAAAGGTTGTCGCAAGTACCCTATTGGCAGAAAAGGTATGCAATGTTTTCAGTTTTGGACCAAGTGGACATGATATGTCCGTTCTATACGGATCAGTTTCAGTTTCACGACAAACATTATTGTACACGAACTATAGATCCTCGCATCAACTATTTTGGACCCATGATGATTTCTTATTTTTGAAGCTGCAATAGCTATGATCCGGATTATAGCAAATTTAGACATGACATCTACTAGGTAGAGAATATATATAAAACAACATCAATAATCAAGTGAAACAAGTTTAGGCCTCGTTTGATTCAAAGGATTTTCATAGGAACTTTAGAGAGAAATATATAATACAACATAAACAATCAAGTGAATAAAGTTTGGGCCTCATTCAATTCAAAGGATTTTCATAGGAACTTTGGAGGATTAGAATTCTTAGAAAGTTTTCCTATGTTAGTTGTTTGATTCACATGATTGAATCCTATAGGTTTTTTCCTAAGGATTCCTTTGTACTACTTCATGTAGGTTTTCTAACATCCACTCAAACCTCTTTGAAAGAATCCTTTGTTTTTCCGTGATACAATCAAAGAAACCAAACTCCTGTAGGATTGAGATGGGCAAGGCATGGCAATCCTATGTTTTTCCTATTCCCGCGTTTTTAGAATCTTGTGAATCAAAGAGGCCTCATAGTACCTTGTCTCTGCACATCCCTTAGCTGCCCTTTATTTCATTGCAATAATCTTACGCATTTGTCATAGAATAGTAGGTTCATCAATAAAGATAGGGGAAATGCCAGTTTGGTGGAAAGGAAGGTTAGTTCACTGCAAGTTTGTTGCACAAGTTTCTTTTCTTTACTTTGAGATATACGTGTCTTTGTAGGTTAGAAAAAGTTTATTCATTTGAGATGGTATCATCTACATGTAATAGACAACTCTGGCAGACCATGACACTTGAAGGGCTGGAGGCAACAAATATATATTGAAGCCCTCCTGGTCATATCTCTGATGTTGATAAAATTTTGCAAAGGAGTCCAATTTTAGAGGTAAGTATGAGAAAGTTGCACTTCATGGCTTAATGTTATGTACATTCCATGTTGGCCTAGGGGCATACGCCTATTTGTGCTATCACTTCTTCTTCGGTACAACCCCACTAAACACATCAATAGTGAAGATCTCTCCATACCCCTTCATAATAAAGTGTAGGATGGTTTTTCTCAAAAATACGTCGCCCGCCGATATGGAGGAAGCGCTTCGCCTACAGTAATGGGCTGGCCCATTAGCGCACCCACAATTGAAAGAAAAATGTGAGCACACACATAATTGAAAAAAAAGATGAAGTACACAGAGATCAAACCTGGTCTCCAAGGTGCTCGGCAGTAGTGCTAGCCACTCGGCCACTCATCAATTCTTAATGAATAGCGGGGCGCAAGCTACTTGGGGCAAAACAAGCCAGTTTCCCATTGTTTTTTTTTTTTGGATTTTTTGTTTTTCTTTCTTAAATCGGGGTTTGTTATTTTGTATTCCGATTTATTTTTTTCTTTTTTCCAGATGCATGAACTTTAAAAAAAATCATGAGCTTTTTTGCAATTTTCTAAATCTTTTTCAACTTCTCAAACTTGTTTTGCAACTGTTTTTAGTTAACATTTTTAGAAAATCTACAAAAAAAGGTTAAAATTGCAAATCTGCGAATGCTTGGGCCGGCCCAATGGGAGCGATGCCGTCACCTAATTGGGCCAAGATCTAAGCATTTTTTATTTTCTAATTTTTTATTTTTTCTTTGATATTTTTGTGAATTCATTTTTCTCCATTTTGATTTTTTGAAACTTCTTCAAAAACTTGGAATATTGTTTGGAATACCCAAATTGTTTCTTGTTTTAAAATATTGTTTACAATTTTAGAAAGTATTTTATAATTTAAAAAAAGTTCCAACTTTTAAATTTTATATTCACAAATTTAAGAAATATTTATGTTTCAAAAAAAGTTGACATTTCTTAAAGTGTGTGGTTTGCAATTTGTGTTCAAAATATTTGTCTATTGTTGGGAACTTTTTAGCATTTTCTTTTAAAATGTTCAAGTTTGTAAAATTTTCATACACAATTTGAAATTAAAAAATTGTTGACAAATCTCAAGAAATGGTTAAGACATGTGAAAATGTTCATGTTGATTGATAATGACAAAAGTTGCAAATAACAAAAGCATTCAAATTAGGAAAAACTACATGCCCGCAGATGCACCCGTCTGGCATACTCCTCTTAACCGGTGGTTTTTTGAACTATGGATAGCTAACCCTTTTCAAGCGGGTGGTCATGCTCATGTTAGGCACTCATACCATGTTTCAACAAATTCCGACACCGTCTACAAATTGCGACATGTTCAGACATTTATCGGCCTTTTTCACTGTAAACTTCAGAAAATGCAAAACTTGTTCAAAATGAAGACAACTTGCCATGGTGCCTTGAATTGATCATACAAGGTCGTGAAAAAATTGGGGCCATTTCAAGGATCTCAGGAAACAACATGCTCTCAGACAGAGCCTTCTGGTATACCCAAGCACCCTCCGTTCAACATGGTCTATGTTTGGACATCCTTCAGATGACCCCAACTTTTTGCAAGCAGGTGGGTATGTCAATGGTTGACAACCATGTCAGGTTTGATAAATTTCCGACACCGTATGCAAGTTGCGACACGTCTTGCCACTTATTCATCTTTTTTGACCGAGAAAACTTCAGAAAATGCAAAGCTTGTCGAAAACCAAAAAAACTTGACATGGTGCCTTGAATTGGTCATAACAGGACATGGAAAAAAGGGGCCATTTAAAGGATGTTGAAAAACAATGTGCTCTTAGACAGACCCTTCTCACCTACCCGAACACCCTTCGTTGAACATGGTATATTTTTGAACATTCTTGAAATGACCCAAAATTTTGCAAGAAGGTGGGAATGACCATGGTAAACATCCATGTCAGGTTTGAAGGACTTCTGACACAATATGCATGTTGCGACACATCCGACCATTTATCAGCCTTTTTCACCAAGAAAACTTCAGAAAAATGCAAAACTTGTCTAAAATACAAATGATTTAGCGTGGTGCCTCGAATTGATCATACAAGGACATGAATTTCTTTTGGACCATTTAATGGATGTGGAGAAACTCTAAAAAATGTAAAACTTCAGCCCATGCTAGGCATCCATGCCTAGTTTGAACGACTTTTGACACCATATGCACGTTACGACACGTCCGATCATGTATGGGCGTTTTTTCACCGAGAAAACTCTAAAAAATTCAAAACTTGTCAACAATCTAAAACCTTGGCATGATGCCTTGAATTGGTCATACAAGCTGGTAGAAAATTGTTGGGGCCATTGGACAGATTTCTTTCAACAGACTCTTCTGTCCTACCCGAACACTCTCCATTGAACATGGTGTGTTTTAGACATCCTTGAAACGATCCCAACTTTTCCAAGAAAATGGGAATGCCCAATGCAGGCATCCATGTCAAATTGAACAATTTTTGACATTGTATGCAAGGTTTGACATGTCCAGCCATTTATGTGCCTTTTTTGACCGAGGAAACTCCAGAAAATGCAAAGCTCGTCGAAAACCAAAACAACTTGACATGGTGCCTTGAATTAGTCATACAAGGACATGGAAAAAAATTGGACACATTTCAAGGATGTCAAAAAATAATGTGCTCTCAGACGGACCCTTCTGGCCCATCCGAACATCTTCCGTTACACATGGTTTATTTTTGGACATCCTTAAAATGACCCCAACTTTTGTAAGCAGGTGGTCATGCCCATGGTAGGCATCCATGTTAGGTTTGAACGACTTCCGGCACCGTATGCATGTTGCGACACGTCTAGCCATTTATCGGCCTTTTTTAACAGAGAAAATTCCAGAAAATGCAAAACTTGCCGAAAAACCGAAACAAGTTGGAATGATTACTTGAATTTTTCATGCAAGGCAATGGAAAAGATTGGAGTAATTTCAAGGATGTTAAAAAACAACATGCTCTTAGACGGAGCCTTCTAGCCACTCGGATATCCTTCGTTGAATATGGTCTATTTTTGGTCAATCTTGAATTGATAGAATTTTTACAAGCAGGTGGACATGCCCACGGTAAGCATTCATGTTCGGTTTCAATAATTTTCAACACCGTATGCAAATTGTGATATGACCGACTATTTATCGCTCTTTTTTGCCCGAGAAAACACTAGAAAATGCAAAAAAAAAAATTGAAAACCAAAACACCTTGGCATGATGCCTTGAATTGGTCATACAAGCCTATGTAAAAAATTTGAGGTCATTTGACGAATGTCGAGAAACAACGTGATCACAAACAGAGCATTCTAGCCTGCCCCGACACCCTAAGTTGAACATGGCCTTTTTTGGGCATTCTTAAAATGACTCTAAATTTTGTTTGTATTTTTATGGATTTGTTTTGAAATTCCAAATTTGTTAATGTTTTTTAAATCGTGTTCAAAATTTTGTTTTCTCTTTTTTAAAATGTTAGTACTTTGACATTCTGAGCAATTTTGAAAGATGCGAACATTTTTGTATAATATCTTAAATTGTGAATATTTGTATTTAATGAAGAAATTTTGAAAACATAAAGTTTTTTTTTAAATTTAGAACAAATGTTTAAAGTCCAAGAATTTTTTGAAAATGAAAAGAGAAATGAAAAAGGATAAATGAAAAAGAAACAAAAAATGTACCGACCAAAAAAAGTAATGGTGGGAAAAGACCGGTTCGCCATAGTAAACCGGTCGTCGAGGGACAATTGGCCGGCCCAGTCGGGCGGCCTCTTTTGCGTGACGCCGTCTTTGCCGCTTGCTGATGTCCTGCAAGTGCATAGAGCTGTTGTAGCACTTTCGTGATAAGTGTCGAATCCCACAGGGAGCGAATAGGAAGGCACCACAAACCCCAACTACGTTGTCACTTAGCGCAGCCACTGTACAGAGCCAAATTGGAGTTTGGAAATAGTCTACTCTATAAGTTGTTAGGGGAACTAGATAAAAAGGGTAATTAACTAAACTACTAACAAGAGAGTAAAAACAGTGTCGGAGTAATGGGCCACGGGTAGGCAAACCCGAGGCCCAAAACCTTTCAAGACATCGGGGCTGACTGCGCCCCTCAAGACGACGAGACGAAGAGCCGCCTTCTGGAAGCCGACTGAAGGAGTAGCCGGCTTCCCATAGGCGGCCGAATCTTGGATGCAAGACCGAGTCAAGCCGACTCCCGCCGGGCGGCTTCCAGAGAAGCCGGCCTCAGTGATTCGGCCCGCAACCCCTGCAAAAGCCTGTGCCCTCGTCAGGGGGACGAGACGGGGAGTGGCTGCAGTATGGCCCATCCCCTCCTCCAGATCAGGCAAATATGGCCACATTGCACCGTACCGGCGGAGATCTCCGTCCGGCGCGGCACTGTTGCCACGGCTTCCCTGACATCACCCTGCATGGGCGGAGTCATGTTCCCACGACGGCCTGTTTGTACGGACCAAGGACGATGGGCCCCGCCAGTCAGCGAGAGTCTAAAAGACGGTGAAGAGCCCTACCAGTCGGACCCGATGGAGGTCGGCCCCTAGGAGTCGGCCGGCCCCTTCCTCGGGACCCACGCGCCATCAACCAGACAAGATAGGGAGTGGCTATAGTAATCGCCCGCCAGGCGGCGGGGCTGTAGCCATGACCTCCCGACCAAGCCTGCGTCATTAGAGACGCGGCTATAGTGATCAGCCGCCGGCAAGCCCGGGAGCGGCGGGTACGGCCTGTCGGCCTGTACCCTACCGGTCGGCAGGCCCCACAGTCGGCAGAGAAGCCGGCAAAAGAAGAGACTGACGGCCGGGCCCTACACCCAGCCGGATTACCAATGTACCCCTGGGGGGTAGGCCTATATAAACCCCCCAGGGCACCCATGCAAAGGGTTCCGGACCTGAGATAGTTAGACCAGATCATAGAGGAAAGGGAAGAGCTAGCCTTGCCTTCTCCTACCTCTAGCATACAGCTCGAGGAGCGCTTGTGTATTCACTTGAGCCTTAGTAATCACGCGGAGACCCCGCAGAGCAGGAGTAGGGGTGTTATCTCCTAGGAGAGCCCCGAACCTGGGTAAAGCACGTCGACGTTCATGTCTATGCCTCATCCCTCAGGTCTACGCCTTATCTCCCACCATGATAAGCCATCCTTTGGCATATGTCGCACCCAACCCCCGACATTTGGCGCCCACCGTGGGGCGAGGTGCACCGTCGTCCAGAGACATGTTCTGGACGGGAACCCTTTTCCTCCCTAGCGAGCGCAGCCAGCCCGGCACGCCAGACGACATCTGTGTCGACGCGCTGCATGGCGCGGAATTGGCCTGCGCGGCAAGCTGCCTCGCTGATCTCGTTAGCGGAGTCCGCCTCTCCGACGAGCCCGCATCCGACGCGGGCACCGATGGCCCCGAGAGCCTCCTCGATCAGCTCCACGTCTCCAGCGAGCCTGCTGCGGACTTGGAGTCTGTAGGCTCCACCGACCCGATGTTGGTTGACTCCGACACCGCGTCGCTCGATGCGTTCCCCACCAACGGTCTACGACGAGCCGCTCCCTCGCGTGGAGAGCGGCGGAAGCACCGTCACGGAGGTGCTGGTCATCGGGCACGGCGAGCACTCCGGTGGAGGTGCTCGCGACCCGCTCGACGCGGCGCTGCAAGACCTGTCAGGGCCCATTCCCGAAGATGCCGACACCGAGACGTTGGAGGCACGCCGCCTCCAGCTTGTCGAAGAAGCCAAGAAGCTGGCGGCATGAGACGCCTGTCGGAAGCCTACCAGCGCGAAATGGATCGCGCTGTGGGCGGCACGCCGGCTCCCACTGGGCCCAGCCGCCTTGGCACGGTCCAGCAGCGCGACGTGGCCATCGCCAACCTATTTGGGGCAGATCGCCCCCTCTACGCGACGCATGTGGATAACATCCGGGCCGCCCAGGCGACGGCGGAAGAGGTGGACAAATTCGAGGGCGAGGAGCGTCGCCAGATGGCGGAGCGCGTCCAGCGACTCCTCGACGCGGCCGCCGAGCAGCACGAAGCCGGCTGCCGCACCGAGGTGCCGCACCGGCGAAACGACGATCTGCCTCACCGCCGAGATCAAGGTGCGACCTGTTGGACACCGACTGGTGGCATCCGTGCAAGAAAATACAAGGGGCCGGCTGCCAGCCGCAGCCGGACTAGGCTCTCCATAGAGCGCGACCAAGACGGCCGCCCAAGAGCAGTGGAACGGAGGGATGACTGTCCGCCTTCTCCCCCTCGCAGGGAAAGGCACGTTTCCTCGCCGCCTGTTGATCACCCATCACTCGGCGACCGCCTTGGCCGCCGAGAAGGAATCAAAGAAAACGATGCCCGTCACCGGATCGACCGCCTCAACCGATCCCTGGCGCTAGAAGAAGAAGATGAGTTGGGTCCGCCTTGTTTCGGTCCCCGCATACGAGACGGGCCCTTCCCCAAAGGGTTCACACTCCCAAGAGACACACCCAAATACACCGGCTCCGTGAAGCCGGAGGACTGGCTGGTCGACTACTCCACAGCCGTCAGCTTAGCAAACGGCAACAAACGAGTCGCCATGAAATACTTCCGCTCATGCTCCAAGGCACGGCCTGGACATGGCTGAACAGCCTGAAGCCCCGAAGCATCAACAGTTGGGTCGACTTCACCGACGCCTTCGTCCGCAACTTCACCAGCACGTACAAGCGGCCACCCAAGCCCCGCCAGCTGTCCTTGTGCGTACAAGGCCCCGATGAGTCGACTCACGACTACCTCACGCGCTGGGCCGAGCTCCGCAACTCTAGCGAGGGCGTGCACGAGGTGCAAGCCATCGAGTACTTCACCGCCGGATGCCGAGAGGGCACCCTCCTCAAGCACAAGCTCCTCTGTGACGAGCCGGAAACCTTCGACGAGCTGCTGATCATAGCAGACAAATACGCCACGGCCGACTCCTCCATGAAGGCGGAGATCCAAGTAAATGCATCTGGCAAGGTAGCCCCTCAGGCTCCTAGAACTCTGGCTGGAGACGCCAGTCGGCGTCAACAGAAGAACGACCACAAGCGCAAGGCCCCGCAGCCGGCTTCCACTAGCCGACAGGTGGCGACAGTCGAAGACCAGTGGCCAGAAGGGCAGGCTCCTTCCAAGCGGCAGAAAGGCGGCAAGCCCAATTGGCTGCCGGCTTTCTCATATGAGCAGACCCTGGATGCACCATGCAAATTCTATAGCGGCGCGAAGCCGTCAAACCACACCACTCGGAAGTGTCATTGGCTCACCAGGATCGCCATGAGAGACGGCCTCCTGCCTCCCCCGCCTGCTGGGCAACAGCCTCCTCCTCCGCCCCAACAGCCGGCGGCCAGACCGGTCGGAGCCATACATGACGAGTTTCCAGAAGAGCATGGAGCATACGTCATATTCACCAGTGTGGCCGATGACCGGCGCAGCAGGCGGCGGAAGCAGCAAGAAGTGAACGCAGTAGCAACTAAGGTCCCAGAGTTCATGCATTGTTCGGAGAAACCCATCAGCTGGAGCAGAGCCGATCACCCAGAGGTGATGCCCAAACCCGGCTCCTATGCTCTGGTTTTGGATGCCACCTTTGCCACGGACAGGCGAGCTACTCGTTTCTCCTGGGTTCTGATAGACGGCGGCAGCAGCATCAACATCCTGTACAAGGATACTATGGAGAAGTTAGGAATCAAGCAAAGACAGCTTCAGCCCAGCCGGACTGTCTTCCACGACATAGTTCCTGGTCTTTCTTGCTCACCAATCGGCAAGATCCAGATAGACGTCCTCTTCGGGGACAAAGATCACTTTCGTCGAAAGCAGGTCTGGTTTGAGGTGGTGGACCTTGAAAGCCCCTACCATGCGCTGCTTGGCCGGCCTGCTCTGGCCAAGTTCATGGCAGTCCCCCACTACGCCTACCTCAAGATGAAGATGCCGAGTTCCAAGGGGATTCTGACCATAGCCGGCGACTACAAGAAGTCGTCCGCCTGCACAGCGGAGAGCAGTCGGTCGGCCGAGTCCCTCGTGATCGCAACTGAGAAGCGACTCCTTGACCGGGTTGTGGCGATGGCTGGAAAGCGGCCGGAGATGTCGCCCAACCCCAAGGAGTCGGAAGCTGAGGGCTCGTTCAAGCCGGCCAAAGAGACAAAGAAGATACCCTTGGACCCATAGCACCCGGAGAGGTACGCTGTCATAGGTACGGGCCTCGACAGCAACTAGGAAGGCGAGCTCGTCAATTTCCTCCGTGAGAATCGGGACATCTTTGCATGGTCCCCCAAAGACATGCCAGGTGTTCCGACGGATTTCGCCGAGCACAAGTTACACATCCGGCTCGATGCCAAGCCCGTCAGGAAGCCCTTGCGCCGCCTGTCAGAAGAGAAGAGAAGAGTCGTTGGAGAAGAGATAGCCCGACTGTTGGCAGCCGGCTTCATCATGGAAGTGTTCTTTCCAGAGTGGCTGGCCAACCCAGTCCTCGTACTGAAGAAAAACAAGCAGTGGCGTATGTGTATCGATTACACTAGCCTCAACAAAGCATGCCCGAAAGACCCGTTTGCTTTGCCTAGAATTGACCAAGTGATAGACTCCACAGTCGGATGCGAGCTGTTGAGCTTTTTGGATGCATATTCATGATACCACCAAATCAAGCTGAATCCGGCTGACAGACTGAAGACCGCCTTCATCACACCATTCGGAGCCTTCTGTTACTTGACCATGACATTTGGCTTGAGGAATGCCAGCGCCGCCTTTCAACGCTGCATGCAGAAGTGCCTCCTCAAACAACTCGGCAGGAACGCCCACGTTTACGTGGACGATGTGGTGGTGAAGACGGAGAAGCGCAGAATGCTGCTAGAAGACCTCAAAGAGACCTTTGAGAATCCGCGCCATTTTCAAATCAAGCTCAACCCAGAGAAGTGAGTCTTCGGAGTACTAGCCGGCCAGCTTCTTGGATTCCTAGTCTCTGAACGCGGCATAGAGTGCAACCCTGTGAAGATCAAGGCCATCGAGAGGATGGAAGTACCCCGCCGACTGTTGGATGTGCAGAAGTTCACTGGCT
>LR880972.1:95485528-95521307 GCA_904067115.1 Aegilops sharonensis | reverse complement strand
CGAACACCTACGGGACCTGGGTCCCTTTCGGTTCGGTGGGGGGCGGAGATTGCACGAAGAGCAGATCGAGGCGAAACACACGAGTAGTTTACCCAGCTTCGGAGCTCTCCAGAGAGATAATACTCCTACTGCTGCTTGTCTGATTATGTTGCGTTCTTGCTAGGGAGCACAGAGAGCTACAAGACCTAGCGTGTGTGTGTAGTTTCGAATGAGTCGAACCGAACCAAGCCCGAACCCCCTCTACGTTGCACATGTGCCTCCTTTTATAGGCTCAAGGGGTCACCACAGGTGGCAACGTAGACAAGGGCAAAATGGGAAAATGAGTTGCGGTTGGTACAGCTACTTTGTACAGTGTATTCTACCTAACTCTGACGGCAAGGGACAAAAGCATTAAATGCCCGTCCATGTCGCCTAAACAGTGCAGAAAGGGACCGTCAGGGGCGCCACCGCTTGCCACGATGGCACTCCTGTCAGCGCCGCTTACCGCTGCTCTCCGCTGGCTGCACAGCCTCTTGACACGCACGCCTGGAATGGCCCCATGGCGACACGTTGGTGGATGAGCTGGAGCGGAGATGAAGAGAGGTTGCCTGCCGCGGCAAGCGCCTTGCCGCGGCTGAATCCTTGTCGCGCCCGGAAGCTTGTCGCTCACCGAGCCTTCCCGGCAAGTTCCTCTTGCCGGGGTCTTGTCTTCTGCGTGCCTCGAGTGGCCTTCCCGGCAAGCTCCTCTTGCCGGGGCCTCATCTCCTTGGCTTAAATACTTTGTTCTTGAATGGCTCCAAAGGAACCATGGAGGACCTTGGCGGTCACTAGGCAAGCCCTGCCGCGGGGTGCTGCGACTGCCCGTGCACGAGTTCGGGATACTAGGGTACCCCTACTCTAGTACACCGACAGGAGCCCCCGGGCCTGGGCCACACACGGTGCCGAGCGCTGTTGGGCCAGGCCCAAAGCAGTGCACGGGCACGCGCGGCCTAGATCACGCCGTAACTAGCTCCGGACCCACCACGTCCCCCACGAACAGCACGCATCGAACGTGGCGTCATGGGAGAGATCGTGGGGGGCTTTCTTTAATTGGAAAAGCGGAACATCCGCCCCCTCTCCCTCCTTATAAACAGGGGAATCAGGGGCAGGTCGCCCACCTTGCCATTTGCTGTCCCATCTCGAAAACCACCGCCGCTCCCCCCTTCTTCTCTAGTCTGAAGAGAGCAGCGCTCCGCCCCCCATCGCCACCAGTGCCATCAACGCCGTCGGTCTCCTCCACCACCTCCGCCATGGCTCCGAAAGCCGACAAGGGGAAGGGCGTGAAGTCGGCCGAGGCGCAGCATCTCGCGGCGCTGCGAAAGGAGCGGACCGTCTTCCCCCCCAGCTCGACGCAAAGGAGCTGAGGGAGGGATACTACCTCTTCTAGTCGACGGAGACGCGGGCGCATCCGCGCACGAAGGTACTCTCCGCTGCATCAGAGTTGGGTCCGAGCGGGTACCCCTTCTTCGCGCTCTTCTTCTATTGCGGGCTCTGCCCGCCCTTCTCTGAATTCTTCTGTGACATCATGAATACCTACGGGCTTCGCCTCCTTGATTTCACCCCCAACGCTGTCCTGACCATGGCAGTTTTCGCACACCTTTGCGAAAACTTTGTCGGAGTCCACCCAAACGTAGCCCTCTTCCGCCACTTCTTCATGCCCCGCGTTGAGAGAGGAGAGCCACTTGCCGGAGGGATTGCTTGGATCTCCAGGATCGGCAAGAAAGAAACCTATCTGGAAGGAGAGCTTCGCAGCAAGTGGGAGGAGTGGAGAGCCGATTGGTGTTGGATCGTTGAGGAGAACCCGCAACCCTTCACTGCCCAGCGCCAAACTCCCATAGTGCGCGGCAACGATTGGAGCAACTTGGCGCCGGAGGATGCTAGGTTGAAGATAGCTGTGACCCGGATCTTGCGCCTCAGGCTTGCCGGACTCACTGTAGGCGCAGTTGGCGCGGATTTCCTTCGCCGCCGCATCGCCCCCTTGCAGGAGAGGAGGAGACCTGCTTGGGAGTTCCAAAATGCGGCGGACATCATGAGGCTGCGCCCGCGCCTCAACTGGAATTTCACTGTCTTGGAGTTGGATGCGATGCTGCTGGAGCTGTTCAAGCACGACGCCGATCACCCCGAGTGGTTTAGGTTGCCGAGGGGAGTCGTCCCATTGTGCAACAACTCTTCGCTCGACCGCATCCGTGCAATGATGCCGTTGTGCGACTCACATGGGATCGTTCCAACCTGGCAAGAGCCTGCGGACGATGTTGTGCGGCAGTTCTTCGATAGCTTGGAAGAAGTGCCGATCCGCGCCGACGAGCAGAAGTGGCTCACCCGCGACACCACCGACGCCGAGATGCAGCGCATCGCCACCAGGCCGGAGGAGGCGGCAGCAGCTGCTGCCGCTGGTGAATTCGGATTCACCGTGGAGGAGGCAGAGGCAGCAGAGGCGGCAAGCCTTGCCGATCGAGAGGAGCTTGCCGTCGAGGAGGAGCAGGCCGAGCCCGAAGTTGAGCCGAGCGAGTCTGCTGAGGGCGCCTCCTCCACACCTTCAAGTAGCTTGCCGCGAGCGGAGCCCGCAGCTCCACCAAGAAGGTGTCTCCGCAAGGCCGGGGAAGTGACGGGGTGGCAGACGGGCCAACAGCCGCAGCGCCGTGCGACGCGCTCCACCGCGGCAAGCACTGTTGCCGCGGGAGCACCCCACACCGCTGCAACAACTGAGGCGGGATCTTCTCAGGCCACCACTGCCACCCCCGCCAAGCGGTCAAGGGAACCTACTCCTCCGCCCCTTCGCACCGGAGGCGAGCCGGAATTTGACCTCTCCGCGCTCAGCTCCGACAAGGAAGAAGAAGAAGAGTAAGCTTCTATGCTGTGCTTGTATTTCTTCAATTTGGTTGCTTTGTCTTGTATCTGATTTGCTTCATTCTGAACCTTTTCCTTTTCAGGACGCTGGTCCAGAGAGCGTCGAAGAGAGCCAAGACCCCGGTGGTTGTCATCGAAGATGATCCCCCCGTGGCAACAGGAGGCGCGTCTGAGACCCCCTTGCCGGACCTGGCAACCCTTCCTCAAAGCAGCCCCCAGCACAGCCCCCAGCGTAAGTATATGGTTTACTTCTTACGGTTAGGTGTGCATGGGTGCTCCTTCTTTGCTGATATCTGACTTGCTGATTTGTGTAGGAGCAGAGCAGCCTCATCAGGAGGGCCCGGGAGCCGCTCCCGAAATACCATCTGCTTCGACTACGCCGCCAAGGGAGAATTCTCCGGCAAGGGAGCGCTCTCCGGCAAGGGAGACTTCTCCGCCAAGGGACATCACCAGTGATCCTCCGGTGGTCGAGACCATGGCTGCAGATCCCATTGCAGGTAATCCTCTTGCGTGACAATTTCCCCTGGGTTCTTTTTCTTCTGTTCTTCTTTTCGAACATTTGCTTGACTGTTCTTTCTTTTTCTGACCGTCAGATCCATCTGCCGCAGAGCCGATGGAGACTGAGGTCGCCGGCGAGGAGGACGCGCGCGACAACACTGACGACGTCGCCAGCATGGAGGAAGAGGCTGGCGCCGATGGGTCCGCCGGCGAGGAGGCCGCCAAGGCTGCCGCTGCAAAGGCTAGCGAGGGGTCTGGCGATCGTACTGACGACCCTGAGGCCGCAGGAGCGCCAGGCACTACGCCGACCGCCGATCCCTCCGCCACCGGTGCAGCGTCAGGCTCCGAAGAGCCCCAGCCCGGCACTTATCTGAAAGCCGGCGACGGCGTCTTCATCAAGCTCCCCTGGGCCTCGAGCTCCAAGGCGCCGGTCGAAGGGGAGACCTTTGACGAAGAGCTGCTCGCCTCCGCTGGGCTGTCGCTGGTTGACACGCCAAGCAGCAGCAGCGGCGAATCTGAGGAGGAGCAGCTGCTGAAGAAGCTGCTGTCGCTCTACCGCGCCCGACAAGCCAAGTTGGAGTCCCGGGAAGCACTTGTCGCGAGGGCGGGAGCAGATATGGAGAAGCGCGCAGAGAGCTCCGGGGCGCCAACCAAGAAGCTCTCCGGAACATAGCAGAGGAGCGGGAGCGACTTGCTGAAGAGCGCACAACCTTCATCCTTGAGAAGGCTGAGGTCGAGGAGCAGCAACGGCTTACTGCCGAGAAGCTATCTGCGCAAGAAGGTGACTTGGCGCAGCGGAAGATCAATCTTGACAGCCATGAGGAAGAGCTTGCCGCGCGCGAGCAATCAATTGGCGGAGCCCTCCAGGAAGCAAAAGATGCTGCCGCAGCTGCCGAGGCCGCCAAGAAGGAGTTAGAGACTAAGGTGACGCAGCTGGAGGCCAACCTCCAGAAGAGCGGCGAGGAGCTTGCTGCGCTGAAGCACGAGCGCAAGAAGGACGCCTACACTCTTGGCGAGTTACAGGGCCGTCTCGCTGAAAGGATCAAAGAGCTCGACGCCGCCAAGGACTCCAAGGCGGATCTTGAGCTGAAGCTGACCACCCTGATGGAGACGTTGGACGGCGCCAAGGAGCGGGAGGTGGCCCTGCTGGAGACGATCAAGACCAACAAGGAGCTGCTGACGAGTGCCACGACCGCCCAGAACACCTTCAGGGAGAACGTGATGCACTGGACGGAGGGTCTTGTGGATACTGCCGCCGCCATCGACAAGGAGCTGATGGAGCTGGGGATGGTGGATCTCGGGTACTCCTCCAACGAGCGCCTCCAACCCAGCGCCAAGCTTAGCCTGTTCCTCAAGGGCGTGGTGACGGCTCTCCAGCGACTCCGGGAAGAGATCCCGAAGCAGCTGGCCAAGGAATCGCGCCAGATCTGCGCAGGAGCTCTCCAGAAGGTGTTGATGAAGGTGGCCTTCCGGAATCCAGGCCTCAACCTCAACGGCGTCCTCCGATCCTTGCCGCCAGATGCCGATGTGGAGGCGCTCAAAGCCCTTGTCGCACCCATTGTGGACAAGGTGGGCAAGATCAAGCGGGTTGATGGCGACCGCGTAGACTAGGCCGCCAATTTTATCTTTCCCTTGTCGCTGCTGATCATGTTTAGGAGAACAATTTATTAGATCTGCGACAAGCTATTTTTGTAATATAACTCTATCTTAGGCAATGGTTGCAATGTTATTTCCTTTACTTGATTCCTTCCTTTGTATGTTTGTGCCCTACGCTTTTAGGGAACTTGTCGGCGCGGGCACCTTTGCCACGAGCGCTGAGTGCGGAACGTCAGCAGCCTGCTAGCGGTGCCGCTTCCGACAAGTAACCTTGTCGCAACTAGTTGCAGCTCACTTAAGTTGTTGAGCGGACTAGAAACAAAGTAAGGGCGCAAACTAGCTACGAGTTGGTTCCTCCGCGCACAGGTTTTCCATACAAATTACTATCGTTCGAGGAAGATAACTTGAAAATTTAAAAACGGATTGCTCAAACTTTGGCAACTTAGCTTTTCTGTAGTTTGCTTCCCGGTAAGGCGACACTTCCTCGAGCGACGCTTGACGGCCCACACCACCATTATCTTCTCCTTTCCCCCCCCGGCTAACTTGTGAGCGAAGGAACCTTCCTTTCTTTGAGAAAGAGAAAGAAGAGAAAATAAAGTTATGGAGCCTTGTGGCTCGTTATTGCTTACCGGGTGTGGGTGCTGCACAAAATGTTAGACAACACGTGCAAAAATGATTATGAAAGCATGTATTTGACAAATTGCGCGCAACACATGAGCTTTACTTATGCACGGGGTCTGCGCCCGGCTTTGTACAAAGGATTACATGCAACATCGGCAAGACTTGCACAAAAGGTGGTTGCCGGAACAAGTTCCGGCAACCGCGCCCTACGGGTAAAACTTACGAAGATGCTCAATGTTCCAGGAGCTGCTCACCCGAATGCCATCTTCGGTCTCAAGGCGGATAGCGCCAGGCCTAGTAACTCGTTTCACCCGATAAGGGCCTTCCCACTTCAGCGTCAACTTGTTGGAATTCTTGGCGGACTGAACGCGCCGAAGAACAAGGTCGCCTTCCTCGAGACTTCTGGCACTAACTTTGCGGCTATGGTAGCGGCGCAAAGCTTGCTGGTAACGAGCAGCTCGTACAGCGGCCTGAAGACGGTCCCCCTCAAGGAGCAGTGCGTCATCTTGTCGCAGCTGCTCTTGCTCAAGCTCATCATAAGCGAGTACTCGAGGCGACCCGTATACGAGTTCCGTGGGGAGAACTGCCTCTGCTCCATAGACTAGAGCGAAAGGTGTCTGGCCAGTGGCTCGATTTGGCGTCGTCCTGATCGACCAAAGAACCACCGACAGCTCCTCAATCCAGTTTCTTCCGCACTTGTGCAGCCTGTCGAAAGTTCTGGTCTTGAGCCCACGCAGCACTTCAGCATTTGCCCTCTCCGCTTGACCGTTGCTTCTCGGATGAGCAACAGAAGCGAAGCAGACCTTGGCGCCAAGATCTTGGACGTACTGCATGAAGGTGCGGCTCGTGAATTGTGTGCGTTGTCGGTGATGATCCTGTTAGGAATCCCGAAACGGCAAACAATTGACCTGAAGAACTTGACTGCTGACTGTGCTGTCACCCTCCTCACTACTTCCACTTCCGGCCACTTTGTGAACTTGTCGATTGCGACGTACAAGTACTCAAAGCCCCCGACAGCTCGGGGAAAGGGGCCGTGGATGTCGAGCCCCCAGACCGAAAATGGCCAGGATAGAGGGATCGTCTGGAGAGCTTGAGCTGGCTGGTGTATCTGCTTGGAATGGAACTGGCACGCTTCACACTTGGTTACTTGTGCAGTTGCATCCTGGAGGGCTGTCGGCCAGAAGAAACCTTGCCGGAAAGCTTTGCCGACAAGTGCTCTTGCGCCAATGTGGTGACCACATATGCCTCCGTGTATCTCTGCCAACAGCTTCTGTCCATCTTCCCGGTGGATACACTTCAATTTCACACCGTTAAGTCTTCTTCTGTACAGTGTGCTGTCGACAAACTGGTACATACTTGACTGTCGGGCTACTCTCTCCGCTTCTTCTTGCTCTTCGGGAAGTTCTCCTGTCTGAAGGAAATGGACAATCTGCTGCGCCCATGTTGGAGCTTGCGGCTCGACAACAAGGACTAAAGGCACATCTGCCGCTGCGGGAACATCCGCTTCTACGGCGAGAACCTGCGGCTCAGCCGGAGCTTGATGTTCCCCGGCAAGCTTGCCGGAGCAAAACTTGTCGGGAGCGTCTGCTTCAACGAAACAAACCCTAGGGCTTGTCGGAGCAGACTGCTCCTCAGCGCTCTTGGTGTTGATCTTGGGGACCTTCTTGGCGGCGGCTTCGGGGAGCTCTGCCGGAAAATAGTCTCCAGAAATCAACTTCCTCTTCTTGTTCTGTCCTGTTGACGGCGTTACGGTTGGTTGAGTCAGCTTGAGCACAAAAATCCCTGGTTCCACAGGTAACTTGAGTGCGGCGCATTTTGATAGGCCATCAGCTATATCATTCTGAGCTCTTGGAACATGTTCCATTTGCAGGCCGTCAAAGTGCTCTTCTAGCTTTCTCACTTCATCAACGTAGGATTCCATCAACGGACTCTGATAATCTTTGTTTACTTGGCGGACGACAAGCTGCGAGTCACCCCTGACAATGAGTTTCTTGATCCCAAGGTCTACCGCAATCCTGAGACCGGCAAGCAAACCTTCATACTCTGCAGTATTGTTTGTCGCTTGCTCCTTGGGAAAGTGCATTTGGACTATGTACTTGAGGTGCTCTCCGGTGGGTGCGACGAGCAGCACGCCGGCACCGACGCCTTGCAGCGAGAAGGCACCATCAAAGTACATCAGCCACTCTTTACTTGCTTCCTTGACGGGGATGCTCGTCTCTGGAATTTCTTCATCCTGCGTTGGCGTCCATTCTGCTATAAACTCTGCCAGTGCCCTGCTTTGGATAGTTGAAGTGCTTTCAAATTTGAGGCCAAAGCTTGACAGTTCCAGTGCCCACTCGACAATCCTGCCTGTTGCTTCTGGATTTTGCAATATCCTCTTCAGGGGAAAGCGAGTGACGACTGTTATCTCATGTGCTTGGAAGTAATGGCGCAGCTTTCTCGAGGCCATAAGGAGGCCGAAAAGCAATTTCTGCACACCAGAGTACCTTGACCTAGCCCCCTGTAGAAAGGAACTGACAAAGTACACTGGGCGCTGCACCATCCTTTTCTGAATCTTCTCGCACGTCTGCGCAGATCCGTCCTTGTCGGGACCAGAGCTTGTCGGTGAAGCCCCCTGCTTGTCGCTGGATGCATCTGCCTCGGTTGCCGGCTCTTCACCGGCCTCCCTCTTCGCTACTAACGCAGCACTAACCACTTGATTGGTTGCCGCTATGTATAGCAGCAACTTCTCTTGTGGTCTAGGTGCGACAAGTATTGGAGTGGAGGACAGGTACCTCTTTAAGTCCCGCAGCACCGCCTCCGCTTCGGGAGTCCATTTGATTGGACCTGCCTTTTTCAAAATCTTGAAAAATGGCAGGGCGCGCTCAGCAGACCTAGAGATAAACCTGCTGAGAGCAGCCACGCAACCGGCAAGTCTTCGTACATCCTTGACGCGCTTTGGTGCTTCAATCTGCTCAATGGCCTTGATCTTGTCGGGATTGGCTTCAATTCCCCGCTGAGAAACAAAGAACCCGAGAAGCTTGCCGGAAGGGACTCCAAACACGCACTTCTCGGGGTTGAGCTTGAGGTTGATCTTGCGCAGATTTGCAAAGGTTTCATCCAAATCTTGAACCAGAGTTGCCCTGTCCTTGCTCTTGACCACTATGTCATCCATGTAGGCTTCTACATTTCTGTGCATTTGCGGCTCAAAAGCGTCATGGACTACTCTTGCAAACGTTGAACCAGCATTCTTTAGCCCAAAAGGCATCCGTATAAAACAGTATGTGCCACATGGGGTGATGAACGCGGTTTTCTCCTCATCCTCTTCTGCCATGAAGATCTGATGATATCCTGAGTATGCATCAAGAAATGAAAGCAAATCACATCCAGCCGTGGAGTCAACAATCTGGTCGATGCGTGGCAAGGGAAATGGGTCTTTTGGACAAGCTTTATTAACATCTGTGAAGTCGATACAAAGTCTCCATTTCCCATTTGCCTTGCGTACAACTACCGGATTGGCCAACCACGTGGGATGGAGCACTCCTCTGACAAGGCCTACTGCTTCCAACTTCTTGATTTCTTCTGCAATGAATTCTTGGCGCTCCACTGCCTGCTTCCTGACTTTCTGCTTGACGGGCCGCGCATGAGGACAGACAGCTAGGTGGTGCTCAATTAATCTCCTGGGAACACCGGGAATGTCAGACGGTTGCCATGCAAACACGTCGACGTTCGCCCGCAGGAAAGCAACGAGCGCGCCTTCCTATTTAGGGTCTAGAGTGGCACTGATGGTGAAGGTACCACCAGTGCCGTCCTCCTTGGCGGGCACCTTCTTGGTCTTCGGTGGAGCTGCCATCGTCTTCTTGCACTTGCCGGTGGAGCTCGATGGTGCGTCCTCGACGGTAGCGCAACACTCCGAAGAGGTGCGCTTGCCGGAATGGGCATTAGAACTCTTGCCGGACTTGGTCTTCTTCTTCCCCCCGGGAGCTTCAGCGGCAAGTGATTTGCTATCTGTTGCAGCTGCTGCCTCCCGGTAAATCTTGTCGGCGCAGATAAGAGCATCCTTCTTGTCGCCATGGACAGAAATGACACTTATCGGGCCTGGCATCTTGAGCAAGTTGTATGCATAATGAGAGGCTGCCATGAACTTGGCGAGTGCTGGACGGCCGAGTATCCCATTGTAAGGTAATGGAAAATCGGCAACGTCGAACGTGACCCTCTCAGTCCTGAAGTTTAGCTCGCTGCCAAATGTGACCGGCAACGTGATCTTCCCTTTTGGCTTGCTCCTTCCCGGATTGATTCCTTGGAATGTACCAGTCTCTTCGAGGTCGCTGTCAGGGATCTGAAGCTTCTGGAGCACTGCGGAGGAGATCAGGTTTAAGCCGGCCCCGCCGTCAACTAACATCTTGGTGACCTTGAGGTTGCGGATAGTTGGTGAGACCAACATCGGCAAGCACCCGACCGCAGTTATGCGATCTGGATGGTCCTCAATGTCAAAGATGATAGGCGTGCTGGACCATTTCATAGGCTTGCGTGACTCTACGGATGGTTCTGCTGCATTAACTTCCCGCATCCACTGCTTGAGTTGGCGGTGTGAAGTATGCAGAGAAGCACCGCCATCAACGCAGAGGACCTCTGTTGCTTTCTGAAACTCCTGCTCATCGGTCTCGTTGTCTTCCATATCTTCATCGTCATCGTCGTCTTCATCCTTGTCGCGGCCGCGGGGAGGTCTGTCTCCTTGCCGCTGCTTGGCCTTGCCGCGGCGTCCTCCCCGGCCGGGTCGCTTCTTGCCAACTCCCCCAGCACCTTCCTGGGCCTTCTCCTTGTCGCGCCGCTCGTACTCAGCCTTCTGCTGTTCAACAAGCTGCTCGACCTTCTTGCAGCTCTGGAGGTCATGGCCCTTGGTACGGTGGATCTTGCAGTACTGTTTGTTGGAGCTGTCCTGCTTGTCGGCGGCCGCCACAGCTTGGCGGTCGGTGTCAGCGGCAACCTCCTTGCCGGAGCCACCAACTTTGGCTTTCTTGGCGGCACCACCGTTGCCGGACTGCTCGACAACTAGCATCTCTTTGCCCTTCTTCCTTCTGTTGTTCCGTCGCTGGCTCTTCTACGCCGGGGCGGTCTCCTCACTATCAGATCCTGCTTCTGTATTCTCTCCTGGGAGTCTCCTCCCTTCCTCAGCACATGCACACTTGTCGGCCAGGGCATACAGCTCACTGACATCCTTGACTTTGCACATCGCCATCTCCTCCCTCATCCTGCGGTTGCGCACGTTCTGATGAAACGCGCTGATCACCGCGGCAGGGTGGACATCTGGGATGTTGTAGTGCACACGGCTGAACCTCTGGATGAACTTGCGCAAAGACTCTCCTTCCTTCTGGGCGAGCAGGTGAAGGTCACTCTCTTGGCCATGAGGTTTGTGGCCGCCTGTGAAGGCACCGACAAACTGATGGCATAGATCTGCCCAAGAGGATATGGAGCTGTCCGGCAAGTGCATGAGCCAAGATCTGACATTGGGCTTGAGTACCAGCGGGAAGTAGTTGGCGAGGATCTTGTCGTCTCGCCCCCCTGCAGCTTGCACCGCGATGGTGTAGATGCTGAGGAACTCCGACGGATGCATCCTGCCATCGTACTTCTCTAGCACATCTGGCTTGAAATTCTTCTTGCTGGGCCACTGGACTTGCCGCAGCTCACGAGTGAACGCAGGGCAACCTACCGCGTACGGCAAGTCGCCTGGTTCCCCAGGCGCATGCATATCGACAGAGGGCCAAGTGCGCTGGTCGGATTGACGTCGCGCTTCTCTTCGGCGCTCGATGCGAGTTCGAGCGTCTTCTTGTTGCCGTTCTCGAAGAACTTGGCGCTGATCACGGCGAGCTCGTGGATCCGATGACGCGGTGGAGTCGCTGTCGAGGTGGATCCGACGAGCTGGTGATCTTGGCCTTCGGGGTGGAGAGTGCATGGTGGTTGCACCCCCATAGGTTTCGTCGCCACCGGCTCGTGCCTTGTCGTCTTGCTGCGGCAGCGATGTAGTTGGTTGCCGCGGAGCGTCGCCGTTGGCAAAGCCGATGAGACTCTGGATGGTGGCCCTCCACTCGTCGACCTTGTCGGCTGTTGGAGGGTAGTCTAGGAGCAGTTGAGCTCTTGCCAAGGCTTCCGCTGGAGTGGTGGGTGGCAATGGTGAACGGTGCGAGGAGCGGGATATGCTCGGACTTCTAACTATGTTAGAAGGAGCAGCATCCCGTCCAGGCGACCGTACCCCGCTCGCGCCAGCATGCTGGCGTGCACGCTGGTCTTGAGGGCCTCGGGATCCTCCAGCTTGGCCTTGATCCAACGAGCGTATGGTACTATGAATACCATGACGCTGTCGGTCCCGCGCCTCCTGAGACGGGCGTGGTGCGTGTACGGACACCGAGGTCTGCACGGCCTTGTCCTTGGACTTGGCAGCGTCATGAGCTCTCTCGTCGACGCCCGTTCTTCCGCCGGCGTCTTCCCCGCCATCCATTTGCTCCGGTGGTGGCGGGATCGACGTGGACGGCTCCGCTGCCGCCGAAGCCTTCTTCTTCGGTGGCATGTTGATGAAGATGATGAAGATGTTGCTCGTGTGAACGCCGGATCAGGTTCACACAGCCTCGACGCCCCCTACCTGGCGCGCCAAAGATGTCGGGGAAGCTGATCGTAACCCACGAACACCTATGGGACCGGCAGACCGAGTCCCTTTCGGTTCGGTGGGGGGCGGAGATTGCACGAAGAGCAGATCGAGGCGAAACACACGAGCAGTTTACCCAGCTTCGGAGCTCTCCGGAGAGATAATACTCCTACTGCTGCTTGTCTGATTATGTCGTGTTCTTGCTAGGGAGCACAGAGAGCTACAAGACCTAGCGTGTGTGTGTAGTTTCGAATGAGTCGAACCGAACCAAGCCCGAACCCCCTCCACGTTGCACATGGGCCTCCTTTTATAGGCTCAAGGGGTCACCACAGGTGGCAACGTAGACAAGGGCAAAATGGGAAAATGAGTTGCGGTTGGTACAGCTACTTTGTACAGTGTATTCTACCTAACTCTGACGGCAAGGGACAAAAGCATTAAATGCCCGTCCATGTCGCCTAGACAGTGCAGAAAGGGACCGTCAGGGGCGCCACCGCTTGCCACGATGGCACTCCTGTCAGCGCCGCTTACCGCTGCTCTCCGCTGGCTGCACAGCCTCTTGACACGCACGCCTGGAATGGCCCCATGGCGACACGTTGGTGGATGAGCTGGAGCGGAGATGAAGAGAGGTTGCCTGCCGCGGCAAGCGCCTTGCCGCGGCTGAATCCTTGTCGCGCCCGGAAGCTTGTCGCTCACCGAGCCTTCCCGGCAAGTTCCTCTTGCCGGGGTCTTGTCTTCTGCGTGCCTCGAGTGGCCTTCCCGGCAAGCTCCTCTTGCCGGGGCCTCGTCTCCTTGGCTTAAATACTTTGTTCTTGAATGGCTCCAAAGGAACCATGGAGGACCTTGGCGGTCACTAGGCAAGCCCTGCCGCGGGGTGCTGCGACTGCCCGTGCACGAGTTCGGGATACTAGGGTACCCCTACTCTAGTACACCGACATACTTCTTGCCATCATTACTCATTCCTCGGTTCCGTGTTGTTGCAACCAGAATGCCGACAAGTGAATTGTGATGTGTGAAATCTATACTCCTAGTAACTCCGTTGCTTGGTAGTTAAATGGACAATAACTTCATTCTTAGCGTGTTGATTATTGAATCATCACCCTAAGGTTGATCGTGCCACCTAGTCCATTTTCCTGGTGCACACCTCGATTGATGAGTTGGGATCTTGTCAAGTCCTCGCTCATTTGATCATATCATCTTGCCCTTAAAAGCAAGATTGTTCTCGAGCTTAGTAACATACCGGTGGTTCGTGATTTTCTGAATTTCTTCTCGGAAGTATCACCAGGTTGTCACCTGGCCGCTATGTTGAGTTCGTGATCAAGTTAGTTTTCTTGTAACCACCCTTTCTCCAAGAATCTGTGCCGGATACCCTGAGCTAGTTGGTTAAGCTAAACAACAACTTGGAGAGTTGGAAGATAAAAGCTTACCTGACTTAGTTCATCTCCAAGGGATATCCTGGTGTGTGTGTGTTGAAGAAAGATGATATCTTCATCGATTGGTCCCTGTGATCAGTTGTTGGATCTATTGCCTCGTCAAAAGTTTGACTTGAGTATGGGCTATCGTCAAGTCAAATCAGAACCAACGATGTTCGTAATGTTGTCTTACTCGTGGTTGATCCCTCGAGCATACACCATTACATCTTTTGGTCTGACCAATGCTATCACCGTGTTCACATGATGGTGGAAGTCCAGTGATATGGAAATTCCGATGAGTTGTTGTTGAGCCCATCAGCAGCATTTTGTCTCCCCCATGATTCATGCTGAACATCAATCTAGTGTTGAAAATTTTATAAGCAATGCTTTCGTGTTCCGTTCATGAAGCTTATGCTTGGATGGAAGGAGTGACTTCCTCGAATTCATGTGCATTTGGTGCAAGATGCCGCCGTGAGTTCGAGAAAGATTGCTTTTGCTTTCTCCGGAATCATCCCAGGTCAGTCATGCATTCGTGCGAGGTATTCTATGGTTTGGCAGATTAATTACCTCCACTCCATATGTATTCCCTAGCACCCCAAGCCACTGGTTGATTTGTTCAAGGATAAGAAGTTTCTTCTTAAGAGCTAGACTTACGCAAGGACTTCGATATCCTCGATGATGGTTCCAACCAGAACTCGGTAGTGTTTCATTGTAAGACTGCCATGTGGTCATGCTTGTCTGGGACAACGTGTTCACATGTTTGTAGCGGAACGCGCTCATGTTTTGGAGCTTACTGCCGTAGTCCATCTCCCGAGAATCTCGCAACGTCATTTCGTCGATTTGTGTTGCAAACTTTCTTTTCAGACATGCTGAGTATAAAGTATTCTATCACCAATCGGATCTGAATCTCAGGCAGATATGATGGTTGGAACCCTCCCAACATCTGCATTTTGTTCCTAGTTGCACCCCATCGTGCCAATTTTCCATGGGATGCCCTTCTCAACAGTTGCTGTCCAGGTTCATCTTCAAAGGTGGACTTACCATGGATCCAATCCATTTCTGATGATAAGCAAAATCGTCCATTGTGTTGTCTTCAACAAGGTAGTCCACATCATCCATTCTAGTCTGAGTATGTCATTCTTTCGAACTCCTTCAAATGATCGATTGTGATTGCCTTAGGCTGGTATGAAGAGTTTCAATGATCTCCGAATCAAAAGTAATTCTTTTGCCACTTAAGGGAATTTTTCTGCGAGTCACCTTCCTTAAGATGTCTCGTTATGGTGTCAAGGCAACTCAACTCCTTGCTGCGTTGACAACCGTTCACCACCCTCTTAAGTGTGGAATTGTTGTCTACCTAGTGAACCTTCATCATCTGTTACACTCCATCCCGCTGGATGTATGTTTCGTGTCTCAGCTCGAGAGATGTTTCAATGTCTCACTCAATGAGTTGATCCTGAGTTGTTCGATCTTCGAGAAGATTAATCCTTCTGGAGTTTTCCCTTTCCTCTCTTTGTCATGTTATTGGAGTTCTCAAAGCAAGACATCGAGACAAAGATGGTGATCATGTCAACGTTCTTATGAAGTGCAACCTGGATCGTGAAGACCGTGTTAGCTTGTGCCCCCTCTGTCTTCTTACCTCACGTCTTGAATCTCGGGACGAGATTCTTGTTTAGTGGGGGTGAGTTGTCACATCCCTAATCCTAGTCTGACCTATGCCAGCTTCCATGTGTGCATCATGTTTAAATTCAAATGAAATTTGAATTGAGGAATTTTCAAAGCCTCAGAAAACCCCTAAAAATAACCAACATTTAAATCTCATCAAATGAGTCCAAGAAAATGTTCCTGTTATTCTGTGAAAATATTGGCATGAGGTGAAATTCAAACCAATATTTTTGAAGTCACAGAAATATTTATTCTGGCCATTTGAATTAATCCAATAACTATTTGCTTTGGATTTTTAATATA
This sequence comes from Aegilops sharonensis, assembly GCA_904067115.1. Taxonomy (NCBI): domain Eukaryota; kingdom Viridiplantae; phylum Streptophyta; class Magnoliopsida; order Poales; family Poaceae; genus Aegilops; species Aegilops sharonensis. The sequence goes on along the minus strand of LR880972.1, from coordinate 95,505,734 downwards.
TATTAAATATGACTCCAATAATTCTGGAAGTTTGAGTGGCTTTGTATATATTTTAGCAAGCCATATAATAACCTACAGAATTTATTAAAATGATTTAGTTGCTAAACTAAATCAAAACAGAGGAAGAAAAATAGAAAACAGAAACAAATAAAAGAGAGAGAGAGAAACTTACCTGGACCTACCTTCTATGCAGCCCACCTGGCCGACCCAGCTGGCAGCCCAGCCAACAGGCCCAGCCCACCACTGGCCTCCCCCCTATCGTCTTCCTCGCGACAGAAGGACGCCGGGCGTGTGCCCCGTGCGCGCGGCCACGCGCCCCGGGAACCTCCTGCTTGCCGCTCCCCCTCGACGCCTGGACGCCTCTAGGAGACGCCACACACCCTCCCCTGGACCTCTCTCACTCTCCCCCCGTGCTTTCCCCCCTCCTCTGTCTCGCTCTCCTCCCCACAACCGAACGCTGCTGTCGCCACCGCTCGTAGTTGCCGTAGCCACAGCCTCCCCCTCGCCTCGCTGACGCACCCACGAGCTCCGCCTCGACTCCCTCGACCTCCTCAACGAGCCGCACGCCGCCGGACGCGCCGAAACATCCTCATCCTCGTCGCCTTCAAGCTCGGACGCCGGGGATCGCGTCCGCCGGCCCGACGACTCCAGACCTTCCCCGAGCTCGAAGAGACCCTCGTCCGACTCGCCGTGAGCTCCTCTACCTAACCCCCTGCCCCCATGCTCAATACCGCAGCGTAGTCCTCGTTTCCGTTGAGGCCGAAACCTCGCCGGCGCCGGACTTGTCGCCGTCGTCGTTTTGGCTTGTCTCCGTCCAAACCGAGCGCGTCACCGCACTCAGGGCACTCCCAGGAAGCCGTGGACCTCACCAGCTCGTTCTGAGATGCGCCATAGCGCCTAACCCGCTAACGCCGAACACCAGCCGCCGCCACGAGCTCGACTCCGGCGAGCTCGCTCCACCCTAGCTCCTGCCGCTCGCACCACTAGACGCGGACGAGTCTCCTCGTTCCGTAGATGGCCTCGGCCTCCGATTTGGTCGCCGAGGGACGAAACCCGAATGTCTCCGCCGTCTCGGGCCTCGCCGGCATCGAGTCGCTGGTGGGTTTGACCTCGCTGACCAAGTTGACCCCGGGTGGGCCCAGTTTGACCCTTGGGTCTATGACAGGTGGGGCCTGCCTTGCTAACTAACCCAGGATTAGCGCTAACTAAATTTAGTTAGTTTAACTAACTACTGACAGACGGGACCCACTGGTCAGTTTGACCTGGACCGCCCCGTTGACCGTTGACGTCACCCTGACGCAGTGCTGATGCATTAATTCGATTACTGGATTTATTCTTATACAGGAAATTCCAGAAAATAGTACAAGCTTCTAAAATTCATAGTAATTCAACCGTAACTCCAAATGAAATAGTTTATATATGAAAAATGATCAGAAAAATCCAATCTATCCATCTGTACTAGTTATATGCATGTTTGATCAAGTTAACTTCACTGTTTAGGATGAAACATGAATAGGACAACTTTGATAATAGTTTTGGACTTGGGATTTGATGTAGTTTTGAATTCCACTTCAATCAAAATGACTTGCTGTTGCATTAGCCCAAATCACATCATATTGCCATGTCACATTCATGCATCATATTGTCGCATTGCATTGATTGTGTTCTTCCTTGTTTGCCGGTGTTTGTCCCCTCTCAGTAGACGATGTACCGACGATGAGTTCGATGACACCGATGAAGAACTATATTATCTTCAGAAGTGCCAGGCAAGCAAAACCCCCTTGTTCATTCCGATAGAATCCCACCCTCTCGCTCCTGCTCTCTTTTACTGCATTAGGACAACAACGATTCATCTATTACTTGCTGCGGTAGCTAAACCCCTTTATCCTCTGCATGACCTGTCATTTCCACAGTAAATAGATGAAACCCACTAGCATGAGTAGGAGTTGTTTGAGCCCTGATGTGCCTACTCATTCATGCTTGTTTGTCATGCCTGCTACTGCTTAGAGTTGAGTCAGGTCTGATTCATCGGGGATGAATCGGAGGTGTGTAAACATGTCCTACTGTGTGTGAGCTAAGTGTGTGAACACGATTTGGTAAAGGTAGCGGTGAGAGGCCATGTAGGAGTACATGGTGGGTTGTCTCATTGAAACCGTCCTGAGGAGCTGAGTTCTGTGTTTGTGATCCATGAACAGTTACTACCACACATTGGGATCCTTAATTCACTCTCTCGGCTTCTTAACCACCCTTGTTCTCTGTCCAGGAGTTGCAACTAGTTTCTGGTGTTTGTAGGATATGTGTTGGAGACCGTGCGTAGCGCTGACCCTAGGGGTGGGCTATGATGTGGTAGATACACCGTGGCACGGTGTACCGGGCGCCCGTTTGGTGTCTCGGGAACCCTGCTCACATCGTTCGGGGCCGTATGTGGAAACCTCGGCCGGACTCCCTGCGGATGGAACCTGAATAGGCGATAAACCTGGACTAGAGACTTGGGTGTTTAGGTAGGCCGTGGCCGACACCCTCGCCAGGCTTCCGCTTGAAGGTTGACGAGATACATGACGTGTACATGGCGGTAAGTGGCGAGAGCGTGTGTGAAGAAGTACACCCCTGCAGGGTTAACATCATCTATTCGAATAGCCGCGTCCGCGGTAAAGGACTTCTGGGTTTCCTATATCAGTTCATAGACAAGTGAAAGTGGATACTCTAAAATGTGCAAGATAAGCGTGAGTGCTATGGATGGCGTTCTCGTAGGAGGACGGGAGCGGATCCATAGTGGTGTATTGATATGGTGAATATGTGGACTCGTGTGCGCCACCTCAAAAGAGTTATTTGCAGTCGTAGTTCAGGATAGCCACTGAGTCAAAGCTGGCTTGCTGCAGTCAAACTCCACCACCCCTTTATTGATACCGATGCATATGTAGATAGTTCTGATGTAAGTCTTGCTGGGTACATTTGTACTAACGTTTGCCTATTTTATGTTTTTGCAGAGAGACTCCTGTCTCGTTAGTAGTTCCGCGAGGACTTCGACGTTTAGCTTGTTACCTCAGCTACGATCTTGTGCCCTCCGCAGGATCTAGTAGATAGTCAGGCTTCTCAGCCTTTTCATTTATAGTTGTCTGTACTCAGACATGTTAAGCTTACGCATGTGTTTGACTTGTATGCTCTGAATGCTGGGTCGAGAGACCCATGTTTGTAATATCTCGCTCCTCGGAGCCTAATGAATAAATACTTGAGTCGTAGAGTTATGTTGTGATGCCATGTTGTATTTACACATATCGAGCATATTGTGTGTATGTTTGAAATGCTTGGTATGTGTGGGATCCGACAATCTAGTTGTTTATCCTTGGCAGCCTCTCTTTTGGGGAAATGTAGTCTAGTGCTTCCTTGAGCCATAGTAGTCCGCTACAGCCCGGTTCACCGGAGTCCTGCTAGCCCAGCACTACTGCTTAGGACGCTTGACTGGCCGGCATGTGTTTCACTTTGTTCCTGTGTCTGTCCCTTTGGGGAAATGTCACGCGGTGACATCCGGAGTCCTGCCTAGCCTGCTACAGCCCGGGTTCCTGTAGTCCTGTTAGCCCAGTGCTACAGCCCGGATTCACACGCTGCTGACCGACACGCTCGAAGTTGATTCATGTGTGCCTGTCCCCATGAGTTAGTGCCGCTTTGGGTTCACGACTAGCCATGTTGGCCCGGGTTCTCTGTCATATGGATGCTAGCGACACTATCATATACGTGAGCCAAAAGGCGCAAACGGTCCCGGGCCATGGTAAGGCGACACCCGTGGGAATACCGTGCGTGAGGCCGCAAAGTGATATGAGGTGTTACCAGCTAGATCGATGTGACTTGGAATCGCGGTCCTGACAGTAGGTTAGTCCCAAAAATGATATAAATGTGTAAAATAAAGCCCATAAACATCCGAAAGGGGTAATATAATAGCATGGAACAATCAAAAATTATAGATACGTTGGAGACGTATCAAGGGACGGCTATTGGCACTCACCCGGTCCAACATCTACCAGCAGAACCTACGCCGATACTTCAACCGGAAGGTCAAGCCGAGATCTTTCCAAGAAGGAGACCTTGTGCTCCGGCTAATCCAGCGAACAGCCGGCCATCACAAGCTCTCAGCACCTTGGGAAGGCCCCTTCAACATCAGCAAAGTATTGGGCAACGACTCCTACTACCTGATCGATGCTCAGAAGCCTCGAGCACGCAAGAGGGACGACTCCGGCAAGGAGACGGAGCGGCCATGGAATGCAAATCTCCTACGAAGATTTTACAGTTAATGCAGTATGTACCACGCTACCTTTTGTATTAAAGTACGAAGACTCCGGGTCCCCCGAGAAGAGCTCGGGGACTGCCCTCTTTTATCTGTATGGTAAAGGTTATGCCTACAAGTATGTCACCTTTTCATTATGCCGCTTGGCACCGGGTTCGACTAGTCGACCCGGGGACTTGCCGTCTGGAATTATGAAATGCTTTCTGCAGCCGGACAAGTAATGCGTGGCACTTAAGCCGTCTCCTGCCAGAAGCCGCATCTCATAGAGCGACTGATTGGCGGGCAGGAGCAAGGTAGAAAGGGTGCCCACACGAAAAATGGCTAAGGACTCAAAGCATTGCATAGTTTAAGACGGTTTACAGCCTTTTTTACAACCGACTGTTCAGCAGTCGGCTGGCCGTTTCCTATTCAACTTGCTAAAACTCTAAAGCGGCTAAGTACTTGCCTTCCCAAGGTAGCTAGGAACTTGACCCAGCAACAGACCGCAGAGCGGCTGCTTGGCTGACAAGGCGGCAACCAAGGGAAGGCAGCAAAGGAAAAAGCCAAAAGAGCGATAAGCAAGAAGAATCGGAACTCGGGAAAATATTTACATAATAAGAGCCCTTGGACGATCTTCAATGAAGTTTAGATACATCCTGCGGTTGGAATTGTGCGGAATTAACAAGTTCATTTGAGACTAATAGAATAGGCGAAACAAAAGATAAAGCGGCAGCCTAGGAAGCGGCAGAAGGGTTCAGAGGATCAGAGGAGTCGGTGATGATGATGGCAGTGGCAGCGCGGTGAAGATGGTGGTTATGAAGGCACTAACGCGGTGGAGGGGGCACCGGCCCGAAGGCCGGTGCTCGTGTGGTGGAGCCTCCTCCTCTTCCTCTTGATCTTGTCCCTTCCTCTATGGTGGTGATGGAGCAGCAATGGAGATGGAGATGGATGTGTTCTTGGTGAATGAGATGGATGGCGACAGCTAGGGTTGAGGGTGACTTATATGGAGCCTCCCTAGCCTCCTCTCTTGATGGGCTTCATCCAAGGGCTCTAAATGAGCCAAATCCTTTCCCAATCTCTTCTTTACGAGCCAAGTATATCGTGGGATCGAACGGGTAAGAAATCGCTGTAGAATCTCATATGGAAGGGCAACTCTCGGAGTCGTCTGCACGTCAAACGAATTTAGAAACGACCGCATGCGGTCGTTCGAAACGCCGTCTTGTCTGTCCTCCTTTGGAAAAATGCAACCAAATCTTCATTCGAACTCGGAATTTGATGTTCTTGGGCTCGTTCGATTTGTATGAACGACACCGAATAATTTATGGTATTAGATCTTGATTAGGAGTGATACGTCTCCAACGTATCTATAATTTTTGATTGTTTCATGCTATTATATTACCTGTTTTGGATGTTTATGGACTTTACTATACACTTTTATATCATTTTTGGGACTAACCTATTAACCGGAGGCCCAACCCAAATTGCTGTTTTTTGCCTATTTCAGTGTTTCGCAGCAAGGGAATATCAAACGGAGTCCAAACGGAATGAAACCTTCGGGAGAGTTATTCTTGAAACAAACGCAATCCATGAGACTTGGAGTGGACGTCAAGAAGCAAACTAGGAAGCCATGAGGCAAGGAGGTGCGCCCTAGGGGGGGGGGGGGTGGGCGCGCCCCCATCCTCGTGGGCCCCTTGTGGCTCCCCTGTCTGACATCTTTCGAAACTAGGCCTGGGGCAGATGGGGCTATAGCCCCAGGTGTGGCCCAAATAGTGTTATGCATCCAATAGAATATTTTGTCTGGTTTGTGGCCTTATAGAGGCCCAGCCCCAGGCGTCCTAACCCAACCACAGCCCCATGCCTCAGCCCATGTAGCTCTGCAGCCCAACTGAGCTCCCACGAATCCACACTTCAATCGCTACCGTTTTTAGGGTAATCGCTAACATTTTCTTCTCTCTTCTGATGCACCGATCGTCGTTAAAAATAGTCCTTAGTCCCCCAGCTGCTCCGCCCCATACGTTTCCCTCAGATGTACGAGATGTCCGAACCTGTTTCTCATTTGATCATCGTCGTCGGATCAGCCCCCTCCAGCCATCCTGTTTCTGCCCGGCTTCTGGTGCATCTTACAATCAGTTGGACGGGCAAATCAGGTAATCTCCTACTCGTTATACTTGTACCAGTTTTTTTACCTAGTTCCTTTCTTTCATATGAAATTAATGATATTAGGATTAGTCAAATTTGTTTCATTTTTTAATAAGAAATAGAAATCCAAGATGTGTGGTCTTTGGCCTTTTTGAAGGTATTTTTTAAAGTAGCGGTATTTGGCATTTTTTGAGGTATTCTTTTAAAGTAGCGGTATTTTGCATCATTCATAGCCACTTAATTTTAGCCCTAGGCTTTGAGAAATTCTGGTTCTGCCTCTGTATCTACATACCCTGAAAACCTCCAGGAGCACCACGAAACCCTATTTCCACCGCCGCAAGCTTCTATTCCCGTGAGATCTCATCTTAGAGCCTTTTCTGGTGCTCCGCCGGAGGGGGAATCGATCACGGAGGCCTTCTACATCAACACCACAGCCTCTTCGATGAGTTGTGAGTAGTTTACCTCAGACCTTCGGGTCCATAGTTATTAGCTAGATGACTTCTTCTCTCTCTTTGAATCTCAATACAAAGTTCTCCTCGATCTTTTTGGAGATCTATCTCTTATTTACTAATTGGAGGCACCTTTTAAGCCTTCCCATTAATCCACATCATCAAAATTAATTACACCGTTGGATTGTAAAATATACGTCTAGGATAAAAAGAAAACTTGCATAACAGATGATCCCTTCAAAATAAAAATTACAACTGACACGTCCAATGTTGTGAAACAAAACAAGAAAAAAACATCCATCCGTTCCTAAAATAATACCCTCCTTTCATAACAATGCGCCAAATAAAAAAGGGAAAAAGACAAAATCCTTGATGACCAGTGAAATTCTATAAATAAAATCTTTTAGCGATTAAGAAAAGGTAAAACATCTCGGATCCTCTATATGGTCGCACGTTTCAAGCCTTCTCATTAATTCCCATTGCCAGAATTAATTATATCATTGAATTGGGAAATTTACTTCCAATAAACAAATGATTCCGTCCAAACAAATAGCATTGACACGTTCAGCATTGTGAAAAAAACTATCCATCTGTTTCTTAAAAAAGAGCCTCCTTCCATAACAACTCTATCGAAATTAATTGCACCATTGAATTGTGAAATTTACTTCCAATAAAAGAAAACTTGCTTAACAAAAATTATTCCGTCTAGAAAAATAGCATTGACACGTTCAACATTGTGAAACCAAAAAGAAAACTATCCATTCAGTTCTTAAAAAAGAATATCCTTCCATAATAATTCTACCGACAGAAAGGAAAAAATAGATGGGATATGTGAACACCAACTAAACGTATTTAAGAGTCCTAGCAATATACGATCTGTATATAAAGAAAAAAAACATAAACGTGCTATCAAAAGGGAAAGAAAAAAATATAGACAATCTGCTCCTCATGACTAGATGCGTCCTCCCCTACTACAAGGACCTTCTCTTCCACCATCTAATCATCGTCATCTTCCCTATTGCACGAGTCCATGATTCGCCATGAGGCCATGAGTCTCGCCGCCTGGATGCCACAACCTCCTCTGGTACCATTATTGCAGCGACGTCTCCCTCCAATATGCAAAATCTTATGTCTCTGTCATAATGGCAATGGTCGGCGTCATGCCAAGGTGTTCCTCTCTCCTAGAAGGCTCCCATCGATTGACTTCTACAGATTGTCGCTGCATGCCTATGCTAGCCACTTTTTTAGTTCAGACAAGACTTATCATGCACTCATCCACAACACTCAAGTTTGCATAGATCCAAACGACCCTCAGGTTTGCTTAGATCCAAACAACCATCGGGTTTGTTCTTACGACAAGACTTAATCTCATGAGTTATATGATGTGCATGAATGTAATCAGGGATGGGTGCGAATATGGATGGTAGGACGAGTGACGTGCCGCCTATGATACCCATGAATACTGAGATTGAGTAGATGTTACTAGAACTAAGCATGTTGTTTTCAGATTCTGTGTACATGAGATGCAAATTCAATTGTTGTTTTGATGTAACTGTATTCTGAACTGTGAAATCATTGCATGCAGAGATGGATAACACAAATATGCTACATGCTTGCTAGGCGCACCTCCTCTCAGAGTATCCTTATGAATGCTAGACCTCATCTCAAACATGGTTGCTCAGTCTTTTGCCACCATTTGAATCTATGAATTATTTGACAGTGATGTTACTAATTGTTTGTACACTCCTACATAGTATGTGTTATTTCTGAAACTATAGAGCATCAATATATCACTGTTACTCATGAAAATAATTTTATTACCTTTTCGAAGTGGAGATGGGTAAAGTTTTTGTTATAACCCAACTAATGATGTGCAGTTTGGATAGAAAAAGAAACTAATGACAGGTAAGAAATACATACAACCAAATTTGCTTTCTTGGCTATACTAAGTTCTGTGGCAAGTATTTTACATAAGGTGATTTTCATTATACATTTCCCCCTATGTAGCTCTATAATTTACTAATCAACATATATACTCGCCATCAAAAGTGCCTGACAATCGCAACATGTGCTATATTAAAAATTAACTGCATAAAATCAATATATTACAAAGACCATGTTACGAGCACTAATCACGTGTGTTCATTTTAAATTCAATGTACACAATATTTTCTAAGGCTGTTATGTGTACTGTACATAGTAAAACCTTTGTTGTCACGTTTAGTACGTAACACTTGAGACTCTCACAGCCAAAATGATAATGCTTCATCCAGCAACAATAAAAATACTTGACTTGAGCCAAAAACAGATTCATTAACTTCACCGTCCAAGGGAATGATGTTCCACAAAAAGAACATTCTTACTGATTCCTTTCTCTGGTCATTCATCTTCTCGGACATTTTAAATATTGTTATTCGGATAGGCTGTCTAGAAAAGCATATTATGTACTAACCCATTTCTCCAGGATGATTGTCATTCATATTCTCCAAAAGAGATGTTTAACTGTTATATTCCTCTGGATATCTTAATAAAACAAGCCATCCGATTGTGCCATCTATTAACACGTACTGCATTCCAAAATGGACATAAGATATATACCTGACTCATTACTCTATGCATTTACTTTTTTGCACTTTCTGTGTTCATATTTCTCTACTCCAGATGGAAACATTTCATATAGAGTTATTATACTGATATATGTTAGTTAAGATATATTATATTAATTTCCCTTTCCTCAAGAGCTACGTTATGGGAATAGGTTTGCAAACATTAATTGGCTATATTTATAGGGTAAGCAAGAATTTTTCTTTTAAACGGCTGACTACCTAGAGGCCTTCTTAATGTAAAATGGTACCAGATTAGGAAATGAGTCTGTTTACCTTATCTTATTTCCACTGCGACAATATAAATTGTTTACTATCTCATAAGTCTGCTTCCTTTGTTTATGCACTAGAATGTTGAGGGTCCATATTAAAATATTCGTTGATAGTACAATGGCACTATTACCAGTGGATCGGAAGTGGATAACTATGCTCAAATGGCTATCTGCTAAAATAGATAAATTGTCAAGCTTTTCAAGGAAAATATTCATAATATAAGTTAAAAAAACAATGCGGCCGATTACTTCTTTGACAGAGTGCTCAAGTAAGCCTAAATCTACATTATGTTTCAATGAACAAGCCAAGAAATAGTATGAATGTTAGCAATGAAGTTTGAAATTTAATATGAATGTTGTTTCACTTAAATCATCACTAATTTTAAATTGGCAACCAACATTGGAACGTTGTATAAACGTGCCTGTTCACTGTTTTATCATGGGACCAGTTTGTAAAATTATTAGATGAAATGGTTAAATAAAAACATGCAATGAGCAATATATATGGACTGCTTTTGATAATTATGGTTAATAAGAAAATATTTATTCATTGGTGAACATCGTGTGTTATCATAAATCTCAGAAGAGGTGACTGAGTTTCGAAATACCATAACACACATTGGATTTGACATTCCAATGTAAATCTTTGTTTTTTACAATAAATGTATCAGCGTTTGTAACAAACCAAGAATATGTAATCATTAACTGAAGTTACTAGCCCGTGCGGGTGCACGGGTTGATGACTAGTTGGATGTAACTCTTTTTGCGGTGTGTTGTCGAGATCCGATGAATTGTGGGTTTATGATCAAGTTTATCTATGAGAAATATTTGAATCTCCTCTGAATTATTTTATGTATGATTGGTTATCTTTGCAAGTCTCTTCGAATTATCAGTTTGGTTTGGCCTACTAGATTGATCTTTCTTGCAATGGGAGAAGTGCTTAGCTTTGGGTTCAATCTTGTGGTGTCCTTTCCCAGTGACAGCAGGGGCAGCAAGGCACGTATTGTATTGTTGCCATCGAGGATAAAAAGATGGGGTTTATATCATATTGCTTGACTTTATCCCTCTACATCATGTCATCTTGCCTAATGCGTTACTCTGTTCTTATGAACTTAATACTATAGATTAGGGGGTGGGCATAAAAACCGACAAACCGAACACCGAACCGAAGCCGAAACCGGAAAAACCGAATTTTCGGTTTTGCCAATAATACAAAAAGTTCGGTTTCTGGTTGTACTAACCGAACTAGGTTCGGTTGGTTCGGTTTCTAATTCGGTTAGCCGAAACAAAACCGAACACAGCGTACCTGAGGCACACAGGCAGTACGACGCATACACAGAACTGAGGTGGAACGAGTCAGCGAGACGCTGCCCATCTTTCCTGTAGCACTGCGCAACCTGCCACACCGTTGGACCAAGCCAGTCGCCAGCCCACAAGCAAACTGCGATGTGACTTTTTTTGAGCATGGGCGAACGACGTGCATGCATGCTAGCCCGCATGTGAACGGACAACCAGATTCAACTTTATTTATTTAGTCCCACCTCGCCTGGTTGAGGACGTGAGGCAAAGATTTTTTGCTATATAATAGTAGTGTGCCGCTAGCACAATTCCACAAAGTAAAGGTTTATTCGGTGTAAACCGAAAACCGTACCGAAATGTCGGTTAGTTATTTTGAGCTATCATTTTTGGTTTTTTAATTTGCTAACCGAATATAAAAATAAACTGAATGGTAGAAACCGAAATTTCTGTTTATACCGAACGCCCATCCCTACTCTAGATGCATGCTGGATAGCGGTCGATGTGTGGAGTAATAGTAGTAGACGCAGAATCGTTTTGATCTACTTGTCGCGGACGTGATCCCTAGATACATGATCATGCCTAGATATTCTCATAACTATGCGCTTTTCTATCAATTGCTCGACAGTAATTTGTTCACCTACCGTAGTACTTATGCTATCTTGATAGAAGCCACTAGTGAAACCTATGGCCCCCGGGTCTATTTTCCATCATATAAGTTTTCGATCTACTTTATTTTGCAATCTTTACTTTCCAATCTATATCATAAAAATACCAAAAATATTTATCCTATCTTATTATCTCTATCAGATCTCACTTTTGCAAGTGGCCGTGAAGGGATTGACAACCCCTTTATCGCGTTGGTTGCGAGGTTCTTGTTTGTTTGTGTAGTTACGAGGGACTTTGCGTGTAGCCTCCTACTGGATTGATACCTTGGTTCTCAAAAATTGAGGGAAATACTTACGCTACTTTGCTGCATCACCCTTTCCTCTTCAAGGGAAAACCAACGCAGTGCTCAAGAGGTAGCAAGGAGCACTTTGGAAAAATGACTTTTTCCGACCTTTGAAATTGCTAAGTCTGACACCTAGCTTACTACTACTTCTTGAGCTTGCGTTGGTTTTCCCTTGAAGAGGAAAGGGTGATGCTGCAAAGTAGAGATAAGTATTTCCCTTGGTTAGAGAACCAAGGTATCAATCCGGTAGGAGACAATGCACAAATCACCAAGACCTGCACAAACAATCAACGAGTTTTACTGAATCTTGGGATCTATCCAGGTTTCAGGTTGCACGGCGCCTGACCGAACCAATTTTCGGCTGGTCGTCTAGGAGCCGCGCGATTCCATTACACGAGACATCTGATACAGGCTTCGTCTTTTGTTGGGGAACGTAGTAATTTCAAAAAATTTCCTATGCACATGCAAGATCATAGTGATGCATAGCAACGAGAGGGGACAGTGTTGTCCACGTACCCTCATAGACCGAAAGCGGAAGCGTTAGCACAACGCGGTTGATGTAGTCGTACGTCTTCACGATCCGACCGATCAAGTACCGAACGTACGACACCTCCGAGTTCAGCACACGTTCAGCTCGATGACGTCCCACGAACTCCGATCTAGCAGAGCTTTGCAGGAGAGTTCCGTCAGCACGACAGCGTGACGATGGTTTTGATGATGCTACCGACGTAGGGATTCGCCTAAGCACCGCTACGATATTACCGAGATGGAATATGGTGGAGGGGGGCACCGCACATGGCTAAGAGATCAAGAGATCAATTGTTGTGTCTAGAGGTGCCCCCTGCCCCCGTATATAAAGGATGAAGGGGGAGGGGGCGGCCGGCCAGGAGGAGGCGCCCCAGGGAGGAGTCCTACTCCCACCGGGAGTAGGACTCCCTCTTTTCCTATTTGGAGTAGGAGGGGGAAGGAAGGGAGAGAGGAGAGGAAGGAAGGGGGGGGGGGGGGGGGGGGCCCCCCCCCCCCCCCCCCCCCGGGGGGGGGGGGGGGGGTGGGGTGTCATGGGCCTCATGGGCCCTGAGTGGAGAAGAGGCGGGGCGGCCAGGGCAGGCCGTGCCCCCCCTCCCCCCCTCGCCCGCCTCGCACAACGAGGGGGCCGCCGCCCCCCCCCCCCCCCCCGGGGGGGGGGGGGGGGGTGGGGTGTCATGGGCCTCATGGGCCCTGAGTGGAGAAGAGGCGGGGCGGCCAGGGCAGGCCGTGCCCCCCCTCCCCCCCTCGCCCGCCTCGCACAACGAGGGGGCCGCCGCCCCCCCCCCCCCCCCCGGGGGGGGGGGGGGGGGTGGGGTGTCATGGGCCTCATGGGCCCTGAGTGGAGAAGAGGCGGGGCGGCCAGGGCAGGCCGTGCCCCCCCTCCCCCCCTCGCCCGCCTCGCACAACGAGGGGGCCGCCGCCCCCCCCCCCCCCCCCGGGGGGGGGGGGGGGGTTCCGGTAACCCCCCGGTACTCAGGTGTATGTCCGAAACTCCCGGAAACACTTCTGGTGTCCGAACATAGTCATCGAGTATATCGATCTTTACGTCTCGACCATTTCGAGACTCCTCATCATGTCCATCTGGGACTCCGAACTACCTTCGGTACATCAAAACACAAAAACTCATAATACTGATCGTCACCGAACTTTAAGCGTGCGGACCCAACGGGTTCGAGAACTATGTAGACATGACCGAGACACGTCTCCGGTCAATAACCAATAGCGGAACCTGGATGCTCATATTGGCTCCTACATGTTCTATGAAGATCTTTATTGGTCAAACCGCATAACAACATACGTTATTCCTTTTGTCATCGGTATGTTACTTGCCCGAGGTTCGATCGTTGGTATCTCAATACCTAGTTCAATCTCGTTACCGACAAGTCTCTTTACTTGTTACGTAATGCATCATCACACAACTAACTTATTAGCTACATTACTTGCAAGGCTTATAGTGATGTGCATTACCGAGAGGGCCCAGAGATACCTCTCCGACAATCGTAGTGACAAATCCTAATCTCGAAATACGCCAACTCAACATGTACCTTTGGAGACACCTGTAGAGCTCTTTTATAATCACCCAGTTACGTTGGGACATTTGGTAGCACACAAAGTGTTTCTCTGTTAAACGGGAGTTGCATAATCTCATAGTCATAGGAACATAGTCATGAAGAAAGCAATAGCAACATACTAAACGATCAAGTGCTAAGCTAACGGAATGGGTCAAGTCAATCACATCATTCTCCTAATGATGTGATCCCATTAATCAAATGACAACTCATGTCTATGGCTAGGAAACACAACCATCTTTGATCAACGAGCTAGTCAAGTAGAGGCATACTAGTGACACTATGTTTGTCTATGTATTCACACATGTATTATGTTTCCGGTTAATACAATTCTAGCATGAATAATAAACATTTATCATGATATAAGGAAATAAATAATAACTTTATTATTGCCTCTAGGGCATATTTCCTTCAGTCTCCCACTTGCACTAGAGTCAATAATCTAGATTACACAGTAATGATTCTAACACCCATGGAGCCTTGGTGCTGATCATGTTTTGCTCGTGGAAGAGGCTTAGTCAACGGGTCTGCAACATTCAGATCCGTATGTATCTTGCAAATTTCTATGTCTCCCACCTAGACTTGGTCCCGGATGGAATTGAAGCGTCTCTTGATGTGCTTGGTTCTCTTGTGAAATCTGGATTCCTTTGCCAAGGCAATTGTACCAGTATTGTGACAAAAGATTTTCATTGAACCCGATGCACTAGGTATGAAACCTAGACCGGATATGAACTCCTTCATCCAGACTCCTTCATTTGTTGCTTCCGAAGCAGCTATGTACTCCACTTCACTTGTAGATCCCGCCACGACTCTTTGTTTAGAACGGCACCAACTGACAGCTCCACCGTTTAATATAAACACGTATCCGGTTTGCGATTTACAATTGTCCGGACCAGTGTCAAAGCTTGCATCGACGTAACCATTTACGACTAGCTCTTTGTCACCTCCATAAACGAGAAACATATCCTTAGTCCTTCTCAGGTATTTCAGGATATTCTTGACCGCTGTCCAGTGATCCACTCCTGGATTACTTTGGTACCTCCCTGCTAAGCTCATTCCTAACCACACATCAGGTCTGGTACACAACATTGCATACATGATAGAGCCTATGGCTGAAGCATAGGGAACATCTTTCATTTTCTCTCTATCTTCTGTAGTGGTCGGGCATTGAGTCTGACTCAACTTCACACCTTGTAATACAGGCAAGAACCCTTTCTTTGCTTAATCCATTTTGAACTTTTTCAAAACTTTATCAAGGTATGTGCTTTGTGAAAGTCCAATTAAGCATCTTGATCTATCTCTATAGATCTTGATGCCCAATATATAAGCAGCTTCACCGAGGTCTTTCATTGAAAAACTTTTATTCAATTATCCTTTTATGCTATCCAGAAATTCTATATCATTTCCAATCAACAATATGTCGTCTACATATAATATCAGAAATGCTACAGAGCTCCCACTCACTTTCTTGTAAATACAAGCTTCTCCAAAAGTCTGTATAAACCCATATGCTTTGATCACACTATCAAATCGTTTATTCCAACTCCGAGAGGCTTGCACCAGTCCATAAATGGATCGCTGGAGCTTGCACACTTTGTTAGCACCTTTTGGATCGACAAAACCTTCTGGTTGCATCATATACAGTTCTTCTTCTAGAAATCCATTCAGGAATGCAGTTTTGACATCCATTTGCCATATTTCATAATCATAAAATGCGGCAATTGCTAACATGATTCGGACAGACTTAAGCATCGCTATGGGTGAGAAAGTCTCATCGTAGTCAACCCCTTGAACTTGTCGAAAACCTTTCACAACAAGTCGAGCTTTGTAGACAGTAACATTACCATCAGCGTCAGTCTTCTTCTTGAAGATCCATTTATTCTCGATAGCTTGCCGATCATTGGGCAAGTCAACCAAAGTCCATACTTTGTTCTCATACATGGATCCTATCTCAGATTTCATGGCCTCAAGCCATTTTGCGGAATCTGGGCTCATCATAGCTTCCTCATAGTTCGTAGGTTCACCATGGTCAAGTAACATGACCTCCAGAATAGGATTACCGTACCACTCTGGTGCGGATCTTACTCTGGTTGACCTACGAGGTTCGTTAGTAAATTGATCTGAAGTTTGATCAATATCATTAGCTTCCTCACTAATTGGTGTAGGCGTCACAAGAACCGATTTCTGTGATGAACTACTTTCCAATAAGGGAGCAGGTACAGTTACCTCATTAAGTTCTACTTTCCTCCCATTCACTTATTTCGAGAGAAACTCCTTCTCTAGAAAGGATCCAACTTTAGCAACAAAAGTCATGCCTTCAGATCTGTGATAGAAGGTGTACCCAATAGTCTCCTTTGGGTATCCTATGAAGACACATTTCTCTGATTTGGGTTCGAGCTTATCAGGTTGAAGTTTTTTCACATAGCATCGCAGCCCCAAACTTTAAGAAACGACAACTTTGGTTTCTTGCCAAACCACATTTCATAAGGAGTCGTCTCAACGGATTTTGATGGTGCCCTATTTAACGTGAATGCAGCCGTCTCTAAAGCATCACCCCAAAACGATAGCGGTAAATCAGTAAGAGACATCATAGATCGCACCATATCTAGTAAAGTATGATTACGACGTTCCGACACACCATTACACTGTGGTGTTCTGGGTGGCATGAGTTGCGAAACTATTCTGCATTGTTTCAAATGTAGACCAAACTTGTAACTCAAATATTCTCCTCCACGATCAGATCGTAGAAACTTTATTTTCTTGTTACGATGATTTTCCACTTCACTCTGAAATTTTTTGAACTCTTCAAATGTTTCAGACTTATGTTTCATTAAGTAGATATACCCATATTTGCTTAAATCATCAGTGAAGGTGAGAAAATAACGATACCCTCCGCGAGCCTCAATATTCATTGGACCACATACATCAGTATGTATGATTTCCAATAAATCTGTTGCTCGCTCCATAGTTCCGAAGAACGGCGTTTTAGTCATCTTGCCCACATGAGGCACAGTTCGCAAGTAACAAGTGATTCATAATCAAGTGATTCCAAAAGTCCATCAGTATGGAGTTTCTTCATGCGCTTTACACCAATATGACCCAAACGGCAGTGCCACAAATAAGTTGCACTATCATTATCAACTCTGCATCTTTTGGCTTCAACATTATGAATATGTGTATTACTACTATCGAGATTCAATAAAAATAGACCACTCTTTAAGGGTGCATGACCATAAAAGATATTACTCATATAAATAGAACAACCATTATTCTCTGATTTAAATGAATAACCCTCACATCAAACAAGATCAAGATATAATGTTCATGCTCAACGCTGGCACCAAATAACAATTATTCAGGTCTAAAACTAATCCCGAAGGTAGATGTAGAGGTAGCGTGCCGACCGCGATCACATCGACTTTGGAACCATTTCCCACGCGCATCGTCACCTCGTCCTTAGCCAATCTTCGCTATATCCGTAGTCCCTGTTTCGAGTTGCAAATATTAGCAACAGAACCAGTATCAAATACCCAGGTGCTACTGCGAGCATTAGTAAGGTACACATCAATAACATGTATATCACATATACCTTTGTTCACCTTGCCATCCTTCTTATCCGCCAAATACTTGGGGCAGTTCCGCTTCCAGTGACCAGTCTGCTTGCAGTAGAAGCACTCAGTCTCAGGCTTAGGTCCAGACTTGGGTTTCTTCTCTTGAGCATCAACTTGTTTGCCGTTCTTCTTGAAGTTCCCCTTCTTCTCCCCTTTACCCTTTTTCTTGAAACTGGTGGTCTTCT
This sequence comes from Aegilops sharonensis, assembly GCA_904067115.1. Lineage (NCBI taxonomy): Eukaryota > Viridiplantae > Streptophyta > Magnoliopsida > Poales > Poaceae > Aegilops > Aegilops sharonensis. Next base: position 95,487,873 of record LR880972.1, on the reverse strand, counting down.
TGACCATCAACACTTGATGCTCATTTTTGATTTGTACCTCCACAGCCTTTAGCATTGCGAAGAGCTAGGGAATAGTCTTGTTCATCCCTTGCATATTATAGTTCATCACGAAGCTCTTGTAGCTTGGTGGCAGTGATTGAAGAATTCTGTCAATGACACTATCATCAGGAAGATTAACTCCCAGTTGAATCAAGTGGTTATTATACCCAGACATTTTGAGTATATGTTCACTGACAGAACTATTCTCCTCCATCTTGTAGCTATAGAACTTATTGGAGACTTCATATATCTCAATCCAGACATTTGCTTGAAATATTAACTTCAACTCCTGGAACATCTCATATGCTCCATGACGTTCAAAACATCGTTGAAGTCCCGGTTCTGCCGTAAAGCATGTCACACTGAACTATCGAGTAGTCATCAGCTTTGCTCTGCCAGACATTCTCAACGTCGTCAGTTGCATCTGCAGCAGGCCTGGCACCCAGCGGTGCTTCCAGGACGTAATTTTTCTATGTAGCAATGAGGATAATCCTCAAGTTACGGACCCAGTCCGTGTAATTGCTACCATCATCTTTCAACTTAGCTTTCTCAAGGAACGCATTAACATTCAACGGAACAACAACACGAGCCATCTATCTACAACAAACATAGACAAGCAAAAAATACTATCAGGTACTAAGTTCATGATAAATTAAAGTTCAATTAATCATATTACTTAAGAACTCCCACTTAGATAGACATCCCTCTAATCATCTAAGTGATCACATGATCCAAATCAACTAAACCATGTCCGATCATCACGTGAGATGGAGTAGTTTTCAATGGTGAACATCACTATGTTGATCATATCTACTATATGATTCATGCTCGACCTTTCGGTCTCAATGTTCCGAGGCCATATCTGTATATGCTAGGCTCGTCAAGTTTAACATGAGTATTCCGCGTGTGCAACTGTTTTGCACCCGTTGTATTTGAACATAGAGCCTATCACACCCGATCATCATGTGGTGTCTCAGCATGAAGAACTTTCGCAACGGTGTATACTCAGGGAGAACACTTTTACCTTGAAATTTAGTGAGAGATCATCTTATAATGCTACCGTCAATCAAAGCAAAATAAGATGCATAAAGGATAAACATCACATGCAATAAATATAAGTGTGATATGGCCATCATCATCTTGTGCTTGTGATCTCCATCTCCGAAGCACCGTCATGATCACCATCGTCACTGGCGCGACACCTTGATCTCCATCGTAGCATCGTTTTTCGTCTCACCAACTATTGCTTCTACCACTATCGCTACCGCTTAGTGATAAAGTAAAGCAATTACAGGGCGATTGCATTGCATACAATAAAGCGACAACCATATTGCTCCTGTCAGTTGCCGATAACTCGGTTACAAAACATGACCATCTCATACAATAAAATATAGCATCACGTCTTGACCATATCACATCACAACATGCCCTGCAAAAACAAGTTAGACGTACTCTACTTTGTTGTTGCAAGTTTTACGTGGCTGCTACGGGCTGAGCAAGAACCGTTCTTACCTACGCATCAAAACCACAACGATAGTTCGTCAAGTTAGTGCTATTTTAACCTTCTCAAGGACCGGGCGTAGCCACACTCGGTTCAACTAAAGTTGGAGAAACTGACACCCGCCAGCCACCTATGTGCAAAGCACGTCGGTAGAACCAGTCTCGCGTAAGCGTACGCGTAATGTCGGTCCGGGCCGCTTCATCCAACAATACCGTCGAACCAAAGTATGACATGCTGGTAAGCAGTATGACTTATATCGCCCACAATTCACTTGTGTTCTACTCGTGCATATAACATCTACGCATAAAACTAGGCTCTGATACCACTGTTGGGGAACGTAGTAATTTCAAAAAATTTCCTACGCACACGCAAGATCAAGGTGATGCATAGCAACGAGAGGGGAGAGTTTTGTCCACGTACCCTCGTAGACCGAAAGCGGAAGCGTTAGCACAACGTGGTTGATGTAGTCATACGTCTTCACAATCCGACCGATCAAGTACCGAATGTATGACACCTCCAAGTTCAGCACACGTTCAGCTCGATGACGTCCCACGAACTCCGATCCAGCAGAGCTTTGCAGGAGAGTTCCGTTAGCACGACTGCGTGATGACGGTGTTGATGATGCTACCGACGCAGGGCTTCGCCTAAGCACTGCTATGATATTACCGAGATGGAATATGATGGAGGGGGGCACCGCACACGGCTAAGAGATCAAGAGATCAATTGTTGTGTCTAGAGGTGCCCCCTGCCCCCGTATATAAAGGATCAAGGGGGAGGGGGCGGCCGGCCAGGAGGAGGCGCGCCA
>LR880972.1:95420823-95436740 GCA_904067115.1 Aegilops sharonensis | reverse complement strand
AATCTTGAGTAGTATCATGTGGTAGGATGAACCAATCCCCTTGTTACCATGACCCCGGGACGAAGTAGTTTATTTTGCTATGCTCGTAGACGGGTTTTGGTTGAGTGAAATTCATAAGAAAGATATGAGAGTCAATGATGATGACAACCCCATGAACTACAATGATCAAGATGGACTTCGGAATTCACTACTGGGTGGAGGACGGTTGACGGGCACCCTGGAGAACCCAGTGGTTGGCCGGGATGCATGGAGAAGTGCCATGACATCTTGCGGAAAGCTTCACCCAGCCACGAAGAGAAGGATGGATGCCCCATGACCGGAAGCTTACCTGTGCAGCCGCAAGCCATTATGGGCTCTGGCTGGGTCAACCCTAGTAGTGACGCTGGCTGGACGGTACTATGAGATGTAGAAGAACGGTAGGATTAGATGGGTACCGGCAGTAGCCAGAAGAACTCTTTGGAAGACCCTGTTTCATTCGTCCCGTCTTCAAACACCATGAAGTGCGAAGACTTAAAAGGAGGGAATGATTCTTGCGGGGAAAGTGCGCAAACCTCTGCAGAGTTTAAAGATCTAATCGATTAGCCGTGTCCCCGGTTACGGACAATTTGAGCCTCTAGAACTTGGAAGTATTCGGAAATCTCAACACTTAAACTAATAAATTAATTTGAGGGGTTTTATGACTTAATAATTTGGGAATGAGATTTTGGTTGGCGGAACCATCTCAATAACTACCAACAATTGTAGTAATTTTGCAAGCAAGTCCACTGTAGTAGGAGAAAACTGGCTTTTCGCAAAATGATGAAACTTAGAGCTCCACAGCCAAAATGCATATAGAATTAGAAATTTTATTATTGTTATTCTCTTCATGACTTGCCAGCTTATTCAAAAAGCTGACCTACATGGCTGCAACGTCTTATGTTGCAGAGGTATATTCCGATCAGGAGTGAGGCTACGCTCCGCGCTTGGCGATTGCCCTTTGGAGTCGGATGGACTCGCTTTATCTTCTACGCTTCCGCATCATTTGTAGTTTATTTCTCATGAGTTGGCCTTGAGCCGAATTTATTCTCTTGTAATAAAGACTCTATATGAGAATCGTGTAATAATATTCAGGTGTGATTGAACTTTGATTACTTTATCGATGTACTGTGAGTACCAGCATGATCTTGGGATGGTACAGACACAGAGATTTGACCGATTTTGGGTCAGGTCGCTACAAGCCATGTGTATGTGTAGTATGTAGTCTTCTATCCAGACTCCGGGGTCTGTTGTGCCGTCGTATGCCTCTATGTTTATTGGTTTAAACCCTGCTGGAAATTCATGATCCAGCACCCCATCGGTGAAACATAGAGGGTGTGCAGCGCCCCTGTATTTGGGCGTGCCGCTGTCTTCGAACACTTGTCGTGGTATGTTACTTCCTGGGGTCCTCTTTTTTGGCCCGTACATGGACCTAGTTGGGCCATCCGTTTTACGAGGATTATAATTCGTCTTGTATGCAGCCCCGTTTGTCGTTTTGGGCCTGTCGTCTGGCCGTCTATCCGGCCAGGCGGCCTCTTTATTTTTTGATTGTGAAGGCTCGATGGCTTCCTCGTCAAATTCTGGCAGCAACTTGCGCTTCGGGTAGCTCTTGGTTTGATGGTCGTTGCCATATTTGTCTCCGGTCTTGAATACTTTGCTCCACTTCATTCTGAGCGTGTCTTCTGCTGTTTTGAGCTTCCGTTTCGCCTTCTTCAAACTTCTTGCAGTGGCGACGAGCTTTTTGCGTATGTTCTTATGCTTTGGTGTTGTGGCCGGACTGTTGATTGCTTCGTGAAGGGGTTGAATATCCGGCCCGTCTTGTTCGTCGTCGGCTGGCTTGCCCTGCTCTATCGCTGGGTCGTTAGGAAGGCTACTTTGATCGAGGCGGGACTTGGGGCGGCGTTTGCGTCGCCGTTTTGGTTCTTTATCGGCGAGATTATCCTCTGCCGTGTCCCGTTGTTCCTCGTTATCGCTTTCCTTCGGGGTTTCCACCATGTATACGTCGTACGACGAGGTGGCCTTCCAGTGTCCTGTAGGCACTGGTTCTTGGTAGTCTCCGGCATCGTCGTCCATATCATCGATGTTTTCGGAGTCGTAGTCGAGTATGTCGGTTAAATCGTCGACGGTGGCTCCGAAGTGGGTGGTGGGTGGGGCCTGAATTTCTTCGTCATCCGCGTCCCAACCATCCTGGCCGTAGTTCGGCCAGTGCTCTCTGGATAGCGAGAGATGCTTCTATGAGTTTATGATGTCGCCGAAGGGCGAGTGCTGAAAGATGTCCGCAGCGGTGAATTCCATGATCGGTGACCAGTCGGATTCGACTGGCTCGGGCGCGGGAGGTTCGGAGTCCGGCAGGGAGTCCGGCACCTCGGAGTCATGGGCTTTATGTGGGACAAGATAAGTGTTCGGCTCCATCGCCGTAGAAATTGCGGCTCCCGAGGCGGTGTCCAGCCGTCCGTCCTCGATTCGAGCGATCGGCTCCGGACTATGAGTCGGAGCGGATCCGGGTGCGGCTTCCAAGGTGCTGTCCGGCGGCAGAGTTAGGTCATGCCCATCAAAACCGGCGGATCTCGGGTAGGGGGTCCCGAACTGTGCGTCTAGGTGGATGGTAACAGGAGACAAGGGACACGATGTTTACCCAGGTTCGGGCCCTCTTGATGGAGGTAAAACCCTACGTCCTGCTTGATTGATATTGATATTGTGGATGTTTTACAAGAGTGGATCTACCACGAGATCAAGGAGGCTAAACCCTAGAAGCTAGCCTATCGTATGATTGTAAGGGTTGTTGTGATTGTTGTCCTACGGACTAAAGCCATCCGGTTTATATAGACACCGGAGAGGGCTAGGGTTACATAGAGTCGGTTACAATGGTAGGAGATCTACATATCCGTATCGCCAAGCTTGCCTTCCACGCCAAGGAAAGTCCCATCCGGACATGGGGGGAAGTCTTCAATCTTGTATCTTCATAGTCTTGGAGTCCGGTCGATGACGATAATCCGGCAAATGATAGTTCGGCTGATGATGGTAGTCCGGCTATCCGGACACCCCCTAATCCAGGACTCCCTCAGTGTGTATCCAACTCGCTTGCTCACGAAGACCTAGGGCAATTTGAGGAAGCCCATCATTGGAATATACAAGCCAAGTTCTATAATGAAAAATTCCCACTAGTATATGAATGTGACAAAATGAGAGACTCTCTATCATGAAGATCATGGTGCTACTTTGAAGCACAAGTGTGGTAAAAGGATAGTAACATTGTCCCTTCTCTCTTTTTCTCTATTTTTTTCTTTGGGCCTTTTCTCTTTTTTTATGGCCTTTTTTTTTCAATTTTATTTTTTTATTTTTTGTCCGGAGTCTCATCCCGACTTGTGGGGGAATCATAGTCTCCATCATCCTTTCCTCACTTGGGACAATGCTATAATAATGATGATTGAGGGAGTCCTGGATTAGGGGGTGTCCGGATGGCCGGACTATGACCTTTGGCCGGACTCATGGACTATGAAGATACAAGATTGAAGACTTCGTCCCGTGTCTGGATGGGACTTTCCTTGGCGTGGAAGGCAAGCTTGGCGATACGGATATGTAGATCTCCTCCCATTTGTAACCGACTCTATGTAACCCTAACCCTCTCCGTTGTCTATATAAACCGGAGGGTTTTAGTCCGTAGGACGAACAACAATCATACCATAGGCTAGCTTCTAGGGTTTAGCCTCTCTGATCTCGTGGTAGATCTACTCTTATACTACCCATATCATCAATATTAATCAAGCAGGAGTAGGGTTTAACCTCCATCGAGATGGCCCGAACCTGGGTAAAAACACCGAGTCCCTTGTCTCATGTTACCATCCGCCTAGACGCACAGTTCGGGACCCCCTACCCGAGATCCGCCGGTTTTGACACCGACATTGGTGCTTTCATTGAGAGTTCCTCTGTGTCGTCATCTTTAGGCCCGATTGCTCCTCCGATCGTCAACAACGATGCGGTCCAGGGCGAGACTTTTCTCCCCGGACAGATCTTCGTATTCAGCGGCTTTGCACTACGGGCCAATTCGCTTGGCCATCTGGAGCAAGTCGAAAGCTACGCCCCTGGCCATCAGTCAGATTTGGAAGTTTGAGCTACACGGCCGACGTCCCCGGAGACTTGATCTTCGACGGGTTCGAGCCACAGCCAAGCGCGCCGCACTGTCACGATGGGCATGATCTAGCTCTGCCGCCGAACAGTGCCCTGGGGGCCGCACCAGTGTCCGCTCCGACCCTTAGCTCGGAGCCGACTGCGCCAATCGAGGACGGGTGGCTGGACACCGCCTCGGGGGCTGCAATCTCTACGGTGATCGAGCCGAACACCATACCTGTCCTTTGCGAAGCTCGTGACTCCTAGGTGCCAGACTCCTCTCCGGACTCCGAACCTTCCGCGCCCCTGCCAATCAAACCCGATTGGGCGCCGATCATGGAGTTCACCGCCGCGGACATCTTTCAGCACTCGCCTTTCGGCGACATTCTGAATTCACTAAAATCTCTCTCTTTATCAGGAGAGCCCTAGCCGGACTATGGTCAGCAAGGTTGGGATGCGGACGACGAAGAAATTCAAAGCCCACCCACCACCCACTTCGTAGCCACTGTCGATGATTTAACCGACATGCTCGACTTCGACTCCGAAGACATCGATGGTATGGACGCCGATGCAGGACACGACCTAGAACCAGCTCCTACAGGGCACTGGAAGGCCACCTCGTCGTATGACATATACATGGTGGACACCCCAAAAGAAGGGAACGGCGATGGAACAACGGAGGATGATCCCTCCAAGAAACAGCCTAAGCGCCGGCGTCAGCGGCGCCGCTTTAAATCCCGCCACAGCAAAAATGGTGATTCTGGCACGAGAGATAATAACACCCCGGACAGTGCCAAAGACAATCCCCTCCAGCAGGATTCAGCGCAGGAGGATGGAGAAACCAGCCCTCATGAGAGAGCGGCAAACAGAGAGGTAGAGGACGATAATTACATGCCTCCCTCCGAAGACGAGGCAAGCCTCGACGACGACGAATTTGTCTTCCCTGAGGATCCCGTCGAACAAGAGCGTTTCAAACGCAGGCTTATGGCCACGGTGAGCAGCCTCAAGAAAAAATAGCAACAGCTTAGAGCTGACAAAGACTTGCTAGCCGACAGATGGACTGATGTCCTTGCGGCTGAAGAGTACGAACTCAAACGCCCCTCCAAGAGCTACCCAAAACACAGGCTGCTACCCCGATTAGAGGACGAAGCACCTAGACCTACATCACCAGCGCATGATGCGGCCGACCGGCCACCTCGTGGCCGTGACAGAGAGGCCTCTCGGCCCTCCACTCAAGCCACACCCCGACGTCGCTCAAAGAATACCAAGGCACGAGGAAATGCGCCAGACCTGCGAGATATATTGGAGGACAGGGCAAAGCAAACAAGATCGATCTATGGATCGTGTGGGCGCCCCACGACACGTGACGATAACCGTCATGCCGGATATGGTAAATCCGGCCGGGCCGAACACAGTAGACAAAGCTCATTTGAGCTACGTTGTGATATAGCCCAATATAGAGGCGTCGCACACCCACTATGCTTCATAGATGAAGTAATGGATCATCAAATCCCCGAGGGTTTCAAACCCGTAAACATCGAATCATACGATGGCACAACAGATCTGGCGGTATGGATCGCGGATTATCTCCTTCATATCCACATGGCCCGCGGCGATGATCTACACGCCATCAAATACCTCCCACTCAAGCTTAAAGGACCAGCTCAGCATTGGCTTAACAGCTTGCCAGCAGAATCAATTGGTTGTTGGGAGGACCTGGAAGCCGCATTCCTCGAAAACTTCCAGGGCACCTATGTGCGACCACCAGACGCCGATGACCTAAGCCACATAATTCAGCAGCCAGAGGAATCGGCCAGACAATTCTGGACACGGTTCCTAACCAAGAAAAATCAAATAGTCGACTGTCCGGACGCAGAGGCCCTTGCAGCCTTCAAGCATAACATCCGTGACGAGTGGCTTGACCGGCACCTAGGACAGGAAAAGGCGAAATCCATGGCAGCCCTCACAACACTCATGACCCGCTTTTGCGCGGGAGAAGACAGCTGGCTAGCTCGTAGTAATAACATGACCAAGAGCCCTGGTAATTCGGATACATAGTACAACATTGGCAGGTCACGTCGCAACAAGCAAAAGCGCCGCATTAACGGCGACAATGCTGAGGATACATCAGTTAATGCCGGATTCAGAGGCTCTAAACCCGGTCAGCGGAAAAAGCCATTCAAAAGAAATACTCCGGGCCCGTCCAATTTGGACCGAATACTCGATCGCTCGTGCCAGATACACGGCACCCCCGAAAAACCAGCCACCCACACCAACATGGATTGTTGGGTGTTCAAGCAGGCAGGCAAGTTAAACGCCGAAAACAATGACAAGGGGCTGCATAGCAATGACGAGGAGGATCCCCGGCCGCCGAACAATAGGGGACACAAAGGCTTCCCCCACAAGTGCGGACGGTGAACATGATATACGCAACCCACATACCCAAAAGGGAGTGGAAGCATGCACTCATAGACGTATATGCGTTGGAGCCAGTCGCCCCAAAGTTCAACCCATGGTCCTCCTACCCGATCACTTTTGATTGAAGGGACCACCCCACTAGCATCCGCCATGGCGGATTCGCCGCATTGGTTCTAGACCCAATCATTGACGGATTTCACCTCACTAGAGTCCTTATGGACGGCGGCAGCAGCCTGAACCTGCTTTATCGGGATACAGTGCAAAAAATGGGCATAGATCCCTCAAGGATTAAACCCACAAAGATGACCTTTAAAGGCGTCATACCAGGTGTAGAGGCCAACTGTGCAGGCTCAGTTACACTTGAGGTGGTCTTCGGATCCCCGGATAATTTCCGAAGCGAGGAGTTAATCTTCGACATAGTCCCGTTCCGCAGTGGCTATCACGCACTGCTCGGACGAACCGCATTTGCAGAGTTCAATGCGGTGCCGCACTACGCATACCTCAAGCTCAAGATGCGAGGCCCTCGAGGAGTCATTACGGTCAATGGAAACACTGAACGCTCTCTCCGAACGGAGGAGCATACGGCGGCCCTCGCGGCGGAAGTACAAAGCAGCCTCTCAGGGCAATTCTCCAGTCCGGCCATTAAACGTCCGGACACCGTCAAGCGCGCCCGGAGTAACCTACAACAAGACCGTCTGTTACGTTGCGAGCACGCGTAGCAATGCGGCCCCAACCCCAGCCCTCGCGAAATTGCGAAACTAGTACTACGCGTACATAACTACGCTCTGGAAATACCGTGGGCATAGGGGGAGGGGCACGACCACGACATGCCTAATATGCGGCTCAACTGCACCAGGGGCTCCCGATTTTGTCATTATTTTTTTCTTACTTTCAGGACTCCACTTTCCGGAAGGCCTGTCCGACAGTATAATTGCCGAACACACGATGCAACAGCCAGGGAGGCAGAAAGCTACGTCGAGTGTCCAGGTGGTCTCTATAACGAGCAGTATACTTGTTTCACATATCATCCCGCAGCTCGCCCCTGGAGGGGGACATGTCAAATAGTCCCATCTCTTGCTTATCGCACTATCTGTATCGTTCTGCTTTTACCGCAGACTTTTCTAATAAACAATACATAGCTTTTGTCTATTATTACATTCCCTTTTTTATAAAAATATGTTCACTTATGACATTATGCAACCGTACACTTTGGTACGACCAATACACCAGGGGCTTATGTACCCCAGAATATGGTGTGAGAAGTCCGAACACTCTCATGAGTGTGGCACCCCGAACTTATAGCATTATATGCATCGGTTCCGAATCATGTCTTGGGTCAATAGGGTGGTTTGCATGGCTCCCATGTTTTGGTACCTTACGTTCTATTATATCGGCTAAGGTAGCACTGGGAGAACCACTGCGATTGTGCCCCGGTTGAGCTGGGCTAAGCACCTCAGTGGAGAAAGCTAAAACTGACCATCATGATAGGGCGAGAGCTGGTCGCTGTTCGAGAGGTTTTCGCGTCCCCAAAGACTTATGCCGCTTAGAGCGAGGAGTCGGCTTTGTCCGGCCTAGGCGTGGATAGCGCCCCGAACTCGGTCTTCCGAATACTAGGGGCTTCGCCGAAATTTAAAATTATAGAATTCTATGGCTAAGTGAGAGTGTTCAAGCATTATAGTCCAATTGCCTTGTTCGTTGTGTTGAGCGCCTCCCTCGAAGGACCCAATAAGGGGAAAAGAGCGCTCAAGTTTATCCCGAACACCCCAGCACTCGTGGCATGGGGACAGAAGCCGACGACTCGCCATCTCTCAAATTTAATAAACGGCCGCACAGAAGGTAATATTTTAAATTCACAAGCGTTGCTTAACGCATATGAACAAGTTTTCAACGTACAGGATCACAAATGCGAGTTTACTCAAAAATTACATCTTTGGAGCACTCATTCGCTATACGGCGGCACCCTTCAGGACGCCCTCATAATACATCTCGGGCTTGCGATGCTCCTTGCCCGGCGGTGGTCCGTCCGTCACAAGCTTCTCAGCGTACATCTTGCCCCAGTGCACTTTAGCACGGGCAAGGGCCCTACGGGCACCTTCGATGCATACAGAGTGCTTGATGACTTCAAGCCTTGGACAGGCATCCACCAGCCGCCTTACAAGCCCGAAGTAGCTCCCAGGCATGGCTTCCCCAGGCCACAACCGGACTACGAGATCCTTCATGGCCTGTTCGGCCACCTTATGGAGCTCGACCAGCTGCTTCAGCTGGTTGCTCAAGGGCACCGGGTGTCCGGCCTCAGCATACTGAGACCAGAACACCTTATCCGTCGAGCTCCCCTCTTCGGCTCGGTAGAATGCGGCAGCGTCGGACACACTCCGGGGAAGATCTGCGAATGCTCCTGGAGAGCTCCGGACTCGGGTAAGTAACAAGTAATTCACTTTCACGTGCTTGCTTTGCATAAAGAATGCCTTACCCGCCGCTATCTTCTTCATCGCCTCAATTTCCTGGAGGGATTTTTGGGCTTCGGCCTTGGCAGATTTGGTGCTCTCAAGCGCCGAGGTGAGCTCAGACTCTCGAGTCTTTGAGTCAAGCTCCAAACTCTTGTGTTTTTCCATGAGAGCCTGGAGCTCTTGCTGCACCTCCGCCACCCGCGCCTCCTGCTTTTCTCGCTGGGTACGCTCCACGGCCGCATTTTCTTCGGCCTTGGACAGTGCTTCCTTCAGGGTCGCCACCTGGGTTGTGGCCCCTGTAATAGTCACGTTGGTCCTGTCATTTTTTGCAACCGCATCTTTTTTATACTTACATAAGGTATTACTTACCTTCCTTGTCCTCGAGCTGCTTCTTGGCAAGGCCGAGCTCGTTCTCGGACCGCTCGAGGCTCTGATTCAATGCATTGACCTCTGCAGTCAGTGCGGCAGAGGTCAGCAGCACATCCTGCATTCCCATATTGACATACTTATGTTAGACTCCTGCGTATATCTTTTTGATCCTCAGTTCGGCTTTTCTTTCCGAACACCAAACTAAGCATCAGGGCTACTGTCTATGCGGTAATATTTTTACATATCTTAAATACATACCTCAAAGCCTGTTAGAAGGCTGGCACATGCTTCAGTCAGCCCGCTCTTGGCGGACTAAACCTTCTGGATCACCACACTCATAATAGTGCGGTGCTCCTCGTTGATGGAGGCGCCGTTAAGCACCTCCAGCAGATTATCCGGTGCCTCCAGTTGGACGGAGGTCACCGGCGTCGTAGGCTTGCCCTTCTTAGTAGGGGCCGCCCGCCGGATGCCGGAACCGTTGAAGGTTCCGGTGCGGTGTCCGGCCCAGGGCCGGACTTAGAGCCCTTCAGGGTTTTATCCCCTTTGCGCCTGGAGTCCGGGAGGTCGCCTTGCCGCGCCTCCAGCACCACCTCCTCCTGGCTTGGATCCTTTCGGGACTCCCCCTCGGCATCATCCGCTGGGTGAGGGGAGGAGGCGGCCGGAAGTGAAGTGGTATTCACATCCGACGAACCCAGGGAGTCGCTCGACGAAGCGTCGAGCCCGGCCTTGGGCGGACTGCATGATTATATTCGGCATCAGCAGATACTGTGCAACAGAGGAATGCCGTGAGTTATTCTGGTATCCGGATACTTACGATTTTGCCGGGGGCTTGGCCCTGGATGGCCACTCCTCTTCGCCGTCGTCGGCGTTGGTGGAGTAGTCTGGAGGAAGGGTTCTTCCCTTTTTGGACCCTCCGCCCCCCCCCCCAGTTGGGGCGGCCTTCCTTTTCATTCCTCCCCCCGCTGGAGGGGGAGAGACTTCTTCTTCTCCCTCCTCGTCTTCAGAGGAGGAGTGCGCCTTGGAGTCATTGGACGATGAATCCGGCACCACCGGGCGCCGGGAACTCTTTCGAGTTCCCGAGGCCTTCTTCTCCGGCACCACGTAAGGTGCCGGGACCAGCAGCCCCATCAAGTGGGCGTCCGCTGGGTCTTCAGGCAAGGGAGCTGGACAGTCAATCTGTCCGGACGTCTTCTGCCAATCCTATCAAAGGTAAGGGAGTTTAGATCCCACATAGAATCAAACTATGGAAAACAAGTAACCCGTAAAGGGTAAAATAGCTTACCGCGTTGGCTTGATGCTGCGCGCTGAATCCGCGATCCTCAGTAGCGGATGCGGGGGCCTCGGCACCCTTGAACAGCACTTTCCAGGCGTCTTCGTACGTAGTGTGGAAGAGCCTATTCAGGCTTCGGTGCTGTGCCGGACCGAACTCCCACAAACTGAAAGCCCGTTGTTGGCACGGGAGGATCCGGCGGATGAGCATGACCTGGACTACGTTGACGAGTTTGAGCTTCTTGCTCACCAGGTTTTGGATGCAGGTTTGGAGTCCGGTCAGCTCCTCCGAATTACCCCATGACAAGCCCATCTCTTTCCAGGAGGTGAGCCGTGTAGGGAAGTGTCGGTGTCAAAACCGGCGGATATCGGGTAGGGGGTCCCGAACTATGCGTCTAGGCGGATGGTAACAGGAGACAAGGGACACGATGTTTTTACCCAGGTTCGGGTCCTCTCGATGGAGGTAAAACCCTACTCCTGCTTGATCAATATTGATGATATGGGTAGTACAAGAGTAGATCTACCACGAGATCAGAGAGGCTAAACCCTAGAAGCTAGCCTATGGTATGATTGTTGTTCATCCTACGGACTAAAACCCTTCGGTTTATATAGACACCGAATAGGGTTAGGGTTACACAGAGTCGGTTACAATGGGAGGAGATCTACATATCCATATCGCCAAGCTTGCCTTCCACGCCAAGGAAAGTCCCATCCGGACACGGGACGAAGTCTTCAATCTTGTATCTTCATATTCTAGGAGTCCGGCCAAAGGTTATAGTCCCTAATCCAGGACTCCCTCAGTAGCCCCTGAACCAGGCTTCAATGACGATGAGTCCGGCACGCAGATTGTCTTCATCATTGAAAGGCGGGTTCCTCCTCCGAATACTTCATAGAAGATTTTGAACACAAGGATAGTGTCCGGCTCTGCAAAATAATTTCCACATACCACCGTAGAGAGAATAATATTTACACAAATCCAATCTGCTGATGTATTTCGCAGCGTGACATCACGCCACGGCCAAGCCTTTATTCAAATTGTTTTTACTGTCCCACCTCAGCGCACTTAGCGAGGCGGTTTCCTTGGCACGTCTCGTTGAAGCAGAGATCGTGTCCCCTTATTCCGGGTTTCTCATCAATACGGGCGTGGGTAACCCAACCGTGCCATTAATTTGCGGCACTTGGGAGATAAGCGAGTTTTACCAGGCTGGCAGGGGCACATAGTTTCGTCCGCCCATATAAGGGGATAAATATCCACCTTTTCCATCTACGCCTTCTTCCTCCTTTGCTTATCCATTTTCGCGCATTCGAGCTCCAGCGCGCAAGTCCGCACATCCCACCTCTACCTTCTCCAGCCATGTTTGGAGCGGGAGGCAAGTGGATGGTCTCCTCCGTCACGGAGGGACACATCAAGAAGCTGAGGGAGGCCGGATACTTGTCTAACGACATCGCGCACCGGCTCCCAGACAAGGGGCAGCTCATCCCCACCCCCAAGCCCCATGAGAGGGTGGTGTTCCTCACCCATTTCCTCCGCGGACTAGGTTTCCCACTTCACTCGTTTGTCCGAGGGCTCATGTTCTACTACGGCCTGGATTTCCACGATCTAGCCCCGAACTTCGTCCTCAACATCACGGTGTTTATCGTCGTGTGCGAGGCTTTTCTCCGCATCAAGCCCCACTTCGGCTTATGGCTGAAGACCTTCAATGTCAAGCCGAAGGTAGTGGGTGACCAGCAAGCGGAGTGCGGAGGCGCCATGGTGGGCAAGATGCCCAACGTTACATGGCTTGAGGGCTCCTTCGTGGAGACCATAAAGGGGTGGCAATCAGGGTGGTTCTACATCACCGAGCCGCGTGACCCTGAATGGGCAGCGGCCCCCGAATTCCGATCTGGCATCCCCACACGGCTCACCTCCTGGAAAGAGAAGGGCCTGTCGTGGGGTAATTTGGAAGAGCGGACCAGACTCCAAACCTGCGTCCAAGACCTGGTGGACAAAGAGGTTAAACTCGTCAACATAGTCCAGGCCATGCTCATCCGCCGGATCCTCCTGTGTCAACGACATGCTTTTAACTTATGGGAGTTCAACCCGGCCCAGCACCAAACTCTGACCAGGCTCTTTGACACAACGCACAAGGATGCCTGGAAGGTGCTATTCAAGGGTGCCGAGGTTCCCCCTCCCATTGCCGAGGATCGCGGATTCCGCGCGAAGAGCCAAGCCAGCGTAGTAAGCTTATTTTACCCTTTACGGGATACTTGTTTTTCATAGTTTAACTCTATGTGGGATCTAAGCTCCCGTTCCTTTGACAGGAATGGCAGAAGAAGACCGGATAGATCGACTGTCCGGCTCCTTTGCCCGAAGATCCAGCAGACGCCCACTTGATGGGGCTGCTGGTCCCGGCATCTTACGTGGTGCCGGAGAAGAAGGCCAAGAAGAAGGCCACGGGAACTTGAAAGAGTTCCCGGCGCCCGGTGGTGCCGGATTCATTGTCCGATGACTCCGAGGCGCACTCCTCCTCCGAAGACGAGGAGGAGGAAGAAGAAGCCTCTCCCCCTCCAGCGGGGGGAGGAATGAAAAGGAAGGCCGCCCCAACTGGGGGGACCGGAGGGTCCAAGAAGGGAAGGACCCTTCCTCCGGACTACTCCACCAACGCCGACGACGGTGAAGAGGAGTGGCTATCCAGGGCCAAGCCCCTGGCAAAATCGTAAGTATCCGGATACCAGAATAACTCATGGCGTTCCTTTACTGCACAGTATCTTCTGACGCCGAATCATGCAGTCCGCTCGCGGCCCAGCCCGACGCTTCGTCGAGCGGATCCCTGGATTCGTCGGATGTGAATAGCCTTTCACTTCCGACTGCTACCTCCCCTCATCCTACGGACAATGCCGAGGTGGAGTCCCAAAAGGGTCCAAGCCAGGAGGGGGTGGTCCTGGAGGCGCCGCAAGGCGACCTCCCAGACTCCAGGAGCTAATGGGATAAAACCCCGAAGGGCTCTAAGTCCAGCCCTGGGCCGGACACCGCACTGGAACCTTCAACGGTTCCGGCATCCGGCAGGCGGCCCCCTACTACGAAGGGCAAGCCTACGACGCCGGTGACCTCCGTCCAACCGGAGGCACTGGATAATCTGCTGGAGGTGCTTAACGGCGCCTCCATCGATGAGGAGCACCGCACTATTATGAGTGTGGTGATCCAGAAGGTTCAGTCCGCCAAGAGCGGGCTGACTGAAGCATGTGCCAGCCTTCTAACAGTCTTTGAGGTATGTATTTAAGATATGTAAAAATATTACCGCATAGACTGTAGCCCCTGATGCTTAGTTTGGTGTTCGGAAAGAAAAGCTGAACTGAGAATCAAAAAGATATACACAGGAGTCTAACATAAGTATGTCAATATGGGAATGCAGGCTGTACTGCTGACCTCTGCCGCACTGACTGCGGAGGTCAATGCATTGAAGCAGAGCCTCGAGCGGTCCGAGAACGAGCTCGGCCTTGCAAGGAAGAAGCTCGAAGACAAGGAAGGTAAGTAATACCTTATGTAAGTATATAAAAAATATGTGGTTGCAAAAAATGACAGGACCAACGTGAGTATTACAGGGGCCACAACCCAGGTGGCGACCCTGAAGGAAGCGCTGCCCAAGGCCGAAGAAAATGCGGCCGTGGAGCGTACCCAGCGAGAAAAGCAGGAGGCGCGGGTGGCGGAGGTGCAGCAAGATCTCCAGGCTCTCGTGGAAAAACATGAGAGTTTGGAGCTTGACTCAAAGACTCGAGAGTCCGAGTTCGCCTCGGCGCTTGAGAGCGCCAAATCTGCCAAGGCCGAAGCCCAAAAAGCCCTCCAGGAAATTGAGGCAATGAAGAAGATATCGACGGGTAAGGCATTCTTTATGCAAAGCAAGCACGTGAAAGTGAATTACTTGTTACTTACCCGAGTCCGGAGCTCTCCAGGAGCATACGCAGATCTTCCCCGGAGTGTGTCCGACGCTGCCGCATTCTACCGAGCCGAAGAGGGGAGCTCGACGGAGAAGGTGTTCTGGTCTCAGTATGCTGAGGCCGGACACCCGGTGCCCTTGAGCGACCAGCTGAAGCAGCTGGTCGAGCTCCATAAGGTGGCCGAACAGGCCTTGAAGGGTCTCGTAGTCCGGCTGTGGCCTGGGGAAGCCATTCCGGGGAGCTACTTCGGGCTGGTAAGGCGGCTGGTGGATGCCTGTCCAAGGCTGGAAGTCATCAAGTGCTCCGTATGCATCGAAGGTGCCCGTAGGGCCCTTGCCCGTGCTAAAGTGCACTGGGGCAAGATGGACGCTGAGAAGCTTGTGACGGACGTACCACCGCCGGGCAAGGAGCACCGCAAGCCCGAGATGTATTATGAGGGTGTCCTGAAGGGTGCCCGCCGTTTAGCGGATGAGTGCTCCAAAGATGTAATTTTTGAGTAAACTCACATTTGTGATCCTGTACGCTGAAAACTTGTTCATATGCGCTAAGCAACGCTTTTGAATTTAAAATATTACCTTCTGTGCGGCCGTTTATTAAAATTGAGAGATGGCGAGTCGTCGGCTTCTGCCCCCATGCCGCGAGTGCTGGGGCGTTCGCGATAAACTTGAGCGCTCTTTTTCCCATTATTGGGTCCTTCGAGGAAGGCGCTCAACACAACGAACATGGCAATCGTACTATAATGCTTGAACACTCTCACTTTGCCATATAATTCTATAATTTTAAATTTCAGCGAAGCCCCTAGTATTTGGAAGACCGAGTTCGGGGCGCTATCCATGCCTAGGCCGGACAGAGCCGACTCCTCGCTCTAAGCGGCATAAGTCTTTAGGGACTCGAAAACCTCTCGAACAGCGACCAGCTCTCGCCCTATCATGACGGTCAGTTTTAGCTTTCTCCACTGAGGTGCTTAGCCCGGCTCAACCGGGGCACAATCGCAGTGGTTCTCCTAGTGCTACCTTAGCCGATATAACGGAACGTAAGGTACCAAAACATGGGAGCCGGGCAAACCCAACTATTGACCCAAGACATGATTCGGAGCCGATGCATATAATGCTATAAGTTTGGGGTGCCACACTCATGAGAGTGTTCGGACTTCTCACACCATATTCTGGGGTACGTAAGCCCCTGGTGTATTGGCCGTATCAAAGTATACGGTTTGCATAATATCATAACTGAACATATTTTTATATAAAAAAAGGAATACAATAATAGACAAAAGCTATGTATTGTTTATTCAAAAAGTCTGCGGTAAAAGCAGAACAATACAAATAGTGCGATAAGCAAGAGATGGGACTATTTGACATGTCCCCCTCCAGGGGC
>LR880972.1:95404313-95420484 GCA_904067115.1 Aegilops sharonensis | reverse complement strand
GATATAACGGAACGTAAGGTACCAAAACATGGGAGCCGGGCAAACCCAACTATTGACCCAAGACATGATTCGGAGCCGATGCATATAATGCTATAAGTTTGGGGTGCCACACTCATGAGAGTGTTCGGACTTCTCACACCATATTCTGGGGTACGTAAGCCCCTGGTGTATTGGCCGTATCAAAGTATACGGTTTGCATAATATCATAACTGAACATATTTTTATATAAAAAAAGGAATACAATAATAGACAAAAGCTATGTATTGTTTATTCAAAAAGTCTGCGGTAAAAGCAGAACAATACAAATAGTGCGATAAGCAAGAGATGGGACTATTTGACATGTCCCCCTCCAGGGGCAAGCTGCGGGATGATATGTGAAACAAATATACTGCTCGTTATAGAGACCACCTGGACACTCGACGTAGCTTTCTGCCTCCCTGGCTGTTGCATCGTGTGTTCGGCGATTGTACTGCCGGACCAGCCTTCAAGAAAGTGGAGTCCTGAAAGTGATAAAAAAAAGAATGACAAAATCGGGAGCCCCTGGTGCGGTTGAGCCGCATTTTGGGCATGCCGTGGTCGTGCCCCTCTCCCTATGCCGATGGTATTTCCAGAGCGTAGTTATGTACGCGTAGTACTGGTTTCGCAATTTTGCGAGGGATGGGGTTGGGGCCGCATTGCTACGCGTGCTCGGAACGTGCCAGGCGGTCTTGTTGTAGGTTACTCCGGGCGCGCTTGACGGTGTCCGGACGTTTAATGGCCGGACTGGAGAATTGCCTTGAGAGGATGCTTCGTACTTCCGCCGCGAGGGCCGCCGTATGCTCCTTCGTTCGGAGAGAGCGTTCGGTGTTTCCATTGACCGTAATGACTCCTCGAGGGCCTGGCATCTTGAGCTTGAGGTATGCGTAGTGCGGCACCGCATTGAACTTTGCAAATGCGGTTCGTCCGAGCAGTGCATGATAGCCACTGCGGAACGGGACTATGTCGAAGATTAACTCCTGGCTTCGGAAATTATCCAGGGATCCGAAGACCACCTCAAGTGTAGCTGAGCCTGTACAATTGGCCTCTACACCTGGTATGACGCATTTAAAGGTCGTCTTTGTGGGTTTAATCCTTGAGGGATCTATGCCCATTTTTCGCACTGTATCCTCATAAAGCAGGTTCAGGCTGCTGCCGCCATCCATAAGGACTCTAGTGAGGTGAAATCCGTCAATGATTGGGTCTAGAACCAATGCGGCGAATCCGCCATGGCGGATGCTAGTGGGGTGGTCCCTTCGATCAAAAGTGATCGGGCAGGAGGACCATGTGTTGAACTTTGGGGCGACTGGCTCCAACGTATATACGTCCCTGAGTGCACGCTTTCGCTCCCTTTTGGGTATGTGGGTTGCGTATATCATGTTCACCGTCTGCACTAGTGGGGGGAAGCCCTTCTGTCCCCTATTGTTCGGTGGCCAGGGCTCCTCCTCGTCATCGCTATGCAGCCCCTTGTCATTGTTTTTGGCATTTAACTTGCCTGCCTGCTTGAACACCCATCAATCCCTGTTGGTGTGGTTGGCTGGTTTTTCGGGGGTGCCGTGTATCTGGCACGAGCAATCGAGTATTCGGTCCAAATTGGACGGGCCCGGAGTATTTCTTTTGAATGGCTTTTTCCGCTGACCGGGTTTAGGGCCTCTGAATCCGGCATTAATTGCCGTATCCTCATCATTATCGCCGTTAATGCGGCGCTTTTGCTTGTTGCGACGCGACCTGCCAATGCTGTCCTTGGTATCCGAATTACCAGGGCTCTTGGCGGGGCTGCTAGTTCCGGCATCTCACGTGGTGCCGGAGAAGAAGGCCAAGAAGGAGGCCACGGGAACTCGAAGAAGCTCCCGGCTCCAGGGGCTGTCGGACTCATCGCCCGAAAACCCTGAGGCAGAATCCTCCTCTGAGGAAGAGGAGGAGGAAAAAGAAGCCTCTCCCCCAGCAGGGGGGAGAGAAAAAAGGAAGGCCGCCCCAACTGGGGAGGTCGGAGGGTCCAAGAAGGGAAGGACCCTTCCTCCGGACTTCTCCACCAACGCCGACAGCGACGGGGAGGAGTGGCCAACAAGGGCCAAGCCCCTGGCGAGATCGTAAGTGTCCGGATTCCAGAATAACTCATGGATTTTCATTTGTCGCATAGTGTCTTCTAACGCCGAATATAACCATGTAGCCCGCCCAGGGACGATCTTGCCACTTCGTCGAGCGGCTCCCTGGATACGTCGGATGTGAATAGCACTTCACTTCCGACCGCCTCCTCTCCTCGTGACGCAGATGACACCGCGGTGGAGTCCCAAAAGGGGCCCAACCAGGAGGAGGTGGTCCTGGAGGCGCCGCAAGGCGACCTCCCGGACGCCGGGCGCAAAGGGGGCAAACCCCAGAGGGCTCTAAGTCCGGCACTATGCCGGACTCCGTGCCGGAACCAGCAACTGTTCCGAAGACCGGCAGGCGGCCCCTTCGTAAGAAGGGCAAGACTGCGACACCGGTGACCTCCGTCCAACCGGAGACACCGGATAGCTTGTTGTTGGCGCTTAACGGCGCCTCCATCGACGAGGAGCACCGCACTATCATGAGTGCGGTGATCCAGAAAGTTCAGTCCGCCAAGAGCGGGCTGACTGAAGCCTGTACCAGCCTTCTAACAGGCTTTGAGGTAAGTTTTTAATATATGTAAGAAGATTACCGCATAGACAGTAGCCCTAGATGCTTAGTTCATTGTTCGGAAAGAAAAGCCGGACTGAGGATCTAAAAAGATATACGCAGGAGTCTAACATAATTATGTCAATATGGGAATGCAGGCTGCCCTGCTGACCTCTGCCGCACTGACTGCGAAGGTCAATGCATTGAAGGAGAGCCTCGAGCGGTCCGAGAACGAGCTCGGCCAAGCCAAGAAGCAGCTCGAGGACAAGGAAGGTAAGTAATACCTTATTAAAGAAATACCTTATAGGAAGGATTCGGTTGCAAAAAATGACAGGAATAACGTGGGTATTGTAGGGGCCACGAACGAGGTGGCGACCCTGAAGGAAGCGGTGTCTGCGGCCGAAAGCAAAGCGGCCGCGGAGCGCACCGAGCGAGAGAAGCAGGAGGAGCGGGTGGCGGAGGTATGGCAAGAGCTCCAGGCTCTTGTGGAAAAACACGAGAGTTTGGAGCGTGACTCGAAGACTCGAGAGTCCGAGCTTGCCTCGGCTCTTGAGAGTGCCAAAGCCGCTAAGGCCGAAGCCCAAAAAGCCCTCCAAGAAATTGAATCATTAAAGAACATAGTAGCGGGTAAGGCATTCTTTATGCAAAACAAGCATGTGAAATTGAATTACCTATTACTTACCCGGATTCGGAGCTCTCCAGGAGCATTCGCAGATCTCCCCGTAGTGTGTTTGATGCTGCCGCGTTCTACCGCGCCAAGGAGGGGAGCTTGACAGAGAAGGTGTTGTAGTCTCAGTATGCTGAGGCCGGACATCCAGTGCCCCTAGCCGACCAGCTGAAGCAGATGGTCGAGCTCCACAAGGTCGCCGAACAGGCCATGAAGGGCCTTATAGTTCGGCTGTGGCCATTGGAAGCCATGCCTGGGAGCTACTTTGGGCTAGTGCGGCGGCTGGTGGACGCCTGTCCATGGATTGAAGTCATCAAGCGCTCCGTCTGCATTGAAGGTGCCCGTCGGGCCCTTGCCCGTGCTTAAGTGCACTGGGGCAAGCTGGATGTGGAGAAGCTTGTGACGGACGGGCCACCGAAGGGCAAGGAGCATCGCACGCCCGAAATGTACTATGAGGGCGTCCTGAAGGGTGCCCGCCGTATAGCGGATGAGTGCTCCAAGGATGTAATTTTTGAATAGACTCGCATTTGTTATCCTGTACGCTGAAAACTTGTTCATATGCGCTAAGCAATGCTTGTTAATTTAAAATATTACCTTCTGTGCGGCCGTTTATCAAATTTGAGAGATGTCAAGTCGTTGGCTACAGCCCCCATGCCACGAGTGCTGGGGTGTTCGGGATAAACTTGAGAGCTCTTGTTCCCATTCTTGGGTCCGTCGAGGGAGGCGTTCAACGCAACGAACAAGGCAACCGGACTTATAATGCTTGAACACTCTCACTTAGCCATATAATTCTATAATTTTAAATTTCGGCGAAGCCCCTAGTATTCGGAAGACCGAGTTCGGGGCGCTATCCACGCCTTGGCCGGACAATGCCGACTCCTCGCTCTAAGCGGCATAAGTCTTTAGGGACCCGAAAAAACCTCTCGAACAACGACCGGCTCTCGCCCTATCATGACGGTCGGTTTTAGCTTTCTCCACTGAGGTGCTCAACCCAGCTCAACCGGGGCACAATCGCAGTGGTTCTCCCAGCTCTACCTTAGCCGATATAACGGAACGTAAGGTACCAAAACATGGGAGTCGGGCAAACCCAACTATTGACCCAAGACATGATTCGGAGCCGATGCATATAATGCTATAAGTTCGGGGTGCCGCACTTGTGAAAGTGTTCGGACTTATCACACCATACTTTTGGGGTACTTAAGCCCCTGGTGTATTGGCCGTACCAAAGTGTACGGGTGCAACATGTCATAAATGAACATATATAATGGGAAAGAATGCAATAATAGGCAAGAGCTATATATTGGTTTATTGAAAAGAAACTGCAAATAAAAGCAGAACGATACAAATTGTGCGATAAGCAAGGTACGGGACTTTTTGATATGTCCCCCTTCCAGGGGTAAGTTTGCGGTGTGGTATGTAAAACAGGTATACTGCGCATAGTAGAGACCACCTGGACACTCGACACAGTTTTCTGCTTCCCTGGCTGTTGCATCGTGTATTCGACGCGAATGCCGGACAGGGCTTCTGGAGAACAGAGTCCTGAAAGGAAAAGGAAGAAAAAGATAAAAAAAATAAAAAAAGGAATGTCACAAACGGGAGCCCCTAGTACGGTCTAGCCGCATTCTGGGCGTGCCGTGGTCGTGGCCCTCCCCTTAGGCCCATGGTATCTCCAGAGCGTAGTTATGTACGCGTAGTACTGGCTTCGCAGTTTCGCGGGGGCTGGGGTTGGGGCCGGATTGCTACGCGTGCTCTGATCGTGCTAGGCAGTCTTGTTGTAGGTTACTCCAGGCGCGCTTGACAGTGTCCGATTGTTTATTGGCCGAACTGGAGAATTGCCTTAAGATGCTGTTCTGCACTTCTGCCGCAAGGGCGGCCGTATGCTCCTCCGTTCGGAGGGAGCGTTCGGTGTTTCCATTGACCGTGATTACGCCTCGAGGTCCTGGCATCTTGAGCTTGAGGTATGCGTAGTGCGGCACCGCATTGAACTTTGCAAATGCGGTTCGTCTAAGCAGTGCATGATAGCCACTGCGGAACGGGACTATGTCGAAGATTAACTCTTCGCTTCGGAAGTTATCCGGGGATCCGCAGACCACTTCGAGTGTAACTGAGCCTATGCAATTGGCCTCTACACCTGGTATGACGCCTTTAAAGGTCGTCTTTGTGGGTTTAATCCTTGAGGGGTCTATGCCCATTTTGCGCACTGTATCCTGATAAAGCAGGTTCAGGCTGCTACCGCCGTCCATCAGGACTCTAGTGAGGTGAAATCCATCGATGATTGGGTCAAGAACCAACGCGGCGAATCCGCCGTGACGGATGCTAGTGGGGTGGTCCCTTCGATCAAAGGTGATCGGGCAGGAGGACCATGGGTTGAACTTCGGGGCGACTGGCTCCATCGCGTATACGTTCCTTAGTGCACGCTTCCTCTCCCTTTTGGGTATGTGGGTTGTGTACATCATGTTCACCGTCCGCACTTGTGTGGGAAAGCCCTTCTGTCCTCTATTGTTCGGCAGCCGAGGCTCCTCCTCGTCATCGCTATGCAGCCTCTTGTCGTTGTTTTTGGCGCTTAGCTTGCCTGCTTGCTTGAACACCCAACAATCCCTGTTGGTGTGGTTGGCTGGTTTTTCGGGGGTGCCATGTATCTGGCACAAGCGATCGAGTATTCGGTCCAAGTTGGACGGGCCCGAGATATTTCTTTTGAATGGCTTCTTCCGCTGACCGGGTTTAGAGCCTCTGAATCCGGCATTTACTGCCGTATCTTCAGCATTATCACCGTTAATGCGGCGTTTATGCTTGTTGCGACGTGACCTGCCATTGCTGTCCTTGGTATCCGAACTACCAGGGTGTTTGGCCAAGTTGTTGCTTCGAGCTAGCCAGCTGTCCTCTCCCGCGCAAAAGCGGGTCATGAGTGTGGTGAGGGCTGCCATGGATTTCGGCTTTTCCTGTCCTAGGTGCCAGGCTAGCCACTCGTCGCGGATGTTGTGTTTGAAGGCTGCTAGCGCCTCTGCATCCGGATAGTCGACGATCTGATTTTTCTTTGTTAGGAACCGCGTCCAGAATTGTCTGGCCGATTCTTCTGGCTGCTGAATTATATGGCTAAGGTCATCGGCGTCTGGTGGTCGCACATATGTGCCCTGGAAGTTATCAAGGAATGCGGCTTCCAGGTCCTCCCAACAACCGATTGACTCTGCTGGCAAGCTGTTGAGCCAATACCGAGCTGGTCCTTTAATCTTGAGTGGGAGGTATTTGATGGCATGTAGATCATCACCGTGGGCCATGTGGATATGGAGGAGATAGTCCTCGATCCAGACCGCAGGATCTGTGGTACCATCGTATGATTCGATGTTTACGGGTTTGAAGCCCTCAGGGATATGATGATCCATTACTTCATATGTGAAGCATAGTGGGTGTGCGGCACCTCTGTATTGGGCTATATCACGACGTAGCTCATATGAGCTTTGTCTATTGTGTTCGGCCCGGCTTGGTTTGCTGTATCCGGCGTGACGGTAATCATCCCGAGTCGTTGGGCGCCCACGCGATCTATAGATCGATCTTGTATGCTTTGCCTTATCCTCCAATATATCTCGTAAGTTCGGCGCATTTTCCCGTGCCTTGGTACGTTTTGAGCGGCGTCGGGGCGTGGCTTGAGCGGAGGGCCGAGAGGCTTCTATGTCGCGGCCACGGGGTGGCCGGTCTACCATGTCATGCACTGGTGACATGGGTGCTTCCTCCTCTGATCGAGGCAACGGCCTGCGTTTGGGGTAGCTTTTGGAGGGGCGTTCGAGTTCATACTCTTCAGCTGCAAGGACTTCAGTCCATTTGTCAGCTAGCAGGTCTTGGTCAGCTCTAAGCTGTTGCTGCTTTTTCTTGAGGCTGCTTGCCGTGGCCATGAGCCTGCGTTTAAAACGCTCTTGTTCGACGGGGTCCTTTGGCACGATGAATTCATCGTCGTCGAGGCTTGCCTCGTCTTCGGAGGGGGGCGCATAGTTATCGTCCTCTACCTCTCTTTCTGCCGCACTGTCGTGCGGACTTGCTTCTCCCTCCTCCTATGCTGAGTCCTGCCGGAGGGGGTCGTCTTCGGCACTGTCCGGGGTATTATTGTCTCCCGTGCCGGAATCGCCGTTTTTACTGTGGCGGGATTTAGAGCGGCGCCGCTGACGTCGGCGCTTGGGCTGTTTCTTGGAGGGGTCATCCTCCGCTGTTCCATCGCCGTTCCCATCTTTTGGGATGTCCACCATGTATATGTCGTATGACGAGGTGGCCTTCCAGTGCCCTGTAGGCGCTGGTTCTTGGTCGTCTCCAGCATCATCGTCCATACCGTCGATGTCTTCGGAGTCGAAGTCGAGCATGTCGGTTAAATCATCGACAGTGTCTACAAAGTGGGTGGTGGGGGGGGGGGCGTTGAATTTCTTCGTCGTCCGCATCCCAACCTTCCTGACCGTAGTCCGGCCAGGGCTCTCCTGATAAAGAGAGAGACTTTAGTGAATTCAGGATGTCGCCAAAGGGCGAGTGTTGAAAGATGTCCGCGGCGGTGAACTCCATGACCGACGCCCAATCGGATTCGATTGGCAAGGGCGCGGAGGGTTCGGAGTCCGGCACCTTGGAGTCACGGTCTTAGCAAAGGATAGGGATGGAGTTCGGCTCAATCGCTGTTGAGATCGTAGCCCCCGAGGCGGTGTCCAACCACTCGCCCTCGATCAGGGGAACCGGCTCCGGATTAAGGGTCGGAGCGGGCACTGGTGCGGCCTCCAGGGCATTGTTCGGCGGCAGAGCTAGATCGTACCCATCGAGACAGTGCGGCACGCTCGGCTGTGGCTCGAATCCGTCGAAGATCAAGTCGCCGCGGACATCGGCCATATAGTTCAAGCTTCCAAATCTGACCTGATGGCCAGGGGCGTAGCTTTCGATCTGCTCCAGATGGCCAGGCGAATTGGCCCGCAGTGCAAAGCAGCCGAATACGAAGATCTTTCCGGGGAGAAAAGTCTCACCCTGGACTGCGTCGTTGTTGATGATCGAAGGAGCCATCCGGCCTATCGGTGACGACACAGAGGAACTCTCAATGAAAGAACTAATGTCGGTGTCAAAACCGGCGGATCTCGGGTAGGGGGTCCCGAACTGTGCGTCTAGGTGGATGGTAACAGGAGACAAGGTACACGATGTTTTTACCTAGGTTCGGGCCCTCTCGATGGAGGTAAAACCCTACTCCTGCTTGATTAATATTGATGATATGGGTAGTACAAGAGTAGATCTACCACGAGATCAGAGAGGCTAAACCCTAGAAGCTAGCCTATGGTATGATTGTTGTTCATCCTACGGACTAAAACCCTTCGGTTTATATAGACACCGAATAGGGTTAGGGTTACACAGAGTCGGTTACAATGGTAGGAGATCTACATATTCGTATCGCCAAGCTTGCCTTCCACGCCAAGGAAAGTCCCATCCGAACACGGGACGAAGTCTTCAATCTTGTATCTTCATAGTCTAGAAGTCCGGCCAAAGATGATAGTTCGGCTATCCGGACACCCCCTAGTCCAGGACTCCCTCAGGGCTCAAGCAGGAGGAGGCTTGAAGTTCAAGTCCCTTAGACGACGCCGGCGCTTGAGGCGGTGGTCGAATGTTCCGGAGACCCGGTTCGGACCAACTTCACATTCGCCAACCCACTGACGACTGATCGTCCGTCGGGGTTGACTGCTCTGACTCCTGCCGCTCCAGTGCAACTCCACGTGTCTGACCCAGTAGCTGCTTCAACTGCCTTGGAGCCATCACCCTTCGCTGCATATCAGACTCCAGACGACTCGCCGAGTGCTCCCACGGAGGCTCTCCGCCAGGTGAACCTTGTCATGGAGCAGGTGAAGGTGATGCACGAGGCTAGTCAGGTGTCTTATAATGCCAGCACTGCCCTGCAGACCAATGCTCAGGTCAGCAAACTCCGACTGAGCTTTTGAATGCTGTTTTATATCCGATCACCCACTAGGGTGTGCCTTTGTTTAGGATTTCGGAAATCTTCCACTTCACTCGACTCGTGCTGAGTCGTAGTAGTCTGTCTGGACCAGTGGGGGCACGCCGAGTGCACCCACTGGGTGTAGTCCCCGAGACCACGGTCGACTGCTGGCAGTCGACTGAAGTCTTAGAATCTTCTCTTTCTTTTTTTTGACTCACGCTGGGCAGACCCTGCTGAGTGTTGATCTGAATCGGTGGGGGCACGCTAAGTGCATCCACTGGGTGTAGTCCCCGAGACCATGGTCGACTGCTGGCAGTCGGCTGAGGTCTTAGAATAACTTTTCACTGTCATTGTCTCTTATTTCTGTCGACTGACATATCTCTCTCACTGACTGCAGAGGTCTTGTGATCTTGGAGCTCGACTTTCCGAATTAAAGAAGAAGGATATCAGCGTTGAACTTGACCTTGAACTCGCAAAGAAGAACCTCAAGACTGCTCAACAAGAGACGACCATCATGGGAGGTAACTATTCGACCCTTGCCTACTTAGTAGCTCGCGTCTTTCACTGCTTTTTCTTTCAGTCTCTTTGAACCGAGTGACTTCACACAAGCAGATGTGCCTAGTGAAAACCGTCAATTTCAGGCTCGTCTGAAGAGTGTTGTTTCTTTAGAGAGAATGAAGGAAGCTTTGGAGAAGAAGGACCAGGACCTTGCTGCTGCTCAGAAGGAAGCACATGAGAAGGCAATGCTTGCGGACCAGAAGCTGGCTTCAGTCGGCAATTTGGAAGAGGAGAACATCAAGTTGAAGACCGCCATCTCGGAAGTCAATCGAGAAGTCGAGCAACTGAAGAAGGACAAGGAGAACTTGACCACTGAAGTTGGAGGCCTCAGAACAAAGACAGGCAAGCTAGAGTCCTATCTGGGACAACTTGACATGAAACTAGTTCTGAAGCTTGAAGGTATATCCACTCGACTGGTTAATTGTCGTCGATTGAAGTATGTTATAGTATTGCCGACTCACTATTTTTCATGATGGAACAGAGCTTTGTCAGGACTTCGAAGCTGAAACTGGGCAGGTCGAGACAGGTCTCGAACCCATCAATTGTCCTGTGAAAGATGACGTTGCGATGAACTTGCTGCAATTGGAATCACGCTCGGACGGCGCTATTGCCTATCTAGCTCGACTGAAGGCTGCGATGACTTGAGTGGACGCCAAACTCTGGCCTTAGGCGGAACTTTCTCGAGACCTCGAGTCGTTGATGACTCGACTCAACCAGATTCCTAGCCGAGTGCAAGAGTGGAAGAAGTCATCCGCTCGCTGTGGCGCTGACGTCGCCCTATCATTGGTTCGAGTGCACTGCAAGGAGTCTAGAGAAGACAAGTTGGCGGCACTCAAGGCTGTGAATACTAAGAAGAACTCCTTCCAGTCCTTCATGGACACCTTCCTTGAGGCAGCCACTCGTATTGCTGGCTGCATCGACCTCGACAGCTTCTGCGATCCGGCCAGCCCTTCTCCTGCCGAGTGATTGAAAAAACATTATGCTTCACTCTCATTTGCCTCGGAATGCTGAGTGATTTTGTAATTATTAAAACTCCTTCGGGCCTGATGCCCGAGTACTTTAATCTGCGGTTAGAAACCTTTGGATTTATCTGCCCCGGGCTTTTCTTTGAATATGTTGCGTTTATCTTCGAGTGAAAAATTGTTCTTTTCTCGGATTAGTTTTTGTACTCTTGATGCAGCTTCTGAGGAAGAGGTCGCAGTCGACTTGTTGGACGAGCCTTGAGCAACATTAATCAGCTCATCAGCGAGGCACCCAGCAATGGCCTTGGTGTTCCTAAAAGCATTTCGCCTTGGCATTAGCTGTTGAATGAGCCTTTGGCAGCATTGATCAGCTCATCAGCAAGGCACTCAGCAATGGTCTTGGCGTTCCTGAAAGCAGCGTCGGCTGGTGGATGAGCCTTTGGCAGTGTGCACAATCTTGTCCTTCTTCTTGACGGTGCAGCCCCGGGGGGAGGGGTCGTGGTCGACCAAAATCATTCGGCTGGGTTTCTCAAACTTAGGCGAGTACAGGACTGCAACTAAGCCCCCGAGTGAGAGGATTGCTCACCACTCAGTAGGATTTTTCAAACTTAGGCGAGTACTAGACCGCAGCTAAGTCCCCGAATGGGAGGGTTGCTCACCACTTAGTAGGATTTTTTATACTTAGGCGAGTACTGGACTGCAGCTAACCCCCGAGTGGGAGGGTTTCTCGCCACTCGGTAGGATTTTTCAAACTTAGGCGAGTACTGGACTGCAGCTAAGCCCCCGAGTGGGGGGGGGGGGGGTTGCTCGCCACTCGATAGGATTCTTTATACTTAGGCGAGTGATGACCCACAAGTATAGGGGATCCATCGTAGTCCTTTCGATAAGTAAGAGTGTTGAACCCAACGAGGAGCAGAAGGAAATGATAAGCCGTTTTCAGAAAGGTATTCTCTGCAAGTACTGAAATAAGTGGTAACAGATAGTTTTGTGATAAGATAAATTGTAACGAGTAACAAGTAACAAGAGTAAATAAAGTGCAACAAGGTGGACCAATCCTTTTTGTAGCAAAGGACAAGCCGGAACAAACTCTTATAATAGGAAAAGCGCTCACGAGGACACATGGGAATATCGTCAAGCTAGTTTTCATCACGTTCATATGATTCGCGTTTGGTACTTTGATAATTTGATATGTGAGTGGACCGGTGCTTGGGTGCTGTTCTTACTTGAACAAGCATCCCACTTATTATTAACCTCTATTGCAAGCATCCGCAACTACAACAAAAGTATTAAGGTAAACCTAACCATAGCATGAAACATATGGATCCAAATCAGCCCCTTATGAAGCAACGCATAAACTAGGGTTTAAGCTTCTGTCACTCTAGCAACCCATCATCTACTTATTACTTCCCAATGCCTTCCTCTAGGCCCAAATAATGGTGAAGTGTTATGTAGTCGACGTTCACATAACACCACTAGAGGTTAGACAATATACATCTCAACAAAATATCGAACGAATACCAAATTCACATGACTACTAATAGCAAGACTTCTCCCGTGTCCTCAGGAACAAACGTAACTACTCACAAAGCATATTCATGTTCATAATCAGAGGGGTAATAATATGCATAAAGGATCTGAACATATGATCTTCCACCAAATAAACCAAATAGCATCAACTACAGGGAGTAATCAACACTACTAGCAACCTACTAGCACCAATCCCAGACTTGGAGACAAGAATTGGATACAAGAGATGAACTAGGGTTTGGAGATGAGATGGTGCTGGTGAAGATGTTGATGGAGATTGCCCTCTCCCTATGAGAGGAGCTTTGGTGATGATGATGGCGATGATTTCCCCCTCCCGGAGGGAAGTGTCCCGGCCAGAACAGCTCTGCCGGAGCCCTAGATTGGTTCCGCCAAGGTTCCGCCCCGTGGCAGCGGAGTTTCGTCCCGAAAGGTTTCCTCAGATTTTTTTCTCATCGAAAGACTTCATATAGGAGAAGATGGGCATGGGAGAGCCACCAGGGGGCCCACAAGATAGGGGGGCGCACCCCAGGGGGGGCACCCTCGTGAGTAGGGTGTGGGCCCCCTGGCCTTCATCTTTGGCGATGATTTTTCTTTATTTATTTTAAGATATTCCATGGAGTTTCAGGACTTTTGGAGTTGCGCAGAATAGGTCTCCAATATTTGCTCCTTTTCCAGCCCAGAATTCCAGCTGCTGGCATTCTCCCTCTTCATGTAAACCTTGTAAAATAAGAGAGAATAGCCATAAGTATTGTGACATAACGTGAAATAACAGCCCATAATGCGATAAATATCGATATAAAAGCATGATGCAAAATGGACGTATCGACTCCCCCAAGCTTAGACCTTGCTTGTCCTCAAGCGAAAAGCCGATAACAATAAATATGTCCTCATGTTTATAGGTAGAGGCGTCGATAAAAATAAAATATGGACATGAAGGCATCATGATTATTCTCATAACAGAAACATATATAGATTTTGTCATATGATATTTATGTTCAAGTGATGATCTTTTCACAATGCAGAAGTATGAATCAGAAACCTTATTGGGCACCAACAAATTATAAACTCAGTCATTGAAGCAATTGCAATTTATCATAACATCGGAAAGAGTCTATGCCAGAGCTTAAAAGCAAGTCCACATACTCAACTATAACTAAGTCCTTCATAATTGCCAACACTCACGCAATACTTGTGGTTGTGGAGTTTTAATCGGACATAGAGAAAGATAGGGGCTTATAGTTTTTCCCCACAACCTTTTACCTCAAGGGTAATGTCAACAATAATAATTCATGCTCCCCTACATCCAATTAGATATGTATATCATGTTCTTTCCAACATGCTGGGCTTGCCAAAGGATAAAATGAAAAAGGAAAGGTGAAGATCACCATGACTCTTGCATGAGGTAGAGGATGATAATAAAAGATATGCCCTTCGCAGAGGGAAGCAGAGGTTGCCATGCGCTTTTATGGTTGATGCAAAAAATCTTAATGCAAAAGAACGTCACTTTATATTGCCCCTTGTATGTGGAACTTTATTATGCAGTCCGTCGCTTTTATTACTTCCACAACAAGTTCGTACAAAGCTTATTTTCTCTGCACTAATAAGTCATGCATATTTAGAGAGCAATTTTTATTGCTTGCACCGATGACAACTTACTTGAAGGATCTTACTCAATCCATAGGTAGATATGGTGGACTCTCATGGCTAAACTGGTTTAAGGGTATTTGGAAGCACAAGTAGTATCTCTACTTGGTGCTGAGAATTTGGCTAGATGAGGGGGAAAGGCAAGCTCGACATGTTAGAGGATCCATGACAACATACTTTATCTCAGATATAAGAAAACATAACTCATCACGTTGTCTTCCTTGTCCAACATCAACTCTTTAGCATGTTGTATTTTAATGAGTGCTCCCAATCATAAAAGATGTCAATGATAATATATCTATATGTGAAACCTCTCTCTCCTTATTACTTCCTATTAATTGCAACGATGACCAAAGCTATATTTGCCAACTCCCAACAACTTTTAATCATCATAATCTTTCTATGTGAAGTCATTACTTTTAATAAGATCAATATGAACTTTTTGTTTCTTTTTATTCTTTTTCTTATTCACCCAAGATCATGGCAAAACAATCAAGCCCTTGACTCAACACTAACTTTATTATATATATAGCTCACAGACTCGATTACATAGAGGGATCATAAAGCAAAACTCAAAACTAGATCATGCCAAAACCTTTATTCTACTAGATCAAGATACTACTAATAGGATCAAACTAAGAAAAACGGTAAAGATAGGAGTTGTGATGGTGATACGATACCGGGGCACCTCCCCCAATCTTGAAAGTTGCCAAGGGGAGTGCCCATACCCATGTGATTATATCTCCCTCTTTGTTGGTGAAGGTGGAGGTGTTGGATAGTCGCACATCGAGCGTAAGAGGTCCTCCAACTTGCGGATAATGCCCTTGAGTGCAACAATATGCTCCTTCAACAAAATATTTTCACTTGTGAGATACTTGTTTTGAAAACGAGCTAACTCAATCATCTTGAAAGCTTCGATTTCAGTTGGGGTGAGAAAGTTGTGATCAAGTTGGAGGGTGTCTTCTGCTACCGGAGCTTGGTCCTCCAAGGCCTCCTTGATCCTTTCATCCTTGTTGATCTCCATGTGTTCTTCCCTCTTCAGCTCTATCTTCATTAGCCAAGCATCTTTGTCACCATTGTCGGAAGAGGGGGACGATATGATGCCTGGCCTTGACAACCCTGACAGAAAACAGCTCAAAACAAGAACAAAGGATAATTGCGTGATACGAGAGTCAAAACCTTCGGGATAATATATAATGAATTTTTACCGACCAAAATACGTATTGTGCAAGAAAACGGAGTCCGGAGGGCACACAAGGTGCTCACGAGGTAGGGGGGCGCGCCCTCCACCCTCGTGGAGCCCTCATGTCCTTCCTGGACTGCCACTTATTTTTCTATTTTTCTAAATATTCCAAAACGGAGAAATATTGCCTTAGAGATTGTTTTGGAGTCGATTTACTTACCGTACCACATACCTATTCCTTTTCGAAGTCTGAGACGGTCTGGAAAGTGTCCCTTATGTATTCCTCCGGGGTTACGGTTTCAATAATATTGGTTTCAACATTTATGGGATTACCTGAGATATAATGTTTGATTCTTTGACCGTTTACCACCTTCGGATTTGTGCCTTCGAAGTTGTTGATTTTTATGGCACCAGAACGATAGACCTCCTCGATAACGTAGGGACCTTCCCATTTAGAGAGAAGCTTTCCTGCAAAAAAATCTTAAACGAGAGTTGTATAGCAATACATAATCACCTACATTAAACTCACTCTTTTGTATCCTTTTGTCATGCCATCTTTTAACTTTTTCTTTGAACAACTTAGCATTTTCATAAGCTTGGGTTCTCCATTCATCAAGTGAGCTAATATCAAATAACCTCTTCTCACCGGCAAGTTCGAAATCATAGTTGAGCTCTTTAATAGCCCAATATTCCTTATGTTCTAGTTCGAGAGGTAAGTGACATG
Organism: Aegilops sharonensis; assembly: GCA_904067115.1. NCBI lineage: Eukaryota > Viridiplantae > Streptophyta > Magnoliopsida > Poales > Poaceae > Aegilops > Aegilops sharonensis. The sequence continues at coordinate 95,404,632 of LR880972.1, read as the reverse complement.
CTTTTCCATAAACCATTTTATACGGAGACATACGCATAGGATTCTTATATGCAGTTCTATAGGCCCATAATGCATCATCAAGTTTCTTGAACCAATTCTTTCTAGACCTATTAACAGTCTTTTGCAAAATTAATTCGAGCTCTCTATTACTCAATTCTACTTGACCACTAGACAGCGGGTGATAAGGAGATGCAATTCTATGATTAACATCATATTTAGCAAGCATTTTACGGAAAGCACCATGAATAAAGTGTGAACCACCATCAGTCATTAAATGTCTAGGGACTCCAAACCTCGGAAAAATAATTTCCTTAAGCAT
>LR880972.1:95383423-95404110 GCA_904067115.1 Aegilops sharonensis | reverse complement strand
GCCCATAATGCATCATCAAGTTTCTTGGACCAATTCTTTCTAGACCTATTAACAGTCTTTTGCAAAATTAATTCGAGCTCTCTATTACTCAATTCTACTTGACCACTAGACAGCGGGTGATAAGGAGATGCAATTCTATGATTAACATCATATTTAGCAAGCATTTTACGGAAAGCACCATGAATAAAGTGTGAACCACCATCAGTCATTAAATGTCTAGGGACTCCAAACCTCGGAAAAATAATTTCCTTAAGCATTTTAATAGAGGTATTATGATCAGCACTACTAGTTGGAATAGCTTCTACCCACTTAGTAACGTAATCAACAACAACTAAAATATGTGTATATCCATTAGAGGTAGGAAAAGGTCCCATATAATCAAAGCCCCAAACATCAAATGGCTCAATAACAAGTGAATAATTCATAGGCATTTCTTGACGTCTACTAATATTACCAATTCTTTGACATTCATCACAAGATAAGACAAACTTACGGGCATCCTTGAAGAGAGTAGGCCAATAAAAACCAGAGTGCAATACCTTATGTGCAGTTCTATCTCCAGCGTGGTGTCCTCCATAAGCCTCGGAATGACACTTGCGTAGCATCTGTTCCCGTTCATGCTCAGGTACACAACGTCTAATAACACCATCTACTCATTCTTTATAAAGATGTGGGTCATCCCAAAAGTAATGTCGCAAATCATAGATTTTTTTTCTTTTGTTGGTATGTGAAGCTAGGTGGTATAAATTTAGCAACAATATAATTAGCATAATCAGCATACCATGGAGTACTACGAGAAGTGCTTATGACATTTAATTGTTCATCAGGAAAACTATCATCAATAGGTAGTGGGTCATCAAGAACATTCTCTAACCTAGATAAGTTATCTGCAACGGGGTTCTCAGCTCCTTTTCTATCAACAATATGCAAATCAAATTCTTGCAGCAAGAGAACCCATCTAATAAGTCTAGGTTTAGCATCTTTGTTTTTCCATAAGATATTTAATAGCAGCATGATCAGTGTGAATAGTTACTTTAGAATCAACAATATAGGGTCTGAATTTTTCACAAGCAAACACAATTGCTAAAAGTTCCTTTTCGGTGGTAGCATAATTTCTTTGAGCATTGTCTAGAGTCTTACTAGCATAATGGATAACATTTAATTTCTTATCAACTCTTTGCCCTAGAACAGCACCTACAGCATAATCACTAGCATCACACATAATTTCAAAGGGTAAATTCCAATCAGGTGGCTGAACAACAGGTGCAGAGACTAATGCTTTCTTAAGTATTTCAAATGCTTCTACACAATCATCATCAAAGACAAATGGTACATCTTTTTGTAGTAAATTAGTCAGAGGCCGAGAAATTTTTGAGAAGTCCTTAATGAACCTCCTATAAAATCCGGCATGACCAAGGAAACTTCTTATACCTTTGATGTCCTTGGGACATGGCATCTTTTCAATAGCATCAAACTTGGCTTTATCAACTTCAATACCTCTTTCATAAACTTTGTGCCCCAAGACAATACCTTCATTAACCATAAAGTGGAACTTTTCCCAATTCAAGACAAGATTAGTTTCTTCACATCTCTGCAAAACTCGATCAAGATTGCTCAAGCAATCATCAAAAGAGGAATCATAGACGGAAAAGTCATCCATGAAAACCTCACATATCTTTTCACAAAAGTCAGAGAATATAGCCATCATGCATCTTTGAAAGGTAGCAGGTGCATTACATAAACCAAAAGGCATACGTCTATAAGCAAAAGTGCCAAAAGGGCATGTAAAAGTAGTCTTTGATTGATCTTTAGCTGACACAGGTATTTGAGAGAAACCAGAATAACCATCTAGAAAGCAATAATGTGTATGTTTGCATAATCTTTCTAGCATTTGATCAATAAAAGGTAAGGGGTAATGATCTTTCTTAGTAGCTTTATTTAATTTGCGGAAATCAATTACCATCCTATAACCTGTGATAATTCTTTGCGGGATCAATTCATCTTTATCATTAGGGACAACAGTAATGCCTCCCTTCTTAGGGACACAATGAATAGGACTTACCCACTGACTATCAGCAATAGGATAAATTATACCTGCCTCCAGAAGCTTGAGTATTTCTTTTCTTACCACTTCTTTCATTTTAGGATTCAAACGTCGTTGAGGATCACGAACTGGTTTGGCATCCGCTTCCAAATTTATTTTATGTTGACATAGAGTGGGACTAATGAATTCCCTTAAGATCATCAAGAGTATATCCAATAGCGGCATGGTGCTTCTTGAGAGTTTTCAATAATCTTTCTTCTTCATGCTCTGAAAGGTTAGCACTAATAATAACAAGATATTTTTTTCATCAAGATAAGCATATTTAAGATTATCAGGCAACGGTTTAAGCTCAAACACGGGATCACCCTTGGGTGGAGGAGGATCCCCTAGGATTTCAACAGGAAAATTGTGTTGCAGAATAGGTTCCTGTTTAAAGAATACTTCATCTATTTCCCTTCTTTCATTCATGAACATCTCATTTTCATGGTCTAGCAAATAGTGTTCTAAAGGATCACTAGGAGGTACGACAATAGAAGCAAGACCAATAATTTCATCCTTACTAGGCAATTCTTCCTCACGATGTTGTTTACTAAATTTAGAGAAATTAAACTCATGAACCATATCATCAAAGCCAATAGTAACAACATTCTTTTTGCAGTCTATCTTAGCATTAACAATATTCAAGAAGGGTCTGCCAAATATAATGGGACAAAAGCTATCTTCTGGAGAACCAAGAACAAGAAAATCAGCGGGATATTTGGTTTTTCCACACAAGACTTCAACATCTCTAACAATTCCCATTGCAGATATAGTATCTCTATTGGCAAGTTTAATTGTAACATCAATATCTTCTAACTCAGCAGGTGCAATATCATGCATAATTTCTTTGTATAAGTCAATGGGTATAACGCTAGCACTAGCACCCATATCACATAAGCCATGATAACAATGACCTCCTATTTTAACAGAAATAACAAGCACGCCTACCACAGGTCTATGTTTATCTTTAGCACAAGGTTTAGCAATTCTAGCAGATTCACCGCAGAATTGAATAACATGCCCATCAATATTATCAGACAAGATCTTTAACAATAGCAATATTCGGTTCTACTTTGACTTGCTCAGGAGGTGTATACGTTCTAATATTGCTTTTACGAACCACAGTTGAAGCTTTAGCATGATCCTTTATTTTAACAGGGAAAGGTGGTTTCTCAACATAAGAGGTAGGAACAATAGGATCATTATAAGTGACAGTCTTTTCTTCAACTTTAATAGGTGCAACTACTTTTACTTCTATGGGAGGATGATATTTAAACCACTTCTCCTTGGGGAGATCAACATAAGTAGCAAAAGATTCACAGAAAGAAGCTACTATCTCAGAGTCAAGTCCATATTTAGTGCTAAACTTACGGAAAATATCGGTGTCCATAAAAGATTTAACACAATCAAACTTAGGTGTCATACCTGACTCCTTACCTTCGTCGAGGTCCCAATCTTCAGAGTTGCATTTAATTCTATCCAATAAATTCCATCTGAATTCAATAGTCTTCATCATAAAAGAGCCAGCACAAGAAGTATCGAGCATGGTGCAATTGTTATCAGAAAGCCGAGCATAAAAATTCTGAAGAATTGTCACTCTTGAGAGCTCACGATTGGGGCATGAATATAACATTGATTTAAGCCTCCCCCAAGCTTGAGCGATGCTTTCTCCTTCGCGAGGCCAAAAATTATATATATAATTGCGATCACGATGAACAAGATGCATAGGATAATACTTTTGATGAAATTCCAATTTCAATCTTTTATAGTTCCATGATCTCATATCATCACATAGCCTATACCATGTCAATGCGTCTCCCTTCAAAGATAAAGGGAAGGCCTTCTACTTAACAACATCATCGGGTATACCTGCAAGCTTAAATAATCCACAAATTTCATCCACATAGAGTAGATGTTCATCAGGATGCTTTGTTCCATCTCCTGTAAAAGTATTAGCTAGCAGTTTTTCCATCATACTCGAAGGAATTTCAAAAGGAGTTTCATTTTCAATAGGTTCAGTAGGTTGAGGAGCAACTCTTTGCTCTACTGGACGGGGTGAAGATACCCCGAACAAGCCCCTCAGAGAATTACTTTCCATAGTAACAAGTGATAGAAAATTTCAGCACACTATATAAATTTTTCCTTACCAATTTCCACTTACCAAAGGCGCTACACTCCCCGGCAACGGCGCCAGAAAAGAGTCTTGATGACCCACAAGTATAGGGGATCTATCTTAGTCCTTTCGATAAGTAAGAGTGTCGAACCCAATGAGGAGCATAAGGAAATGATAAGCGGTTTTCAGAAAGGTATTCTCTGCAAGTACTGAAATAAGTGGTAACAGATAGTTTTGTGATAAGATAAATTGTAACGAGTAACAAGTAACAAGAGTAAATAAAGTGCAGCAAGGTGGCCCAATCCTTTTTGTAGCAAAGGACAAGCCGGAACAAACTCTTATAATAGGAAAAGCGCTCCCGAGGACACATGGGAATATCGTCAAGCTAGTTTTCATCACGTTCATATGATTCGCGTTCGGTACTTTGATAATTTGATATGTGGGTGGACCGGTGCTTGGGTGCTGTTCTTACTTGAACAAGCATCCCACTTATGATTAACCTCTATTGCAAGCATCCGCAACTACAACAAAAGTATTAAGGTTAACCTAACCATAGCATGAAACATATGGATCCAAATCAGCCCCTTACGAAGCAACGCATAAACTAGCGTTTAAGCTCCTGTCACTCTAGCAACCCATCATCTACTTATTACTTCCCAATGCCTTCCTCTAGGCCCAAATAATGGTGAAGTGTTATGTAGTCGACGTTCACATAACACCACTAGAGGTTAGACAACATACATCTCAACAAAATATCGAACGAATACCAAATTCACATGACTACTAATACCAAGACTTCTCCCTTGTCCTCAGGAACAAACGTAACTACTCACAAAGCATATTCATGTTCATAATCAGAGGGATAATAATATGCAAAAAGGATCTGAACATATGATCTTCCACCAAATAAACCAACTAGCATCAACTACAAGGAGTAATCAACACTACTAGCAACCTACTAGCACCAATCCCGGACTTGGAGACAAGAATTGGATACAAGAGATGAACTAGGGTTTGGAGATGAGATGGTGTTGGTGAAGATGTTGATGGAGATTGCCCTCTCCCGATGAGAGGAGCGTTGGTGATGATGATGGCGATGATTTCCCCCTCCCGGAGGGAAGTGTCCCCGACAGAACAGCTCTGCCGGAGCCCTAGGTTGGTTCCGCCAAGGTTCCGCCTCGTGGCGGCGGAGTTTCGTCCCGAAAGACTTCATATAGGAGAAGATGGGCATCGGAGAGCCACCAGGGGGCCCACGAGGTAGGGGGGCGCGGCCCCACCCTTGTGAGCAGGGTGTGGGCCCCCTGGCCTTCATCTTTGGCGACGATTTTCCTTCATTTATTTTAAGACATTCCGTGGAGTTTCAGGACTTTTGGAGTTGCGCAGAATAGGTCTCCAATATTTGCTCCTTTTCCAGCCCAGAATACCAGCTGCCTGCATTCTCCCTCTTCATGTAAACCTTGTAAAATAAGAGATAATAGCCATAAGTATTGTGACATAACGTGAAATAACAACCCATAATGCGATAAATATCAATATAAAAGCATGATGCAAAATGGACGTATCAGCGAGTACTGGACTGCAGCTAAGCCCCCGAGTGCGAGGGTGTCTCGCCACTCGGTAGGATTTTTTATACTTAGGAGAGTACTGGACTGCAGCTAAGCCCCCCGAGTGGGAGGGTTGCTCGCCACTCGGTAAAATTTTCAAACTTAGGCGAGTACTGGACTGCAGCTAATCCCTCGAGTGCGAGGGTTGCTCGCCACTCGGTAGGATTCTTTATACTTAGGTGAGTACTGGACTGCAGCTAAGCCCCCGATTGGGAGGGTTGCTCACCACTCGGTAGGATTTTTCAAACTTAGGCGAGTACTGGACTGCAGCTAAGCCCCCGAGTGGGAGGGTTGCTCGCCACTCGGTAGGATTCTTTATACTTAGGCGAGTACTGGACTGCAGCTAAGCCCCCGAGTGGGAGGATTGCTCGCCACTCGGGCGGATTCTTTATACTTCGGCGAGTACTGGACTGCCGCTAAGCCCCCGAGTGGGAGGATTGCTCGCCACTCGGGCGGATTCTTTATACTTCGGCGAGTACTGGACTGCCGCTAAGCCCCCGAGTGGGAGGATTGCTCGCCACTCGGGCGGATTCTTTATACTTCGGCGAGTACTGGACTGCCGCTAAGCCCCCGAGTGGGAGGATTGCTCGCCACTCGGGCGGATTCTTTATACTTCGGCGAGTACTGGACTGCCGCTAAGCCCCCGAGTGGGAGGATTGCTCGCCACTCGGGCGGATTCTTTATACTTCGGCGAGTACTGGACTGCCGCTAAGCCCCCGAGTGGGAGGATTGCTCGCCACTCGGGCGGATTCTTTATACTTCGGCGAGTACTGGACTGCCGCTAAGCCCCCGAGTGGGAGGATTGCTCGCCACTCGGGCGGATTCTTTATACTTCGGCGAGTACTGGACTGCCGCTAAGCCCCCGAGTGGGAGGATTGCTCGCCACTCGGGCGGATTCTTTATACTTCGGCGAGTACTGGACTGCCGCTAAGCCCCCGAGTGTGAGGGTTGCTCGCCACTCGGTAGGATTTTTCAAACTTAGGAGAGTACTGGACTGCAGCTAAGCCCCCGAGTGGGAGGGTTACTCGCCACTCGGTAGGATTCTTTATACTTAGGCGAGTACTGGGCTACAGCTAAGCCCCCGAGTGGGAGGGTTACTCGCCACTCGGTAGGATTTTTCAAACTTAGGCGAGTACTGGACTGCAGCTAAGCCCCCGAGTGGGTGATACGTCTCCAACGTATCTATAATTTATGAAGCATTCATGCTATTTTATTATCTATTTTGAATGTTTATGGGCTTTATTATACACTTTTATATTATTTTTGGGACTAACCTACTAACCGGAGGCCCAGCCAATATTGCTGTTTTATTGCCTGTTTCAGTATTTCGAGGAAAATGAATATCAAACGGAGTCCAAACGGAATGAAACCTTCGGCAGCATTATTTTTGGGAAGAATATGATCCTGGAGACTTGGAGTTCATGTCAGAAGATCCCAGAGGACTCCACGACATAGGAGGGCGCGCCCCTCTACTGGGCACGACCCCCTGTCTCGTGGGCCCCTCGAGCACCTCCCGACCGACTTATTTCGCCTATATATGCCTACGTACCCTAAAACCATCGAATAGCAAGATAGATCGGGAGTCCCGCCGCCGCAAGCCTCTGTAGCCACCAAAAACCTCTCGGGAGCCCGTTCCGGCACCCTCCCGGAGGGGGAACCCATCACTGCTGGCCATCTTCATCATCCCGGCGCTCTCCATGACGAGGAGGAAGTAGTTCACCCTCGGGGCTAAGGGCATGTACCAGTAGCTATGTGTTTGATCTCTCTCTCTCTCTCTCTCTCTCTCTCTCTCTCTCTCGTGTTCTCTCTATGGCACGATCTTGATGTATCGCGAGCTTTGTTATTATAGTTGGATCTTATGATGTTTCTCCCCCTCTACTCTCTTGTGATGAATTGAGTTTCCCTCTTGAAGTTATCTTATCGGATTGAGTCTTTATTTGAGAACACTTGATGTATGTCTTGCCGTGTTTATCTGTGGTGACAATGGGATATCACGTGCCACTTGATGAATGTTTTTGTGACCAACTTGCGGGTTCCGCCCATGAACCTAAGCTTATGGGTTGGCACACGTTTTCTTGACTCTCCGGTAGAAACTTTGGGGCACTCTTTGAAGTACTTTTATGTTGGTTGGATGAATCTGAGATTGTGTGATGCATATCGTATAATCATGCCCACGGATACTTGAGGTGACAATGGAGTATCTAGGTGACATTAGGGTTTTGGTTGATTTGTCTCTTAAGGTGTTATTCTAGTACGAACTCTTTAATAGATCGATCTGAAAGAATAACTTTGAGGTGGTTTCGTACCCTACCATAATCTCTACGTTTGTTCTCCGCTATTAGTGGCTTTGGAGTGACTCTTTGTTGCATGTTGAGGGATTGTTATATGATCTATCTATGTTATTATTGTTGAGAGAACTTGCACTAGTGGAAGTATGAACCCTAGGCCTTGTTTCCTACCATTGCAATACCGTTTACGCTCACTTTTATCATTAGTTACCTTGCTGTTTTTATATTTTGAGATTACAGAAACCTATATCTACTATCCATATTGCACTTGTATCACCATTTCTTCTCCGAACTAGTGCACCTATACAATTTACCATTGTATTGGGTGTGTTGGGGACACAAGAGACTCTTTGTTATTTGGTTGCAGGGTTGTTTGAGAGAGACCATCTTCATCCTATGCCTCCCACGGATTGATAAACCTTAGGTCATCCACTTGAGGGAAATTTGCTACTGTCCTACAAACCTGTGCACTTGCAGGCCCAACAACGTCTACAAGAAGAAGGTTGTGTAGTAGACATCAGTGAGCATCATGAAATTGGTGATGGAGGATGGTTGATGAGGACGACGACAACGAATCCCCCTCTCCGGAGCCCCAAACGGACTCCAGATCATCCCTCCCGAGAGGTTTTAGGGCTTGGCGGCAGCTCCGTATCGTAAAACGCAATGATTTCTTCTCCTTGATTTTTTTCTCCCCGAAAGAAAATATATAGAGTTGGAGTTGGCGTCGGAGGAGCTCCAGGGGGCCCACGAGGTAGGAGGCGCGCCCTAGGGTGGAGGGCGCGCCCCCACCCTCGTGGACAGGGTGTGGGCCCCCTAGTCCTCATCTTTGGCAAGGATTTTTTATTATTTCCGAAAAGTTGTTCCGTGGAGTTTTAGGCCATTCCGAGAATGTTTGTTTCTGCACATAAATAACACCATGGCAATTCTGCGGAAAACAACGTCAGTCCGGGTTAGTTCCATTCAAATCATGCAACTTAGAGTCCAAAAAAGGGCAAAAGTGTTTGGAAAAGTAGATATGACGGAGACGTATCAACTCCCCCAAGCTGAAACCTTTGCTTGTCCTCAAGCAATTGAGTTGATAAACTGAAAGAGATAAAGAAAAACTTTTACAAACTCTGTTTGCTCTTGTTGTTGTAAATATGTAAAGCCAGCATTCAGGTTTTCAGCAAAGATTATAACTAACCACATTTGCAATAATTTTCAGGTCTCATAATTACTCATATCAATGGCATAATCAACTAGCGAGTCATAATAATAAATCTCGGATGACAACACTTTCTCAAAACAATCATAATATGATATAACAAGATGGTATCTCGCTAGCCCTTTATGAGACCGCAAAACATAAATGCAGAGCACCTTTAAAGATCAAGGACTGACTAGACATTGTAATTCATGGTAAAAGAGATCCAATCATAGTCATACCCAATATGAATTAACAATAATGGATGCAAATGACAGTTGTGCTCTCCAGCTAGCGCTTTTAATAAGAGGGTGATGACTCAACATAAAAGTAAATAGATAGGCCCTTCGCAGAGGGAAGCAGGGATTTGTAGAGGTGCCAGAGCTCGGTTTTGAAATAGAGATAAATAATATTTTGAGCGACATACTTTCATTGTCAACATAACAACCAAGAGATGGCGATATCTTCCATGCTACACACATTATAGGCGGTTCCCAAACAGAATGGTAAAGTTAATACTCCCCCTCCACCAACAAGCATCAACCCATGACTTGCTCGAAACAACGAGTGTCTCCAAATAGCAACAGTCCTAGGGGGAGTTTTGTTCGCAATTAATTTTGATTTAGTTTGCTTAAAGCATGGGACTGGGCATCCCGGTGACCAGCCATTTTCTCGTGAGTGAGGAGCGGAGTCCACTCCTCTTGAGAATAACCCGCCTAACATGGAAGATAAGGGCAGCCCTAGTTGATACATGAGCTATTCGAGCATCCAAAACATAATGTTTATTTGAAGGTTTAGAGTTTGGCACATACAAATTTACTTGGAACGGCAGGTAGATACCGCATATAGGAAGGTATGGTGGACTCATATGGCATAACTTTGGGTTTAAGGCATTGGATGCACAAGCAGTATTCCCGCTTAGTACAAGTGAAGGCTAGCAAAAGACTGGGAAGCGACCAACTAGAGAGCGACAACAGTCATGGACATGCATTTAAATTAATAAACATTGGATGCAAGCATGAGTAGGATATAATCCACCATGAACATAAACATTTAAGGCTATGTTGATTTGTTTCAACTACATGTGTGAACATGTGCCAAGTCAAGTCACTTAAATCATTCAAAGGAGGATACCACCCCATCATACCACATCACAACCATTTTAATAGCATGTTGGCACGCAAGGTAAACCATTATAACTCATAGCTAATCAAGCATGGCATAAGCAACTATGATCTCTAATTGTCATTGCAAACATGTTTATTCATAATAAGCTGAATCAAGAACAATGAACTCATCATATTTACAAAAACAAGAGAGGTCGAGTTCATACCAGCTTCGCTTATCCCAATCAATTCATCATATATCGTCATTATTGCCTTTCACTTGCACGACCGAATGATGTGAATAATAATAAGAGTGTACGTGCATTGGACTAAGCTGGAATCTGCGAGCATTCAATAAGCAGGAGAAGACAAGGCAATATGGGCTCTTGGTTAAATCAACAATAATGCATATAAGAGCCACTTCAACAATTTAATCATGGTCTTCTTCTATCGACCCCCAAAGAAAAGAAAATAAATAAAACTATTTACACGGGAAAGCTCCCAACAAGCAAAAGAAGAACGGGAAATATTTTTGGGTTTTCTTTTTAATTATTACCACTATAGCAGGAAAAGTAAACTAACTAAAAACTACACTATTTTTTTGGTTTTCTTAAAGTTTATTAAACACACAAGAAGAAAGCAGGAAAAAGAAAAATAAACTAGCATGGATATTACAGTGAAAAAGTATGAGTATCGACATCTAGCAATGAGTGTGTGAACATAAATGTAATGTCGGTGGGAAATACGTACTCCCCCAAGCTTAGGCTTTTGGCCTAAGTTGGTTCATTGCCAGGGATGGCCTGGCGGATACCCGTAGGTGTAGCTGGGGTCGTACTGTGATGAAGAGGACTCAGACTGCCACTGGCTGGCAGCCATCTCCGGATCCCAAGAATAAACAGACTGGCGTGGAGGCTCGTATTGTGGTTCCGGCTCCGGGGCTAGTGTAGGGTTCCGGTAAGCTTGAACGGCCGCCCACGGAACGAGATGAGGACCTTCAGACAAATTAAACAAGGAAGGAGCAGGCAAGGTAATAGTCTCAGGGTGATGTTTATTGAAGTACAATTTATATTTAAGCTCCCCTTCCCGACTTTTGACAATAAAATCATGCGCTAGCATACTCTTATAATCTAAATAAGCATTAGGCAACGATTTTTCTTCTTTCTCATAAACCCTAATGGGTATGTTAAAATGTGCAGCTAGGCGCGAAGCATAAATACCTCCAAAGATGGGGCCTTTAGTACGGTTCAAACTTAACCGCTTAGCAATAATTCCGCCCATACTACCAGTGTTATCGCGGTATAAACCATGGAACAAAATGATAATATCAAGAACACTAAGGTTTCCACAGTTTCCGCGACCAATCAAGCAACGACTAGCAAATAAGGCAAAGTAGCGTAAGACAGGAAAATGTATGCTAGTGATTCTTGCATCGGAAACCTTCCTGGTTTCCCCCACAGTGATGGTGTTAATAAATTCTTCCACATCCTTACGATGTGGTTCATCTAAGATACCCTCGAAGGGTATTTTGCAAACCTCGCAAAATTCATCTAGTGGCATTTTCTTAGCAACGTCATATAAATGAAACTCTACTGAAGGAGGTGATTCTTTAAGAAAATAGTAGAAGTTTTGCACAAAAGTATTAGTGAGTAAGAGATACTGATGACGTTGGTTGCGGAGGAAGTCGGTGAGGCCAGCATCCTCGGCCAATGAATAAAAATCCTCATAAATCCCGGCTTGTCTCAAGAAGTCATCGGAAGGCCATTCACACGGCCGGACCTCCGCGGTACGAGGCAAATTATATTTGGGCCTCTGTGATTCTTCATTTTGCTTTTCCTTCGAGCTTCGGCTCGATGAGCCCCTCAAAAGTCTCTTCATCATTTTCTGAAATATTCTGAAATTCTTAGTAACTTCAAACAAAAGTGAACCAAGCTCAACAAAATTGATAGCAACTACTCCTACAAGTGCCTAGAGGATATATCATGCATTAGAACTACTTGGAACCATATAAATTTGGCATGCAAGCTCAAGAACATGGTCACCTAGGCGGCACAAATTTGCAAAGAATAAAGCACTAGAACAAAAACTAATTGGACCAATGGAGGAGTCACATACCAAAGAACAATCCCTCCAAGCAGTTTTGTGAGAGGTGCTTTGAGCAAGGAGATCGAAAATCACAGCAAAGTGACCTGGAACTCGTGCTTGAGCTAGATATTCGTGTTTGTGGGAGGAAGAAGAACTGTATTGGTGCAGGAATAAGTGGAGGAGGGCCACCGTGGGCCCACAAGGCAGGGGGCGCGCCCTCCACCCTCGTGGCCATGTGGCAGCTCCCCCCGCGGTGTTTTCAGTTCCATAAATCCTCAAATATTCCAGAAAAAATCATATTAAATTGGCATGGCATTTGGAGGACTTTTATTTTTGGGGTATTTTTATATTGCATAGATAAATCAGGAAACAGACAGAAAATACTATTTTTACTTTATTTCAACTAAATAACAGAAAGTATAAAGAGGGTACAGAGGGTTGTGCTTCGAGTTTCATCCATCTCATGCTCATCAAAAGGAATTTACTAACAAGGTTGATCAGGTCTTGTTAACAAACTCATTCCATGGAACCGGAGAAATTTCGAATAACACTATGTTACCTCAAAGGGGATATGCACATCCCCAATAATAAGAATATCATATTTCTTCTTGACAGTAGGAAGAGGAAATTCAAAACCTCCAAATATAATCGATGAAAATTTTCCCGTAGAGTTGATACTATGAACTTGAGGTTGTTTCCTTGAAAAGTGTACCGTGTGCTCATTAGCATTAACATGAAAAGTGACATTGCCTTTGTTGCAATCAATAACAGCCCCTGCAGTATTCAAAAAGGGTCTTCCAAGAATAATAGACATACTATCGTCCTCGGGAATATCAAGAATAAAAAGTCCGTTAAAATAGTAACGTTTGCAACCACAACAGGCACATCCTCACAAATACCGACAGGTATAGCAGTTGATTTATCGACCATTTGCAAAGATATTTCAGTAGGTGTCAAGTTATTAAAATCAAGTCTACGATATAAAGAGAGGGGCATAACACTAACACCAGCTCCAAGATCACATAAAGCAGTTTTAACATAATTTCTTTTAATGGAGCATGGTATAGTAGGTACTCCTGGATCTCCAAGTTTCTTTGGTATTCCACCCTTAAAGGTATAATTAGCAAGCATGGTGGAAATTTCAGCTTCTGGTATCTTTCTCTTATTTGTAACAATATCTTTCATATACTTAGCATAAGGATTCATTTGGAGCATATCAGTTAATCGCATACGCAAAAAGATAGGTCTAATCATTTCAGCAAAGTGCTCAAAATCCTCATCATCCTTTTTTGGATGGTTTGTGAGGAAAAGGCATGGGTTTATGAACCCATGGTTCTCTTTCTTTCACATGTTTCCTAGCAACAAAGTCTCTCTTATCATAACGTTGATTCTTTGATTGTGGGTTATCAAGATCAACAGCGGGTTCAATTTCTACATCATTATCATTACTAGGTTGAGGTCACGCATCAACCGGGGTTTCAGTCCATTGAAAATCAATCCATTTGCTCTTTCGGCCTGCCCATTCGACTGAGGATGGGCGACCGAAGCGTAATTGACCCTCGTGCCTTGGGAAGCACAAAAGGCTCTGCACTCATCAGTGTCGAAGTTCGACCCGTTATCCGTGATGATGCTGTGTGGAACACCATATCTAAATATCAATTCTCTGATGAAACTTACATCTGTACTTGCTTCAAGGTTTTTAATGGGTTTGGCTTCGATCCATTTGGTAAACTTGTCGACTGCCACCAGCACATGGGTAAATCCACTCCTGCCAGTCCTCAGAGGTCCAACCATGTCCAATCCCCAGACAGCGAAAGGCCAGACGAGTGGAATAGTCTTCAGAGCTGACGCAGGCTTATGGGACATGTTGGAGTATAACTGACAACCTTCACATTTGTCCACTATCTCTTTCGCCATCTCGTTGGCACGTGGCCAGTAAAATCCGACTCGGTATGCTTTGGCCACGATGGTCCGAGAGGACGCATGGTGACCACAGGTCCCCGAGTGAATATCATTGAGGATCATTCAGCCTTCTTCTGGCGTGATGTATTTCTGGCAGACTCCGGTTACACTTTCTCTGAACAACTGACCTTTTATCACGGTAAAGGCTTTAGATCGTCGGACGATCTATCGAGCCTCTTCTTCATCCTCTCGAAGTTCTTTCCTAAGAATGTATGCAACGTACGGCACTGTCCAGTCGGGAGTGACGACCAAAACCTCCATGACTAAGTCGACCACGGCTGGGATTTTGACTTAAGTCGGATCAGAGGCGCTCTAAGGCTGTGGGGACTCTTCAGTGGATCTTCCTTAACTGAAGGTGAATGAATATGCTCCAAAAACTCTTAGCCTATTCTACAATGTCTCAATTGGGTTATATGATGTTAGCTCTCGGGATCCGGATCCGTTATTCATTCAATGGAACCTCTTGTTGGATATTCACCAGATAAAAGTCAAAATATGGTTCTTATGGGCGGTTTAAGAAAATACCCTATCATGTCAATCCCACAAGCCTCTTATCCATTCCCGTTCGCTCGTGGCGGGGGAGTAAGTCAAAATAGAAAAAAACTCACATTGGGTTTAGGGATAATCAGGCTCGAACTGATGACTTCCACCACGTCAAGGTGACACTCTACCACTGAGTTATATCCCTTCCCCGTCCCATCGAGAAAGAGAGTTAATGAATCCTAAGGCAAAGGGGTGAGAAACTCAAGGCCACTCTTCCTCCGGGCTTTCTTTCCGCACTATTATGGATAGTCAAATAATGGGAAAAATTGGATTCAATTGTCAACTGGTCCTATCGAAAGTAGGATTGACTATGGATCCCAGCCATCGCACATGGTTTCATAAAATCTGTACGATTTTCCCAATCTAAATCGAGCAGGTTTCCATGAAGAAGATCTTGTTCTCACATTGCTGGGAATGACCTCCCTCTTAGAACCTATCTTTGCCAATTCATCTGCAGCTTGATTTTTCATTCGGGGTATATGGTGAAGCTCCAACCCTTCAAACTTCTTTTCCAGCTTTCTTACCGTATTGCAATAACCAGTCATTTCCGGGCTCCTGACATCCCACTCTTTCATCACTTGATTAACCACCAAGTCCGAGTCGCCGTAGACCATAGGCGACGGACGCCGAGTGAAATGGCCATACGCAACCCGTATAAAAGTGCTTCATATTCAGCTTCGTTATTGCGGGAATCAAAATGAATCTGGAGACATAGCTAAGCTTGCCTCCACGGGGAGATACCAATATGACCCCAGCACTTGAACCATTCAGCATCTTGGAGCCATCGAAGAACATAGTCCAATGCTCCGAGTGAACTTGAGTCGGCAGTTGCTGCTCAATCCACTCGGCAAGGAAATCTGCGATTGCTTGGGACTTGATAGCTTTCTCTGCCTCAAACTTGATATCCAATGGAAGGACTTCAATTGCCCATTTTGCCACTCGACCAGTTGCATCTTTGTTGTTCAGAATTTCAGATAATGGTGCGTCGCTGATGACTGTCATGGAGTGATCAGAGAAATAATGTGCAACCTTCTTCATGGTCATGTAGATTCCATAGACAAGTTTCTGATAATGTGGATATTGTTGCTTGGATGGAGTCAAAACTTCAGAGAGATAATATACTGGGCGTTGAACCTTGTAAGCCTTTCCTTCTTCTTCTCACTCGACCATGAGTACTGTACTGACAACTTGTCCAGTGGATGCAAAATAAAGCAGTAAAGGCTCTTTGCTGATTGGCGCAGCGAGCACCGGCTGGGTGGAAAACAGGGTTTTGAGCTCTGCAAACGCTGCATCAGCTTCTTCAGTCCACTCGAACTTATAAGATTTCTTCATCAATCGGTAAAGAGGTAAGGCCTTTTCACCGAGACGAGAAATGAATCGTCTCAAGGCGGCCAAACAACCATTCAGCTTCTGAACGTCATGCACACGCACAGGGCGTTTCATTCGGAGGATGGTATCAACTTTTTTTGGATTGGCGTCAATCCCTCGTTCGGAAACAAGAAAACTGTAACATCCCAAAATTCTAAATTTTGGAATGTTATAAACACATAGATAGTTTTGGTTGATTGTTTGATTGATTGACTGAAAGTGAGTGAATTTGAAACTTTTTGAAAGTTGAATGAGAGGGAATAAAAGGACTTTCTCAAACTTTCATTTTTGCTTTTATGATCTTCGGGAATTCAAATTCTTTTCATCACAAAACCCTGGAGAGAAGATGACATGACTTCTTCCATTTATTTAAATGACAAGGGGTGTTGAAAATATTTGAATTTCATTTGGAAAATATTTCCAATTCTGAAACTTTATGCAACTCAATGATTTTCACGAGAGAAGATAAAATGACTTCTTCAAATTAAATGAAATATGAGTTGGGAGTTTTAAAAGAATTAAATTCAAAGTTCTTTTGAATTTATTTCCAATTTGGAGTTATTTGAGTTTTATTCAAATTATTTTTCTCCAAAAACAAAATATATGGAAAATAGGGTAACATGATTCCCTACATCAGAAAATTGGAGAGAAATTAATTTGAAGTCATTTTGGTATTTTAAAAATGATTTTTACTGGATTTTATTGGACCGGTAGCACTGCGTGAATTATTAAAATTTGTGTGTATTTTATTTGAAGCTAAAATAGTGTTCATGTTGTAGAAAATCTTTTTCTGAAAATTTTGATATATTATATGCCTATATAAAATTTTTATTTATTTTTGTTTTGTTGTCTCTGTCAAAAAAAAAAATCGCTGCGCCCCGCCGGGCCAAGGGCCAAGGCCCAAGGCCAAGCCAGCGGCCGGCCGGCCAAGGCCAACGCCCACACGCGCACAGGGAGCCAGGAGGGAGCCGCTCCTTTCCTTTTCCTTTTCCTTTCCTAGTAGGACTCTTTTCCTACTTCCGTTTATTCCGATTTGTTTCTAGATCTTTTCCCTTTTGTTTCCTAATCCTAGTCTATTTCTTGTCCCCTACCCCAAGCAAAACCCTCCCCTCTCCAATATAAATACCCAAGCACCCCCCCCCTCCAACACATCAAACCAACACCTCTCCTCTCCTCTCCGCAGCAGCAGCAGTGCAGCACCACCGCCGCCGCTTGCCACCGCCGCCGCCAAGTGCTGCTGCCGCGCCCTCGACCTCTCCTGAGGTTTATATGATCTCCTCTCCACCACCCCGTGATCTCCTTTCCTCTAGGAGCAACTGCAACATCGGATCCGATCTTCTTCCCCAACTCCGACGACTACTCCGGTGAGATCCACGAAATCCCGTAATTCATTTTTTTCAGAAAATAGCAATCTTAGAAAATTCATATCTTTTAGAGTTTTTAGTATTTTTGAGTGATTCCAATTGCTATGTGTCACAAATTTGCTGAAGGTTCTGTTAGTTCAATTGTATTTCATATTTGAGCAGTTTAAATTTGTGTTTGTATGAATTTTCTCAAATCACTAGATTTGAGATATTTTGAGTTAGGAATATTATTTTCGACCGATTCTTTTTGCTCCTAGTCTCTAGGACCTTTGTTTATCCAGTAGTATTTAGTATTTTATTTTCAGGTTAATTTAAATTAGGTTTTTAGCAAAACAGTACTATTTTAGTATTAGTTCTGTTTTAGCTTTTTCTTTATTGTTTTTATTAGTTTTAAAGTATTTCTTTTTGTCACTTTTGACAAAATTAGTTGTGTTTCTGTTAGACAACAGGAGAAAATTTATTTTTATTTTAAAAAATTTATTTTTCTTAGTTTTGTATGAAACCTTCTATAGGTCATAGTTAGAGTTTTATAAAAGCTTTTTATTTGTTTCTTTTTGCAAATAAAATTTTATGGAAGAAAATACTTTCTGTTAAATTAGTTATTTTACATTTTATTTTCTGTTAATTTATTAGTTTAGTATTTTAATTGTTGTTAAGTTTTTACTTACGGCAAAACTATATTAGATGTTTGTAGCAAAGTCATAGATCTTCGTTAGTAGTTTTTCTTTGTAGTTTTATTTGAAGTTTCTTTNTTCGTTAGTAGTTTTTCTTTGTAGTTTTATTTGAAGTTTCTTTTGATTTTGTTTGAGTTTTATTATCGATTTTCCTTGCTGTTTTGATTGTTATTTCGAGTGCTAAAATTGTTTGCTAGGATGTTTGCTTATGTGAATGCTATGTTTGACTATATAGATTTTCAACGGAGTGACGAATAGTTCTACCAAGTCTTTATTCTGAGAGCGTTATTATCTTCATCAAGTAATACCAGGCAAGTTCACTTTGACCATGCTTTCGTACCTATGTTTTATTGCATTTAGTGACATCTTTGCAATCACCTCCAGTAGTGACATTGAATCCTTGTAGTTGAGTAGTATGCATGAGGCAGGAACCCATCACCCTGTTACCAAGCCCAGGGCGTTATTTATTTTAATGCTACGCTATAGTAGACGGGGTTGGTATGAGTGCTCGGGAGTGGTGTGAGAATGGAGGATCTACGTCAATGACGACAACTCCATGATGGAATCTGCAAGGACTGCATCTTCAAGGCCTCAAGACTTCAAGACTCGAGACAAGAATTCAATACACAGTACTGGGTGAAGGATGGTTGACGGGCACCCTGGAGAAACCAATGGTTGGCCGGGATGCATGGAGAAGCGCCATGACATCTTGCGGAAAGCTTCACCCAGACTCAAAGAGACGGAAGAATACTTCATGCCCGGAAGCTTACCTGTGCAACCGCAAGTCATTATGGGCTCTGGCTTGGTTGACCTTAGTGGTGNGCCTCAAGACTTCAAGACTCGAGACAAGAATTCAATACACAGTACTGGGTGAAGGATGGTTGACGGGCACCCTGGAGAAACCAATGGTTGGCCGGGATGCATGGAGAAGCGCCATGACATCTTGCGGAAAGCTTCACCCAGACTCAAAGAGACGGAAGAATACTTCATGCCCGGAAGCTTACCTGTGCAACCGCAAGTCATTATGGGCTCTGGCTTGGTTGACCTTAGTGGTGACTCTGGCTGGGACGGTGCTAGCAGATGTAGAACTACGGTAGGATTGGATGAGCACCGGACAGTGGTCAGAGGAACTCTTCGGAAGACCATGTTTCGGTCATCTTGTTCTCAAACACACTGAAGTGCGAGAACGTAAAAAGAGGGATCGAATCTTGCGGGTAAAGTGTACAAACCTCTGCAGAGGGTTAAAACCTAATCGATTAGCCGTGTCCCCGGTTACGGACAATTTGAGCATCTGGACTTGGATTTATATCAGAACTCTCACCACCGGACTGATAACTTAATTGTGGGCAACTTATGATGATTTGGGCTATGAGACATCGGTTGGCGGAACCATGTCATGATAGAAAACTCCATAGTACAGACTTCATTTATTCCTTTGATGTAGGGAAAATAAATCAGCTTTTACGCAAATGAAACTCAGACACAGAGCCACAAAGCCATATTGCATATAGTATAGTTTTATCATCTGTTTTCTCATGTTGTGATCTTGCCGGTACATTCAATGTACTGACCTACACGGCTGCAACGTATCATGTTGCAGATACTTTCTTCCGACGAGTAAGAGTACNACATCTTGCGGAAAGCTTCACCCAGACTCAAAGAGACGGAAGAATACTTCATGCCCGGAAGCTTACCTGTGCAACCGCAAGTCATTATGGGCTCTGGCTTGGTTGACCTTAGTGGTGACTCTGGCTGGGACGGTGCTAGCAGATGTAGAACTACGGTAGGATTGGATGAGCACCGGACAGTGGTCAGAGGAACTCTTCGGAAGACCATGTTTCGGTCATCTTGTTCTCAAACACCCTGAAGTGCGAGAACGTAAAAAGAGGGATCGAATCTTGCGGGTAAAGTGTACAAACCTCTGCAGAGGGTTAAAACCTAATCGATTAGCCGTGTCCCCGGTTACGGACAATTTGAGCATCTGGGCTTGGATTTATCTCGGAACTCTCACCACCGGACTGATAACTTAATTGTGGGCAACTTATGATGATTTGGGCTATGAGACATCGGTTGGCGGAACCATGTCATGATAGATAACTCCATAGTACAGACTTCATTTATTCCTTTGATGTAGGGAAAATAAATCAGCTTTTACGCAAATGAAACTCAGACACAGAGCCACAAAGCCATATTGCATATAGTATAGTTTTATCATCTGTTTTCTCATGTTGTGATCTTGCCGGTACATTCAATGTACTGACCTACACGGCTGCAACGTATCATGTTGCAGATACTTTCTTCCGACGAGTAAGAGTAC
>LR880972.1:95356361-95374925 GCA_904067115.1 Aegilops sharonensis | reverse complement strand
GTTATCTTTGCAAGTCTCTTCGAATTATCCGTTTGGTTTGGCCAACTAAATTGGTAGTTCTTGCAATGGGAGAAGTGCTTAGCTTTGGGTTCAATCTTGCGGTGTCCTTAACCAGTGACAGAAAGGGTTGCAAGGCACGTATTGTATTGTTGCCATCGAGGATAAAAATATGAGGTTTATATCATATTGCTTGAGTTTATACCTCTACATGATGTCGTCTTTCTTAATGCGTTACTCTGTTCTTATGAACTTAATACTCTAGATGCATGCTGGATAGCGGTCGATGTGTGGAGTAATAGTAGTAGATGCAGGAAGGAGTCGGTCTACTTGTCGTGGACGTGATGCCTATATACATGATCATGCCTAGATAATCTCATAATTATTCGCTTTTTCTATCAATTGCTCGACAGTAATTTGTTCACCCACCGTAATACTTATGCTATCTTGAGAGAAGCCACTAGTGAAACCTATGGCTCCCGGGTCAATATTTTATCATATAAGCTTTCAATCTACTTTTATTTGCATCTTTACTTTTTGCATCTACATTATAAAATACCAAAAATATATTTATCTTATCATACTATCTCTATAAGATCTCACTTTCGCAAGTGGCCGTGAAGGGATTGACAACCCCTTCATTGCGTTGGTTGCGAGTTCTTTGTTTGTTTGTGTAGGTGCGTGGGACTTTTGAGGAGCCTCCTACTGGATTGATACCTTGGTTCTCAAAAACTGAGGGAAATACATATGCTACTTTGCTGCATCACCCTTTCCTCTTCAAGGAAAACCAACGCAAGCTCAAGACGTAGCAAGAAGGATTTCTGGCTCCTTTGCCGGGGAGGTCTTCGCTCAAGTCAAGACATACCAAGTACCCATCACAAACTCATCTCCCTCGCATTTACATTATTTGCCATTTGCCTCTCGTTTTCCTCTCCCCCACTTCACCCTTGCCATTTTATTCGCCCTCTCTTTCCCAGTCTCCTCCTCTCTTTTCGCTTGCCTTTTTCTATTTGCATGTGTGTTGGATTACTTGTTGCCATGACACAAGATAATACCAAATTGTGTGATTTCTCCAATACCAATAATAATGATTTCCTTAGTACTTCGATTGCTCCTCTTAATGATGTTGAGTCTTGTGAAATCAATACTGCTTTGTTGAATCTTGTTATGAAAGATCAATTCGCCGGCCTTCCTAGCGAAGATGCCACTACTCATCTAAACAACTTTGTTGATTTGTGTGATATGCAAAAGAAGAAAGATACGGATAATAATATTGTTAAATTGAAGTTATTTCCGCTTTCACTTAGAGATCGTGCTAAAGTTTGGTTTTCGTCTTTGCCTAAAAATAGTATTGATTCTTGGAACAAGTGCAAAGATGCTTTTATCTCTAAGTATTTTCCTCCTGCTAAGATTATCACTCTGAGGAATGATATTATGAATTTTAAACAACTTGATCATGAGCATGTTGCCCAATCTTGGGAAAGAATGAAATTGATGATTCACAATTGCCCTACTCATGGTTTGAATTTATGGATGATCATACAAAATTTTTATGCCGGTTTTAACTTTGCTTCTAGAAATCTTTTAGATTCGGCCGAGGGAGGCACGTTTATGGAAATCACGTTAGGAGATGCTACAAAACTTCTTGATAATATTATGGCTAATTATTCTCAATGGCACACCGAAAGATCTTCTAGTAAAAAAGTGCATGCTAAAATCAATGTTTTGAGTGGAAAGATGGATGAACTTATGAAGTTGTTTGCTACTAATAATACTCCTCTTGATCCCAATGATATGCCTTTGTCTACTTTGATTGAGAATAATAATGAATCTATGGATGTGAATTTTGTTGGTAGGAATAGTTTTGGAAACAATGCTTATAGAGGAAACTTTAATCCTAGACCGTTCCCTAGTAATTCCTCTAATAATTATGGAAATTCCTACAATAATTCCTATGGTAATTTTAATAAGATTCCCTCTAATTTTGAGAATAGTGTGAAATAATTTATGATTTCTCAAAAGAATTTTAATGCTTTGCTTGAAGAAAATTGCTCAGAGTTGATGATTTGGCTAGAAACGTTGATAGACTTTCGCTTGATGTTGATTCTCTTAAACTTAGATATATTCCTCCTAAGCATGATATCAATGAGTCTCTCAAAACCATGAGAATTTCCATTGATGAGTGCAAGGAAAGAACCGCTAGATTGGGTGCTAAGAAAGATTGCTTTGTAAAGGCGTGTTCTTCTAGTTTCCATGAAAATAATGATGAAGATCTTAAAGTTATTGATGTGTCTCCTATTAGATCTTTGTTTGGCAATATGAATGCTGATAATAATGGGACTGGATATGAGTCAACTTTAGTTAGAAAGCGTCCCAAGAATTCAGAGTTTTTAGATCTTGATGCTAAATTTGGTAAAAGTGGGATTGGAGAGGTCATGACTTTAAATAGCATTGAACCCACTATTTCGGATTTCAAGGAATTTGATTATGATAATTGTTCTTTAGAAGGTTGTATTTCCTTGTTGCAATCCGATGTTAATTCTCCTCATGCTTATAGTCAAAATAAAGCTTTTACCAAACACAGTGTTGATGCCTTGATGCAATCTTATGACGGAAAACTTAATTTGGAAGTTTCTATACCTAGAAAACTTAATGATGAGTGGGAACCTACTATAAAGATTAAAATTAAAGATCATGAGTGTTTTGCTTTGTGTGATTTGGGTGCTGTGTTTCCACGATTCCGAAAACTTTATGTGATATTCTAGGTTTCCATGATATTGATGATTGCTCTTTACATTTGCACCTTGCGGATTCCACCATTAAAAAGCCAATGGGAAGGATCAATGATGTTCTCATTGTTGCAAATAGAAATTTGGTGCCCATAGATTTTATCGTTCTTGATATAGATTGCAATCTTTCTTGCCCTATTATTCTTGGTAGACCTTTCCTTAGAATGTTTGGCGCGATTATTGATATGAAGGAAGGGAATATTAGATTCCAATTTCCATTAAGGAAAGGCATGGAGCACTTTCCAAGAAAGAAAGTCAAATTACCTTATGAATCTATCATGCGGGCTACTTATGAATTTAGTGCCAAAGATGGCACTACTTAGATCTATCTTCGCTTTTATGCCTAGCTAGGGGCGTTAAACGATAGCGCTAGTTGGGAGGCAACCCAATTTTATTTGTGTTTTTTTGTTTTTGTTTCTGTTTAGTAATAAATTTTGCATCTACCTTCTGTTTACATGTGTTTTTATGTTTTAATTAGTGTTTGTGCCAAGTAGAACCTATAGGATAACCTATGGTGATAGTTAATTTGATTCTGCTGAAAAACAGAAACTTTGTGTGCACGAAATTAGTTTTGTTAAATCACAGAAACGTGCTTTTGTGTTGATTCGTTTTTCTGCTGATCAATAGACCAATTTCCTAGGACTTCCTATTTTGGTAGGATTTTTAAAGTTCCAGAAGTTTGCGTTAGTTACAGATTGCTACAGACTGTTCTGTTTTTGACAGATTTTGTTTTTCGTGTGTTGTTTGCTTATTTTGATGCATCTATGGCTAGTACTAAGTGGTATGAACCATAGAGAACTTGGAATACAGTAGGTTTAACACCAAAATAAATAAAGAATTAGTTCATTACAGTACCTTATGTGGTGGTTTTGTTTTCTTTCACTGACGGAGCTTATGAGATTTCCTATTGAGTTTTGTGTTGTGAAGTTTTCAAGTTTTGGGTAAAGATTTGATGGACTATGGAATATGGAGTGGCAAGAGCCTAAGCTTGCGGATGCCCATGGCACCCCAAGATATTCAAGAGTAGCCAAAAGCCTAAGCTTGGGGATGCCCCGGGAAGGCATCCCCTCTTTCCTCTTCGTTCGTTGGTAACTTTACTTGGAGCTATATTTTTATTCGCCACATGATATGTGTTTTGCTTGGAGCGTCGTGTATTATATTAGTATTTTCTTTTTAGTTTTCCACAATCATCCTTGCTGTACACACCTTTTGGGAGAAGCCCACTTGATTAGTATTTGCTAGAATACTCTATGTGCTTCACTTATATCTTTTGAGCTTGATAGTTTTTGCTCTAGTACTTCACTTATATCTTTTAGAGCACGGCGGTGGCTTAATTTTGAAGAAATTGCTAGTCTCTCATGCTTCACTTATATTATTTTGAGAGTCTTTTAGAACAGCATGGTATTTGCTATGGTTACAAATTTGGTCCTAGAATGATGAGCATTCAAGTTGGGTATAATAAAAACTATCATAGAAAGTGCATAAAACACTAGGATCAATTTGATGCTTGATAATTGTTTTGAGATATAGAGGTAGTAATGTTAGAGTTATGCTAGTGGGTAATTATGAAATTGAGAAATACTTGTGTTGAAGTTGGCAAGTCCCATAGCATGCACGTATGGTAAAAGTTGTGTGACAAATTTGTTGGATGAGGTGCTCTTTTAATTGCCTTCCTTATGAGTGGAGGTCGGGATCGCGCGATGGTTAACTCCTACCAACCCTTCCCCTAGGAGCATGCGTAGTAGTACTTTGCTTCTAGGGCAAGTAGACTTTTGCAATAAGTATGAGTTCTTTATGACTAATGTGAGTCCATGGATATACGCACACTCACCCTTCCACTTTGCTAGCCTCTATTATACCGCAACTTTCGTCGGTATCATGCACCCATTATTTACCTTCCTCAAAACAGCCACGATACCTACCTATTATGGAATTTCCATAGCCATTCCGAGATATATTGCCATGCAACTTTCCACCGTTCCTTTTATTATGACACGTTCCATCATTGTCATATTGATCTTTGCATGATCATGTAGTTGACATCGTATTTGTGGCAAAGCCACCTTCATAATTTTCATACATGTTGCTCTTGATTCATTGCATATCCCGTTACACCGCCGGAGGCATTCATATAGAGTCATATCTTGTTCTAGTTTTGAGTTGTCATTCTTGATTTGTAAATCAATAAAAGTGTGATGATCCTCATTATTAGAGCATTGTCCAAGTGAGGAAAGGATGATGAAGACTATGATTCCCCCACAAGTCGGGATGAGACTTCGGACTTCAAAAAGAAAAAAAAGAAAAAAAAGAAAAAAAGAAAGGCCAAAAAGAAAAAAAGGGAGAAAAGGCAAAATAAAAAAAAAGGAGAGAAAAAAAGAAAAAATAAATAAAATGAGAGAAAAAGAGAGAAGGGACAATGCTACTATCTCCTTTCCACACTTGTGCTTCAAAGTAGCACCATGATCTTCATGATAGAGAGTCTCCTATGTTGTCACTTTCATATACTAAGTGGGAATTTTTCATTATAGAACTTGGCTTGTATATTCCAATGATGGGCTTCCTCAAAATGCCCTAGGTCTTCGTGAGCAAGCAAGTTGGATGCTCACCCACTTAGTTCTTTTGTTGAGCTTTCATATATTTATAGCTCTAGTGCATCCGTTGCATGTCAATCCCTACTCACTCACATTGATATCTATTGATGGGCATCTCCATAGCCCATTGATACGCCTATTTGATGTGAGACTATCTTCTCCCTTTTTGTCCTCACAACCACCACCGTATACCACCATAGTGCTATGTCCATGGGTTGCGCTCATGTATTGCGTTAGAGTTGAAAAAGCTGAAGCGCGTTCAAAAGTATCTATATTTTTTTATTGTTCCATGCTATTATATTACCCCTTTTGGATGTTTATGGGCTTTATTTTACACATTTATATCATTTTTGGGACTAACCTACTAACCGGAGGCCCATCCCGTATTGCTGTTTTTTTTTGCCTATTTTAGTATTTCGAAGAAAAGGAATATCAAACGGAGTCCAAACGGAATGAAACCTTCGGGAGCGTGATTTTTGGAACGAACGTGATCCAGAGGACTTGGAGTGCAAGTCAAGAAGCAATCGAGGCGGCCAGGAGATAGGAGGGCGCGCCCACCCCTCCTGGGCGCGCCCCTGTCTCCTGGGCCCCTCGAGCGGCCACCAGCGTACTTCTTCCTCCTATATATACCTACGTACCCCGAAAACATCCAGGGAGCCAACAAAAAACAATTTCCACCGCCGTAACCTTCTGTATCCGCGAGATCCCATCTTGGAGCCTTCGCCGACGCTCCGCCGGAGGGGGAATCGACCACGGAGGGCTTCTACATCAACACCATAGCCCCACCGATGAGTTGTGAGTAGTTTACCACAGACCTTCGGGTCCATAGTTATTAGCTAGATGGCTTCTTCTCTCTTTTTGGATCTCAATACAATGTTCTTCCCCTCTCTTGTGGAGATCTATTCGATGTAAACTCCTTTTGCGGTGTGTTTGTCGAGATCCGATGAATTGTGGGTTTATGATCAAGTTTATCTATGAAAAATATTTGAATCTTCTCTGAATTCTTTTATGTATGATTGAGTTATCTTTGCAAGTCTCTTCGAATTATCAGTTTGGTTTGGCCTATTAGATTGATCTTTCTTGCCATGGGAGAAGTGCTTAGCTTTGGGTTCAATCTTGTGGTGTCCTTACCCAGTGACAGAAAGGGTTGCAAGGCACGTATTGTATTGTTGCCATCGAGGATAAAAAGATGGGGTTTATATCATATTGCTTGAGTTTATCCCTATACATCATGTCATCTTTCTTAATGCGTTACTATGTTCTTATGAACTTAATACTCTAGATGCATGCTGAATAGCAGTTGATGTGTTTAGTAATAGTAGTAGATGCAGGTAGGAGTCGGTCTACTTGTCACGGACGTGATGCGTATATACATGATCATGCCTAGATAATCTCATAATTATTTCGCTTTTCTATCAATTGCTCACAGTAATTTGTCCACCCACCGTAATACTTATGCTATCTTGAGAGAAGCCACTAGTGAAACCTATGGCCCCCGGGTCTATCTTTTATCATATAAGCTTTCAATCTACTTTTATTTGCATCTTTACGTTTTGCATCTATATTATAAAATACCAAAAATATATTTATCTTATCATACTATCTCTATTAGATCTCACTTTCGCAAGTGGCCATGAAGGTTTTGACAACCCCTTTATTGCGTTGGTTGCGAGTTCTTTGTTTGTTTGTGTAGGTGTGTGGGACTATTGAGAGCCTCCTACTGGATTGATACCTTGGTTCTCAAAAACTGAGGGAAATACTTACGCTACTTTGCTGCATCACCCTTTCCTCTTCAAGGAAAACCAACGCAAGCTCAAGACGTAGCAATGGCATGGTGACATAGCAAAAGCACCCGAATGGGGTGATGAAGGCTGTTTTTATTTCATCGAGACCATACAGTCTGATCTGATGATACCCGGAATATGCATCTAAAAAATACAAGCGCTCACACCCCGCCGTCGAGTCAACAATCTGATTGATGCGGGGGAGAGGGAAATGATCTTTCGGGCAGGCCCGATTGATATGCTTGAAATCAATGCACATACGAAGTGAATCGTCCTTCTTAGGGACCATGACTACATTGGCAAGCCACTCGGAGTGGTAGATCTCACGGATGAACTCTGCTGCTAGCAGCCAAGCCACTTCCTCGCCAATTGCTTTTCTCTTCTGTACGGCGGACCGTCGAAGATGCTCTTTGACGGGTTTTACCTTGGGGCGACACGCAAACGGTGCTCAGCCAGTTCTCTGGGTACACCCGGCATGTCAGAGGGTTTTCGTGCAAAGATGTCCCAGTTCTCACGGAGGAATTGGATGAGCGCTTCTTCCTATTTGTTGTCGTGTGTCGTTGATATATGAGTCGGTGCGGCATTGGGATCGGTCGGGTGAGTATGAATCGGCTTCGTTTCACCAGACGACTAAAATGCAGAATCTGTGGCAGGCTTCTTGGCTCGGAGCAAATCACTCGGATCTGCATTCTTCTGATATTCTTGGAATTCAGCTGCTGCCATTTGCGCATCGGCAATATTGGAACCCTTCTGGAAGCATTCCTCTGCTTTCTGCCGATTGCCAGTAACTGTGATCACACCTTTGGGGCTAGGCATCTTCAACTTGAAGTACACCTAATATGGTCGAGCCATAAAACATGCGTAGGCAGGCCTACCCAGAATGGCATGATAAGCACTCTGGAAATCCACGACTTCAAATATCAACTTTTCCTTACGGCAATGCTTGGAATCACCGAAAACCACGGCGAGAGCGATCTGGCCGGCTTTCTTTCTAGGGATAATGCCATGGAAACTCATATTGCTCTCGCTAAGTTTGGACATTGGAATGCCCATCCCCTTCAAGGTTTCAGCATAAAGAATATTCAGGCCGCTACCACCATCCATCAGCACTTTAGTCAGTCTAGTGCCTCCGACCACTGGGTCGACCACCAATGCCTGCCTCTCGGGGGTGGCTATACGCGCAGGGTGATCAGACTTGTCGAACGTGATGGCTGTCTGAGACCATTTCAGGTATGTGGTCATCGTTGCTGGAGCGACCATATTCACTTCTCTGTTGATAACTTTCAACCGACTCTTGCTCTCCACATCGGCAAAAATCATCAGGGTGGAATTGATTTTGGGACAACTAGCGTCTTCCTCTTCATCCTCGTCTTTGTCTGGCTCTTTTTCCTTCTCACCGGGCTGTTTTTCTCGGAACTGCTGGATCAGGAGTCGACATTGTCGAGTGGCATGCTTAGGGTAAATCAGATTACCCTCTTTGTCCTTCTTCGTGTGGATGTGACACGGTAAATCCAACACATCATTTCCTGCTTGATCCTTTACCTTCTTAGGGGTCCAGGGCCCTTTAGGTTTTCCCTTAAACTTTCCTTGAGCCACTGCTGCAATCTCAGCGGGTGCTGCAGGCTCGGCCTTACATTTCTGTTTCCGACTGGAATTACCTCCACCGGCCTCTTGACCGACTGGTTTACCCTTTCCGCTGCGGAGTCGATCCTCTTCTTCTCCGTTAGTGTACCGGGTGGCTATCTCCATCATCCGAGTCAGAGTCATATCTCCAGTCCGACCGAACTTCAGGACCAACTCTCGGTATTTGACGCCTTCCTTGAAGGCACACACTGCTTGATGCTCTGATACATTTTCAACGGTGTGATGCAAAGTGGTCCACCTCTGAATGAAATCCCTTAAAGTCTCACTCGGTTTTCTGCACACAATGCTGCAACTCTGTCAACCCTGCTGGCCGCTTGCAAGTGCCCTCAAAAGTTCTGACGAACACTCGAGCAAGCTCTTCCCAACTATATATACTGCCTGGAGCTAACTAAGTCAACCACGCTCGGGCCGACCCTTCCAACTTCAGAGGAAGATGTTTCATTGCTACTTCATCGTTCCCGCCACCAATCTGCACAGCCACTCGGTAATCCTCAAACCAAGTTTTAGGCTTGGACTCTCCAGTGAACTTACTGACTCCGGTCGCCAACTTGAAGTTGGAAGGAATCACCGCAGCCCTGATGGCTCTGTTGAAACACTCTGGACCTGAAACATGCACTCTGCTGCCACTCGGACGATCTCTGCGAGGGTCTTCTCTATGCGCTCTGTTCCGGTCGACTAGACCTTGAACGAGGATAGATCTTGCATTGAAGCCTGGCTCTCTTGGGTCGACTGGTGCTCTGCGCTCGCCATTGTGAAGGCGTTTATCATCGTACTGCTGAGGCACATATGATGCACGCACTCGACGATGATTGTCGCGGTCGAGTCGATGATCATACTGTCGACGGCCTTCACGCCGCAAGGGCGATCTTGGGCTGTGGGC
Organism: Aegilops sharonensis; assembly: GCA_904067115.1. Taxonomy (NCBI): domain Eukaryota; kingdom Viridiplantae; phylum Streptophyta; class Magnoliopsida; order Poales; family Poaceae; genus Aegilops; species Aegilops sharonensis. The sequence goes on along the minus strand of LR880972.1, from coordinate 95,365,240 downwards.
CGACTGAATTGTATCCGCTACAACGGATCTGCTGTGAATTCTATTCCGCGATTGAGACACTGCTATGTTCTGTTCTCCTGCTGCCCGGAGCAAGGCCCGGATCTGCATCAAACCTCTGCCAGCCTCCGACCGGGAAGGTTGAATCGACTCTGCTATTCGGGCCGCAGCGGTGAGATTCTGAATCGGAGTACGGTATACCTTAGGCGGAGGTGGGAAGTGCTGTCGTCGACTGGACTCAGGAATCTGCTCCCGAGCATGCTCGTCGAGAGCGTGCTAAAGGTTCTCCAGTCGAGTGTGCTCAGCCAAATTAGCCAAGCGCACCTCTTCCAAGGCCCGAGCCTTGAGGGTTTCTCCAACGATGGGTGTGTGGAGTGCATCCATGTTGTGGCGATGAAGTTCTTCTCTCTGCTGCGAAGAGAGGGGTTCGGGATGGTACTCCCCGTGGATGCGCGACGGATCGCCGCCACCATCCTCGCCGTCAGCACGGCGGAAACCAGGCGTACTACGTGGTCCGTTGACCATCAAGACTTCAGCCGCAGGGTCGCTGCTATCGCACTCGGATGTGGTCTCCGCGGAGCCAGTCGACAGATCGAACAAGCCGTGGAGAGTTTCGTCGGGCTCGATTGCCGCGACTTGATGGGTGGCGGAATGCCGAGCCATCGCGTGTTTCACCCACCACTGAAGCCGCGACCGACCGGATCGCTTACGGCGGCGAACAGCGGGAAGGGCAGACACCATTGGAGCCGACTGATACTGGGTCGACGGCTCCCGGAGAAGGATGCCGCGAACGCACGCGTGAAAGTGCGTCGCCCCTCGGACGGGGAGCGCCTCGACGTCAAGGGGAGCTTCCTGATAACCCACAAGTATAGGGGATCACAACAGTTTTCGAGGGTAGAGTATTCAACCCAAATTTATTGATTCGACACAAGGGGAGCCAAAGAATATTCTCAAGTATTAGCAGCTGAGTTGTCAATTCAACCACACCTGGAAACTTAGTATCTGCAGCAAAGTGTTTAGTAGCAAAGTAATATGATAGTGGCGGTAACGGTAACAAAAGTAAAGACAGCAAAAGTAATGTTTTTGGTATTTTTGTAGTGATTGTAACAGTAGCAACGGGAAAGTAAATAAGCGTAAACCAGTATATGGAAAGCTCGTAGGCACCGGATCAGTGATGGATAATTATGCCAGATGCGGTTCGTCATGTAACAGTCATAACATAGGGTGACATAGAACTCGCTCCAATTCATCAATGTAATGTTGGCATGTATTCCGAATATAGTCATACGTGCTTATGGAAAAGAACATGCATGACATCTTTTGTCCTACCCTCCCGTGGCAGCGGGGTCCTATTGGAAACTAAGGGATATTAAGGCCTCCTCTTAATAGAGAACCGGAACAAAGCATTAGCACATAGTGAATACATGAACTCCTCAAACTATGGTCATCACCGAGAAGTATCCCGATTATTGTCACTTCGGGGTTGTTGGATCATAACACATAATAGGTGAATATAGACTTGCAAGATAGGATCAAGAACACACATATATTCATGAAAACATAATAGGTTCAGATCTGAAATCATGGCAGTCGGGCCCTAGTGACAAGCATTAAGCATAGCAAAGTCATAGCAACATCAATCTCAGAACATAGTGGATACTAGGAATCAAACCCTAACAAAACTAACTCGATTACATGATAAATCTCATCCAACCCATCACCGTCCAGCAAGCCTACGATGGAATTACTCACGCACGGCGGTGAGCATCATGAAATTGGTGATGGAGGATGGTTGATGATGACGAAGGCGATGAATCCCCCTCTCCGGAGCCTCGAACGGACTCCAGATCAGCCCTGCCGAGAGAGATTAGGGCTTGGTGGAGGCTCCGTATCGTAAAACGCGATGATTTCTTCCCTCTGACTTTTTTTCTGCCCGGAAGCCAATAAATAGAGTTGGAGTTGGCGTCGGAAGGTCTCCAGGGGGGCCACGAGGTAGGGGGGTGCACCCAGGAGGGAGGGGTTGATACGTCTCCAACGTATCTATAATTTTTGATTGCTCCATACTACTTTATCTACTGTTTTAGGCAATATTGGGCTTTATTATCCACTTTTATATTATTTTTGGGACTAACCTATTAACCGGAGGCCCAGCCCAGATTTGCTGTTTTATGCCTATTTCAGTGTTTCGAGGAAAAGGAATATCAGACGGAGTCAAAACGGAACGAAATCAACTGGAGAAGTTATTTTTGGAAGGAAACCCACCTGATGGACTTGGACCCCACGTCAGAAGATACGGGAGGTGCTCACGAGGGTGGGGGGCGCCCTCACCCCTGGGCGCGCCCCCTGCCTCGTGGGCCCCCCGTAGCTCCACCAGCATTCTCCTTTTACCCATATATACCGCCGTACCCTAAAACTTCTAGAACAGAAGATAGATCGGGAGTTCCGCCGCCGCAAGCCTCCAGAGCCACGAAAAACCAATAGGGACCCCTTTCCGGTACCCTGCCGGAGGGGGGATCCATCTCCGGTGGCCATCTTCATCATCCCGGCGCTCTCCATGACGAGGAGGGAGTAGTTCACCCTCGGGGCTGATGGTATGTACCAGTAGCTATGTATTTGATATCTCTCTCTCGTGTTCTCGACTTCACACGATCCTGATGTATTGCGAGCTTTGCTATTGTAGTTGGATCTTATGATGTTTCTCCCCCTCTACTCTCTTGTGATGAATTGAGTTTCCCTTTTTGAAGTTATCTTATCGGATTGAGTCTTTTATGAGAACACTTGATGTATGTCCTGGTGATCAACTTGCGGGTTTCGTGACATTGGGAACCTATGCATAGGGGTTGGCACACGTTTTCTTGATTCTCCGGTAGAAAATTTGGGGCACTCTTAGAAGTACTTTTATGTTGGTTGGATGAATCTGAGATTGTGTGATGCATATCGTATAATCATGCCCACGGATACTTGAGGTGACAATGGAGTATCTAGGTGACATTAGGGTTTTGGTTGATTTGTGTCTTAAGGTGTTATTCTAGTACGAACTCTTTTATAGATTGATCAGAAAGAATAACTTTGAGGTGGTTTCGTACCCTACCATAATCTCTACGTTTGTTCTCCGCTATTAGTGGCTTTGGAGTGACTCTTTGTCGCATGTTGAGGGCTTGTCATATGTTCTATCTATGTTATTATTGTTGAGAGAACTTGCACTAGTGAAAGTATGAACCCTAGGCCTTGTTTCCCATCATTGCAATACCATTTACGCTCACTTTTATCTCTCGCTACCTTGCTGTTTTTATATTTTCAGATTACAAAAACCTATATCTACTATCCATATTGCACTTGTATCACCATCTCTTCGCCGAATAGTGCACCTATACAATTTGCCATTGTATTGGGTGTGTTGGGGACACAAGAGACTCTTTGTTATTTGGTTGCAGGGTTGCTTGAGAGAGACCATCTTCATCCTACGCCTCCCACGGATTGATAAACCTTAGGTCATCCACTTGAGGGAAATTTGCTACTGTCCTACAAACCTGTGCACTTGCAGGCCCAACAACGTCTACAAGAAGAAGGTTGCGTAGTAGACATCAAGCTCTTTTCTGGCGCCGTTGCCGGGGAGGCTAGGTAAGGGAAGGTATATCTTTAGATCTTGCAATCGAATCTTTTTGTTTCTTGTTTTAGCACTAGTCTAGTTTATAAAAGAAAATTATAAAAAAATGGAATTGAGTTTGTCTCGTACGCTTCACCTTTTTAATATCTTTCGTGAGCATGATGGAAAGGATAATTGTGCTCAAGTGCTAGAAGAATAATTACATAGAATTCTTGGCATAAAATATCTGAATGATGAGCATGATTGCAATGTTGTTAGTATGAATTCCTTGAATATCCATGATGCTAATGATATGCAAAGCCACAAGCTTGGGGAAGCTATGTTTGATGAAGATGATATTTTTTGTCCCTCAAGCTTTGATGAGCAAATTTACTATGATGAAAGGATGCCTCCTATCTATGATGATTATTGTGATGACGCGTATGCTTTAAAGAATAATGATAACCATGAAACTTGTCATCTTGATCTTAATTTTCAATCACATGATAGTTATTTTGTTGAGTTTGCTCCCACTATTATTCATGCGAAGAATCTTGCTTATGTGGAGAGTAATAAAATTTCTATGCAAGCAGATCATGAAAAGAATGCTTTAGGTGCTGGTTATATTGTTGAATTCATTCATGATGCTACTAAAAATTATTATGAGAGAGGATCATATGCTTCTACATATTGCAATAATATCAAGTTTCCTCTCTATGTGCTCAAAGTTTTGAAGTTATGCTTGTTTTACCTTCCTATGCAAATTGATTATTGTTCCCATAAGTTATTTGCTCAAAAAATCCCTATGCATAGTAAGTGGGTTAGACTTAAGTGTGCTAGTCATATTCTTCATGATGCTCTATTTATGTTTCAATTCTTATCTTTTATCTAAGCATCATTGAAATCATCATGCCTAGTGTCGGTGTCAAAACCGGCGGATCTCGGGTAGGGGGTCCCGAACTGTGCGTCTAGGCGGAAGGTAACAGGAGACAAGGGACACGATGTTTACCCAGGTTCGGGCCCTCTTGATGGAGGTAAAACCCTACGTCCTGCTTGATTGATATTGATATTGTGGATGTTTACAAGAGTGGATCTACCACGAGATCAAGGAGGCTAAACCCTAGAAGCTAGCCTATGGTATGATTGTAAGGGTTGTTGTGATTGTTTTCCTATGGACTAAAGCCATCCGGTTTATATAGACACCGGAGAGGGCTAGGGTTACATAGAGTCAGTTACAATGGTAGGAGATCTACATATCCGTATCGCCAAGCTTGCCTTCCACGCCAAGGAAAGTCCCATCCGGACACGGGGGGAAGTCTTCAATCTTCTATCTTCATAGTCTTGGAGTCCGGTCGATGATGATAGTCCGGCAAATGATAGTCCGGCTGATGATGGTAGTCCGGCTATCCGGACACCCCCTAATCCAGAACTCCCTCAGTAGCCCCTGAACCAGGCTTCAATGACGATAAGTCCGGCGTGTATATTGCTTGGCATTGCAAGGCGGGTTCCTCCTCCAAATGATAGAAGATTGTGAACACCAGGATAGTGTCCGGCTCTGCAAAATAAATTCCACATTCCACCGTAGAGAGAACAATAATATACACAAGTTCAATCTGCTGACGTTCTCCGTGGCATGACGTCACACCACTACCAAGCCATTACTCGAATTGTTTTTTACTTTACCACCTCCGCGCATTTAGCGAAGCGGTTTCCTTGGCACGTCTTGTCGAAGCAGAGATCGTGTTTCCCCTTAATCCGGGATTCTCATCAATACGGGCGTGGGTAACCCAACCGCATCATTGATGGTGACGCTTGGGAGATAAGCGAGTTTTACCAGGCCGGTGGGCGACGCATGAGATTTCGCCCGCCCATATAAGGGATAAGGATTCACCTTCTCACCTACGCCTTCTTCCTCCTTTGCTTATCCATCTCCGCGCACTCGAGCTCCAGCGCCCAAGTCCGCGCATCTCGTCTCAACCTTCTCCGACCATGTCCGGAGCGGGAGGCAAATGGTTGGCCTCCACCGTTAAGCAGGAGCAAATCGCCAAACTGCATGACGCCGGATACCTTCCCAGTGACATCGCGCATCGGCTGCCCGACGAGGGGCAGCTCATCCCCACCCCCAGGCCCCATGAGAGGGTCGTCTTTCTTTCCCACTTCCTCCATGGACTGGGCTTTCTACTTCAACCTTTTGTCCGGGGGCTCATGTTCTACTACGGCCTGGATTTCCATGATCTGCCGCCGAACTTCATCCTCAACATCTCGGCGTTTATCGTTGTGTGCGAGGCCTTCCTCTGCATCCAGCCCCACTTCGGCTTGTGGCTCAAGACCTTCAATGTCAAGCCGAAGGTAGTGAAGGGCATTCAAGCGGAGTGCGGAGGCGCCATGTTGGGCAAGATGCCCAACGTCCTTTGGTTCGAAGGGGCCTTCGTGGAATCCGTCAAGGGGTGGCAATCGGGGTGGTTCTACATCACCGAGCCGCGTGACCCTAAATGGGCGGCGGCCCCCGAGTTTAGATTTGGTATCCCCACGCAGCTCACCTCCTGGAAAAAGAAGGGCTTGCTGTGGGGTAGTTCGACGAAGCTGACGGGACTCCAGGCCTGTATCAAGAAGCTGGTGAAGAAGCTTAGGCTGGTTAACGTGGTCCAAGTCATGCTCGTCCGCCGGATACTCCCATGCCAAGAGCGGGCATTCAAACTGTGGGAGTTTGATCCGGAACAGCACCAGGAGCTGAACAAACTCCTCGACACAACGTACGAAGGCGCCTGGAAGGTACTGTTCAAGGGTGCCGAAGCCCCCACATCCGCGACTGAAGATCGCGGATTTCACTCGCAGCGCCCGGCCGACGAGGTAAGTGATTCTACCCCTTTACGGGACACTTGTTTTTCATAGTTTGACTCTATGCGGGTTTTAATTTCCCCTTTTCCTTTGACAGGACTGGATGAAGAAGGCGGAGCAGATTACCTGTCCGGCTCCTATGCCAGAAAACCCAGTAGACGCTCGTCTAGTGAGGCTGCTGGTTCCGGCACCGCATGTGGTGCCGGAGAAGAAGGCCAAGAAGGAGGCCACGGGTGCTCGAAAGAGCTCCCGTTTTCAGGTGTCCGACGACTCCGGGGCGGATTCCTCCCCCGAAAGTGAGGAGGGGGAAGAGGACCCTCTCCCAAAGGAGGGAGAGAGGAAAAGGAAGGCTCCCCCAAAAGGGGAGGACGAAAGGTCCAAGAGGGGAAGGACTATTCCCCCGGACAGCTCTGCCAACATCAACGTTGGCGAGAAAGAATGGCCATCAAGGGCCAGGCCTCCGGCAAGATCGTAAGTATCCGGATTCCTGAATGATTTATAATTTCTTTTTCTGCGTCACATAGTGTCATTCTAACGCCGCATGCTACCTGTAGTCCGGCCAGTGATGATCTCCCCGCTTCATCGAGCGGGTCGTTGGCTTCGTCGGATGTAGACTCCATCCCGACCGCCTCCACCCCTCGCGACGCTGAAGACGCCGAGGTGGGATCCCCAGAGGGGACCCACCAGGGGGAGGCTCCGGAGGCGCCACAAGGCGCCCTCCCGGACTTCGCGCCGGACTCCACAACGGAACCCGCAGTGGTTCCGGAGTCCGGCAGGCGGTCCCTTCGATCGAAGGGCAAGACCGTGACGCCGACAGCTTCCGTCCAACCGGAGGCGCCGGGCAATTTGTTGGAGGCGCTGCAGAGCGCTTCCATCAAGGAAGAACACCTCACTATTATGAGTGCGGTGATTCAGAAGGTGCAGCTCGCCAAAGGCGGGCTGACCGAAGCCTGCAATAGCCTTCTATCAGGCTTTGAGGTAAGAAGTTAAAAATATGCAATGTAATACCGCATAGACAGTAGCCCCTGATGCTCGGTTCGGTGTTCGGAAAGAAAAGCCGGACAGAGGATCTAATAAAAAAAAGATATACGCAGGGTTGCTAAAAAATTATGTCAATATGGGTTGCAGGCTGCGCTGCTGACCTCTGCCGCACTGACGGCGGAGGTCGGTGCTGTGAAGCAGGAGCTTGAGCGGTCCGGGCAAGAGCTCGGCCGCGCCAGGAAGCAGCTCCAAGATAAAGAAGGTGAGTAACACCACTTTGAATTTGTACCTTACAGAAAAGGATTTAGGTTGCGACAAAAAATAACAAGGATAACATGGGTACTGCAGGGGCCACGAACGAGGTGGCGGCCCTGAAGAAGGCCTTGTCCGCGGCCGAACGCAATGCGGCCATGGAACGGGCAGAGCGAGAAAAGCAAGAGGCAAGGGTGGTGGTGGTTCAGCAAGAGCTCCAGGCTCTCATGGAAAAGCATGAGAGTTTGGAGCGTGACTCAAAGACTCGAGAGTCCGAGCTTGCCTCGGCTCTCGAAAGTGCCAAAACTGCCAAGGCCGAAGCCCATAAGGCCCTTCAGGAGGTTGAATTGATGAAGAAGATAGCGGCGGGTAAGGCATTTTTCATGCAAAGCAAGCATGTGAATGTAAATTACGTGATACTTACCCGAATTCGGAGCTCTCCAGGGGCGTTTGCAGATCTGCCTCGCAGCGTGTCTGATGCCGCCGCATTCTACCGAGCCGAGGAGGGGAGCTCAACGGAGAAGGTCTTCTGGTCTCATTATGCTGAGGCCGGCCATCCGGTGCCCCCTAGCGACCAGCTGAAGCAGCTGGTCGAGCTTCACAAGGTGGCCGAGCAGGCTATGAAGGGCCTCATAGTCCGGCTGTGGCCCGGAGAGGCCATGCCTGGGAGCTACTTCGGCCTCGTGCGATGGCTGGTGGATGCGTGCCCCTGGGTGGAGGTTATCAAGCGCTCCGCCTGTATTGAAGGTGCTCGTCGGGCCCTTGCCCGCGCAAAGGTGCATTGGGGCAAGCTGAATGCGGAGAAGCTAATCACTGACGCGCCACCAGCGGGCAAGGAGCATCGTATGCCCGAACTTTACTATAAGGCTGTCCTGAAGGGTGCCCGCAAGATTGCGGATGAGTGCCCCAGGGATGTAATTATTGAGTGAATTCGCAATGTGTTATCCTGTGCGCTGAAAACTTTGTTCATATGCGCTAAGCAACGCTTGTCTAATTTAAAATTTTACCTTCTGTGCGGCCGTTTATTAAATCTGAGAGATGGCAAGTCGTCGGCTTCAGCCCCCATGCCACGAGTGCTGGGGTGTTCGGGATAAACTTGAGCACTCTTGTTCCCATTTTTGGGTCCATCTAGGGAGGCGCTCAACACAACGAACAAGGCAACCGGACTTATAGTGCTTGAACACTCTCACTTAGCCATAGAATTCTATAATTTTAAATTTCGGCG
>LR880972.1:95324189-95336964 GCA_904067115.1 Aegilops sharonensis | reverse complement strand
TCTCCCTGGAAGATGTTTCTTACTACCCATGTAATATAACATAACTAGTTGGGCACTTGTCTGATACAGCAACAATGACCCCTACGCCTTGTCTCCATGCATACCCCGGTTCTTATATAACCACGAAGGTATTCGGACACACTCTGGACTATCGGGTCCGGAGGTCGAAGCGAAAAGGTCCGCTATGACAAACGATCTACAATCCGGCTAGAAGACATTTCTTCATGTCATATTTTTACATAGTCAACTCGACTCATTGTATTCCTCCTCAATGCCATCTAGTAGGCTATCTAATTTACAATCTTGCTGGGAATACTTGGCGGCCAATTCTACTTGGCCGTACACTAAGCTTACAGGGATCTCTATCCCATCAGGCCCCACAGGTCCGACCTCGGCCATGTGGTTTGGGTCAGCCTTCGTGTACCGCATCTTTACCATGGCCCAGGCCTCCCTAGCGCCTTGACGGCAGGCCAATATCTTCCATAACTGGAAGCGCCGCCGTGCTCCTTGAAGCCGCTCTGCCAGCTCCCCAATGCCTTCGGGCAGGGAGATAGATGGCCACAAGGCCTGGCCGATGCCTTTCATCACCTGCCGGACTCGTTCGTGCAGCTGACGCAGTTCGGGAAGAAGATCACCCGAAGGACTGGGCATCTCCTCCTCAGGACGACCTGTGAGCAAACCTACATACATATTTATGTTAGTCGCCTTCCTCGCCGAACTCTTTCAAAGTTTGTTCAAGCACTTACTGAAAATGCCGCGACGAAGCCGTCGATTCTCCTTTACGGAGTCAACAACTGGGCACGAACATCCTTTAGTTCCTCACCAGCTTGGTGTTGGCGTCTTGGAAGCTATTTTTCTCCTGCCGCACCCTCGTAAGCACGCTCTCGCCGGCCTTTAGCTGGCGCAAGAGCTGCTGCTTGTCCGGATCTAGTCCGGCGCCATCTGCAATATTTTTGTCAGATTTACACACATGCCGCACTTCATAAACTATTTATCTCCTGAAGCGTATATTACCAGAGGGGGTCTCTGTGGCTCCCCCCGTAGCGGCTAGTGCGGCCTCAAGTTGGGCCTTGCACTCTTCAAGCTCCTGGGACAGTCGGGTATTCTTTTCTGTAAGATCCTGCATAAACAATTGATCCTTAAATCAGTTATTCTAACTATTTTAAGTCTCGGGGGCTACTGGCATATATAACTTTCAAATTTCCTGACCCGTATGTCCTTTACATACTGCTCCGTGGCTCTGCCTAGACCATCTTGAGCTGCACGGAGGTGCGCATCTCCCGAATCGAAGGCATTCAAGGCCTCTTGGGAGAAACACGCGTCAGGAAGAACTGTCCGGCGGTGCCTGTGATTCAAGGCGCTCTCCACCTCGGAGTTGGTGGCGGACAACCGGTCAGCATCCTTTGTCAGAGGAGCATCCGACGCACGTCTCGTGCTCGCCTCGGCCTCCGGACCCGGCTTTGAAGCCTGGCCAGTGAAGGTGCGATTGGCAACCTCTTCGGACTCAGTCCGGCGAGCGCTCTTTTTCCTGAAAAGAGCACCAGCGTTAGTACGCCTTCCAGGAATCAATCTTGGGAGTATGGTGACACGCCATACCGTTGCGGCGGAGTTTCGATCCAGACCACACTTCTTTTTAGCCTGCGGGGCCGCACTGCCCTTTGTTGGCCAGCCACGGCGGGCTCGGCTTCCTGCCTCGAAGGTACCCCCTGCGAAACACCATTGGTATACGGTGATCAAAAAATATGCTTGGGTGGGTCATTATCAGGATTTTGGGACCTCGGTCTCAGTTACCTGTGAGGATGGAAGTATTCCGGGGTAATCGGCCGTAATGGCAACCAAAGCATTGTCGATGCTAAGTTGGTAGAACACCCCGTCGATCAACTCCACCTTTATATCCGGATCCTCTTCGGAGGTCGGATCGAGGGACTGTTCCAGATCCTCAGGTTGTGGGGACGGGCTGTGTATCTTCTCCACAGTCCGGCGCAGTTCCTGCGCAAAAACCATGAAATGAGATATTTAACCACGGGAACATGGATCGGACAGGTCACAAAGACGTTTGCTTACCCAGCTTTGAGGATTATTCGAAGAAAACTCCTTCAGTGGATTGACGTGGAGGAAATCCTCCTCCTCTCCTTTATACATGGCAGACAAGATCTTCACCAGTTCGGTGACCGATCCCGGCCCTTTGCAGCCATGGCGGGTGGCATCATCCTCCCCGTTGAAGTCCCACATGGGGTGGCCCCTATATTGGAGCGGCTGCACCCCCCTCATAATGCAGATTGCCATGACTCCAATCATGGTTAATCCAGCATGAGCCAGTAACCTTATTCGGCTCATCAAATAAAGGACGTCATTGTCATCTTCCCTCCGGGGCTTCGAGGGCGCCAGCTTAGGCGCTTTTTCAGAGGAGCATTGCTGAACTCCGGAAGGCCGATCCGAACAGGATCCGACAGCGGGCGTCCTCCATATAAAACCATTCCAAAGGCCAGTCTTCGGACGCCTTTTTGGGGTTCCGGATAGGTATCCGGTCCCGGCGATGCGCCATAGCTCGGCTCCGCCCACTTGATATATTGACCACCCATGAGAACGGGGTACTAGGCAGAATAATCTCTTCCACAGCCCGAAATGAGCCTCGACGCCCAAGAACAGCTCGCAGAGGGCCACGAAGTCCGCAATGTTCAAAATGGAGGCAGGCGTAAGGTGGTGCAACTGGAGGCCGTAGAACTCCAAGAGCCCCCGGTGAAACGGATGGATTGGAAATCCGAGTCCTCTTACTAGATAAGAGATGAAGCACACCCGCTCTCCTTTAGAAGGATCGGGGACACTCTCCGCTTGCTTTCCGCCCTTGTAGGTGGCGAGTCCGGCTCGAACCGGAACCATGAAGGCCGGGGGAAGAAATCCCTTGGTTTCGAGTATAACTAGCTCGCTATGCGGGACTGAGCATCTCCCCCAAGTTCCAAGTTGAGGGCTGGGAGCGCGAGAGGAGGGACCGCGTCGACTGTCCATGATGGAATGGGCTTTGGTCAGGGGCGCTCCGATGAAAGCTCGCGAACGAGGGATGGTGTGACTCAGATCTAGATCCTCGCCCCTTTTATAGGCGGCTCATTTGCGCAGCTAGGGGGGTAATTGTAAAAATACCCTGGCCTTTCGCATTCATTCAAACACGTGGAAGATGGCCATTATTGGGCGTAGAAGCCAAGGAGCGCAGCATTTATCAAAAGCCGGACACTATTTGACAGGTATATGGAATTTGGAGAAGAACCCGCTTCGCAATGCCGAAGACAATCAACGCGCCGGACTCATCGTCATTGAAGCCTGGTTCGGGGGCTACTGAGGGAGTCCCGGATTAGGGGGTGTCCGGATAGCCGGACTATCATCACGGCCGGACTCCAGGACTATGAAGATACAAGATTGAAGACTTCGTCCCGTGTCCGGATGGGACTTTCCTTGGCATGGAAGGCAAGCTTGGCGATACGGATATGTGGATCTCCTACCATTGAAACCGACTCTGTGTAACCCTAACCTATCAGGTGTCTATATAAACCGGAGGGTTTTAGTCCGTAGGACAACAACAACAATCATACCATAGGCTAGCTTCTAGGGTTTAGCCTCTACGATCTCGTGGTAGATCTACTCTTGTACTACCCATATCATCAATATTAATCAAGCAGGAGTAGGGTATTACCTCCATCGAGAGGGCCCGAACCTGGGTAAAAACATCGTGTCCCTTTTCTCCTGTTACCATCCGCCTAGACGCACAGTTGGGGACCCCCTACCCGAGATCCGCCGGTTTTGACACCGACAAACACTTTCTCAAAACAATCATAATATGATATAACAAGATGGTATCTCGCTAGCCCTTTCTGAGACCGCAAAACATAAATGCAGAGGACCTTCAAAGATCAAGGACTGAGTAGACATTGTAATTCATGGTAAAAGAGATCCAATCATAGTCATACCTGATATAAATTAACAATAATGAATGCAAATGACAGTTGTGCTCTCCAGCTAGTGCTTTTTAATAAGAGGGTGATGACTCAACATAAAAGTAAATAGATAGGCCCTTCGCAGAGGGAAGCAGGGATTTGTAGAGGTGCAGAGCTCGATTTTGAAATAGAGATAAATTATATTTTGAGCGGCATACTTTCATTGTCAACATAACAACTAAGAGATGACGATATCTTCCATGCTAAACAAATTATAGGCGGTTCCCAAAAAGAATGGTAAAGTTTATACTCCCCCTCCTCCACAAGCATCAACCCATGGCTTGCTCGAAACAACGAGTGCCTCCAACATTCAACGAGTCCCATGGGGAGTTTTGTTTTCAATTATTTTGATTTAGTTTGCATAAAGCATGGGACTAGGCATCCCGGTGACCAGCCATTTTCTCGTGAGTGAGGAGCGGAGTCCACTCCTCTTGAGAATAACCCGCCTAACACAGAAGATAAGGGCATCCCTAGTTGATATATGAGCTATTCGAGCATGCAAATCATAATGTTTATTTGAAGGTTTAGATTTTGGCACATACAAATTTACTTGGAATGGCAAGTAGATACCGCATATAGGAAGGTATAGTGGACTCATATGGAATAACTTTGGGGTTTAATTGATTGGATGCACAAGCAGTATTCCCGCTTAGTACAAGTGAAGGCTTGCAAAAGACTGGGAAGCGACCAACTAGAGAGCGACAACAGTCATGAACATGCATTAAAAATTAATAAACATTGTATACAAGCATCAGTAGGATATAATCCACCATGAACATAAATATCGTCAAGGCTATGTTGATTTGTTTCAACTACATGCGTGAACATGTGCCAAGTCAAGTCACTTAAATCATTCAAAGGAGGATACCACCCTATCATACCACATCATAATCATCTCAATAACATGTTGGCACGCAAGGTAAACCATTATAACTCATAGCTAATCAAGCATGGCACAAGCAACTATGATCTCTAATTGTCATTGCAAACATGTTTATTCATAATAAGCTGAATCAAGAACGATGAACTCATCATATTTACAAAAACAAAAGAGGTCGAGTTCATACCAGCTTTTCCCGTCTCAGTCAGTCCATCATATATGTCATCATAATTGCCTTTCACTTGCACGACCGAACGATGTGAATAATAATGAGAGTGCACGTGCATTGGACTAAGCTGGAATCTGCGAGCATTCGATAAACAGGAGAAGACAAGGCAATATGGGCTCTTGGTTAAATTAACAATGATGCATATAAGAGCCACTACAAAAATTTAATCATGGTCTTCTCCTACTGACCCCCAAAGAAAAGAAAAGAAATAAATACTATTTACATGGGAAAGCTCCCAACAAGCGAAAGAAGAACGGGATATTTTTTTTTTGAGGTTTTCTTTTTAATTACTACTACTACAGCAGGAAAAATATACTACTATTAATTTTTTTGGTTTTTCTTAAGGTTTATTAAACACACAAGAAGAAAGCAGGAAAAAGGAAAATAAACTAGCATGGATATTACAGTGAAAGAGTATGAGCACCGACATCTAGCAGTGAGTGTGTGTGAGCATAAATGTAATGTCGGTAAGAAATACGTACTCCCCCAAGCTTAGGCTTTTGGCCTAAGTTGGTCTATTGCCAGGGATAGCCTGGCGGATGCCCGTAGGTGTAGCTGGGGTCATACTGCGATGCAGAATAGTTGGGATCATACTGTGATGAAGAGGACTCTAACTGCCACTTGGCTGGCAACCGCCTCAGGATCCCAAGAATAAACAGACTGTCGTGGAGGTTCATCTTGTGGTTCCGGTTCCGGGGCTGGTGCAGGATTCCGATAGGCTTGAACAGCCGCCCACAGAACAATGTAAGGACCTGTAGACAAGTTAAACAAAGAGGGAGCAGGCAAAGTAATAGTCTCAGGGTGATGTTTATCAAAGTACAATTTATATTTGAGCTCCCCTTCGCGACTCTTAACAAGAAAATCATGCGCTAGCATACTCTTATAATCTAAATAAGCACGGGGCAACGCTGTTTCTTCTTTCTCCTCATGCCTAATAGGTATTTCAAAATATTCAGCTAGGCGTGAAGCATAAATGCCTCTAAAGATGGGGCCCTTAGAACGATTCAGACTTAACCGTCTAGCAACAATTCCACCCATACTAATAGAGTTATTGCGGTATAAACCATGGAACAAAATAATAATATCAGTAACACTAAGGTTTCCACAGTTCCCGCGACCAACCAAGCAACGACTAGCAAATAAGGAAAAGTAGCACAAAACAGGAAAATGTATGCTAGTAATTCTTGCATTAGAAACCTTCCTGGTTTCTCCCACAGTGATAGTGTTAATAAAAGCTTCCACTTCATTACGGTGTGGTTCATCTAAGGTGCCCTCAAAGGGTATTTTGCAAACCTCGCAAAATTCAGCTAATGTCATCTCTTTAAGAACGTCATATAAATGAAACTCTACTGTTGGAGGTGATTTCTTAGGGAAAAAGTAGAAGTTCTGCACAAAAGTATTTGTGAGTAAGAGATACTGATGACGTTGGTCGCGGAGGAAGTCAGTGAGGCCGGCGTTCTCAATTAATAGATAGAAATCCTCATAAATCCTGGCTCTCCTCAAGAAGTCATCGGAAGGCCATTCACACGGCCGGACGTCCGCGGTGCGAGGCAAATTAAATTTGCGCTTCTGCTCTTCTTCCTTTTGTTTTTACTTCGAGCTTCGGCTCGACGAGCCCCTCAAAAGTCTCTTCATTATTTCAAGGAACAATCTCCCCAAGCAGTTTTGCGAGAGGTGCTTTGAGCAAGGAGATCGAAAATCACAGCAAAAGTGGCTGGAACACGAGCTTGAGTTGGTTTTTCGGGTTTGTGTGAGGCAGAGGAAGAAGATGGGTGCAGGGTAAGTGGAGGAGGGCCACCGTGGGCCCACGAGGCAGGGGGGCGCGCCCAGGGGGGTAGGGCGCGCCCTCCACCCTCGTGGCCAGGTGGCAGCTCCCCCCGCGGTAATGTTTTTCACTAAAAATCCTCAAATATTCCCGAAAAATATCATATTAAATTGGCATGGCATTCTGAGGACTTTTATTTTTGGGATATTTTTATATTGCACGGATAAATCAGGAAACTGACAGAAAAATGCTATTTTACTTTATTTCTACTAAATAACAGAAAATATAAAGAGGGTACAGAAGGTTGTGCTTCTAGTTTCATCCATCTCATGCTCATCAAAAAGAATCCACCAACAAGGTTCATCAAGTCTTGTTAACAAACTCATTTCGATAGTCATGGAACCGGAGAAATTTTGAATAACACTATGTTACCTCAACGGGGATATGGACATCCCCAATAATAAGTGTATCATATTTCTTCTTGACAGTAGGGAGAGGAAATTCAAAACCTCCAAATATAATCGATGGAATTTTTCCCATATAGTTGATACTATGAACTTGAGGTTGTTTCCTCGGAAAGTGTACCATATGCTCATTACCATTAACATGAAAAGTGACATTGCCTTTGTTGCAATCAATAACAGCCCCTGCAGTATTAAGGAGAGGTCTTCCAAGAATAATAGACATACTATCATCCTCGGAAATATCAAGAATAACAAAGTCCGTTAAAATAGTAACGTTTGCAACCATAACAGGCACATCCTCCCAAATACCGACAGGTATAGCAGTTGATTTATCAGCCATTTGCAAAGATATTTCAGTAGGTGTCAACTTATTCAAATCGAGTCTACGATATAAAGAGAGAGGCATAACACTAACACCGGCTCCAAGATCACATAAAGCAGTTTTAACATAGTTTCTTTTAATGGAGCATGGTATAGTAGGTACTCCTGGATCTCCAAGTTTCTTTGGTATTCCACCCTTAAAAGTATAATTAGCAAGCATGGTGGAAATTTCAGCTTCTGGTATCTTTCTTTTATTTGTAACAATATCTTTCATATATTTAGCATAAGGATTCATTTTGAGCATATCAGTCAATCGCATACGCAAAAAGATGGGTCTAATCATTTCAGCAAAGCGCTCAAAATCCTCATCATCCTTTTTCTTGGATGGTTTCGGAGGAAAAGGCATGGGTTTCTGAACCCATGGTTCTCTTTCTTTACCATATTTCCTAGCAACGAAGTCTTTTTTATCATAACGTTGATTCTTTGATTGTGGGTTATCAAGATCAATAGCAGGTTCAACTTCTACATCATTATCATTACTAGGTTGAGCATCATCATGAACATCATCATTAATATTTTCACTAGGTTCATGTTCATTACCAGATTGTGTTTCAGCATCAGACATAGAGATATCATTTGGATTCTCAGGTGGTTCAGCAATAGGTTCACTAGAAGTTTGCATAGTCCTATCATTTTTCTTTTTCTTCCTTTTAGAAGAACTAGGTACATCAATATTATTTCTCTGAGAATCTTGCTCGATTCTCTTAGGGTGGCATTCAGGATACAAAGGTTCCTGAGTCATTCTACCAGTTCTAGTAGTCACTCTAACAGCATAATGATTTTTCTTACTATTCATTTCATCAACCACTTCTTTCTGAGCTTTCAGTACTTGTTCTACTTGAGTGGTAACCATAGAAGCATGTTCACTAACAAGTTTAAGTTCACCTCTAATTTTAGCCATATAATCACTCAAGCGTTTAATCATAAAGGTATTCTGTTTTAATTGTCTACCAAAATAAGCATTAAAGTCATCTTGCTTAAACATAAAGTTATCAAACTCATCCAAGCATTGACTAGCAATTTTAGTAGGAGGGACTTCGGCTTTATCATATCTATAGAGAGAATTTACCTGTACTATCCAGCACAACTATCCAGGTAATCTCTGGAAGCATCGATTAGTCCATTATAAAAGATATCAAGTATTTCATTTTTCTTAAGAGGATGATCAGGAAAAGCATTAAGTAACTTGAGAAGCCTCCCCCAAGCTTGTGGGAGACTCTCTTCTTCAATTTGCACAAAGTTGTATATTTCCCTCAAAGCAGCTTGTTTCTTATGAGCAGGGAAATATTTTGCAGAGAAGTAATAAATCATATCCTGGGGACTACGCACACAACCAGGATCAAGAGAATTAAACCATATCTTAGCATCACCTTTTAATGAGAACGGAAATATTTTGAGTATATAAAAGTAGCGCGATCTCTCATCATTAGTAAACAGGGCATCTATATCATTTAACTTAGTAAGATGTGCCACAACAGTTTCAGATTCATAGCCATAAAAAGGATCAGATTCTACCAAAGTAATTATATCAGGATCAACCGAGAATTCATAATCCTTATCAGGAACACAGATAGGTGAAGTAGCAAAAGCAGGGTCAGGTCTCATCCTATCTCTAAGAGATTCTTTACTCCATTTAACTAACAGCCTCTTAAGTTCATGTCTATCCTGTCAGGCAAAAATAGCTGCAGAAGATTCCGCATCAAAAAGATAACCCTCAGGAATAGCTGCATATATTCATCATCACTTTCATCATTTTATTCAGTTTCAATATTTTCTCTTTCTATAGACCTAGAAATTTGTTCATCTAGAAATTTACCAAGGGGCACAGTAGTATCAAGCATAGAAGTAGTTTCATCATAAGTATCATGCATAGCAGAAGTGGCATCATCAATAACATGCGACATATCGGAACAAATAGCAGAAGCAGGTTTAGGTGTCGCTAGCTTACTCATAACAGAAGGCGAATCAAGTGCAGAGCTAGATGGCAGTTCCTTACCTCCCCTCGTAGTTGAGGGATAAATTGTTGTCTTAGTGTCTTTCAAGTTCTTCATAGTGTCCAGCAGATATAAATCTCAAGTGACTCAAAGAATAGAGCTATGCTCCCCGGCAACGGCGCCAGAAAATGGTCTTGATAACCCACAAGTATAGGGGATCGCAACAGTTTTCGAGGGTAGAGTATTCAACCCAAATTTATTGATTCGACACAAGGGGAACCAAAGAATATTCTCAAGTATTAGCAGCTGAGTTGTCAATTCAATCACACCTGGAAACTTAGTATCTACAGCAAAGTGTTTAGTAGCAATGTAATATGATAGTGGCGGTAACGGTAACAAAAGTAAAGACAGCAAAAGTAATGTTTTTGGTATTTTTGTAGTGATTGTAACAGTAGCAACGGGAAAGTAAATAAGCGTAAACCAGTATATGGAAAGCTCGTAGGCACCGGATCAGTGATGGATAATTATGCCGGATGCGTTTTGTCATGTAACAGTCATAACATAGGGTGACACAGAACTAGCTCCAATTCATCAATATAATGTAGGTATGTATTCCGAATATAGTCATACGTGCTTATGGAAAAGAACTTGCATGACATCTTTTGTCCTACCCTCCCGTGGCAGCGGGGTCCTATTGGAAACTAAGGGATATTAAGGCCTCCTTTTAATAGAGAACCGGAAAAAAGCATTAGCACATAATGAATACATGAACTCCTCAAACTATGGTCATCACCGAGAAGTATCCCGATTATTGTCACTTCGGGGTTGTCGGATCATAACACATAATAGGTGACTATAGACTTGCAAGATAGGATCAAGAACACACATATATTCATGAAAACATAATAGGTTCAGATCTTAAATCATGGCACTCGGGCCCTAGTGACAAGCATTAAGCATAGCAAATTCATAGCAACATCAATCTCAGAACATAGTGGATACTAGGGATCAAACCCTAACAAAACTAACTCGATTACATGATAAATCTCATCCAACCCATCACCGTCCACCAAGCCTACGATGGAATTACTCACGCACGGCGGTGAGCATCATGAAATTGGTGATGGAGGATGGTTGATGATGACGACGGCGACGAATCCCCCTCTCCGGAGCCCTGAAAGGACTCCAGATCAGCCCTCCCGAGAGAGATTAGGGCTTGGTGGGCAGCTCCGTATCGTAAAACGCGATGATTTCTTCTCTATGATTTTTTTCTCCCCGAAAACCAATAAATAGAGTTGGAGTTGGCATCGGAAGGTCTATAGGGGGCCCACGAGGTAGGGGGCGCGCCCCCCACCCTCATGGACAGGGTGTGAGTCCCCTGGTCTTCATCTTTGGCGAGGATTTTTTATTATTTATTCTAAGATATTCCGTGGAGTTTCAGGTCATTCCGAGAACTTTTGTTTTCTGCACATAAAACAACATCATGGCAATTCTGCTGAAAACAACGTCAGTCCGGGTTAGTTCCATTCAAATCATACAAGTTAGAGTCCAAAACAAGGGCAAAAGCGTTTGAAAAAGTAGATACGACGGAGACGTATCACTTCCTGAAGCCAAGCGGAATCGTCGGCAATGAAAACGAGCGCACCGAGACGGATCTCGTGGCCCTCAGCCAATCCACTGCCGGAAACCAGGATGATGGTGATCGAAAAAATCGCAACTTCACCAACAAGTCGCTAAGACACCTGCCCCAAGGTGGGCGCCAACTATCGTGGTCCTAAGACTGACAGTAGAAAGGGGGGTAGGTATGGAGAGGCAAGATCTCGGCTATGGTGAAGGTGTACACACGGGGTTTACGAGTTCAGGCCCTTCTCGGAGGTAGTAATAGCCCTACGTCTCGGTGCCCGGAGGCGGTCGATTGGATTATATGCGTGATGTTACACGGGGTGCGAACCCTTGTGCCAGAGGAGGGGAGTGGCTTATATAGAGTACGCCAGGACTCTCACCGTCCTCCATTACAAGGGGCTTAATGTACATAAAGTAGGGGCGTTACTGATAACGCCAGCCTTAAGTGCTATTAATGACCTTAAAGACTACAGAGTGAACGCCTGCCCGTTGCAATGCTGAGTGACTCCTGATCTTCGGTAGGTCGAGTGATTCCTTGAATGGTCGAGTGACAATAGGTAGGGGGACACCCAAGTGATATGACTGGTCGAGTGGATTGCACTCGACATCTTTGACAGGGGGTCCCTTGTTGCCTCTTGGACTTCTTATCTTCTGGGGTAGTGACCCTGGGTAGGACGTATGTTGGAAATATGCCCTAGAGGCAATAATAAATTAGTTATTATTATATTTCCTTGTTCATGATAATCGTTTATTATCCATGCTATAATTGTATTGATAGGAAACTCAAATACATGTGTGGGTACATAGACAACACCATGTCCCTAGTAAGCCTCTAGTTGACTAGCTCGTTGATCAATAGATGGTTACAGTTTCCTGACCATGGACATTGGATGTCATTGATAACGGGATCACATCATTAGGAGGATGATGTGGTGGACAAGACCCAATCCTAAGCCTAGCACAGATCGTGTAGTTCGTATGCTAAAGCTTTTCTAATGTCAAGTATCATTTCCTTAGACCATGAGATTGTGCAACTCCCGGATGCCGTAGGAATGCTTTGGGTGTACCAAACGTCACAACGTAACTGGGTGGCTATAAAGGTGCACTACAGGTATCTCTGAAAGTGTCTGTTGGGTTGGCACGAATCGAGACTGGGATTTGTCACTCCGTGTAAACGGAGAGGTATCTCTGGGCCCACTCGGTAGGACATCATCATAATGTGCACAATGTGACCAAGGGGTTGATCACGGGATGATGTGTTACGGAACGAGTTAAGAGACTTGCCGGTAACGAGATTGAACAAGGTATCGGTATACCGACGATCGAATCTCGGGCAAGTATAATACCGCTAGACAGAGGGAATTGTATACGGGATCGATTGAGTCCTTGACATCGTGGTTCATCCGATGAGATCATCGTGGAACATGTGGGAGCCAACATGGGTATCCAGATCCCGCTATTGGTTATTGACCGGAGAACGTCTCGGTCATGTCTGCATGGTTCCCGAACCCGT
>LR880972.1:95296719-95315995 GCA_904067115.1 Aegilops sharonensis | reverse complement strand
GGTTCCCGAACCCGTAGGGTCTACACACTTAAGGTTCGATGACGCTAGGGTTATAAAGGAAGTTTGTATGTGGTTACCGAATGTTGTTCGGAGTCCCGGATGAGATCCCGGACGTCACGAGGAGTTCCGGAATGGTCCGGAGGTAAAGATTTATATATGGAAAGTTGTTGTTCGGGTTCCGGAAAAAGTTCGGGTTTTTTCGGTATTGTACCGGGAAGCTTCCAGAAGGTTCCGGAGGATTCCGGAGGGGTCCGGAGGTCCGGAAATAGTTCCACCACGTCCAATACAGTAGCATGGGCTGTAGGGGGGCGCCCTAGCCTTAATGGGCCAGGGGCACCAGCCCCCCCAAAGGCCCATGCGCATGGGAGGGGAAGACCCTAAAGGGAGAGGCCTCCACATGACTTGGGAGGCACTCCTCCCCCCTTGGCCGCCCCCCTTGGATGGGATCTAGGGCTGGCCGCACCCCTTGGGGGTGGGAAACCCTAAAGGGGGCGCAGCCCCCTTCCCCCCTATATATACTTGAGGTTTTGGGGCTGCCAACACATGAGTTTCTCTCCCTCTATTGGTGCAGCCCTGCCTCTCCTCCTCCTCCTCTCCCGTGGTGCTTGGCGAAGCCCTGCTGGATTGCCACGCTCCTCCACCACCACCATGCCGTTGTGCTGCTGCTGGATGGAGTCTTCCCTCAACCTCTCCCTCTCTCCTTGCTGGATCAAGGCATGGGAGACGCCCCCGGGCTGTACGTGTGTTGAACGCGGAGGTGCCGTCCGTTCGGCACTAGGATCTCCGGTGATTTGGATCACGACGAGTACGACTCCTTCAACCCCGTTCTCATGAACGCTTCCGCTTAGCGATCTACAAGGGTATGTAGATGCACTCTCCTTCCCCTCGTTGCTAGTCTCTCCATGGATAGATCTTGATGACACGTAGGAAAATTTTAAATTTCTGCTACGTTCCCCAACAATGTATGGGTCAGTCCCATGACCCTACCCCAGGTCTGTATCCTCATCAGATGGACGAAGAGTTTATATATAGGATGACATTTACTATCGGTTCGTGGCACGAACCGGTACTAAAGGTGCTGGAGGGGCCCCAGTCTGGCAACATCCTGCCATCACTTTCTTTAGTACCGGTTCGTGGCACGAACCGGTGCTAAAAGTTCGCCACGAACCGGTACTACTAAAAACGGCCCGCCTAGCCGTTGAAACCGGTACTAATGATTACATTAGTGCCAGCTTAAATATAAACCAGGACTAATAAGCTGAACATTAAACATTTTTTACTAATGACAACTTACAGAAACGGATAAGGAAGAAAGAGAGGAGCGGTCGTCGTGGGCCAAGCAGGAAAAACAAACAATGCAAAACGTGGATCATGGGACATACTTGCAGTGGATCGCTGCGCGATCTAGCGGCGTGCGTGTGACCGGCCTTCTTCAGCCGGTCGGCCGGTACACAACGATTTCCCTTTCGGGTTTCCATGAAATGTACATGTAACCTGCAGATAGCCAGATACATGCATGCCTGTACATGTTGTCAACTACTTTCTCCGTTTCAAAATAGATGACTTAACTTTGTACTAATGTTAGTATAAAGTTGAATCATCTATTTTAAAACGAAGGGAGTAGATTCTTGAGCAAGATTATGGGAGCCATATCAAAAAAATAAATAAATGTGCATGGCTATCGGAAGAGCTCGTGATTGCTCTCATGACTATTCTTCGGTGCGACCTAATCATGAAAACGTAACCAATATATCACAGATTTTTTTCCCAGAGGAATCGATAATAAATTAATGAAAACACTAATGCCCATACGTGTGGGTATTTGCATCTAGCCCACACGCGTGGATCCGCGTCCATTTATGAGCGCACGAATCTTGGCAACTCCTAAGATTTTCAAATCATGACAACTGTAGTAAACCAGACTATACATGGCAACTGCCTAGTGTTAGTAGGTGACAAACCCCTAAAATTTTCAAATCATGGCAACTATAGTAAACCAGACCATACATGGCAACAACTGCAGTCGCCCAAAAATGGCATCTGAAACTTTTGACATGAGATGACAATTGCAGTTGAGCAACCATGGCAACTGTAGTTGTCCGACATGACAACCTTAGTTCAGCGATATGACAACTGCAGTTAAACAAACATGGACGAGGGTCTGGACCATGGCAACTGCGGGCGCGCGGTGACTGTCATGCGGGGCGTGCGGGATCACGAGGTACGAGGCCTGACGCACGGGGCGTGTGGGCGTTATCTATTTCGCCCACACGCACGCGTGTGAGAGGGATCGGGAGGGAAAAAAAAGGTGTATGGACATTACTTGTTTTGCCCACACATAGGTGTATGGGCTGTTCCTCTTATACACCACACAAAATGTGTGAACAGAGCCCTAACGCCCACACGTATGGCACTTATCAGTGTTCTAAATTAGTAATATTGACGTTACACGTATTTGTGTATATCATATCACGTTTTAGTAAAATGGCCTGGCAAATGCTTGTATAGTAATAAGACGGCCTAGCGGATGCATCTTCTATTGATGTTGTAAATTATTTCGGGTTCTAATATCCTCTCGTAGTGGCAATTATCATTTTTATCATCGTTTACATTTAACGGCTGGGCATTCTCCAGTACTCTTACTCATAATATACACGTCAAACCGGCCTCAAAACCTAAGGCTGACCGACACCCCTTATATCCAGCCCAACTATGGGGCAGATATGGGAGGCTTGGGCGCGTCTGTCACATCGGACCCGGCCCATGCTGGTCCGCCTGACCCCATATATATTCGTCCCCATCCGCTCCCTGGACTAAACCCTAACCACTCAACTCCCTTCCTTTCCACTCCAATCCGGCCCCAGGTCCCCGTCCGGCGATCTCCGGCCTTCTCCAGCATGGTGGCCAGCGGATCCGAGTCCAACACCTCCAGATCCTCGACCCCGAGCTCATCTGACGCGGCCTTGAGGAGGAGATGATCGTCCGGTTTGCGCTCCGCCGCTCCCAGGAGGAGGCCGCCCGACGGTAGTGCTCGGACTCCTTCCGTCGGGAATCCATTGCGTCCTCCAAAATGGCGCATGGACCCGTCGCGAGGTGTGGCATCGCTGCCTCACTAGAGGTAGTGCGGTTCGTCTGGTGTCCGAACGCGGTGGCAGATACGCAACCCCTCCGTTGGCGTGCCGAGGCGAGGGTGAACGCACCATTGGAGTCGCCCGACGCAAACATGGTACGGCGTGCCCCGCCGTGCGAGGCAGTTGGCGAAAGAGGCGGTGGCAGCCCTCGCGGCGGTGGACATTGGTGAGGAGGATTCGCATTCAACAGCGCTCGTATGGAGCAAACGCGTCATGTTGGATGTCGCCGGCTTGTCCCAAGACGGATCCATCATCCATCTAACGTCCACCGGCATCGCCAGGTTTCGGAGCTCCGACGAGAAAGTAGGCCATGAGAGACGGCGGCCTCTTGAGTCCCGTCAGCTGGCTCGTGTCCCATGTCCTACTCTACCTCGCCGGTTACCAGGCCCACTGAGGGAGTCCTGGACTAGGGGGTGTCCGGATAGCCGAACTATCATCTTTGGCCGGACTCCAAGACTATGAAGATACAAGATTGAAGACTTCGTCCCGTGTCCGGATGGGACTTTCCTTGGCGTGGAAGGCAAGCTTGGCGATACGGATATGTAGATCTCCTACCATTGTAACCGACTCTGTGTAACCCTAACCTATCCGGTGTCTATATAAACCGGAGGGTTTTAGTCCCTAGGACAAACAACAATCATACCATAGGCTAGCTTCTAGGGTTTAGCCTCTACGATCTCGTGGTAGATCTACTCTTGCACTACCCATATCATCAATATTAATCAAGCAGGAGTAGGGTATTACCTCCATCGAGAGGGCCCGAACCTGGGTAAAAACATCGTGTCCCTTGTCTCCTGTTACCATCCGCCTAGACGCAGAGTTCGGGACCTCCTACCCGAGATCCGCCGGTTTTGACACCGACATTGGTGCTTTCATTGAGAGTTCCTCTGTGTCGTCACCTATAGGCCCGATGGCTCCTTCGATCATCAACAACGACGCGGTCCAGGGTGAGACTTTTCTCTCCGGACAGATCTTCGTATTCGGCGGCTTTGGACTGCGGGCCAATTCACTTGGCCATCTGGAGCAGATCGAGAGCTACGCCCCTGGCCATCAGGTCAGATTTGGAAGCTTGAATTACACGGCCGACATCCGCGAGACTTGATCTTCGACGGATTCGAGCCACAGCCAAGTGCGCAGCACTGTCTCGATGGGCATGATCTAACTCTGCCGCCGAACAGTGTCCTGGAGGCCGCACTAGTGTCCTCTCCGAACATTGATTCGGAGCCGATCTCGCCGATCGAGGATGGTTAGTTGGACACCACCTCGGGGGCCGAAATCTCTACGGCGATTGATCCGAACACAGTTCCTGTCCTTTGCGAAGACCGTGACTCCGAGGTGCCGGACTCCTCTCCCGACTCCGTACCCTCCGCGCCCTTGCCAATCGAACCCGATTGGGCGCCGGTCATGGAGTTCATTGCCGCGGACATCTTTCAGCACTCGCCCTTTGGCAACATCCTGAATTCAATAAAGTTTCTCTCTTTATCCGGAGAGCCCTGGCCGGACTACGGTCAGGAAGGTTGGGATGCGGACGACGAAGAAATTCAACGCCCACCCACCACCCACTTCGTAGCCACTGTCGAAAGCTTACACGACGTGCTCGATTTCGACTCCGAAAACATCGACGGTATGGACGACGATGTAGGAGACAACCATGAACCAGCACCTATAGGATGCTGGACAACCACCTCATCCCATGATGTACACATGGTGGATACACCTAAAGGAAATGAAGACGAGGAACAACGGGACTCTACGAAGGATAAATCCCTCGAAAAGCAGTCAAAACGGCAACGTAAACGACGCACAAAGTCCCGCCTCAACAAAGACCCAGCCATAGAGCAGGGCGAACTGGTGGACGACGAACATGTTGTTGAGCAACCGTCCGAACAGGACAACTTGGATAAACAACCCGTCCCCGGCGAAGATAACAGTCCGGACGACCTCACGCCGGACAAATTGTTGGAGCAGAAGAACCTCCACAAAAGGCTCGTCGCCACTGCGCGTAGCCTGAAAAAGCAGAAGCGGAAGCTCAAAACAGCGGAAGATGCACTCAGAATCAGATGGAGCAAAGTATTCAACACCGCAGACAAATACGGCAACAGTCGCCGAACAAAGAGCTACCCAAAGAGAAAACTACTGCCCGAATTTGATGAGGAGGCCTTAGAGCCCCCACAATCAAAAAACAAGAAGGCCACCTGGTCAGATGGACGACCCCACGGTAAAAAGAGAGCGGCAAATGGCGCCGCACACAAGCCGGTACGCGATCATCATAAGGATTCACATCAAAAGGATGGCCCAGTTAGGTCCATCTATGGGCCGAGAAAGCAAGCTCTTCAAAGCAATTCAACACGTCAAATATCCGAACATCACGGCACACCCAAATACTGGGGCGCCGCGCACCCCCTATGTTTCACTGATGAGGTGCTGGATCATGAACTTCCAGCGGGATTCAAGCCCGTAAACATAGAGGCATACGACGGAACAACAGACCCTGGAGTCTGGATTGAGGACTATATCCTTCACATACACATGGCTAAAGGAGATGATCTCCACGCCATAAAATACTTACCCCTCAAGCTCAAAGGGCCAGCCCGGCATTGGCTCAAAAGCCTCCCTAAAAATACCATTGGAAGTTGGGAAGAACTCGAGGATGCTTTTCGAGCAAATTTTCATGGGACTTATGTCCGTCCTCCGGATGCAGACGATTTAAGTCATATAACTCAACAAACCGGAGAGTCAGCCCGCAAATTTTGGAACAGGTTCCTCACCAAAAAGAACCAAATAGTCGACTGTCCGGACGCCGCAGCCTTAGCAGCTTTCAAACACAACGTCCCAGACGAATGGCTCGCCAGACACCTCGGCCAGGAGAAGCCGAGAACCATGGCCGCATTAACAAGCCTCATGACCCGCTTTTGCGCGGGAGAGGATAGCTGGCTAGCAAGATGCAACACCAGCGACCCAAGTACATCCGAAGTCAGGGATGGAAACGGGAAACCACGGCGCAACAAGGACCAGCGCCGGATTAAGGGGAACGGTCCAAAGAGCGCGACAGTCAACGCCGAATTCAAAAGCTCACGGCAGAACAATAAAAAACTGCCCCTTAAGGACAATAGCGATGAGCTATCCAACTTAAACAAAATCTTGGACAAGATATGCCAAATCCATAGTACACCCGGGAAGCCTGCAAACCATACCCACAGAGATTGTTGGGTCTTCAAGCAGTCCGGCAGACTCAATACCGAACACAAGGGGCTCGACACACCAAGCGAGGACGATGACGAACCCCACAAGCAGAGCACTGGAAAACAAAAGAATTTCCCACAAGAGGTTAAAACAGTAAACTCACTTCACGTGATAAAAGGGAAAAACAGAGCGGCGCCCATTAAGATGCGCGCCGCACATACTACCCTAGCGGAGTACCAACACTGGTTGTCAAAACCAATCACCTATAGGACCATTAGGACTACTCCGAAAGTATCCGGAACGCAGGATGGACTGCCTTGATATTGGATCCTATAATCAACGGATTCCAATTTACACAAGTCCTCATGGATGGCGGCAGTGACATAAACCTGATATATCAGGAGACAATCCGCATGATGGGGATAGACCCAACAAAAATTCGCCATAGCAACACCTCCTTTAAGGGGGTAATGCCAGGCCCATAGGCCCATTGTACGGGCTCCCTACAGCTAGAAGTTTTGTTCGGCTCATCCGACAACTTCCGCCGTGAAAAGTTAACCTTCCACATCGCCCCATTCGAAAGTAGCTATCAAGCACTACTGGGGCGTGAAGCTTTCGCCCGCTTTAACGCAATACCACATTATGCATCTCTTACACTTAAAATGCCCGGTCCACGCGACATCATCTCATTAAAAGGGAGTATTAAGTGTTACTCAAGCACGGAAGAGTGTGAGGCTGCCTTGAAAGCCCCACACCAATCCGGCTCCGCTTACCAAAGCACCTGAATAGGAAATTCAAACCCCGGACACGGCTAGACGAGTCTGGCGCCTACTAGCGGCATACCTCCGTACAAGGGGCTGCACGCATGTACAACAAGAGACAATAAAGCTCAATTTTTATCACTTCTTCGAATCGTACTCCGTTTATTTAATATAAAAGTACATTTTTTGCACTATCCTTTTTCTTTTAAACTAAGTTCCTCTCTTTTACAAATGAACAACGTGCTACACCCGTCCAGGATACGGCACAACAGAGACACAGGCGCAGACGTGCAGTAGGGACCCGTTGCAAGGATCCTTTTCAGATTAAGACCCTGCGTAAACCTTTTTTACTGTCTCTTGTTGATATACATACCCCGGTTTCTTACTATAACCGAGAAGGAGGCTGGCGTTTTGGCATTGGCCGCACCAGAATTTTTGCGCGTACCTGGACACCAGGGGCTTAGGGCATTATTCTGCCCGTTTTTATAAAGACCGAATACCTTAGGGAGTGTTCGGCGTCTCGAGTTAGGCCTTATATGCATCAGCTCCGAATCATGTCTTTGGTCAAATGTTGGGTTTGCCCGGCTCCTGTGTTTTCCTGCCTTACGTTCCGTTTTATCGGCTAACGCGGCACCAGGAGAACTACTGCGATTGTGCCCCGGTTCGGCCGGGCGAGCACCTCAGTAGAGAAAGCCGAAAACTGACTGTCATGATATAGCGAGAGACTGGTCACCACTCGATGACTCACCGGAATGTTTAGAATTCCTCCGCATTAATGAAGGACCGTTTTTCGGTCAGGCACATATGCACCCTGAATTCGGGAGAGTGCGGTGCCCCCAGGGGCTATATAGTAGCCCCACCCTCGAACTCCTATGGCTAAGTGAAAGTGATAAAGCATTATAGTCCGGTTGCCTAGTTTGCTACGCTACCACCTCCTTAATAGGACCAAGACGTTAGATTAAGTGTGAAAAAGCTCCTTCTTTGCAAACACCCCCGCACTATGTGCGTGGGGGCTGAAGCCAAGGACTGCCATCTTTCAGGTTATATATACATATACATCAACGGCCGCACAGGGAGTAGTTTACGACTTGATCGCACAAGTATAAAAAGCTCTTATATTATCTTGAAACATTGTTTTTACAAACCATACATGTTATTTAAACATAATATCCTTCGAGCACTGTGTCTCTATTAAACGAGCGCCCTGCAGGACTTCCTCAAAATAGTGCTCGGCAGGTACTCGGCTTCTGTCCGAATCTTGGGATGCAACGTCGGTGGCCTTCATCTCCGCCCAGTATGTCTTGACACGGGCCAGAGCCATCCGCGCTCCCTCAATACACGCCGACCGCTTCATTGCGTCGATACGCGGTACCGCACCAAGGCTGCTGCACTAAACCAAAATAACTCTTCGGCTGGGGTCCGCCTGGCCACAAATGAGTCATGACATGCTTCATGGCAAGTCCGGATAATCGATTCAGCTCGGCCCATTCGGCCAACCGATCGGTCAACGAAGAGGATGCTCCGGACTATGGAATTGCGACCAATATAGCTCTTCCCTTTCGTGCCCCTTCTGGCCTCGGAAGTGCTCAATCGCGTCCGCAGCGCTCGCCGCTAAGTCCAGATAAGCATCCTCCGAACTCCACAACTTGTCCAACTGAGCATACTTCGGATCCGTATATTTCCTCCGTAGCAGAAATGGTTTTCCAGCCGCAATAGACCCGCCCTGACTCAGCTCCTCCTTGGCAGCTCTCAAAGCGGAACGGGCATCCTTGGATTCGGCGGTGGCCTTTTTCAGGCCCTCTTGCTCTGCTTGGCGTTCTTTTTCAAGAACCTCGCAGCGGTCGGTAGTATTCTTCAACTTTATGGCCATGTCGGCCATTTCTTCTCTGCTTCGGCAGTGAGCAACCCGTTCGGCTTTTAGCTCTTCGGCCGCCCTTAAAGCGGCTGCATTACTATTTCTGGCTTGCTCTTTAGCTCGGGCGAGTTCCGCCCGCAACTCCTCCACAGCAGCGGCACCACCTGCATTAAGCATACAAGTAGTAAGGCATGGGCGTCAAGCTCCCTTACCAGGTGTCCGCGTAGAAGTCGCATACCTTGTGACTCGTCAAACCGTTTATTGACCAGCGCGATGTCCGCATCCGCCTCGTCAAGTTGCCGCTTTAGTTCGGCATATTCATCAGTCCGGCTGGCCACCGGACGCCCTGCCACCTATTTAGGAGCGGCGATATGTTATAACTGAGATTATGATCCTCGGCACGCTGTCAATTTTGACAACATACCGAGTCTCAGGGGCTACTATCTATATAGGGCGCATTCTATATGCATAACTCTCAGAAGGTACATCATTTTTGCGTACCTCAAACCCCGTCAGTAAGCTTCTGACGACTTCATGCAATCCGCTCTCAGCGGATGCAATTCTTTCAATCACCGTACCCATTAGCGCGCGGTGATCTTCTGAGACAGCCGCTCGGCCGAGCAGATCCTTCAGCTCCTCCGACCGCACGCCAGTTGGCGCTGGACCTTCCGGCCCCGCCGGACTTGGGGAAACCCTCCGCGACGACACCTCAGGGTCGTCCGCCTTGCATGAGGGTGCGACAGGTGGAGGCGTTTCGCTCTCCATCATCTCCGGAAGAAGATCCCCCGAAGACGAGCTCTGCTAAGAAGGGCTGAGATCCGAACTACAAGGTACAATTTCGGTTATCTTTAGAAATAAATGCAGGGATGTTCCTTATTTACAAGACCCCTTCTTTTCACTTATGGCTCGCTGGAGGGCTGATCCCCTTGGGGAAATAGTGCGGCTGGGATACTTCCCAGCGCCGGACTCTCTGACGAAGATTTCTTTCCCCTCTTTGAGGCCTTGACCTCCGGATCTTCCAAAGCGGTCCTCTTCTCTCCTTGGAGGGTGGGACTTTCGATCCCTCCTTCCTCAGGAGCCTCCTTCGTGGAGGCAGTTGCTTCCCCGCTCCCCCCTTCGCCTTCTTCAAAAGGCGCGGCCTTCAACATCTTGGTCAGCATGGGATCCGGCGTGGTCTCTGGGAGGGGAGCCGGACACCTTATCAACTTTGCCTTGGCTATCCACTCCTGTTCAAGAAACGGCTCCTTTAAAGGGCATATATATATGATAAATGAATGAACAGCCTGTCCTGTTACAGGACTACTTACTTGAGTATCTGGGCGATTGCAGCTTAGTCCTGCGTCCTCAGTCAGGTCCGGACACTTCTCTTGTGATCCGAAGAACAGTTTGTACATCTCCACGGGCGTCGTACCCATAAAATGTTGGAGAGCTCGTGGTTCCTCCGGATTAAATTCCCATAGACGAAGGGGGCGACGTTTGCAGGGCAGAAGGCGCCGAATCAACATAACCTGCGCCACTGCGACCAGATTGATCTCTATTTCTTGGAGGTCTCGAATGCGGCCCTGCAACAGAGGAACGTCCTTGGACGACCCCCAGTCGAGCCCCTTGTTGACCCATCACGCCAGCCGCTGTGGTGGACCTGAGCGGAAGGCGGGAAGCGACACCCATTTGGTGCCCCTGGGAGCGGTAATATAAAACCACTCCCGTTGCCACAAACCAAGCTCCTCTTGAAAAGAGCCCTCAGGCCACGGAGCATCAGCACACTTGCTTCTGACCGCCCCTCCGCACTCTGCTTGTTGCCCCTCGATCATCTTTGGCTCCACCTTGAAGGTCTTGAGCCACAATCCAAAGTGAGGGGTGATATGGAGGAAGGCCTCACATACGGCAATGAATGACGAGATATGGAGGATAGACTCCGGATTCAAGTCATGGAAATCCAGTCCATAATAAAACATGATCCCCCGCACAAAGGGATCCGTCGGGAAGCCTAAACCTCGAAGGAAGTGAGACACGAACACCACGCTCTCGCCGGGCTCGGGAGTTGGGATGACCTGCCCTGGAGCAGGCAGCCTATGCGAAATCTCGCTAGTTAGATACCTGGCGTCTCGCAGCTTTAGCACATCTTCTTCTGTGATGGAAGAAGACATCCATCGGCCGTGCTGGTCGGAGCCGGACATCGTCGAAAGTCCGAAGCGCCTAAATCTGAAGCTTTGGGTGTTAGAACTCGAAGCGCGAGGCGAACTCGATGGAGGGTGTAAAAAAGAAGAGGGCCTTGGTCTCATTATAAAGAGGTTGAATATCAAGAGCCCTCCCCGTGGTCGGTTAGGACTCGCCTTCGATAGAGGAGGCGTGCCAACGGGCACGGTTGGGTTACCCATGTCCGTATTTGATGAGAATCCCGGAATAAGGGGGGCGCGATCTACGCTTTGATAAAGACGTGCCAACGAAACAGCCTCGCTAAACGCGCTAAGGTGGAACAGTAAAAAAACGACTCATATAAAGGCTTGGCCATGGTGTGATGTCACGCCACGGAATACGTCAGCAGATCTGTGCAAAAATTATTCTCTCTACGGTGGAATGTGGAATTTGTTTTGCAGAGCCGGACAATATCCTTGTGTTTAAAACCTTCTATGAAGTATTCGGAGGAGGAACCCACCTTGCAATGCCGAAGACAATATGCGCGCCAGACTCGTCGTCATTGAAGCCTGGTTCAGGGGCTACTGAGGGAGTCCTGGACTAGGGGGTGTCCGGATAGCCGAACTATCATCTTTGGCCGGACTCCAAGACTATGAAGATACAAGATTGAAGACTTCGTCCCGTGTCCAGATGGGACATTCCTTGGCGTGGAAGGCAAGCTTGGCGATACGGATATGTAGGATCTCCTACCATTGTAACCGACTCTGTGTAACCCTAACCTATCCGATGTCTATATAAACCGGAGGGTTTTAGTCCCTAGGACGAACAACAATCATACCATAGGCTAGCTTCTAGGGTTTAGCCTCTACGATCTCGTGGTAGATCTACTCTTGTACTACCCATATCATCAATATTAATCAAGCAGGAGTAGGGTATTACCTACATCGAGAGGGCCCGAACCTGGGTAAAAACATCGTGTCCCTTGTCTCCTGTTACCATCCGCCTAGACGCACAGTTCAGGACCCCCTACCCGAGATCCGCCGGTTTTGACACCGACACCCACACTCTGGGGAGTGCAGCCGGCCGCCGGACATGGGCACGGTGGAGCCGAACGAGCTCTGCTTAAAGATTGGTTTACGTTGCATATAATAGTATGGATTTGAGTATCCAATTGTATAATGAATTATTTGAAGCGTGACCGGTCACTGTCCGCGGATACACCCAGACGTGTCCGTGGGCGTTTAAGGGGTCAGATTTGAGGCGTGGCCGGTCACTGTCTGACTCTTAATGGGAAATGGGCTTAAGGGTTGGATTATTCAGAGTGATGGCCCACAGTTTGAGACTGTCATTGCCTTTTCTCAGACGCAAATATCCAAGGTTACCCGTTGTTGAGCTTCCGCAAAGGTCACCTTTTTCGCTTGCAAGCACACCAAGTGATGCCCCTAATCGTTGCCACATGTTGCGTGTTGGGCGCTCTCTTTGGATTTTGATTTTTTTCTAAAAGCGTTTTGGGGGTTTAGATGCATTTTTATGGTTTTTTTGGCTTTCATTTTTATCTGATTTTTCTTATGTTTTGAAGCAAAAACAAGTGTTTTCTGCGGACCCCAACTGTGGTTCTAAAAGAAAGTGCTTTCACAAGAAGCACAATATTTTTTCTCGTGGAAGCGCAGATTTGCGTCCGGAGAAACACAAATGTGCTTCTCGGAAAGAGAGAAGCACAAATCTGTCTCTCGTGAAAGCACAAATTTTCTTTCTTGAGAAACATTGTGCTTCTTGGAAAGGGGATAATTGTTTTTCATGAGAAGCACACATTTGCTTCTGGTGGGAGCACATATTTACTTCCCCGAGAAATACAGGAAAAACAGCGCTTCCATGAAAAACATGTATTTGTTGCTCGTTGAAGCACACATTTGCTTCCGCGAGAAGCAAGGAAAAAACTATGCTTCCACGAGAAGCACGTATTTGCTTTTCATGGAAGTACATATTTTCTTTCGTGAGGAAAGTATGCTTCCATCAGAAGCATAGATTTGCTTCTCGTGGAAGCACAAATTTTATCACTGCGAGAAGCAGCACTATGCTTCCCGGGAAAAAAATATGTACTTCTCGAAAAGGAAAAAATATATGAAAAAATTTTTGGGCTCCGGTTTTTTCTTTTGTTATTCGTTTTTTCTGTTGTCGGCTTTTGTGGTTTTCATTCTTACCAGGTTCTGTCTTTTTTTTTTATGTTTTTCATGAAAAAGTCCATCGAAACCTATTAACACGAGATCTAGTTTCTAAAATCTTGTCGCGAGAAATTCAATTATGAAAACGGTTCGGAATTTGGACACACGGTTCAAGAGTTAAAACATTTTAAATAAATTAATCTAACAAGAAGAAAAAACACTCGGGTTGCAACAAGTGGCACACTTAGTCATACACTTGCAGTGTGCCATTTGTCAGCACCTAGAAAGATGAGGATGACCTTTGCAAGAGATACCTCTTAACTAGTTATTTCAGCCTTTTGTGGCTGTAATATCAAAGAAGAGCGGCCACTGCTAATGAAATACTAGTGACAGGCCCAATATACACGTCCATCACTAGTACTACAGTTTTAACAACGACAAGCCTAATATAGACTAGGCTGTGTTTTAACAACGACAAGTACTAAAAAGACCTTCCCGCAAAAAAGGTACTAAAAACAACCAAAGTATTAAAAAACTACAGTATTTTAGCATGAAGATATAAGATACCACAGTTTTCCGATATCACGGTATTTTAGAGTATTGAGAGCTTTTTGGCTAATGTTGTATATCAACGTAAATTGCTAGCTAGCTGTTTGTTCTTAGCTACCCAGCTTACGAAAAATGAGAAGGAAATCAAACTGCCGTGCACAACGCTACTTATAATTTCTATGTGCGAGTCCGGCACCGCCACACTCGCACATAGAAAAATAAGAGCGGAGGTGACTGGAGTTTTCATTAGGTTGCAGAAGGCGTATTATCACAGCTGGTATTCTTGAGCGAGGTCTGCCTAGCATACTCACCATTTATGATCTCTAGCAACAAGAGAGCAGCAGCAGCAGCTTGGAGTGAACAAGAAAAAAAGATAGCGAGCGGCTCGTTTTTCCCGCATGCTCAGTTTTTAAAAAAGAAGGTGGTTCGGGGTCTTTTTTTTATGCAAAGGAAATACTGTGTTTTGGGGAATACTGTAGTATAAATACTACAGTTTTTTGTGGAGGCCAAACAGCTCACAGTAATTAAAATCATGGTATTTGAAAAAACTGTAGTATTGTTTGGATACTTAGAAAATGCAGAGTTGTCAAACGGGGCCTAATGTCTTAAGGGTGGGGGGCTTGAATTGTGTCTTATTGGTGGGGCCTTTTTGGGCTCTAATAGTAGTGAAGAGCCGCCACTGCTAATGAAATACTTGTGACGGGCCCAATATACGCTCCCATCATACTTGTTTTAATGGTGCTACGGTTTTAACAATGACAAGCCTAATGACCGAGTTTTAAGGCCTTATACAACGGGAGGTGCTTAGAAAGATGCT
Source organism: Aegilops sharonensis (assembly GCA_904067115.1). Lineage (NCBI taxonomy): Eukaryota > Viridiplantae > Streptophyta > Magnoliopsida > Poales > Poaceae > Aegilops > Aegilops sharonensis. The sequence continues at coordinate 95,301,401 of LR880972.1, read as the reverse complement.
TAGAAAAATAAACCGGGTTTTCTGAAGCACCGGTGCCTATTTCTACAGGAGAGACGCTTAGTTAAGTGTCTATCCGGTACAAATAAGCGCCGGTGTTTAAAAGCCTGATTTATTTCTCTAAGCACCTTCTCTAAGCACCTCCCATTGTACAAGGCCTAAGTGGCTACACTGGTAGCCCTCCCAAGGGTGTTTGCAGTAATGATTTATTACAAGAAAAATAATGCAACAGCCGCAAAATAAGGCGAGTAGAATTAGTGGCACCTCGTACCCGAATTGCAATTTATTGAACCTCATCGGTTTACTAGTTCCGAAGTATCTCAAACTCCAACTTTGAACTTGAGGAATCTCAGTATCCTTGGAGACCCTCGTACACACCCTTGGTGATGTTTTGTTCCATACCTGGCCTTGTCAAATAGACAGTCCTTCAGCGTCAACCTCAACTTCGCTGCCCATTCGACCTCTCTTCGATGTGCACTATACTTTGTCATTTAAAAAAAATGGTTGCTGGATATTAATTTAATTGCAAATGCAACTAGATTGTTTTGACTTTAACTAGGTGCATGCATGGTTAAGGGTGTAAGACAAATATACATTAGTGTGATTTTATGTGTTAGGAAAAGGTATATATGTAGGGAGGGTGTGGTAAATGTTTGGAGTAGTAGAACTATATGTATCTCATTAAGTAATAGTCCAGGCCTTCCAAAATTTATGTGTTTCTAACTTTTTGGTATCCATAGTATGAATGTTTGACCATTAAATAAATGTGACTATATGAGTGAAAGATTACAAAAAACTTTACAACGTAAAACATTTTTCATGTGGTACCATTTATGCATAATCAACAAAAAATGTTTTCTTTATATTAATTAGTTGTCTAAGTGCAGATCTCTTGGCTTTCGGGCTTGAGATTTTAATAAATTTGAAAACCGCAACTTGAAGTTTCAGAAAGTTCTGAAATTTTGTCAACACATGTTAACATGCAATACATATCTACAAATTTGCATGTATGCATATTTTCGTCTGTGTACTACTAAAAGAAAGAGATGAACGTGAGGACATGTATCACAAATGGTGCACATTTATATGTACGTATCAAGTTTGCTAGAAAATCGGACTTTTAAATGTGATTTTTCATATGTTGGAAATGCAGACTCGGTGAACCTAGGGAGTTATTTGGGTTTCTATGTAATTAATGTATATAGGTAATGTGCACATGTATTTTCCCCCAAAAAATGTGCAGATGTGTGTATGCATGTATGTCAAGGCAATTAGATTCTTGAGCAAGATTATGGAGAGTTAATATCATTTTTACTATCCTTGACAACCAACGGCTAGGATTTCTCAACTTTTCTTACTCAAAACATTATACCTACGAACATGGTGTCCACACACTTGATAACCAGTTTGGACATGGCATTGCCAATATAGGCTATTTTTCCCGATAGGTAAAGTGCCATCTAATCAATGTTGTGGTGTGCTGAAGGATGAACGGTTGCAAGGACTTATAGCCTTCGCCTAGGTAAACCAATATTATTATTATTATTTTGAAGAAAAATATTCAATTCTAGATCCAACCCGAAAAAGAAAGAAAGGAAGAAACAACCCAGTTCTCACTTCTATTCATACTTAACTAGCTGGATGACCTGCTCATTTGTGCAGCTAGATTTTTGTATACGATTGCACATTTTTACTTGACAAATTAAATAATTCTTTTGACAGTAATTGCTTTTTAGCTGTGTAGTAATTGCTAATGTGATAAAAAAATGAGTGCACATATTTTTCTCAGACTATACATTTATGATCCACTGTCAATCGATATGTACTAGTTAGACACAAGGTTCAAATCTTTTACTCCCTCTGTAAACTAGTATAAGACGTTTTACATCACTAAAAACTCTACTTCCTCTGTAAACTAATATAAGACGTTTTAGATCACAAAAGTTTAGTGATCTAAGGCGTCGTATATTAGTTTACAGATGGAGTATTTATTAGCTGAAAATTCCGTAGCAAGATATTTGCAAGGTATCATAACAAGGTGTTCATGCTTTAGTTGTCTTTTCCCAAACGAAAAAAAAGACAACTAAAGCACAAAACACGTTATTATGATGCTTTGTAAATATCTTCCAGAGAATTTTGAGCTAAGGAGTAGACGATTTTGAACCATTTGTTTTTTGTCAACCCGCCTCATTGTCAGCAATATATGTCAGTTATATTTTAAATTGTTTAGTTTGTGCCGTTGTCATGCATCTAAATGCTTCGCACATGTTCATCCTGGCTCACAAAAAATCATGGACAAAAAGTTGTGCAGATCGATCGAGGTCGAACAGACAACGAAGCAGAGGCCGGAACAGCGAAGGACTGCTCACCTGACAAAGATCACGACATGGAACACATCGCCAGATACATACATACATACATACACATATATACATATTCAAAGACCTGCTGAGTGTAGGATCCGAAGCATATATGCACCAGATCCGAAGCATACATCAGTAGGAGCCCCTGCAGAAAACACACACAGCAGATCGTCACTTACATAGATATATACCACCGCTTGTTAATTCCATGCATGATCTGGATCTCGATCGATATGATCTTGGTAGGTAGACCTACGTACGTACGTACGTACCTTTGCTAACCCCGCCGTGAGTCCCCACCACGGCGGCGGCGGCGGCGACGGCCGCGGCGACGACCGACATATGCTATATACAAATTGTGCACGCAACAGTGTCTGCACCACGAACAACGACGAGGACCAAGATATATTACTAAAATGCTATGTGCTATGTGTGTGTGTAGCAACTTGATATGCATACGGGGCGTTTTATAGGCGGCAGAGTCAGAACTCAGAAGGCAGAAGCACACGCCACGGCCCTACACCGATGCCACGCGCCGGGCCGAGTCCATGACAAGACTAGCTAGCTAGGTTGGTAGAAGGGTCGCCGGGTAGTTGGCTAGGGTAGCTAGCTCGCTTTCCCTCAGAAGAAAAAATTGAGAGACAGAGAGAAAAAAAGGCCTAGGGTAGCTAGCAGATGGAGCGCTGCTCGGTGTCCGCTGTGTGTGGTGTGTGCGTCGCGTTGTCGCGTTGGTGGGAGGTTTTGACTTGTGGGTGCAGCTAGCAAGCCCGGGACGCACGTGGCCCCGTCGCCTCGGCATGCAGCTGCATGCAGCACCAACCTCTCTCGCTCGATCATCGCATGGTCGTCGTGGCAACGCAGCATCCCTTCCTTCGTGCAACCCAGCTACCACAGCCAAGTTAATTTGAAGTTAGGGGCCTGAATGACCAGCCCCATGCAAGTTTGTGTGCATCCAGCCGGATGGATGGTAAAGCAAGCCATCGATCGGTTGTTTTCTCCCCGGCCGGCAAGTGGGTGCACCTCTGGCCACGTCACTGCTAATTGTATGCTACAGTAGTGCTTATGTACTCTAGCTTATGAGAATCCTGGAGAAATATCAAAGGTTCTTACTATAGCTTTTTTTAGCAACTATATTGCGCTATCAGTATGGCTATTATTGTTTTTGCAAATTATTATTCTTGCTTGGTCAATAAGTGACGGTCCCAGAAACTCCGCCGGTCGGTGATGGATTAGGGCTCATCACTAACTCCCATCGGTGGTAACTGTAGGGGTACAGGGTAGGCTACACCAACGCAAATGAAAACTATGTCGTGTACACCAAGAACTGTTGCAGCACTAGATCCCGAGCTTACCACTAGACGCGGCAAGCGTAAATTAAAATTATGCCGTACATACCAAAAATTGTTACAGTAAGAGCTCGCGAGTTTACCACTAGACATGTCGACTAGCAATGGAATTGGAGTAGGAGAAACATGTAGCGGGTGTAGTCGAATTCTAGTATCCTCCTCGTCATCCCATCAAATAGCTCGCCCAAGTGTGAGAGTCACAATGCATCCTAGTTATCCACACCTGCGGGGAGGAAGGTTACTTGCCTGGTTTGGCAGATCCAAACGTATGAGTTCGAGCGTGGGACAAGTGACGACTGTAGTTTAGGAAATTCCCAGTTGTTAACCACTAAAACATATGTGCCCTTCTCCTTACATAGACAACCTGGCAAAGGCCTCTAGGTTAGAGCTCTATTAGGACTCACTGTCCGGTCTAACTTGAATTCTAATCTGAATTAGGCTCTTCAGCCCCAAAATTATGCCCCCCTATATAGGTGCATACACATTTAGACATCACTCAGTTACTCCAACTCAGCCACTACTAGGTACGGGGCCCTAACAGGATGTGCCAGTTTCCAAACGCACATAAAGATCGTATTGGGCGAAATTTCATGATGTTAGATACTATGTGGTGTACTAAACTCGGTGTTAAACTCAAATTCATGCTTGATTGCATGTTGAGAAAGTGGCAACTCGATCTCTTCCATATTGGGATGTGTGGTGTCTTCTGTCATTGGAGGGTCGTCTTTATCATACTCTACATCTAGGGTGTGATCAGCAACATGCAACTCATCCTCCTCCTCTACTTTAGACTCCAATTCGCCCTCACTCTCCCCATCATTGCCTCCCCCCTCTCTTTGATCCTCGGGGATACAGGTCTTGTCCTTTTCTTTAGCCGAACAAACAATCACATTTAGAGGTATAGATTAATTAGCTAAATACATATTATGTACTAATGTTATTTTTGGCACGACACTGTAATATTTATTAGTGTTCA
>LR880972.1:95267906-95288210 GCA_904067115.1 Aegilops sharonensis | reverse complement strand
AATTGTATTAACCGGAAACTTAGTACATGTGTGAATACATAGACAAAACCTATAGTCCCTAGTATGCCTCTACTAGACTAGCTCGTTAATCAAAGATGGTTAAGTTTCCTAACCATAGACATATGTTGTCATTTGATGAACGGGATCACATCATTAGGAGAATAATGTGATGGACATGCCCCATTCGTTAGCTTAGCATTATGATCGTGTTAGTTTCATTGCTACTGCTTTCTTCATGACTTATACAAGTTCCTCAGACTATGAGATTATGCAACTCCCGAATACCGGAGGGACACTTTGTGTGCTACCAAACGTCACAACGTAAAAGGGTGATTATAAAGGTGCTCTATAGGTGTCTCCAAAGGTGTTTGTTGGGTTGACATAGATCGAGATTAGGATTTGTCACTCTGTGTTTCGGAGAGGTATCTCTGGGCCCTCTCGGTAATACTCATCAGTATAAGCCTTGCAAGCATTGTGACTAATGAGTTAGTTACGACATGAAGTATTACAGAACGAGTAAAGAGACTTGCCGGTAACGAGATTGAACTAGGTATTGAGATACCGACGATGGAATCTCAGGCAAGTAACATACCGATGACAAAGGGAACAACGTATGTTGTTATGTGGTTTGACTGATAAAGATCTTCGTAGAATATGTAGGAACCAATATGAGCATCCAGGTTCCTCTATTGGTTATTGACCAGAGATGAGTCTCGGTCATGTCTACATAGTTCTCGAACATGTAGGGTCCGCACGCTTAACGTTCGATGACGATTGTTATTATGAGTTTATGTGTTTTGATGTACCGAAGATAGTTCGGAGTCCCGGATGTGATCACGGACATGACGAAGAATCTCGAAATGATCGAGACATAAAGATTGATATATTGGACGGCTATATTCGGACATCGGCAGTGTTCCGGGTGATTTCGGAGAAAACCGGAGTGCCGGAGGGGTTACCGGAACCCCCCGGGGAAGTATTGGGCCTTAGTGGGCCTTAGGGGAGAGAGAGGGCAGCAGCCCAAGAGGTGCCCCCCAAGGGCCAGCCGGACTCCCCCGTTGCTCCTTCATATACGGGGGCAAGGGGGCACCCTAGGACACAAAAGTTGACATTGTTTAGCCGTGTGCGGTGCCCCCCTCCACAGTTACACACCTCAGTCATATCGTCGTAGTGCTTAGGCGAAGCCCTGCACCGGTAACTTCATCATCACCATCACCATGTCGTCATGCTGACGAAACTCTCCCTCCGCCTCAACTGGATCAAGAGTACGAGGGACGTCCCCGAGCTGAACATGTGCTGATCGCGGTGGTGCCGTACATTCGGTGTTAAGATCGATCGGATCGTGAAGATGTACGACTACATCAACCGCGTTGTCATAACGCTTCCGCTTTCGGTCTACGAGGGTAGGTGGACACACTCTCACCTCCCATTGCTATGCATCACCATGATCTTGCGTGTGCGTAGGAATTTTTTTGAAATTACTACGTTCCCCAATAGTGGTATCAGAGCCAGGTTTATGCGTAGATGTTATATGCACGAGTAGAACACAAAGAGTTGTGGGCGATAATAGTCATACTGCTTACCAGCATGTCATACTTTGATTCGGCAGTATTGTTGGATGAAGCGACTCAGACCGATATTAAGCGTACGCTTACGCGAGACTGGTTCTACCGACGTGCTTTGCACATAGGTGGCTGGTGAGTGTCTGTTTCTCCAACTTTAGTTGAATCGAGTGTGGCTACACCCGGTCCTTGTTGAAGGTTAAAACAACACACTTTTCAAAAAATCATTGTGGTTTTGATGCGTAGGTAAGAACGGTTCTTGCTAGAAGCCCGTAGCAGCCACGTAAAACTTGCAACTACAAAGTAGAGGACATCTAACTTGTTTTTGCAGGGCTTGCTGCGATGTGATATGGTCAAGCATGATGTGATATAAATTGTTGTATGAGATGATCATGTTTTGTAACGAAGTTATCGGCAACTGGCAGGAGCCATATGGTTGTTGCTTTATTGTATGCAATGCAATCGTCATGTAATTGTTTTACTTCATCACTAAGCGGTAGCGATAGTCGTAGTAACAATAGATGGCGAGACGACAACGATGCTACGATGGAGATCAAGATGTCACGCCGGTGACGTTGGATATCATGACGATGCTTCGGTGATGGAGATCATGAGCACAAGCTGATGATGGCCATATCATGTCACATATTTTGATTGCATGTGATGTTTATCCTTTATGCATCTTATTTTGCTTAGAACGCCGGTAGCATTATAAGATGATCTCTTACTAAATTTCAAGGTACAAGTGTTCTCCCTGAATATGCACCGTTGCTACAGTTCGTCGTGCCGAGACACCACGTGATGATTGGGTGTGATAAGCTCTGCGTTCACATACAACGGGTGCAAGCCAGTTATGCACACGCAAAATACTCGGGTTAAACTTGACGAGCCTAGCATATGCAGATATGGCCTCGGAACACTGAGACCGAAAGGTCGAGCGTGAATCATATAGTAGATATAATCAACATAGTGATGTTCACCATTGAAAACTACTCCATCTCACGTGATGATCGGACATGATTTAGTTGATTTGGATCACCTGATCACTTAGATGATTAGAGGGACGTCTATCTAAGTGGGAGTTCTTAAGTAATATAATTAATTGAACTTTAATTTATCATGAACTTAGTACCTGATAGTATTTTCCATGTATATGTTGTTGTCGATCAATGGCCCGTGCTACCGTTCCTTTGAATTTTAATGTGTTCCTAGAGAAAGCTAAGTTGAAAGATGATGGCAGCAACTATACAGACTGGGTCCGTAACTTGAGGATTATCCTCATTGCTGCACAGAAGAATTGCGTCCTGGAAGCACCGCTAGGTGCCATGCCTGGTGCTGATGCTACTGATGACGTTCAGAATGTCTGGCAGAGCTCGATCTGATGACTATTCGATAGTTCAGTGTGCCATGCTTTACGGCTTAGAATCGGTACTTCAACGACGTTTTGAACGTCATGGAGCATATGAGATGTTCCAAGAGTTGAAGTTAATATTTCAAGAAAATGCCTGAGTTTAGAGATATGAAGTCTCTAACAAGTTCTACAGCTGCAAAATGGAGGAGAATAGTTCTGTCATTGAACACATACTCAAAATGTCTGGGTATCATAATCATTTGACTCAACTGGGAGTTGATCTTCCAGTTGATTGTGTCATTGACAGAGTTCTTCAATCACTGTCACCAAGCTATAAAGGCTTCATGATGAACTATAATATGCAAGGGATGGACAAGATTATTCCTAAGCTCTTCGCGATGCTAAAGGCCGCAGAGGTAGAAATCAAAAAGGAGCATCAAGTGTCGATAGTCAATAAGACCACTAGTTTGAAGAAATAGGGCAAAGGGAAGAAAGTGAACTTCAAGTAGAACGGCAAAAAGGTGTCGGCTCAAGAGAAGAAACCCAAGTCTGGATCTAAGCCTGAAACTGAGTGCTTCTACTGCAAAGGGACTGGTCACTGGAAGCGGAACTGCCCCAAGTATTTGGTGGACAAGAAGGATGGCAAAGTGAAAGGTATATTTGATATACATGTTATTGATGTATACTTAACTAATTCTCGCAGTAGCGCCTGGGTATTTGATACTGGTTCTGTTGCTCATATTTGCAACTCGAAACATGGGCTATGGATTAAGCGAAGATTGGCTAAGGACAAGGTGACGATGCGCGTGGGAAATGGTTCCAAAGTCGATGTAATCGCGCTCAGCACACTACCTCTACATCTACCTTCGGGATTAGTTTTAGACCTGAATAATTGCTATTTGGCGCCAACGTTGAGCATGAACATTACATCTGGATCTTGTTTGATGTGAGACATTTATTCATTCAAATCAGAGAATAATGGTTGTTCTATTTATATGAGTAATATCTTTTTATGGTCATGCACCCCTGCTGAGTGGTATATTTTTGTTGAATCTCGATAGTAGTGATACACATATTCATAGTGTTGAAGCCAAAAGATTGAAGTTTAATAATGATAGTGAAACTTACTTGTGGCATGCTACCTCTTGAGCACCGCGTTGGTTTTCCCTTGAAGAGGAAAGGGTGATGCAGCAAAGTAGCGTAAGTATTTCCCTCAGTTTTTGAGAACCAAGGTATCAATCCAGTAGGAGGCTACACGCAAGTCCCTCGCACCTACACAAACAAACAAGAACCTCGCAACCAACGCGATAAAAGGGTTGTCAATCCCTTCACGGTCACTTGCAAAAGTGAGATCTGATAGAGATAATAATAAGATAAATATTTTTGGTATTTTTATGATATAGATTGGAAAGTAAAGATTGCAAAATTAAGTAGATCGGAAACTTATATGATGGAAAATAGACCCGGGGGCCATAGGTTTCACTAGTGGCTTCTCTCAAGATAGCATAAGTATTACGGTGGGTGAACAAATTATTGTTGAGCAATTGATAAAAAAGTGCATAGTTAGGAGAATATCTAGGCATGATCATGTATATAGGCATCACGTCCGTGACAAGTAGATCGAAACGATTCTGCATCTACTACTATTACTCCGTGCATGGACCGCTATCCAGCATGCATCTAGATTATTAAGTTCATAAGAACAGAGTGGCGCGCCAACACCGGTGGAGGGTTTGCATGCATGCACGATGACGGAACCCACGTTCCTGGTGAGCCTTTCTAATGGGCACGAGCAGTCGCCGACTCGGCGCGCAGCCACGGGCGAGGAGGTGTGGACTCCTATTGCGGATCCATGTGACGAGCTGAACCAATTTTGTATCTCTGCCCGGAGAAGTCTGGACCCAGTTCTTGCCAAGCCCGCGGACCATGCACCACCACAAGCCAAGAGAAGGCCAAGGAAAAAACGGGCACCGGTCTCGAGCCCGAGAAGGAGTGTGCGCCTAGCCAAGGGTCCAGGAAGGCGCTCGGAGGGTTCAAAACAGCAACATGTCCTAATCCATAGACTGTGCCTTGCAAACGAAGTGGAGGTGATCACGGACGAAGCGCTACAACTCTATGCAGATCTCTTCTCCAAGCCGCTTATCGACGGTCACATCGCGGCGATACTGGCGTTGTTTGGGTGGCAGGCACCGGCTCTCCCCCTCCAGGAGGAAGTGCCAGAGGTAGATGCGCGGCAGTGATCTGCGCATGCTCGGTGGATTTGGTAGGACTAGATAATGGAATCACAGCCTTACAAAGTCCTTGTGTGGAATGTGCGCGGGCTAAACTCTCCTGCTAGGCGTAGTGCCGTGTTCCAGGTCGTGGATATGGTTAGGCCAGCTATAGTGTGTCTTCAGGAGACAAAGGTCGAACACTTGACCGTGGATGTTGTTCGACACTGCCTGGGAATTAATCTAGATAATTTCTTCTACTTGCCGGCGACCGGAACGAGGGGTGGAATATTACTGGCTTGGGATGAGACAATTGTCGGGCTCTCCAATCCGCATCGCACCATGAACACGATAACTGCCTTCGTGAAGCCCAAGATCGGTGGGCATTGGTGGTTCACCGGTGTGTATGGCCTGCAGACGGACATGGACAAGGTCGCATTCATGCAAGAGTTGATAGACGTACGTGAGTTACAGCGGGCCCGTGGGCAATCATGGGTGACTTTAATCTGCTGGTGAACCCTCAAGACAAGAACAATGACGCGATCAATCGGAGAATGATAGCCAGGTTTAGAAACAAGGCGAACCAACTCGAAGTGAAAGAGATATACCTCAATGGCCCGGTGTGTATGGCCCACAGACGGACATGGACAAGGTCGCATTCATGCAAGAGTTGGTAGGCGTACGTGAGTTACACTCGGGCCCGTGGGCAATCATGGGTGACTTTAATCTGCTGGTGAACCCTCAAGACAAGAACAATGACGCGATCAATCGGTGAATGATAGCCAGGTTTAGAAACAAGGAGAACCAACTGGAAGTGAAAGAGATGTACCTCAATGGCCGCAAGTTCACTTGGTCCAATGAACGGCAGCGCCCAACCATGGAGAAGATAGACCATGTGTTCACAACTAACTGCTGGGATGATGCCCATCCAGCTGCTCTGCTCACTGCCCTGGGATCAGCAGTCTCGGACCACTGTCCGCTCCTCCTGGACATCAACGCAGACTTTGCATACGGGAAGCGCTTCAGATTCGAGTCCTTTTGGCCAAAGGCAGAAGGCTTCTATGAAACTGTGGAAACTGCATGGGGATCGATAAGCTCGGAAGGAAACACCTTCGTTGCGTTGGACAACAAGCTAAGGGCAACGGCGAAAGCACTCCCGCGGTGGAATGATAGGTGGATTGGGAACATTAAGGCTACAGTTCGCGATCGCGCTGGAGGTGATTGCTAGGCTGGATGGGGCAATGGACTCGCGGAATCTGACAGATCAAGAGAGGGGCCTGCGTAATGCCCTCAAGAAAAAGCTCCTTGGCTTATGCTCGTTACAGCGCACAATTGCGAGGCAAAGATTGCGGTTACTCCAGCTAAAAGAGGGGGAGGCGAACACGGCCTTTTTTCATCGCCAGGCGAGCCACAGGCAGAGGAAGAATGTGATCCTCTCGATCGTCTCAGAGAACCAGGTGCACACGGGGCAGGAGAATATTGCAAATGTGGTGGATACATACTTCACGAGGCTCCTCGGGTCGACCATCGAACGGGCGCATGGCCTTAACATGGAGATGCTGCAGCTGTCGGTTCGTGACTTGGCACACCTGGAAGAGCCCTTCTCGGAGCAGGAAGCGGCGCGGGTAATCAAGAGTATGCCACTCGACAAGGCGCCAGGGCCTGACGGTTTCACGGGGCGATTTTACGCTACCTGTTGGACTATCATCAGAGATGATTTCATGAGAGCCCTCCAGGAGTTCCATGGTGGAGATATGCGTGGATTATATGCGATCAACAGAGCCACAGTCACATTGCTTCCAAAAAAGCCAGGAGCAGTGGACATTCGCGACTTCAGACCGGTGATCCTCAACCATGGAGCAATCAGAATCTTCGACAAGATCCTAGCCACGAGGGTTGCAGACGATCTTCCACACCTGATCGGGAACCACCAGAGCGCCTTTGTCCACGGATGAACACTCCACGACAACTTTATGCTTGTGCAAGGCACAGCTTGCAGGTTGCATGCTCTGGAGGATCCAGCGGTGCTCCTCAAACTAGACATATCCAAAGCCTTTGACACCGTGCAGTGGCCATTTTTGGTGGAGGTGTTGTCTGCGCTGGGCTTTGGACCGAAATGGCTCGCCTGGATATGTGGTTTGTTGGTGACGTCCACCACCAAGATCGCTGTCAATGGCATTGCAGGGGAGACTATCTACAATTGCCAGGGCCTGAGACAAGGAAGCCCCCTCTCTCCCATGTTATTCATCCTATGCATGGAGCCTTTGTACCGCCTGTTCGAGTGCGCGTCCACAACCGGACTGCTCGCCCCTCTCACCAGATCTGGGCTGCAGCAATGTGTCTCCATGTACGCTGATGGCGTCATGCTGTTCCTGAAACCATCAGTGAGAGATATGCGGGCATGCGCTGCCGTGCTGGACCTGTTCGGCCACGCTTCTGGCCTCCGGATAAACCTGCAAAAGAGTGCGGCCCTGCCAATTAGGTGCACGCAGGAGCATATGCAGACGGTGACAGGGCTGCTGGGCTGCACGGGTGGCTCTTTTCCTTGCCGGTATCTCGGCCTCCCGCTCTCGATAAGGAAGCAGACGGTTGCGCAGTTCCAAGAGATGGTCGACCAGATGGCAGCGCGTCTGCCTACCTGGAAGGCCGCGACGCTGCCCAAGAGCAGCCGCCTTCTGCTAGTCCAGTCTGTCCTGAGTGCTATCCCAGTACACTCCATGCTCGCAATGGGCTTGCCGCCGAAGACCATCAAGGCGATGATCAAAATCTGTGGGGGTTTCCTATGGTGTGGAAAGGAAGAAGCAGGTGGTGGCAAGTGTGCCGTAGCATGGGAATCATTGAGTCGACCGAGGTGGGCAGGAGGACTTGGAGTTCCAAATCTGCGATGGATGAACATCGCCTTGCAAACCAAGTGGCTCTGGCTACAGCGCGTTGATCACTCTAGGCCATGGGTGGAATTCAAGTTGAACATACCGGAGGAGGCCAGAGGGCTCTTTCGGGCAGCTGCAAGGATGACCATTGGAGATGGGCATACCGCCCTTTTCTGGGAGGACCGATGGCTGACAGGATACCGCATACAGGAGCTCGCGCCAGCCGTATATGACAGAATATCTAAACGGACGAGGAAATACCGTACGGTGGTGGACGCCCTAACTGATGCAACTTGGGCCCGGGACATCGGCCCGGACATGGACGAGCACATGTTAGCACAGTTCCTTGGGCTTTGGCCCCAGGTGGAAAGCGTCGCACTATTGGAACACACGCCAGACAAGTTGACGTGGTCATGGGAGAAGGACAGAGTCTTCTCGGCGCGATCGGCCTATGCAGCAGGATTTGCAACGCTTTCAGGTCTCCCCCACGGCAGTTAACACATGGCCATCGCATGCACCCCTGCGCTGTCGATTTTTCGCATGGTTTCCCTTTCAGAATCGGGTGTGGACCTCGGATAGATTGGCGAGAAGAGGCCTCCCACATCAGGAACGCTGCCCGTTTTGCGACCAGGACGATGAAACTATTAACCACCTCCTCATCCGGTGTGTGTTTGCTAGAGAAACCTGGGATGCGGTCTGCCAGGCGATTGGCATCATTGGCGAGGCCCCAACGGCAGCGGATGACCTTCTGGCCTAGACTACTAGACCTGCGTTGGCCGGGCGGCATGCCAAATCCTTGCGTGCACTCCATCTTCTGATCATGTGGGAATTGTGGAAACACAGGTATTCTATTGTGTTCGAGGGGAAGACACTGGACGTGCGGGCACTTCTGCGGAGGATTGCCGCTGAGTGCGCGGTGTGGATGAAGGCAGGGATCATTCATAGCGACTTAGAGCCCTGGATGGCTGGGATAGGTGTGTGGGCAGATAGGGAGTAATCCACGTTTTTTCTTGATGGGTGGTGTGCGCTTGTGGGTGTAACGCCAACTATGTAAGCTGTGGATGGGGTTTCTTCACCCCTCTTCTTCTTCAAATATGATACACACATTCGTGCGTATTCGAGAAAAAAAAGAACAGAGTAACACATTAGGCAAGATGACATGATGTAGAGGGATAAACTCAAGTAATATGATATAAAACCCATCTTTTTATCCTCGATGGCAACAATACAATACGTGCCTTCCTGCCCCTGCTGTCAATGGGAAAGGACACCGCAAGATTGAACCCAAAGCTAAACACTTCTCCCATTGCAAGAAAGATCAATCTAGTAGGCCAAACCAAACTGATAATTTGAAGAGACTTGCAAAGATAAGCAATCATACATAAAAGAATTGAGAGGAGATTCAAATATTTCTCATAGATAGACTTGATCGTAAACCCACAATTCATTGGATCTCGACAAACACACCGCAAAAAGAGTTACATCGAATAGATCTCCAAGAAGATCGAGGAGAACATTGTATTGAGATTCAAAGAGAGAGAAGAGGCCATCTAGCTAATAACTATGGACCCGAAGGTCTGTGGTAAACTACTCACACTTCATTGGAGAGGCTTTGGCGATGATGTAGAAGCCCTCCGTGATCGATTCCCCCTCCGGCGGAGCGCCAGAAAAGGCTCCAAGATGGGATCTCACGGGAACAGAAGGTTGTGGTGGTGGAAATAGGGTTTCGTGGTGCCCCTGGATGTTTCAGGGTATGTAGATATATATAGGCGAAAGAAATCGGTCAGGGGAGCCATGAGGGCCCCATGAGGGTGGGGGGCACGCCTCCCTGCCTCGTGGCTTCCTCGTTTGCTTCTTGACGTCCACTCCAAGTCTCCTGGATTGCGTTTGTTCCAAAAATAACTCTCCCAAAGGTTTCATTCCATTTGGACTCCGTTTGATATTCCTTTTCTGCGAAACACTGAAATAGGCAAAAAAACAGCAATCTGGGTTAGGCCTCCGGTTAATAGGTTAGTCCCAAAAATGATATAAAAGTGTATAGTAAAGCCCATAAACATCCAAAACAGGTAATATAATAGCATGGAACAATAAAAAATTATAGATACGTTGGAGACGTATCAAGCATCCCCAAGCTTAATTCCTGCTCGTCCTCGAGTATGTAAATGATAAAAACAGAATTTTTGATGTGGAATGCTACCTAGCGTATTTCTCAATATAACTTTCTTTATTGTGGCATGAATGTTCAGATCCAAATGATTCAAAATAAAAGTTCATATTAACATAAAAATAATAATATTTCAAGCATACTAACAAGTAATCATGTCTTATCAAAATAACATAGCCAAAGAAAGCTTATCCCTACAAAATCATATAGTTAGGCCATGCTTTATTTTTGTCACACAAAATACTCCCATCATGCACAACCCCGGTTTCAGCCAAGCAATTGGTTCATACTTTTTAACGCGCTTTAGCTTTTTTAACTCTCATGCAATACATGAGCGTTAGCCATGGATATAGCACTATGGGTGGAACAGAATATGATGATGGAGGTTGTGTGGAGTAGACAAAAAAGGAGAAAGTCTCGCATCGACGCGGCTAATCAACGGGCTATGGAGATGCCCATCAATTGATGTCAATGCGAGGAGTAGGGATTGCCATGCAACATATGCACTAGAGCTATAAATGTATGAAAGCTCAACAAAAGAAACTAAGAGGGTGTGCATCCAACTTGCTTGCTCACGAAGACCTAGGGCATTTTGAGGAAGCCCATCATTGGAATATGCAAGACAAGTTCTATAATGAAAAATTCCCCCTAGTATATGAAAGTGACAACATAGGAGACTCTCTATCATGAAAATCATGGTTCTACTTTGAAGCACAAGTGTGGAAAAAGGATAGTAACATTGTCCCTTCTCTCTTTTTCTCTCTTTTTTTTGGTGGGCTTCTTTGGCCTCTTTTTTTATTTGGGCTTCTTTGGCCTCTTTTATTATTCATAAAGTCTGAAATCTCATCCCAACTTGTGGGGGAACCATAGTCTCCATCATCCTTTCCTCACTTGGGACAATGCTCTAATAATGAAGATCATCACACTTTTATTTATTTACAACTCAAGAATTACAACTCAATACTTAGAACAAAATTTGACTCAATGTGAATGCCTCCGGCGGTATACCGGGATATGAAATGAATCAAGAGTGACATGTATGAAAGAATTATAAAGGTGGCTTTGCCATAAATATGATGTCAACTACATGATCATGCAAAAGCAATATGACAATAATGGAGCGTGTCATAATAAACGGAATGGTGGAAAGTTGCATGGCAATATATCTCGGAATGGCTATGGAAATGCCATAATAGGTATGGTGGCTATTTTGAGGAAGATATAAGGAGGTTTATGTGTGATAGAGCGTATCATATCACGGGGTTTGGATGCACCGGCGAAGTTTGCACCAACTCTCAAGGTGAGAAAGGGCAATGCATGGTACCGTAGAGGCTAGCAATGATGGAAGGGTAAGAGTGTGTATAATCCATGGACTCACATTAGTCATAAAGAACTCATGTACTTATTGCAAAAGTTTATTAGCCCTCGAAGAAAAGTACTACTACGCATGCTCCTAGGGGAAGGGTTGCTAGGAGTTAACCATCGCGCGATCCCGACCTCCACTCATAAGGAAGGCAATCAAAGAGCACCCCATGCTACAAATTTGTCACACAACTTTTACCATACGTGCATGCTACAGGACTTGCCAACTTCAACACAAGTATTTCTCAATTTCATAATTACCCAACTAGCATGACTCTAACATTAACACCTTTATATCTCAAAACAATTATCAAGTATCAAATTGATCATAGTGTTCAATGCACTCCATATGATAGTTTTTATTATACCCAACTTGGATGCCCATCATATTAAGACTACTTTTATAACCAAAGCAAATACCATGCTGTTCTAAAAGACTCTCAAAATAATATAAGTGACACATGAGAGATCAATAATTTCTACAAAATAAAACCGCCGTCGTTCTCTAAAGAGATATAAGTGAAGTACTAGAGCAAAATTATCTAGCTCAAAAGATATAAGTGAAGCACATAGAGTATTCTAATAAATTCCGATTCATGTGCGTCTCTCCCAAAAGGTGTGTACATCAAGGATGATTGTGTTAAACTAAAAAGCAAATACTCATATCATACAAGACGCTCCAAGCAAAACACATATCATGTGGTGAATAAAAATATAGCTCCAAGTAAAGTTACTGATAGACGAAGACGAAAGAGGGGATGCCTTCCGGGGCATCCCCAATCTTAGGATTTTGGTTGTCCTTGAATTTTACCTTGGGGTGCCTTGGGCATCCCCAAGCTTAGGCTCTTGCCACTCCTTATTCCATAATCCATCAAATCTTTACCCAAAACTTGAAAACTTCACAACAAAAACTCAACAGAAAATCTCATGAGCTCCGTTAGTGCAAGAAAGCAAACCACTACTTTAAGGTATTGTAATGAACTCATTCTTTATTTATATTAGTGTTAAACCTACTGTATTCCAACTTCTCTATGGTTCATACCCCCCTGTCGGTGTCAAAACCGGCGGATCTCGGGTAGGGGGTCCCGATCTGCGCGTCTAAGGCTGATGGTAACAGGAGGTAAGGGACACGATGTTTTACCCAGGTTCGGGCCCTCTCGATGGAGGTAAAACCCTACTTCCTGCTTGATTCATATTGATGATATGAGTAGTACAAGAGTTGATCTACCATGAGATCATAGAGGCTAAACCCTAGAAGCTAGCCTATGATGATTATGATTCTGTCTCTAAGGACTAAACTCTTCGGTTTATATAGATACCGGAGAGGGCTGGGGTTTACATGGAGTCGGTTACAAGGAAGGAAATATAATATCCGGATGGCCAAGCTTGTCTTCCACGCAAAGGAGAGTCCCATCCGGACACGAGACGGAGTCTTGAGTCTTGTATCTTCATGCTCCAATAGTCCCGCCAAAGTATATAGTCTGGCTGTCCTGATACCCCATAATCCAGGACTCCCTCAGTAGCCCCTGAACCAGGCTTCAATGACGATGAGTCCGGCGCACAGTTTTGTCTTCGGCATTGCAAGGCGGGTTCCATCTCCGAGTACTCCGAAGTAATTATCGAACACTTAAACCGTGTCCGGATCTGCAAGACGATCTTCACATACCACCGTAGAGAGAATGATATTTCACAAATGTAATCTGCTGAAAACTTTAGACAACGTGACATGACACCACGGTCAGGTCATCACTCGAACCATCTTCCCACAACCAGCCACAGCGCATATTGCGAGGCGGTTTCCTCTGCACGTCCTGCCAAAGCAGAGATCATGTCCCCTTATTACGGGATTCTCATCAATACGGGTATGGGTAACCCAACCGCACCGCTAATTGCGGCGAGTGGGGAACGAGAGGGTTCCACCAGGCAAGTTGGGAGGCACAAAAGCTTTTACTGCCTCTATAAAGAGATAAGGTCTCTTCCTTTTTGCCCACGCCTTTTCCTTCCGCTAGTCCATTCCCTACTGCTTGAGCCCTAGCGCCCAAGCACTCTCTTCTCAACCGAAGAGAGCTCCTCCGAAGATGTCCGGATCTGGAGCAGGAGGCAAATGAATGGCCTCTACCGTCTAGGAGAGGGATATCAAAAAGCTCCGAGAGGCCGGGTACCTGGCCAAGAAAATCGGCAACCATCTTGCACCGGCGGGACAGATCGCCCCCTTTCCGGAGTCCCACGAGAGGGTCGTGTTTCTCCCTCATTTTGTCCGCGGGCTCGGGTTTCCCCTTCACCCATTTGTTCGCGGCGTCATGTATTATTACAGGATTGATTTTCATGACCTTTCCCACAATTCTTTTCTTAACATCTCGACGTTCGTCGTCGTATGTGAGGCTTTTCTCCGTATCTAGCCCCACTTCGGCTTATGGCTGAAAATCTTCAACGTGTAGCCTAAGGTGGTGAATGGCGAGCACGCCGAATGCAGCGGCGCCATGGTGAGCAAGATGCCCAAGGTCGTATGGCCGACGGGGCGCCTTCAATGATTCTGTCAAGGAGTGGCAGCAGCAGTGGTTCTATATCACCGAACCGCGCGGTAAAAAGTGGGCCGCTGCTCCCGAATTCAGATCCGGAGCCCCACTGCGGCTCACATCCTGGCCCGAGTAGGGCCTGAACTGGTCCTCATCCAATGAGCTGTTGATGCTCCAAACGCGCGTTCAGAGCATGGTCGACAAGGATGTCAAACTTGTCGACGTAGTCCAGGTGATGTTAGTTCGCCTGGTTCTCCCTTGCCAGCGTCGAGCCTGCAATTTGTGGGAATACGACCCGGCCGAACACCAGACCCTACGAGAGCTCTATGGCTCCACCCACAAGGACATCTGGAAGGTGCTCTTCAAGTCCGACAAACCGTGGCCGGACTGCGGGTATCAACTATCCCGTTCTGCAAGTCCGGTAAGTCATTGTTGTGCTCTTGTCCATCCATGCTTTAGTTGGAATGTCCAGAGGAAGACGCCTTTATCATGTTTTACAATAATCCCAGGAATGGACAAATAAGGTGAAGCGGATGCACTGTGCTGCCCCGCTGCCGGAGGAACCGGCCGGACCTCTTCTGACGAAGATGCTGGTCCCAGCGCCTTACGAGGCACCGAAGAAAGAGGCTTTCAAGAAGGTCAAGAAGACCCGGAGTGGCCTCCGTCGTCGCGATGCTTCGGACGCAAAATCCGAAGACTCCGGCGACCGTCCCTCCTTCGAAGACGAAGAGGAGGAGGAAGAAGACGGGTCCCCCACAGGGGGAGGGAAGAATATTACGGCTTCCTCATCCCTGGAGGCCGAATCACCAAAGAGGGGGAAGGGTTCCCTCCCCGAGGCATACACCACGGCTGCTGATAGCAGCCCGGAGTGGGATCCCAGGGCCCAGCCCCTGTTAAAGTCGTAAGTATACGAAACCCGCACACACCTACGTGCCCGAGGTCATTATAATGTAGTAGTTTCTACTGTCGCCATATTTTGTGCAGCCCGGTCAGGTCCCACACCGAACAGTCCTCATCGGAGGATTCGCTGAGCTCAGGTGCCCTGGCGAGCGAGACGCCTCCAGAGGCCCCTTCCCCGAAGCCTAGGCGCGACACCGAGGTGTCGTCTCAGCGGGACCCGGACCAGGGGGGCATATCCCTGGAGCCGGACACACATGAGCAACGGCTCCCAGGCGTGTCAACGGCGGGGGCGATCTTATGTTCGGAACGCAGCCAGACACGGTCCTGGAGACCTTTAAAGCTCCAGGATCGGGCGAGCAGCCACCTTTGACGGGGGGAGGCTTACCTACTCCACCAGCAACCTTTGTCCAAGCAGAGCTACCGGGCGGCCTATCGACAGTGCTAAGGAGCGCGTCTATCGTCGATGAACATCGCACCCTCATGGGTGCGGTGATTGAAAATATGCAGTCCGCCGAGAGCGGAATGAATGAGTCCTGCCTTAGCCTTATAAAGGGCTTTGAGGTATGTTTTTAGAAACCTTTTGGACATTGTCACACTATGAGTAGTAGCCCCTAATGCACTGTCCGGCGAAAGAGAGAGAAAGCCGGACAGGGGATCAAATCGTCCGCTTTGCAGGAGACTTAGTTAATGCCTTGTATCCCTTTGTTTGAAAACAGGCGTCTGCAGGGACGACCGCCGCTCATAATGCAGAGGTGTCTGGACTAAAGCAGAGTCTGGAACTGGCCGAAGAGGAACTTGGCCACGTGAAGAAGCAGTTGGAGGACAAGCAAAGTATGTTGAAACCTTGTCCTAAATTCGGCACAAATGAGTAGTTGTGCTTGATGCAAATATTTGTATTGTATGCTCTAGGAGCGAGTGCCGAATTCGAGGCACTGAAGAAGGCTGTGGCCGAAGCCAACGAGAAGGCTGCCACCGAGCGGGCTCTTCATGAGAAGCACGAGGCCAGGGTTATTGAAGCTGAGCAAGAGCTCCAGGAGGCCGTGAAATAAAACGAGACCTTGGAGCAGAGTCTAGCAGGGAAAGAATTCGAACTCGCCCAAGCTCTCCAAGCCGCAGATGACGCTCGGGAAGAAGCCCGAGGTGCTCTGAAGGACATTCAGGAGGCACGGAAGGTTGCGGCTGGTAAGGCCTTTTGTACTCAAGGTCATTTTTATGTAGTAATGGGAGGAACTCTAAGCGGCAAGCTGAATTCTTATTTCTCCAGGGGCGTTTGCGGACCTTCCACACAGTATATCAGATACTGCCCAATTCTACCGGACCGAGGAGAAGAAGTCTGCGGAGAAGCGTTTCTGGTCGCAGTATTTGGCGCCGAATTATCCGGTGCCTTTTATTGATCAGCTGAAGCGGCTGTTCAAACTGCACCAGGCGGCCGAACTAGCTATGAAGGACTTGGTTGTCCGTCTGTGGCCGGCGGAGCCAATTCCAAGTAGCTACTTCGGACTCGTGAAGCGGATTGGTGGTGTTTGTCCTCGACTCGATGTCATGAAGAGGTCGGTTTGCATAGAGGGTGCACGCATGGTGTTTGCCCATGCGAAGCTGCACTGGGGGAAGCTTGATGCTGAGAAGATGATGAGTGAGGGACCACCGGAGGGTAAGGAACATCGCAAGCCCGAGTTGTACTATGAGGGTGTCCTGAAAGGAGCCCGCCTTGTGGCGGATCAGTGTACCAAAGACACTATATTTCCCTGAAGGCAGTCGTGCCATTCTTTGTAATGTGGGATAATGGCATTTTTATTATTTATTGCCTATTTATGTGAACTTTTGTTCTTCCTGTGCGGCTATTTAGTGTATATAAATCCTAAGAGTTGGCCAGTCGTCGGCTTCTGCCCCCACGTAAAAAGTACGGGGGTGTTCGGGACAGACCTGAACACTCTTTATCCCATGGTTGGGTCCTTTTAAGGAGGTGTTCCTCACCACGAACCAGGCAATCGGACTATAGGGCTTTATCACTCTCACTTAGCCATAGGAATTCGAGTATGGTGGGCGCAGCCCCTGGTGTTCAGAAGACCGTACTAGGGGCTCTATCGGCGCCTGATAGAAAGACCGATCCGTCGCACTTTGCATTTATAATGGCATTATGCGGAATAAATCTTTAAAGATTTTACAACCTCTTGAACAGCTGACCGGCTCTCGTTGTATCATGATAGTCAGTTTTCGGCTTTCTCTACTGAGGTGCTCGTCCGGAAGAACCGGGACACAATCGCAGTAGTTCTCCCAGCGCTACCTTAGCCGATGGAGCGGAACGTAAGGTACCAAAACATGGGAGCCGGGAAAACCCAACTAATGACCCAAGACATGATTCAGGGCTGATGCATATAGTGTTATAAGTTCGGGGTGCCGAGCGACCGAAAAGGTGGGTGGACATTGTTGCCGTATTATGAGTATTATGAAGCCCCTGGCATAGTGGGGCATAATACCATGTGCGGGTGCCGTTTATGGCAAAAATGGCGTCAATGAAAAATGACAGCCGGTAAGTGTTATTTAAGTCTATGCACTGTAGTAGGATGACATGTCTATGCATATGAGTACGGTTTATTATTATGAAAAGAGGTGTTTTTGGCGGAACCTGTTGTGGCCGGACTGGAGGAGGTTGTGTGTGGATCTGAAATGTATCCGGACTGCCTCCTTTGTGGGGGGGATTTACTTATGTGTTCCTGCCCTGTGAATCCGAGCTGATTCCACGTCGCCAGTCCTGTTCTGCGCCAAAGTTAATTTGTAAAGACAAATGCTTGAAGGAAGTTGCATGTCCTCTTGTGCTTGAACCGCATGTGCCTGATCGGAGCCTGGCTGAACCAGGTTGTCATGCCGTAAAATAGCGCGGACTCCTCAGTTGGTGTCCGGGTAGTTGGCTGCCGAATCAAAATTTGATAAACAGGCACGACTCGCTATTCTAGCAGCGGTATGGTTTCCAATCTAAGGGTGCGGTTCGGCCCTGCCCATTATTGTGACTATGTCACGCGGGACTGGCCTAACGTTGTACCCCGCGGCTCGTCCCGGTAGTATGTGGTAATTACTGTATAAGGGGACAATGCCGAAGACTTATTCTTCGTCGTGGTATTTGCTTGGTGATCTGAAGACAACCATTAGTGTGGCGGGCCGGTAAAACTTGGCCTTTGCACCTGGCATCTTTTAGAAGATGTTATTGATAGTTTTATGCCCGCAGGGGCTCGTATGAGATGGAGCCCCCAAACTATAGGGTCGATAGTGAGTGCAATTAAATTGCTATGGTTGATGTTGTCTGGACGGTCGATGTGATCGGAGAAGATTGGCCGTACTTTTGTACTGTGGAGGATCTTCTTTTGCCATGTTTGGTTGGTCTTTCGTTGTTTGAAAACCCTCTTTCATTGTTTTCGGCGCACGACCGGCCATTTTTCTTTGAGGATCCGGCATTCTCTATTGGTGTGCTTGGCCGTCCTTCTAGGGGTACCATGAATTTCACATGGTTGATCGAGTATGTTGCTTGGGCCGGATGGGCTTGAGCTGTTCTTTTTCCGCTGACCGGACTGGGGGCCACTGAATTCGGCACCAACTTCCTTGGCTTGATGCTTATGCCTATTACGTCGAGGTTTGTGGATGTTGCCTCGTGTTTCCTGCGTATTGTCCCGGACCGTGGTATATTGACGTCGGGGTGTGGGCCTTGGGTTCTGCTTCTTAGGTTGAGGTAGCGGATTGTGTCTTGGGTACCCTTTGACGGAGCGGTCGAGTCCGTATTCCTTGGTGGCCAGGACCTTGATCCATCTGTTCGTGAGCAAATCTTGGTCAGCTTTAAGCTGATGTTGCTTCTTTTGCAGGCTTTTCGCCGTGGCCATAAGTCGTTGCTTAAAGAGAACTTGTTCCATGGGATCCTCAGGCACGCCGAATTCATCGTCGCCGAGGCTCACCTCGTCTTCGGAGGGGTAGCTGTCCCTTTCCAAGTATCCGTCCGTCGCTTGTCCGGCCTGCTCAAAGGCAGGTTGATCGGGGTTGTATTCATCTTCGGCACTATCTGGATTGTTTTTTACTGCTGTGCCGGTATTGTTGTGGCGGGGCTTGGGGCGGCGCTGATGACGTTCATACTTTGCCTTCTTCCTTGAGGGGTTATCCTCCATTGCCTCGTCGCCATTGGTTTCTTTCGGAGTATCCACCATATATATATATATCATATGAGGAGGTGGCTGTCCACCGCCCCGTGGGCGGTGGTTCCTTTTCTTCTCCTGCATTGTCATCCGCACCGTCAATGTCTTCAGAGTCAAAGTCAAGCATGTCGGTTAAATCATCGACCGTGGCAATGAAGTGGGTGGTGGGTGGGCAACGAATTCCTTCGTCTCCTGCTTCCCACTCGAGCCGGACATAGTTCGGCCAAGAGTCTCCTGATGAAGAGGGAGACTTTAACGAGTTCAGCACGTCTCCAAAGGGCGAGTGCTGGAAAACATCTGTAGCGTTGAACTCTATTACCGGAGCCCAACCAGATTCGGCGGGCCTGGGAGTGCGCGGACTGGAACCTACAGCTGGATACGAGTCCGGGGGTCCGGTGTCACAGGCTTCCTTGGGGGTGACGAATGTGTTCGGCTCTGCCGCCGATGGTTGTGCGGTCTCCAGGGCGGTGTCCATCCACCCGACCTCGGGCGACGCAATTTGCCCCGGATTTGGGTCCGGGGCTCCTGCAGGGGCAATATCCCAAGCATTGTTCGACAGTAGGTCTAAGCCGTGCTCATCGTGACTGTCCGGTGTTCCTGGCACAGGCCCGAATCCGTCGAAGATCAAGTCTCCACGGATATCGGCCGTGTAGTTCAGGTTTCCGAACCTGACCTGGTGGCCAGGGGTGTAGCTGTCGATCTGCTCCAGATGGCCAAGCGAATTGGCCCGCAGTGCGAACCGCCAAACATAAAGATTTGTCCGGGGAGAAAAGTCTCACCCTGGACCGTGTTGTTGATGATTGTAGGAGCCATGAAGCCTAGCAGCGACGACACAGAGGAACTCTCAGTGAAAGCACCAATGTCGGTGTCAAAACCGGCGGATCTCGGGTAGGGGGTCCCGATCTGTCCGTCTAAGGCTGATGGTAACAGGAGGTAAGGGACACGATGTTTTACCCAGGTTCGGGCCCTCTCGATGGAGGTAAAACCCTACTTCCTACTTGATTGATATTGATGATATGAGTAGTACAAGAGTTGATCTACCACGAGATCATAGAGGCTAAACCCTAGAAGCTAGCCTATGATGATTATGATTCTGTCTCTAAGGACTAAACTCTCCGGTTTATATAGATACCAGAGAGGGCTAGGGTTTACATGGAGTCGGTTACAAGGAAGGAAATATAATATCCGGATCGC
>LR880972.1:95239428-95249705 GCA_904067115.1 Aegilops sharonensis | reverse complement strand
TAGTTCACATCACCATGTGATTTAACATCAATATTCACATCTGTATGTGATTAATAGTCATAGTTCACATCGTCATGTGATCAACACCCAAAGGGTTCACATCGTTATGTGATTAACAACCAAAGAGTACTAAGGTATGATCATGTTTTGCTCGTGAGAGAAGCTTAGTCAACGGGTCTGTTACATTCAGAGCCGTATGTATTTTGCAAATATTCTATGTCTACAATGCTCTGCACGGAGCTACTCTAGCTAATTCCTCCCACTTTCAATATGTATCCAGATTGAGACTTAGAGTCATCTGGATCAGTGTAAAAGCTTGCACCGATGTAACTCTTTACGACAGGCTCATCTATCACCTCCATAATCGAGAAATATTTCCTTAGTCCTTACTAAGGATATTCTTGACCAATGTCCAGTGATCTACTCCTAGATCACTATTGTACTCCCTTGCCAAATTCGGAGCAAGGTATACAATAGGTCTGGTACATAGCATAGCATACTTTATAGAACCTATGACTGAGGCATAGGGAATGACTTTCATTCTCTTTTCTATTTTCTGCCGTGGTCGGGATTTGAGTCTTACTCAATTTCACACCTTTGCAACACAGAAAATAACCCTTTCTTTGACTGTTCCATTTTGAACTACTTCAAAATCTTGACAAGGTATGTACTTATTGAAAAAAAACTCATCAAGCGTCTTGATCTATCTCAATAGATCTTGATGCTCAATATGTAAGTAGCTTTACTGAGGTCTTTCTTTTAATGAACTCCTTTCAAGTACTCCTTTATGCTTTCCAGAAAAATTCTACATCATTTCTGATCAACAATATGTTACTCACATATATTTATCAGAAAGGCGGTAGTGCTCCCACTCACTTTATTGTAAATTGATAACCCACAAGTATAGGGGATCAATTGTAGCCTCTTTCGATAAGTAAGAGTGTCGAACCCAACGAGTAGCTAAAGGTAGAACAAATATTCCCTCAAGTTCTATCGACCACCGATACAACTCTACGCACGCTTGACGTTCGCTTTACCTAGAACAAGTATGAAACTAGAAATACTTTGTAGGTGTTTTTGGATAGGCTTGCAAGAAAATAAAGAGCGAGTAAATAAAGACTAGGGGATGTTAAGACAAAGAAGCAATAAAGTAAATATAGCGAGTGTGGAAAAGTGGTGGTAGGAGTTGCAAAATTGTCCCTAGGCAACTGACTATGTTACTAGACCGGTAATCACTATTGCAATTCTATTTGAGGGAGCGGCATAAGCTAACATACTTTCTCTACTTGGATCATATGCACTTATGATTGGAACTCTAGCAAGCATCCGCAACTACTAAAGATTCATTAACCATAGCATTAAAGTATCAAGTCCCCTTTATCCCATACGCAAACAACCTACTTACTCGGGTCTGTGCTTCTGTCACTCACGCCACCCACCATAAGAAAATCATAAACATATTGCAAACCCTATAGCGGGAACCCCTCATGCTTGCACGACACGGAGGGCACAATAGGACAACACCAATAGTAAAACATGCAACTCAAACCAATCATAGCAATTCATCAATCACCGATAGGACAATAGAAATCTACTCAGACATCATAGGATGGCAACACATCATTGGAAAATAATATGAATAATAAAGAACCATGTTCAAGTAGAGGGTACAGCGGGTTGCGGGAGAGTGGACCGTTGTAGATAGAGGGGGGAAGGTGATGGAGATGTTGGTGAAGATGATGGTCGTGTTGGTGAAGATCGCGGTGATGATGATGGCCCCCGGCAGCGCTCCGGCGCCACCGGAAGCAAGGGGGAGAGAGACCCCTTCTTCTTCTTCTTCTTCCTTGACCTCCTCCCTAGATGGGAGAAGGGTTTCCCCTCTGGTCCTTGGCTCCCATGGCTTGGGAGGGGCGAGAGCCCCTCCGAGACTGGATCTATCTCTCTGTTTCTGCGTTCTCTTCTGGCTCTGTTTCACTGTTTCGCGTATATATGGAGATCCGTAACTCCGATTGGCCTGAAACCTTTGCCGTGATTTTTTTTTCCGAATATTATCTTTCTTGTGGCAAAAGAAGAGCGTCAACCGCCTTACGGTGGGCTCATGAGGGTAGGGGGCGTGCCCAGGGGGGTCAGGCGCGCCCCCTACCTCGTGACCACCTCGGGCACCGTCTCGCGTGGATTTTTCTTCCGGAATTTTCCATATTTTCCAAAAAGAAGCTCCGTCCGTCTTTATCCCGTTTGGACTCCGTTTGATATGGATATTCTGCGAAACATAAAACATGCAACAGACAGGAACTGGCACTGGGCACTGGATCAATATGTTAGTCCCAAAAATAATATAAAAAGTTGCCAAAAAGTATATGAAAGTGAATAATATTGGCATGGAACAATAAAAAATTATAGATACGACGGAGACATATCAGCATCCCCAAGCTTAATTCCTGCTCGTCCTCGAGTAGGTAAATGATAAAAAAGAATAATTTTTTATGTGGAATGCTACCTAGCATAATCTTGATCATATGTCTAATCATGGCATGAATATTAAGACACGAGTGATTCAAAGCAATAGTCTATCATTTGACATAAAACAATAATACTTCAAGCATACCAACCAAGCAATTATGTCTTATTGAAATAGCATAGCCAAAGAAAGCTCATCCCTACCAAATCATATAGTCTGGCTATGCTCCATCTTCACCACACAAAGCATTCACATCATGCACAACCCCGATGACAAGCCAAGCAATTGTTTCATACTTTTGACGTTCTCAAACCTTTTCAACTTTCACGCAATACATGAGCGTGAGCCATGGACATAGCACTATAGGTGGAATAGAATATTATGATGGGGGTTATGTGGAGAAGACAAAAAAGGAGAAAGTCTCACATCAACTAGGCGTATCAACGGGCTATGGAGATGTCCATCAATAGATATCAATGTGAGGAGTAGGGATTGCCATGCAACAGATGCACTAAGAGCTGTAAGTGTATGAAAGCTCAAACTGAAACTAAGTGGTTGTGCATCCAACTTGCTTGCTCATGAAGACCTAGGGCATTTGAGGAAGCCCATCGTTGGAATATACAAGCCAAGTTCTATAATGAAAATTCCCACTAGTATATGAAAGTGATAACTTAAGAGACTCTCTATATGAAGAACATGGTGCTACTTTGAAGCACAAGTGTGGTAAAAGGATAGTAACATTGCCCCTTCTCTCTTTTTCTCTCATTTTTTTGGTTTTTTTGGGCCTTCTCCTTTTTTGGCCTTTCTCTTTTTTTATTTTTTTTATTTTTTTTCGTTCGGAGTCTCATCCCGACTTGTGGGGGAATCGTAGTCTCCATCATCCTTTCCTCACTGGGGCAATGCTCTAATAATGAGGACCATCACACTTTTATTTACTTACAACTCAATATTACAACTCGATATCTAGAACAAAGATATGACTCTATATAAATGCCTCCGGCGGTGTACCGAGATGTGCAATGATCTAGCGTAGCAATGACATCAAAAAACGGACAAGCCATGAAAACATCATGCTAGCTATCTTACGATCATGCAAAGCAATATGAAAATAAATGTTCAAGTCATGTATATGATGATGATGGAAGTTTCATGGCAATATATCTCGGAATGGCTATGGAAATGCCATAATAGGTAGGTATGGTGGCTGTTTTGAGGAAGATATAATGAGGCTTATGTGTGACAGAGTGTATCATATCACGGGGTTTGGATGCACCGGCGAAGTTTGCCCCAACTCTCGAGGTGAGAAAGGGCAATGCACGGTACCGAAGAGGCTAGCAATGAAGGAAGGGTGAGAGTGCGTATAATCCATGGACTCAACATTAGTCATAAAGAACTCACATACTTATTGAAAAAATCTATTAGTCATCGAAACAAAGTACTACGCTCATGCTCCTAGGGGGATAGATTGGTAGGAAAAGACCATCGCTCGTCCCCGACCGCCACTTATAAGGAAGGCAATCGATAAACACCTCATGCTCCGACTTCGTTACATAACGGTTCACCATACGTGCATGCTACGGGACCTGCAAACCTCAACACAAGTATTTTTTAATTTCACAATTACTCAACTAGCATGACTCTAATATCACCATCTTTACATCGCAAAACTATTGCAAGGAATCAAACATATCATATTCAGCGATCTACAAGTTTATGTAGGATTTTATGACTAACCATGTGAATGACCAGTTCCTGTCATCTCTCTAAATAGGTATAAGTGAAGCAACAGAGTTTAATTCTTTCTACAAAATATATGCCCAAGCTCTAACAAATATAAGTGAAGCAAAAGAGCACTCTACAAATGGCGGTTGGCTATGTAAAGAGAAACATGCAATCCAAACTTCAAATGATATAAGTGAAGCACATGAAGCATTCTATAAAGCCATACTCAAAAGATATAAGTGAAGTGCATAGATAATTCTATAAATCAACCAAGGACCATCTCATACCAGCATGGTGCATAAAAAAAGAAAAAACTAAATGCACAAGATGCTCCAGGACTTGCACATATCGCATGAACGAAACGAATCCGGAAACATACCGATATTTGTTGAAGAAAGAGGGGATGCCTCCCCAGCATCCCCAAGCTAAGACGCTTGAGTCTCCTTGAATATTTACTTGGGGTGCCTAGGGCATCCCCAAGCTTGAGCTCTTGCCTCTCTTCCTTCTTCTCACATCGAAACCTTCTCGATCATCGAACACTTCATCCACACAAAACTTCAACAGAAAACTCGGTAAGATCCGTTAGTATAATAAAGCAAATCACTACTATAAGTACTTTTGCAAACCAATTCATATTTTTTTTTGCATGGTGTATACTGTAATATAAATTTTTCATGGCTTAACCCACTTATATAAATTGATAGTTTCATCAAAAAAAGCAAACTATGCATCAAAAACAGAATCTGTCTAAAAACAGAACAGTCTGTAATAATCTGAAAATTCACCATACTTCTGGTACCCCAAAAATTCTACCAAAATTAGGAACAATAAACAGGTTTTACAGAAAGACAGTGCAAAAAGAATCAGAACCATTTGACCTTCCAGTAAAAAATTAAAATTCACGCACTACAGCCAAAGTTTCTGTCCTGCACCGCACAAACCAACAAGCATTGTAAACATCCTAAAGGCAAACCTTGGCACATTATTTTTATAATAGAATGGAATTGTACAAGGGGATAATTATTTTTGTTGAAAAGTTTCTGTAATCAAGATTCACAAAGTTGCCGTGAGCATGAACAAAGTTCAAGGAGCTCTCCCACTTCAACAATGCTTGTCTTTCTCACTTTCGCTTTTCTTTTTGAAATTTTTTTGGGTTCCCCTCTTTATTTTTGTTGTTTTTAAACTATATGAAAGCACTCAACAGAAATAAATGACTCTCTAAAACTTCCGGATTGTCTCCCTGGCAGCGCTTGCTTTAAAGCCATTAAGCTAGGCATATAGTGCTCAAGTAGTGAATCCACCCGGATCCCAAGGTATATCAAAGCCAATTTTAATTAGCAATGATTTGTAATTTAGTAGTGAGCACAAAGTAACATATATCATGTAATGACGAAGTCTAACTCTCTTCGTATGCATCGGCATGTCATAAAAGAACAATTCATGCACACATAGTAAAGGCCAATGCATAGTATAAACAATTTCTTGCAATTTTATTGTATTGGAGACATAGAGAGGTGGAGATATAGTTCCTCTCTCATAATAATTGCATGTAGGAGCAGCAAGCACATGCAATTATATCTATCAAAATCATCATGTGCAACGGTATAAGGCAACCCATCAATGTAATCCTTAATAAGTGCAACTTCTCCGATATAGTGTAGTTTAGAGAATTCAAAAGGATAATAGGACTATCATGCGTGGGTCAATAGCAACAATTTCATTCATAACATAAGGAACTATAGCAAGTTCATCTCCATAAGCATCATTCATATTGGCATCTTGGCCACAAGCATAGCAAGCATCATCAAAAAGGGATATTTCAAAAGAATCATAGGGATCATAACAGTCATCATAGTAATCATCCTTCGGTAAGCACGAAGGGGAATTAAACAATGTATGAGTTAAAGAGTTACTCTCATTAGAAGGTGGGCACGGGTGATCAATCCGCTCTTCCTCCTTTTGTTCTTCGCTCTGCTCCTCATCTTTTTCATCCAATGAGCGCATAGTTTCATCAATTTCTTCTTCCATAGATTCCTGCAAAATATTAGTCTCTTCTTGGACAGCGGATACTTTCTTAATAAGTGCATTTATATAGGCATTATATTCATAATTCTCATAACAATATTTAAGGATAGCTAAATTTTCAGATCTATAAACAGCATCATCAAAATCTTCCAACTCTTTACACATAGATTCAATTTCATAAGCACCCATGAAAGCAACAAATTCTTCTATTTGTTCCACATCATAGTAATCATATATACCATTAGCATAAGAAGCTAAGGTTTTATTATCATTAAATTTGCATGAAAAGGGAAGGTGTGGAGCATTCATCCTAGAGCAACAAGTATAATCATAACTCACGCATAGTTGCCAAGCA
This sequence comes from Aegilops sharonensis, assembly GCA_904067115.1. Classification (NCBI taxonomy): domain Eukaryota; kingdom Viridiplantae; phylum Streptophyta; class Magnoliopsida; order Poales; family Poaceae; genus Aegilops; species Aegilops sharonensis. The sequence continues at coordinate 95,243,145 of LR880972.1, read as the reverse complement.
TACCACTTCAATATATGAATTTGATCCCATAATAATTTCCCTTTTTGTGTCAAGCGATAATCCCTAAAGTATTCACGTTGATCCAACGTTACTCCCATTACATAATTGAATGGGGTTTTCTCAGGATTATTAAAGTAGTACATAATATCTTTCACATAACCAGCATCGAGGGTTTTAGGAGGTTCCCCATCTCCATGAGCAGCAAGTACACCTAATTTTTTTGGTATTTCGTGTTCCATATCCATAAATAAAGATAGAGAACAACTAAGAACAGAAAATAAAAATTACTTAGTGATAAAGCAAACAAGCACACACGAGAATATTCACCCCACGCTATGACTCCCCGACAACGGCGCCAGAAAAAGGTCTTGATAACCCACAAGTATAGGGGATCAATTGTAGCCTATTTCGATAAGTAAGAGTGTCGAACCCAATGAGGAGCTAAAGGTAGAACAAATATTCCCACAAGTTCTATCGACCACCGATACAACTCTACGCACGCTTGACATTCACTTTACCTAGAACAAGTATGAAACTAGAAGTACTTTGTAGGTGTTTTTGGATAGGCTTGCAAGAAAATAAAGAGCGAGTAAATAAAGACTAGGGGCTGTTAAGACAAAGAAGCAGTAAAGTAAATATAGCGAGTGTGGAAAAGTGGTGGTAGAAGTTGCGAAATTGTCCCTGTGCAACTTGCTATGTTACTAGACTGGTAATCACTATTGCAATTCTATTTGAGGGAGAGGCATAAGCTAACATACTTTCTCTACTTGGATCATATGCACTTATGATTGGAACTCTAGCAAGCATCTGCAACTACTAAATATTCATTAAGGTAAAACCCAACCATATCATTAAAGTATCAAGTCCCCTTTATCCCATACGCAAACAACCTACTTACTCGGGTCTGTGCTTCTGTCACTCACGCCGCCCACCATAAGCAAATCGTAAACACATTGCAAACCCTACAGCGGGAACCCCTCACGCTTGCGCGACACGGAGGGCACAATCGGACAGCACCAATAATAAAACATGCAACTCAAACCAATCATAGCAATTCATCAATCACCGATAGGAAAATAGAAATCTATTCAGACATCATAGGATGGCAACACATCATTGGAAAATAATATGAAGCATAAAGCACCATGTTCAAGTAGAGGGTACAGCGGGTTGCGGGAGAGTGGACCGCTGTAGATAGAGGGGGGAAGGTGATGGAGATGTTGGTGAAGATGACGGCGGTGTTGGTGAAGATCACAGTGATGATGATGGCCCCCGGCAGCGCTCCGGCGCCACCGGAAGCAAGGGGGAGAGCGGCCCCCTTCTTCTTCTTCCTTGACCTCCTCCTTAGATGGGAGAAGGATTTCCCCTCTGGTCCTTGGCTCCCATGGCTTGGGAGGGGCGAGAGCCCCTCCGAGATTGGATCTATCTCTCTGTTTCTGCGTTCTCTTCTGGCTCTGTTTCACCATTTCGCGTATATATGGAGATCCGTAACTCCGATTGGCCTGAAACCTTCGCCGTGATTTTTTCCGAATATTAGCTTTCTTGCGGCAAAAGAAGAGCGTCAACCGCCTTACGATGGGCTCACGAGGGTAGGGGGCGCGCCCAGGGGGTGAGGCGCGCCCCCCTACCTCGTGACCACCTAGAGCACCGTCTCACGTGGATTTTTCTTCCGGAATTTTCCATATTTTCCAAAAATAAGCTCCGTCCGTTTTTGTCCCGTTTGGACTCCGTTTGATATGGATATTCTGCGAAACATAAAACATGCAACAGACAGGAACTGGCACTGGGCACTGGATCAATATGTCAGTCCCAAAAATAATATAAAAAGTTGCCAAAAAGTATATGAAAGTGAATAATATTGGCATGGAACAATAAAAAATTATAGATACGACGGAGACGTATCATAAATACAGGCTTCACCGCAAGTCTGTATAAAACTATATGATTTGATCAACTTATCAAAGCGTATATTCCAACTATGAGATGCTTGCACCAGTCCATAGATGGATCGCTGGAGCTTGCACATTTTGTTAGCACCTTTAGGATTGACAAAACCTTATGGTTGTATCATATACAACTCTTCTTTAAGAAAACCATTAAGGAATGCAGTTTTGACATCCATTTGCCAGATTTCATAAAATGTGGCAATTGCTAACATGATTCGGACAGACTTAAGCATCGCTACAGTTGAGAAAATCTCATTGTAGTCAACACCTTGAACTTGTCGAAAATCTTTTTGCGACAAGTCGAGATTTGTAGATAGTAACACTACTATCAGCGTCTGTCTTCCTCTTGAAGATCCTTTTATACAATATGGCTTGCCGATCATCAGGCAACTCCACCAAAGTCCACACTTTGTTCTCATACATGGATCCCATCTCAGATTTCATGGCCTCAAGCCATTTCACGGAATCTGGGCTCATCATCGCTTCCTCATAGTTCGTAGGTTCATCATGGTCTAGTAACATGACTTCCAGAACAGGATTACCGTAACACTCTGGTGCGGACTGTACTTTGGAAGACCTACGAGGTTTTGTAGTAACTTAATCTGAAGTTTCATGATCATCATCATTAGCTTCCTCACTAATTGGTGTAGGAATCACTGGAACTGATTTCTGTGATGAACTACTTTCCAATTCGGGAGAAGGTACAAATTACCTTATCAAGCTCTTACTTTCCTCCCACTCACTTCTTTCGAGAGAAACTCCTTCTCTAGAAAGGATCCATTCTTAACAACGAATGTTTTGCCTTCGGATCTGTGATAGAAGGTGTTCCCAACAGTTTCCTTTGGGTATTCTATGAAGACGCACTTCTCCGATTTGGGTTCGAGGTTATCAGGTTGAAACTTTTTCACATAAGCATCGTAGCTCCTAATTTTAAGAAACAACAGCTTAGGTTTATTGCTAAACCATAGTTCATACGGTGTCGTCTCAATGGATTTAGATGGTGCCCTATTTTAACGTGAATGCAACTATCTCTAATGCATAACCCTAATACGATATTGGTAAATCGATAAGAGACATCATTGATCGCACCATATCAAATAAAGTGCGGTTATGACGTTCGGACACACCGTTAAGCTGTGGTGTTCGAGGTGGCATTAGTTTGTGAAACTATTCCGCATTATTTTAACTGAAGGCCAAACTCGTAACTCAAATTTTCATCTCCATGATCAGATCATAGAAACTTTATTTTCTTGTTATGATGATTTTCCACTTCATTATGAAATTCTTTGAACCTTTCGACTGTTTCAGACTTATGTTTCATCAAGTAGATATACCCATATCTGCTCAAATCATCTGTGAAGGTCAGAAAATAACGATACCCCCACGAGCCTTAATACTTATTGGTCTGCATACATCAGTATGTATTATTTCCAACAAGTCAGTAGCTTGTTCCATTGTTCTGGAGAACGGAGTTTTAGTCATCTTGCCCAAAAGGCATGGTTCGCAAGTATCAAATGATTCGTAACCAAGTGATTCCGAAAATCCATCTTTATGGAGTTTCTTCATGCGCTTTACACCGATATGACCCAAACGGCAGTGCCACAAATAAGTTGCACTATCATTATTAACTTTGCGTCTTTTGGCATCAATATTATGAATATGTGTATCACTACGATCGAGATCCAACAAACTATTTTCATTGGGTGTATGACCATTTGAAGGTTTTATTCATGTAAACAGAACAACAATTATTCTCTGACTTTAAATGAAT
>LR880972.1:95198047-95209622 GCA_904067115.1 Aegilops sharonensis | reverse complement strand
ATTAAAATGTTAATATGAAATTTGAAAAATGTTAAATGTTTATCAAAAAAATGTTGTCCATGTATTCAATAAATGTAAATCTTGTACTTGAAAAATATTCAACATGTATGAGAAAGATATATACCAAAAATGTGTGTAGAAAAACAATGAAAAACCAAGAGAAAACAAAATAAAACCAATGAAAAAGAAGAAAAAAACACAAAACTAAAGAAAAATATAGAAAAGGATAAAGCTAGTGAAAACGAAAAGGAAATAAAGAAAACAAAAAAAAGACAGCATTAACAGAAGAAAAACCAATGAAAAAACAAGAAAAAACAGAAAACCAGTGGAAACCCGACTCGGTTGCTTTAACAAGGTCGTGACCTACTAGTGACACACAAACCGGATTCGCTAGGCCTGCATCACCATCACCCTCCATATCCCCTATATCTCTTGTGCAGTCACTACCGCATTCGCTAGGCCTGCGGTGAGAAACAAAAAAGAAATGAGATGAGTTGACGACAGTGTCATAAAAGGCACATAAGTTAGACTAGTGTAAGATAGGGAAGAAAGGTTTTTATCGTATCAACGTATCAACTAGGGAAGCCATATTTTTTATGAAACATTGTCAGAGGGTGGGGACTTCCGCAGTTACATTGACAAGAGAAGAGTTGATCCATTTAATGAGGGAAGTTTGATCCAAAACAATACAATTCTTGCTTAATTAAGAAAAAACAAATGAAAGCATATATAAACACAAAAACAAAATGATGACTACAGCTAGAGGATGGGATCTAGGCGAACACGTAGAGACGAAAAATCATGGAATATAATTTGAGAAGGACACAAGAGCGCCAAGGCATAAAACCACCGGACGCGGCATAAGTCCACCAAAAAGAGGCCTCCACCACCTTTGCAAGAGATCTCATCCACGACACGACTTACAACCTGTCTATGCATTGAAGAAAGAACCATGTAAAAACTAATAGAAAAAATAAATAGAAAACTGAATGGAAGTTTCCAAACCAAACAAAGCATATGCAGTTCTCTAATCTAGTTCTTTTAGGACCCATAATTGTAGATACTTCAGGCGAGCCCAAAGGAAGACTCGCTATAAGCGAGATATAGCCTTTGCACCCAATCATGCACTAACCTTGCAACCATGTTGGAGGCTGAGCACCCAGTTATGTCCATTGCCAAAGCATGTCGCAATGCCAAACCCAAGCCATGTGCAGTTATATCGCCACCCTCCACCAGAGCCGCACACGAGCCTGAGCCCGGAACAATGAGTCGCTTGGCCATTTGCAATCGAGTCACCACCATTTTCCGTATCCACACCTGAGTGAAGCCCTCCGCAGCAACCTAGCCAAACCCATCAGCAGCCGCACCATCGTCCTCTGTCTCTGTTATGCTCCCAATCTCTCGCTCCACATCCCCTCCTTGGCTGCCCTCTGCATCACCTTCACCCTCTACGTGTCACCATCACCCTCCCTACCCCCTAAACCTCTTGTGCAGTCACTACCGCATTCGCTAGGCCTGCGGTGAGAAACAAATGAAATGAGATGAGTTGACGATAGTGTCATAAAGGGCACATAAGTTAGACTAGGTGTAAAACAGGGAGAAAAAGGTTTTTCGTATCAACTAGGGAAGCCGTATTTTTTATGAAACCTAAGAGGGTGGGGATCGAGTTTTCGCAGTTGCAATGAGAAGGGAAGAGGTTATCTAGTTAATGAGGGATCTAGACAATATAAATCTTGGCTAATTAAGAAAAACCCAAATGAAAACCATATATAAACACAAAAAACAAAACAATGGCTAGAGCTAGAGGACGGGATCTAGACGAACACGTAGAGCCGAAAAATCATGGAATATAGTTTGAGAAGGACACAAGAGCGTCGAGGCCCAAAACCACCGGAGTCGGCATAAGTCCAGCAAAAAGAGGCATCCACCACCTTTGCAAGAGATCTGATCCACAACACGACTTGCAACTGTGTACGCATTGAAGAAAGAACCATGGTAAAACCAACAGAAAAAATAAATAGAAAACCGAATGGAAATTTCCAAACCAAAAAAACCATATGGAGTTCTGTAGTGTATTTCTTTTAGGACCCGCAATTGTAGATACTTCAGGCCAGGCCGAAGGAAGACTCTCTATAAGCGAGATATAGCCTATGCGCCCAGTCAAGCACTAACCTTGCAACCACGTTTGAGGCCAAGCACCCAGTTATGCCCAGTGCCAAAGCATGTCGCAATGCCTGGCCCAAGCCATGTGCAGTTATATTGCCACCCTCCACCACAGCCGCACACGAGCCTGAGCTCGACACGATGAGCCGCTCAGCCATTTGAAATCGAATTGCCACCATTTTGTCGTATCCACGCCTGATGAAAACTCTCCACAACAACCTAGCCAAACCCATCAGCAGTCGCACCATCGTCCTTTCTCACTATGGTGCTCCCAATTTATCTCTCCACATCCCCTCCTTGGCCACCCTCTGCATCACCTTCACCCTCTACGTCACTGTCACCTTCCATACCTCCTCTACCTCTTGTGCAGTCACTACCGCATTCGCTAGGCACGCAGTGAGTTTTTTTTTTGAAATGAGACGAGTTGAAGACAGTGTCATAAAGGGCACATAAGTTAGACGATGTGTAAGATAGGGGAGAAAAAGGTTTTTCATATCAACTAGGGAAGCCATTTTTTTTATAAAACCTTGTCAGAGGGTGGGGAGTTCCGCAGTTGCATTGAGAAGAGAAGAATTGATACAGTTAATGAGGGAAGTTCGATCCCAAAACAATACAATTCTTTGTTAATTAAGAAAACAAATGAAAACCATATATAAACACACACACAAATAATGATGATTAGAGCTGGAGGATGGGATCTAGACGAACTCGTAGAGACGGAAAATCATGGGATATAGTTTGAGAAGGACACAAGAGCGTCGAGGAGCAAAACCACCGGACGCAGCACAAGTCCAGTAAAAAGAGACCTCCTCCACCTTTTCAAGAGGTCTCATCCACAACACGACTTGCAACCGTCTACGCATTGAAGAAAGAACCATGGAAAACCAATAGAAAAAGTAGAAAACTGATCGGAATTTTCCAAACCTTTATATGGGCCACCCCCTAGTTCCAGCCTTCCAGGGGTGTGCGCCATGTACAACCGCGAGTGTTATGTATCGCCCGTACCAAGCGCTAAGGGCTGATCGCCCACAGGGTGTTGGAGGTGGCCTCCTGGTTTTATTTCAGGAGGTTCGAAAGGGTTCTTCTATTTCAGGAAGCAGGTTTTAAAAAAAGTCTCAAATCTACATTTTTTTCTTATTTCTTAAAATAAACATGTACTTTTTAAATGTCTATTCCTTTTACTGTTCTATCTTTTATTTTGTGAACTTTATTTAAATTCTGACATTTTTTCAAATTCATGAATATGAATTGGATTCAGAAACCTTTTTCATTTTTGTGAACCCTTGTTCTGGAACTCATCAATTTCACAAATAGTTTTTTAATTCATGAACCTTTTCTATTTTTTGCGAACAATTTTAAATTCGTGAACATTTTTTGAATTTGTACACATTAAAAAATCTTGAAGTTTTTTCCATTTTCATATTTTGTTAATTATGAACATTTTTTGAGTTACACAAATATTTTTTGAACTCATAAATTTTTTTCAGACATATTTTTGACTCTCATGTTTTTAGGCAATATTTTGACTTTCCTGGCAGGGAGGATGAGGAGCAATGGATTAGCTAATGGGCGGGGAGCAATGAAAATTCATGAAGTCTTTCTAATTTTGCGAATATTTTTAAAATTGATTAAAAATTTCTAATTCAAGAATTATTTTTTTTCAATCTGCAAAGATTTTCGAAACTTGGGAAAAAGTTTGTAAAGTTTTTGCCAAATTCATGATTTTTTTATCGCAAACCCTTATGAATTCACCAATTTTTTTGCAATTCATGAGTATAAATTTAATACAGGAAGATTTTATAAAGTTGAGAACATTTTTAAAATTGCACAGACATATTTCTGAACTTGTGAACTTTTCAAATCCACGAACATTTTTGAACTCTCCTGGCGGGGAGGACGAGGAGAAATGGATTAGTTGTTTTTAAGCTAAAGCAATGGATTAGCTAATGGATGGTAGAAAAGGCCCACCATACCCATACCAGAGGGCTCATTTTTTTTCCTTTTTTTGAGACATGCTAATTTTTTTCTTGTGGAGAAGAAGCCGTCTAGTGTGACATTTGGCCCAGGAAATAAATATAAATAGGCAAGCCCTCTGCATCACCTTCACCCTCTATGTCACCATCACCCTCCATACCCCCTAAACCTCTTTTGCAGTCACTACCACATTCGCTAGGCCTGCGGTGAGAAACAAATGAAATGAGATGAGTTGACGATAGTGTCATAAAGGGCACATAAGTTAGACTAGGTGTAAAACAGGGAGAAAAAGGTTTTTCGTATCAACTTGGGTAGCCGTATTTTTTTATGAAACCTTGTAAGAGGGTGGGGATCAAGTTTTCGCAATTGCATTGAGAAGAGAAGAGGTTATCTAGTTAATGAGGGCTAGAGCTAGAGGACAGGATCTAGACGATCACGTAGAGCCGAAAAATCATGGAGTATAGTTTGAGAAGGACACAAGAGCACCAAGGCCCAAAACCACCGGAGTCGGCATATGTCCAGCAAAAAGAGGCATCCACCACCTTTGTAAGAGATCTCATCCACAACACGACTTGCAACCGTGTACGCATTGAAGAAAGAACCATGGAAAAAACCAATAGAAAAAACAAATAGAAAACCAAATGGAGATTTCCAAACCAAAAAAACCATATGCAGTTCTGTCGTGTATTTCTTTTAGGACCCGCAGTTGTAGATACTTCAGGCCAGGTTGAAGGAAGACTCCCTATAAGCGAGATATAGCCTTTGCGCCCAGTCATGCACTAACCTTGCAACCACGTTTGAGGCCAAGCACCTAGTTATGCCCGGTGCCAAAGCATGTCGCAATGACTGACCCAAGCCATGTGCAGTTATACTGCCACCCTCCACCGCAGCCGCACACGAGCCTGAGCTCAACACGATGAGTCGCTCGTCCATTTGCAATCGAATCACCACCATTTTGTCGTATCCACGCCTGATGCGAACCCTCCACAACAACCTAGCCAAACCCATTAGCAGTCGCACCATCGTCCTTTGTCGCTGTGGTGCTCCCAATTGGTCGCTCCACATCCCCTCCTTGGCCACCCTCTGCATCACCTTCACCCTCTACGTCACCATCACCTTCCATACCTCCTCTACCTCTTGTGCAATCACTACCGCATTCGCTAGGCATGCGGTGAGATTTTTTTTTTGAAATGAGACGAGTTGACGACACTGTCATAAAGGGCACATAAGTTAGACTAGGTGTAAGATAGGGGAGAAAAAGGTTTTCCATATGTTGGAATTTTGCTAGTAGGCCTTTGGCCCAAAGCCCAACTAAAATTCTGAAATTCTCTTGGCCCATTCATGCACACATGTGAGTGGAGTGAATGAGACTAAAGTTTAGTCCCTCCCCGGAAGTTGAGAGAGAGTTGCACCTCTTTATAGGGCGAGCTCTTCTACCACTTGTATGAGCATGAGAAGAGGAGACCTATACGCGCGCTCCTCCTCGCTCGCCTCTCCACGCCACGCCACGCCACGCCTCGTCACGATGCGCCGCGTCGCGCGTTGCGGGATTGAACCGAGCCAAGGACAGAGCTATGCACGTTGTCTATATTTTTGCTGCTCGGGAAAAATTAATGAGTCATTAATTAATAATTAACGGACGCGTTAATTACTGAACCGTTTCCGATTCTTTTGGATCATGATGACTCGGACGTGGGGTTTACTCCCACGACCTACCCAGCCCGCACTATATAGTCAGGCAGCCGTCTACCCTAGCCGCCGCCGCCTCGTATGGTTTCTCACCACCGTTCCAGATCATTGCGCCGCCAAGGAAGTCTTCTCCATCCCTCCTTTCGGCGTGCACCGGGAGAAGGGATAGCAGGCCTCCGGAACCCCGCCTGTCGTGATCCTGTACGGGAGAGGGGCGATCAGGTTTTTGGGGAGCGCACTCGCGCGACTGCTGGCAGCGACGACTTCACGAATGACGACTTCTTCCCCGACCTCGGCAACCTCATCCTCGACGACATGGGCGACAAAGTCAACGCCGGCGGTGCTGCACCCGCTGCACCGTATGTGATTCTATCCTTCTTGTTTGAGATCGTGGTAGAATTCATGTTTCTAGTATGTGCCCTAGATGTGATCTGTTTATCTACTATGCTAGTTCGCATGATTAGTTTATTCTCTGCTATTGCTGCCATGATCTATTTCCTATTTATTCGGATTGAATCTCGTAGTAATTTGCTCATATTTCCAACAATCCAAAAACCTATTCGCAGGCAATTTACTCCGAGTGGTTTTGCTGCGCATCTAAAGCCGCCTGCCTTTAGGCGGGCGCAATATAAGAGGTGGCGCACGAGAGCAGTCTACTGGTTTCAGACCATGGGGTGCTATGACGCCACCAAGGGCAAGCCTGAGGGTGATCTTCATCCAGCACAGCTGGAAGCTTTTGAGAAGATCGATACCCTCTTTAAAGGCGCTCTTCTGAGTGTTCTTGATGACTCCATTGTCGATTCGTATATGTCGTTTGACAACGGCAAGGTCAGGTGGGCTGCGCTCGAGGCCAAGTTGGTTGCCTCGGACACCGGCAGCGAGTTGTATGTCATGGAGCAATTCTGTGACTACAAGATGACTGATGAGCGCCCTGTTGTACAGCAGGCTCATGAGATACAGTCGCTCGCAAAAGAACTTGAGTACTTCAAGTGTGTGTTGGCGGACAAATTTGTTGCCGGAGGCATCATTGCCAGGCATCCACCTTCGTGGAACAATTTTGCTACTTCCCTGAAACACAAGAGACAAGAGTTTTCCATTGCGGATCTCATTGGTACTCTTGATGTTGAAGAGAAGGCGAGAGCAAAGGACACACGTGCTCGAGTTGCTGAGGGAGGTTCTAGTGCCCACATGGTATAGAAGAAGAACTTCCATCCCAACAAGTTCAAAAACAACAAGAACAAAACTCAGGGCAAAGGCAAGTTTGATACAAAGAACAAGCCATCACATTCTACCAACTTCAAGAAGAATTCTCATAAGAAGGGGAAGGCACTTTGCCATGTCTGCGGTGATCCTAATCACTGGGCTCCGAAGTGTCCTAACCACTTTGAGGAGCGCGAAGATGAGAAGAGCGACAAGTCCGCTAATGTTGCCATCGGTGATACTGATATGAAGGAATCAGGGTACAGTATTTTTCCTACCATCCTTTCAGTATTCCAAACCCCTGATTGGTTAATTGACACCGGTGCCAATGTACATGTTTGTGCTGACGCCTCCATGTTTTCTTCTTACCAGGCCACTGGGACTTCTCCCGTGCTGATGGGGAACGGGTCACATGCCATCGTTCAAGGTGTTGGTACGGTCGATCTGAAGTTTACTTCGGGGAAGACCGTGCGTCTGAAGAACGTTCATCATGTGCCGTCCATCAATAAAAATCTCGTTAGCGGTTCCCGTTTATGTCGATATGGTTTTAAGTTGGTTTTCGAATCCAATAAAGTTGTAATTTCTAAGTATGGACAATTTGTTGGAAAAGGCTATGAGAGCGGAGGCTTATTCCGCCTGTATTTGTCAGATATTTGCACTAAAGTTATTAATAATGTTTGCCACAACAATGAGTCTGATATTTGTCAAAGGCTCTAAGTGGCAAGTATGTGTGCAAGCTAAGCAACCTCGCAAGTCCCATAAGACTGCAGAGGCAAGAGACTTGGCACACTAGAGCTTATACATTCTGATCTTTGTGAGATGAATGGCGTGTTGACAGAAGGTGGAAAGAGATACTTCATGACGTTGATTGATGACTCCACTAGATATTGTTATGTGTATCTTCTGAAATCAAAAGATGAGGCTTTGACTTTCTTCAAAAACTATAAGGATGAGGCAGAGAACCAACTTGATCAAAAAATTAAACGGCTTAGGTCCGATCGTGGTGGAGAGTATTTTTTCCAATGAATTTGATCTGTTTTGTGCCGAACATGGTATACTCCATGAGAGGACGCCTCCCTACTCACCCCAGTCAAATGGGGTAGCCGAAAGAAAGAACCGAACTCTAACTGATATGGTTAACACCATGTTAGACACTTTGGGTCTATCCAATGAATGGTGGGGGGGGGGGGCGCTAATGACTGCGTGTCATGTCCTAAACCGAGTTCCCACAAAGCATAAGACCATGACTCCATTTGAGGAATGGGAAAGGAAAAGGTTGAAACTCTCTTACCTACGTACTTGGGGTTGTTTGGCGAAAGTCAATATACCAATTCCCAAGAAGCACAAGCTTGGACCAAAAACTGTGGATTGTGTTCTTCTGGGCTATGCTTTTCATAGCATCAGCTATAGATTTTTTGTAATAAAATCTGAGGTATCCGACATACATGTTGTTACGATTATGGAGTCGAATGATGCAACTTTCTTTGAGGACATATTTCCTATGAAGGATATGTCGAGTTCATCAAATCAGGAGATACCTACTCCATCTAGTGAGGAATTCGCTATAGTTCCTGAACCCACCATTGCGATGGAACACATTGAGAATCCTATTGAGGGTGACAATGGAACTCCTGTGAGGAGTAAGAGACAGAGGACTATAAATTCCTTTGGTGATGATTTCATTGTGTACCTCGTGGATGACACAACCAGGACTATTTCAGAAGCCTATGCATCTCCTGATGCTGACTACTGAAAGGAAGCTGTACGTAGCGAGATGGATTCCATCTTAGCTAACGGAACCTAGGAGATCACTGACCGTCCTTATTGGTGCAAACCTATAGGATGTAAGTGGGTGTTCAAGAAGAAGCTTAGACCTGATGGTACGATTGAAAAGTACAAGGAACGGCTTGTGGCCAAGGGTTATACCCAGAAAGAAGGTGAAGACTTCTATGATACTTACTCACCTTTGGCTAGACTGACCACAATTCGGGTGCTACTATCACTGGCTGCCTCACATGGTCTTCTCGTTCATCAAATGGATGTTAAGACATCTTTCCTCAATGGAGAGTTGAAGGAGGAAATTTACATCGATCAGCCAGATGGTTTTGTAGTACCTGGTCAGGAAGGAAAGGTGTGCAAGTTATTAAAGTCTTTATATGGCCTTAAACAAGCTCCTAAAGAGTGGCATGAGAAGTTCGAAAGAACATTAACTGCTGCCGGCTTTGTAGTAAACGATGGCGACAAGTGCGTGTACTATCACTATGGTGGGGGCGAAGGAGTTATTCTTTGTCTGTATGTCGACGCCATATTGATCTTTGGAACCAAACTTGATTTAATCAAGGAGGTTAAAAATTTATTATCTCGTTGTTTTGAGATGAAGGATCTAGGAGTAGCTGATGTTATCTTAAACATCAAGCTGTTGAGAGATGAGAATGGTGGGATCACACTGCTTCAGTCTCACTATGTGGAAAAGATCTTGAGTCGTTTTGGGTATAGAGACTGCACACCTTCTCCAACTCCATATGATGCTAGTGTATTGCTTCGAAAGAATCGACGGATTGCTAGAGATCAACTAAGGTATTCTCAGATTATTGGCTCGCTTATGTATTTGGCGAGTGCCACGAGGCCTGACATCTCGTTTGCTGTTAGCAAGCTGAGTCGGTTTGTGTCAAAACCGGGAGATGATCATTGGCATGCACTTGAGAGAGTTATGCGCTATTTGAAAGGCACCGCGAGCTATGGGATTCACTACACCGGGTATCCAAGGGTACTGGAGGGTTATAGTGACTCAAACTGGATATCTGATGCTGATGAGATTAAGGCCACAAGTGGTTATGTTTTTACACTTGGTGGTGGCGCTGTTTCTTGGAAGTCTTGCAAGCAGACCATCTTAACGAGGTCAACTATGGAAGCAGAACTCACAGCATTAGACACTGCCACTGTTGAAGTAGAGTGGCTTCGTGAGCTCTTGATGGACTTACCTATGGTTGAAAAACCAATACCCCCTATCCTGATGAATTGTGATAATCAAATTGTGATCGTCAAGATAAACAGTTCTAAGGACAATATGAAGTCCTCAAGGCATGTGAAGACGAGACTGAAATCTGTCAAAAAATTGAGAAACTCCGGAGTTATTACGTTGGACTATATCCAAACGTCAAAAAATTTGGCAGATCCCTTCACAAAAAGTCTATCACGTAATGTGATAGGTAATGCATCGATGGAGATGGGCCTGAGACCCACCGCATGAGTTGTCCATAGTGGTAACCCACTCTATGTGATCGGAGATCCCGTGAAGTAGAAGTGGGAGACAAGCTGTTGGTCAGCTGGGAGGAGTATCCCTATATTATCTATCCCACTCCGTGAAGATGCAATACTCTCCTGATCTGCATGGCAGGTTGATACTTATCTTAACTAGTCATCAACCCGTGCATCTGCACGGGCTAGTTTGTTTCAGGTGGATTAATGGAGTTTGTAGTAGAAGCACTCCTCAAAAATTCTATTAACATTTGTTGCATGCAATATTAGTAAGAAATGAAAACTAATAATTGTAATGCACTTTCAAATTATTATAACTAACAGCATGCACCAATGCATATTGGTTATCGTTCACCAATTATGTTGGATTAATATTGTATGTTCTTCTATATTCGTTGGAGTGTTTGGTAGATTTGTAATCACATTATATATGAATGAAATGAAAGGTTAGTACATGACAATATTCATCACTATTTGCATCTCTACATTTACAATCGAGTCCTCTATTTTTCTACTTAAATGTACTATCTTTTATCTGTTACCAATAGTGTTTTTCAAAATCTTGTATACTTGCAAATCCAGTGTCTAAAACCCAATGCCACTAATGTATCATGATATTGTGTGGAAGCACTCGGCTAAAAGAAGAAATGAAGTGCATGTTAAAGTTTCTTTATTTTTTTGCGAAAAGTGCATGTTAAAGTTTAAAAATATATATAGGTAGATCTAGGTAAACTTTCTAGTCCCCTGTGTGGTGGTGTGAATAGGTGCTTGATAAGTCTCGTCGAAACAGAAAAAGTGGCAACCATAGGCGTCTAACAACAATTTGTAGGAGTGAACCAACGGGAGGATTCTAGGCTCTACGGTCTTAATGTTTAAATCAGACTTCACTCGGCAAGGGAAAGACCATACCCTTTTGCATGTTAGACGGAGACATCACTGCAATAATGATAGGGAAATTTTTGTTTTGCCACTATATTTTGCCAATTTTCCTTAAGCCACTCCACTAGTAGAAAAAGGGGCTATCGTTGAGGCCTGTTTTGCCCATTAGTCCCGGTTCAATCCAGAACCGGGACTAATGTGAGCATTTATCCCGGTTCGTGAGCCCAGGGGGCCGGCCGGGCCACGTGGGCCATTGGTCCCGGTTCGTCCGGACCTTTTGGTCCCGGTTGGTGGGACGAACCGGGACCAATGGGCTTCGCTCCTGGCCCACCACTATTGGTCCCGGTTGGTGGCATGAACCGGGACCAAAGGCTTCCCTTTAGTCCCGGCTCATGCCACCAACCGGGACCAA
>LR880972.1:95165248-95177420 GCA_904067115.1 Aegilops sharonensis | reverse complement strand
ATGTTGTATATGAAACTCATTTTGGTAAATGAGTTCAGTAGTAAAGTGGACAGGATAACAGCATGAAACAAAGATATATCTATGTACCACGGTCACTTTATGGTCTATATCATTCTAGTTTTTGTTGCCAAATCAAGATAGAGACACAGTTCAAATAATATTTGTTCAAGACAAAGCAGAATAGACAGAATATAAGTGTGGGTAACTATAGAGCAATAACAACACTTGTAATGTGCATGACATGAGAACATAACTGTTTATTCAATTGAAACTAAAATCAACATAGAGCAGGTTACAACAGCAAACCAGTTAAAGAAACAGGTTTAAAACATACATGTTGCGCCATTGGAGTTTCAATTCCATCCTTCAAATTTGAAAATAGTTGGTATGAGTAAATAAAGTAATGCAAGAGCAAAGGAGTATGAACTATAGCTATAGAACCTGACCTTAGAACAAATCTTCTTCTCCTTTAAGCATTGAGTTGGGATTCGGAGTGGTGGTCCTCGTGCTTTGGGCACTGCAGTTCCCTTACTAACCGCTCGTGTTTGGGTGCTCTATGGTGGAGACGGTGTTGTGTCAACTGGAACTGGGTTACTATCTGCCGGGGTTGGGGTTAGAAGGGGTGTAGCTGGTTCTCTGTCCAACTGGGTAGGGGTACAATCTGCGTGAGTCTGGGTTATGTGTGGTGGATCTGGTCCTTGGGCAAGTACAGCCGTGGTTCTATCTGCATCAACTGGTAGCACTATCTTTTCTGAAGACCGTGTTGTTACTCCCTTAGATACTGCCATCACGCTCTCCAATTCAAATGGCTGATAAACAAGAAAAGTAATTGAAAGTATAGACATTGTATGATAGACAGGCGCAATGGATAGTGGGGAATAAAAGAGGGCATGAAATAATTCATATATATGTTGTCTAACCAAACAGGATAGCATGACACAATTTCACATATATGATGGCTAACTAAACAGGATAGCATGGCACAATTTCACATTATGATGGCTAACTAAAAAAGATGGAAAGACATAGTTCAAAATATGAGACTATGTAAACAGGATGACATGACATAACTATATAATGTGTTTATTAAATAGGTTGGCATGCCATAATTCACATACATTCATGGATAGAATGCCATAATTCTAAATATGATGACGTAAACACTAAATAGGATGAGATGATATAACTATATGATGTCTTTATTAAATGGGTTGCCATGCCATAATTCAGATAGATGATGTGTATGTACTACGTAAACATGATGGCATGATATAATTCAAATATATGATTTATATAGTAAGCAAGTAAGCAGATGGCAATCTATATATGATGTAAAAACTAAGCAATGCAAGACAACATGCATGACATGGGTAATATAACCCTGCCAAGTTTGAGCATAGACCTCAGGGGGGAAATAGGACTGGTCATCAGTCTCTGAATCCTCCTCTGAGGAGCTCTCTGTAGCCACCAAGATGTCTGCTTCAGCAGGCAACATTGTTTGCTCTGAATACCTTGTTTTCACTCCAGATACTTCCATCACCGCTTCAAATGGCTGATGCACAGGAAGAGTAGTTGAATATACAAACGTTGTCGACAAATGGAACACGTAATACAAAAAAATGATAGCATGATATAATTCACATACATGATGATTGGCTAAACAGCATGGCATTGCATAATTCACATATATAATGCCTTTGCAACAAGATAGCATTGTATAATTCACATATATAATGTCTTGCAACAAGATGGCAATGAATAATTCACATATATGGTAATTAGACACTGAACAGGTGGCATTCACACAAAGCATGTCTAAACTAATCAAATGGCATAGCAATGCGAGACACCATACGCACGATATGAGCAACATAACCCTGCCAAGTTAGAGCATACACCTCAGGGGGGGGGAATAGGACTGGTCATCTGTCTCTGAATCCTCCTCTGAGGAGCTATCCGTAACCAGCGAGATATGCGCTTCGTCAGATAGCATAATCTGCTCAGAAGACCTTGTTTTCACTCCAGAATTTGCCATCACCGTGTCAAATGGCTGATGCACACGAAGAGCAGTTGAATGTACTAACATTGTTGACAAATGTAATATGTAAGGAAAAAAGGGACAATTGCATCTTTGCCCCTAGTTGGTTCCCACCCCCGGGTTTTGCCCTTACTTTTCGGGCATGCTCAGTTTTGCCCTTAGTTTTTCCCCTCCGTCAGCTCGAATGCCCTTCTGTCATAGCTCCGCTTGGTCAGCGCCGTTTGACTGTGACGGCTTGATGTTTTGGACACCGGTTGCCCCTGGTCCTTCCTTACAGGTGGGCCCACACACATTAGACAGTGTAGTTGCCATTTCCCCTCCCTCTGTCTTATCCCAGCCCCGAACCCTAGATCGGCGATGATAAAGGCGACCCAAACCCTAGCACTCGGCGGTGACGCGGGCTCCCACAGAAACTGTGGCCTCGATGTCGTGAAGTCCTCATCGCCGGATCTACGTCGCGCGGCGGTGATGGTGGAGACACGCTCTTCGCGCAGGGTGGTGGCGGCGGCGACGATGCCATGAGGAGTAGTTGCACGACAGATTCAAGGCAGGAGATCCCGGCAGGGTAAGTTTCCAGATCAGTACTTACTCATCTGTTTCCATGATTAGAAAGGTGCATTCCATGACTTAGGTTGTGTTCACAATCGTAGGATGGATCCATCTCATGCGTTCTTTCTAACAATTAGAATGGAGACCACTCTTTTAGCAAAGGGTGGTACTAAGGGACAGGATGCAAGCTTCAGTTTCCCTCTAGTGGTAGACTACACAAGCTCTTTCAATGATTTTTGGTCTGCAATCTATAGGAAATATCCTTGGGGTATGCATGACGCAGTTGAGTTCTGATTCTGGGATCTAGAGAAAGCCACTTGGAATCCTCTACAGTGTGATGATGAGTTAGGTGTAATGTTTGCTACATATGCTGATTCCAAAACTGCAAATGTTGAAACTACTGTAATTCAGAGATGTAGAGCAGAAGCAGCAACTACAGCAGCAAAGCCCCCTTCCTCTAAAGCAACATCTAAAACATATGTTGCAGGAAGTACTTCTAGGAGCAGGTCAGCACCCCCAAGTAGTACTTGCAATCCACTTGCAACTCCTACTGCAAATGTACCAAGGCAACCTGGCTGCAAATACACTGAAATTCCTTTAGATCCTATGGTTGAGAAGGCTGAGCCTGATGATGTGCTAGGCTCAGATGAGGAGGATGAGAGGATGTTTCCAGATCTTGTGCAGAAGACAAATGAAGAGATAGATGAGGATTTTATTCCTGCTGAGTTTTCAGATACAGATTCAGAGGAGGAACAAGAGAACATTGACATGGGACATTCTGAGAATGATGATGAGGACAGGCCTGAGATGATGTATGACAGGGAAAATCCTAGTTTAGCTAAAGGAGTTGTTTTTCCTTCTGCTGTTGACTGCAGGAATGCAGTTGCCACATTCTCAATTCAGCATGAAGTAGAGTACAAAATAGAGAAGAGTGATCCATCAATGTTCACTGTTTACTATGCATTTTCAAGGTGTAGATGGAGGCTACATGCCTCTTTAATGAGAAACAGTACTTTGTTTCAGGTAGTAACAGTACTAACTAACTAATCTCATTGACAGTATCTTTCATATTTAGTTTCATTCAGCCACACAGTTTGCCTTAATGTTTTGCTTTGTTTCAATTTACAGATTAAAGTAAATCCCTATGAGCACCACTGCCCAAGTGTGAATAGAACTGAGAGGCTCAGAGCAGCCAAGAGGAGGTGGATAGCTGATGCTGTGCAAAATTGGGTCAGAGAAAACTCCACCATTGGTCCTTGTGAGTTGGTAACTAATTTGAAGAAAAAATATGGTATAGAATTGCCATACATGAGAGTGTTTTATGGTAAAAAATGGCAATTGACAACTTGTATGGTAAATATGAGGATAGTTTTAAGCTTCTGTACACATTCAAAGCTGAGGTTGAGAGGGCTTCTCCAGGTAGTGTAGTAGAAATTGACACACACATAGTTCCTTTCCAGCTAAGAGGAAAGAGGTATGAGAAGCAATGTTTTAGGAGAGTTTTTGTCAGTTTCAAAGCTTGCTGGCAGGGATTTTTAGCTGGTTGTAGGCCCTACCTAGCTGTTGATGCTACTGCACTAAATGGTAGGTTCAGAGGTCAGTTGGTTGCTGCATGTGCAATTGATGCACATAGCTGGATTTTTCCAGTTGCATATGGTGTTTTGGAGACTGAGTCTAAAGAGAGCTCGGGTTGGTTTTTCCAAAATTTGAAGAAGGTGACAGGTCATCCTGAAGGACTAGTAATTCATACTGATGCATGCAAGGGTCTTGAGACAGCTGTAGATGACATTTACCCTGGGGTAGAGCACAGAGAGTGCATGAGACATCTGGCTCAGAATTTCTCTAAGAAATTCAGGGGGAAGTTCTATGACCAGCATTTGTGGCATTGTTCATTGACTTATAGCATTAAGAAGCACAATTATCACCTGAGACAGTTGTTCGCAAAACCCAAGGTGCAGGCATATCTGGAAGAGCACCACACAAAAATCTGGGCCAGGGCACAATTCAATGATATCTGCAAGGTTGACTATGTCAATAACAACCTTGCAGAATCATTCAATTCCAAAATTAAAAAGTTCAAGGGTCTCCACATTGTGGACTTGTTGGATAAGATCAGGCAGTACTTAATGCAAAATTTTGGCCTTAGGAATAGCATAGAACTACAAAAAATCAACGGGCATATCATAATTCCTAGAGTTATGAAGATTTTGATGACAAGATCCAAAGGCTTGGACATGACTTTAGTTAGGAGAAGTCCAACTGAAGCAGAGGTGACTGCTATAGACAAGGAGAAGAGGGAGTGGAGATACCCTGTGGATGTAGAGAAAAGAACATGCAGTTGCAGAAAGTGGCAAGTTACAGGCCATCCATGCATACATGGTCTATTCTTCATAACATCATTGAGAGGGGAAGCTAAAGAAATAGACCAGTATGTGCACAAGTACTTTCCAGTTGAAATGTTTAAAAAACATATGCTGAGAACCTGCCTGCACTTGAAGGAAAACAGCAGTGGGATATTGTAGACCTAGGTTTCAAAGTAAGTCCACCTGTACAGAACAAAGCTACACCTGGCAGGCCAAGGAAGACAAGAATTAAGCCAGCAAGTGAAGGAAGAGGACTTGGTCCTAGGAAGAGAAAATGCAAGAGGTGTGGTGGCTTGGGTCACTTACTGAAAACCTGCAAAAAAGCCATTGATCCAGCATTTGGTGAAGAAGCTGCACACTGTGGAGCTGACAATGCTGAAGAAGACCCTCCTAACCAAAATGCAGACCTACATGATGAACAAGAAGAAGAAGAGGAGCCATACAGTGAAGATGAAGCTCCAGTGCAGCCTGCAGGTGCAGATGATGCTCCAGTGCAGCCTTCAGGTGCAGATGATGCTCCAGTGCAGCCTGCAGGTGAAGATGATGCTCCAGTGCAGCCTGCAGGTGCAGATGATGCTCCAGTAGAGCCCCATAGTGAAACAAATGAGGCAGCAACACAAGCTTCCACAGTTGCAGATGAAGTTCAAAGGTAATATTATTCCTCTTTGATTTATTTATGTGCCTTATTTATGTGCTTTTACCTGTAAATATCTCTTGTACTGTTACTAACCAACTATTTATTCCCTATTTATTAGCACACCAAGAAAGAACTACAAGAAGGCAGCAGAGAGAGGAGCATCTCCAATGGCTATCAGCAAGAAGAGGAAGCTTAACACTTCTACAAGTCCAGAAGAAGAACCTTGCTCAGTTACTGGCAGCAATGTAGATGCAAGAGTTGCCGCATGTGAAGAGCAAGTTCTCCCTCCAGTTGTTCCCCAAATCCCTGTGAAACTGACTAGGAGCAGGGCTAGGGAGATGATAATCCCATCTAGCAACACAAGGAGCAAGAAGGCAAAATCTGGAAAATGAGTACTAATGTGTTGTGCAAGTTTGAAACTATTAGATTTGTTGTAATGTGTTCTTTTGGTTGCAGCAAGATTGGTTGTGAACTATGTTCTTTTGGTTGCTGAAGAATATCAAATGCTGCTTGTGAACTATTTCTAGTTGCAGCAAGATTGGTTGTGAACTATGTTCTTTTCGTCGTTGAAGAATATCAAATGCTACTTATGTTCCAGCAAGATTCATGTTTGATCTTTCTTTTCACGATACATGCATTCGGCAAATTGTTGCGTCCATAAAGCTTCATAACATAACATAACAACTGCTAGGTTCATACAACTTCATATGTTCATTACAGCTTCATAACATAGCAAGTGCATTTGAGCTACATAGATCATAAACTAATGTGCATTCTGTGCACAGACAGCCATTGAGATTGCTAGAAAACAAATGAAAATGCTAGCGAACAACATTGTCCCTATGTGCATCATTTGTTTCATTTTCTTCAACTCTTTTTCAATGCACGATTCTTCTTCACAAGATCAATTGATCTCTTCTCCAAGTGGTGACTTTTGATCCAGCTAATTCGATCACTTCGTGCAGTTCTTCAAAGGCAAGACCAACACGTTCTGGAGGTTGTGGGTCAACCCAAAATGCCCATTCACATTCATCTAGCAACTGAATCAATAATACTGATTAAAATTATCCTTGAAAGTTAAACAAGAAAATGGAAACGAAAATGCAATCAAATGAAATCATACATCTAGAGGGCAACCCAACAAACGACGTCCAGTGCTTGTGCCTCCCCAGGCGACACGACGAGCCCGGGATTAGCCGGTGCCCCGGACAACGATGCTTCGAGCGCGGCTCCAAGCCACAGTATGTCGAGTCTGCCAAGTAGAACTCCGAGCTGTGCTGAACAATACCTACCCCATCCACCTAAATCAGGCCAAGATCCATAAATTAACCCCCAAATTCCATCTAGCAAACCCTAGAAAAAAGCAGGGGACCAGATGAGCTATCAAACCTGTTCGGCTGCCGGCGACGAGTTCTCCGACAAGATGGCCGACGTCTCCATGGTCCTTCCCATCTCTCCCCACACCGCGATGTCACACCTCTCTTCCCAGCCGCTTCTCTGTTTTCTTGTGCAGCGGGAGCTAGAAGACGACTAAACGGGTGGGGGGTATCAAACCCAGGGGCAAATGTGTCCAAAATGTCGAGCTGTCATGGTCAAACGGCGCTGACCAGGCAGAGCTGTGAAGAAGGGCATTCGAGCTAACGGAGGGGAAAAACTAAGGGCAAAACTGAGCAGGCCCGAAAAGTAAGGGCAAAACCCGGGGTTGGGAACCAACTAGGGGCAAGAATGGAATTGGCCCAAAAAAGAGGATGGCCTGATATAAGTTACATATAAGATGACTGGCTAAGCAGGATGGAATTGCAAAATTCACATATACGATGCCTGGCAAAACAAGGTGGCGTTGCATAATTCACATAAACGATGAATAAACTAAACAGATGGCATTCGCACAAAGGATGTCTAAACTAAGCCGATGACATATTTGATGTATAAAGTAAGCAATGCAAGACACCATATGCATGATATAACCAACATCAGCATGCCAAGATAGAGCGAAGACCTCAGGGGGTAAATAGGAGTTATCTTCTCCTTCTGAATCCCCCTCAGAACAGATATCTTCCTCTCGATTACAATCCGAAATGCGTGAAGGGGGCTGCCTTTGCGCCTACCATGGAGCGACGTCTGCATGAAATTATATTGCCACGCAAGGCTCGTCTCTTTTGCTCTACATGTTCAGTTCCATTGTTTACAATAACTGTCATGCATAGGAATAAAACATAGTGAGATTATGTAAGGAGTGCATGCAGAAATCCAGAGTGATGGTAGCAACCTGTGGATAGACCCAAAACCAATAATAGCAGGCAGATAATGGCTTCAGTTAATAAATACAGATAATGGCAAGCAGACACGAAAGAGTGCGACTCTTGCCGTCCCGTGTAGTACTCGAGGTCATCTGCTCGGTTGATGATGGTAATGCAGTTTTCATGGCTGCCAGCGGCGGGGAAGCAGATCTGAGGCGGCGAAAGACAGTCCGGAGGCCGGATCCCTGTTGTGCTGGACCCTTCAGTCATTGGAGCAGCTGAGCTGGGGTGGACGACGGCGCAGCAGGAGCGGGACAAACCACGCAAGATTTTCTTTGACAACTATCTGTAAGAGAAGTAATTCTGTAAAGGCTCGTTTGAATTAGAGGATTCCAACAATGCAGGGATAGGAAATAGACAGGAATCGGATAGGAATGCACGTGCAAAACAGAGAATTTAAAAACACAGGATTTCTGCCAATCTGGGTGTTTGATTCACAACAATTGGAAGATCACATGATGCAAAGAAGCATGGTGAGATTAAGTCAAACCACAAGAAAATGTACGGTTATAATGCTATTATGCTACTATCTCTTAGTCTTGTGCTTCATGAATAGGAATTTGCAAAGGAGGACAAGTGAAAATTAAAATTCCTACTTTTTTTCTTTCAAGGAGACACTAAAGGAACAAATCCATGTGCTCAGCGGACAATATATATAACATGTAGAGTAAAAAAGAGATGCAACAAGTGTACAACCTCTTTGGCGAAGCCATGTCGATCTCAGCGTGATTGGGTTGGCCGGTGAGGATGCTCCGGCTGACTTTGCTATCAGAGGAGGGGAAGAAGATCTTAGGCATCTGGAGATGGAGCCCGAGGTACTGCTCCGCTGTGATGGAGGGTATTGTCGTTGGAGCAGCTCCGCTGAGTTGTACGCCGCCGAGGCTGAAGCAGGACGAGAGAGACAACGAACAACGTTAACCTGAGTGGAATTCTAATAGCATCTCCAATACATGACGTAAAATACATAACCACAAAGTGCTAGATGTAAAATAGATCAGCCGCTCATCTCTTAACTTAACTGTCGAAACAGAACTTAACTATTGAAACTGAACTTAACTGTCGAAACTGTACCTAATTGTCGAAACTGAATTTTGCTGTCGAAACTGAACGCACTAGCAAGGTGAGGCTACACGTCGGTCGACTGACTTTTTCATCTCTGGTCAGTCGATTTTGCACCCGTTGGATACGAAATCAAGGGCATGCGGTTCATCTTCAACCTCCACCCCCTTGAGCCGCCAGCACCACCGGCCAAACAGCAGCCCCCAGCCGCCCGCGGCTGGCGGTGCGCCGCCCCGCCCGCCCCGAAAACACTCCCCACCGCCGGTCCGCCGCCGCCCCGGCCATCCCTCTAGGCCCCCACGTGCCAAGCTTTTTCTCCGGCGATCCCCACGCCACTGCCCCGCCAATGCCCCGCCACCGCCGGCGACCACCGCCCCCATCCTGAACCCTAAGATAGATAGTGGGATACCTCTCCGGCAAGCCCCCCTCCCCGCTGCGGCTGTTTCTTCCTTCACCGCGGCGAGTCCACCCCTTGAAAATCGACTAACCCAAAATTCGATTCAGTCGACTGAAGTGTAGCCAAATCGGAGTAGCATCGCAAGCAAGAGCAAGAGCGAGAGCAGCAGCGCGAGCAAGAGCAATAGCAAGAGCGGACCAGGCAGGGGACCAAGAGCAAGAGCAGAGCAGCAGCGCGAGCGAGAGCTAAAGCAGCAGTAGCTCCTACTGATGTGGACATCGCCGCCGAGGGAGCGACGCCGTGGAGGAAGTGGCCGGCGACGCCGCCGTGGATGGAGCCGCGCCGTGTCGGCTCGGGACCGAGCGCCGGCAGCACCATGAGATCGAATCAAGAAGAAAATGCGGCCATTAGTGTACAACCTCTTTGGTGGCGCCGATTAGGCCGCAGCTTCATCCGAGGAAACGGTGATGATGATGCTCTTCCGGTGGTGTAGGTGAAGACGGCGGTGTGGGAATGGAGGTGGCGCGAAAGACGAGAGGAACGTCGGGGCAGCTTCTTGGAGGTGGAGGACGTGGTGGCTGAACCGGCGGGACGATGAGATCGACGAAGGATCCTCCCGGTACGGTGGATGAGGGACGTCGAGGTGTTGTTGTGGACGACGTCGTCGGGGAAGAGGCTCAGGCTGGGTGGCGGACGGAGCAGGGTGTGGGGTTTCGTCGCGGGTTTTCGCGGCCTCGGTGTACGAATGGGTGGGCGGATGGGATGGTAGTGGGGAACCATGCCTTAGAGACGCGATTGTCCGAAATGTGGGGTAAGTTACGAAAGTACCCCCCACCGATTTGAGGCGGTTCTTTCAGTTCAGGGGTACCACGGGCATTTCGCGTGTCGGGATTTCACAGGAGGTGGGAGTTTTCGCGCGCGTTGTAATTTCGGAATCGCAAGGCGCGGGTTGAGATGGAGGGAGTTGTCAGAGCACAGCGAGACAAAGATATATCTTAAATATTTCGGGCTAACAAGGCGCGGGTTGAAATTTCCGGACAAGCCTAACGTGTACTGTACCAAATCAATGCGCACTACAAATGTCATTCAAAACTTTGAATTCATGTTATGTTCAATTAAAATATTTCTCTACATGTATAATGCATGCAACCTACTACTCAAATGAACGTTTTAGTGCATTCCAAACTTATATAATACCGCTTCAATATGAACTAAATTTGAATAAGATCTACAGTAATGATTATTGTCAAGTTAAACCATCGTTTGTGTATTATCTTCACAGCACACCACATGATTAGTCTCGAGTTACATATGAACTATGTGTACTATATGAACTCAAACTAGATTTTTTGAATCCACTTTATTTTGATTTCAAATCACATTACATTTCTAGCTCTAGCTAGATCTTCATAATCTAAACCATGTCTCATATGTATAATGTTTTTATCACATTATGTATGGTGCCCCGCCCCCTACGCCTACAAGTATTTAGATGTGAGTTGCAAACACCACACATTACCACAAATTTAAATAAAATGTGAGAATGTTCGATATGTAGTATTGTTTAGATTGCTCGATATTTAGTTGTAAGCAACAAACGCCGCACATTATCACAAATTCAAATAAAATGTGAGATTGTTTGATGTATAGTATGGTTTAGATTGTTCGGCATTTAGCTGTGAGTTGCAAACGCCATGCATTATCACATTATGGTATAACATGTGCACAGCACGTGTATCACCGCTATATTCATGCATGCAATGTTCAAAATACTATGATCTCCTATTCAAATATATGAATCCGCTTTCATATCAAATTATGATCTTTGTTAGTCTCTTACACCCACACAATCCTCTAGCCTTTGTAGCTACCACTAAATTTCTCTCATGCATGCACACGCCCTCCTCGCCCTCCTCCTCCCTCGGCATTCTATCCACCGGGCACATTCATTTTTTTCTTTAGGTCGTTCTCCCAGAGTCTCCACAACTCCTTTCCGACACACACCGATCGATAAACCTCTCCAGCGATGCCTGCCTACAGCATACACACACAGCTTCAATCTCCTCCTTTATGTGTCCTTGCCTCGTGTCTCTCATATGGTCAGACACACGTGTAAACTCTCGCCCCTCTTTTCATCGATGTCACAACCGCACACTCCTCCCCCTATCTAGCTAGTAGTTGGGCCTCTCGCACCACCTCCTAGCTCCATTCTCTCTGTCTATCCGTCTCGCTGGGCCTTATTTGCCTCTAACAAATGGACGTACGCCGACCGATCTCTCGCTATACATATAGCCAGCTAGGTCCTTATAACTCGTTTTTACCCACACATCGATCGATCTACCTCATTAGTTGTGTCTCTCCCTTTCCTCCGACAAACAACAATTGATCTATCGATCTAGTTAGGTTTGCTTATCAAACACATGGTTCCCCTTCATCATCAATGGACGCGTCCCGACAGATCTATCACGCACAGGCACACACAGAAACACATCCCCACTCTTATTGATAGCATTGCAGTTCCACCCTCAGTTGTCTAGTAGGCCTCTCCCAACATCCTCGAGAAGCAACTCCATCACCCATCCAGCACTCTACCCCTCTCCCTCCCTCTCCCTCCCTCTCTCTCTCTCCTCTCTCTCTTCGTCCCATCACATTTCCCGTCCTTCAGTTATGTATGGATGTCGACCGATCTCCCTCAAGACATAGATGGGTCTCTCCTTCTCAACACATATACGAGTCGTTCTACCTCTATAGTTAGGCCTCTGCCTACCCCTCCCCCCACCCCCTCCCCCCCACACACACCGATACATCAAGCGCTCTAGTCATGTCTCC
>LR880972.1:95121707-95151467 GCA_904067115.1 Aegilops sharonensis | reverse complement strand
AGATGACTTTACTTGGATAGGATGACAATGGGGACCCACCAGGTCCATAGCCTCACGTACGCAAGTGCCTCCTTATTATATATATAACTATAATTTATTTTGCTTCCTCCTGGTTTCCTGACATCACGGTCCCACACCATTATCAACCTATGTACTCTAGTCAATAAACGAGAGAATTGCACAAGAAGCGGCCGACAGCTGGGACCAAGCAGGTCGAGCAGTATTTGTGTTTTTGAGGTGAGCACTGCAGATTTTTTTGATGTTTACCCCAGATATTAATTTTTCTCCTCTGAACAACAACGAAAACATCGCTGCAGGTATTAACTGGGCGGGCTGTGGCCCGTCTAGCCCAGGCCAGATATCCAGCCCAGATATTAATTTTTTTCGAGCTGAAAATGGCTAGCACGGCTATACTTTTTTTAGGAATACCCAGGAAAGGTCAAGTTGTTATTCACCGCCCCGCTGGGCTGCAAATCTTTCCTAGGAGGGATGCATTAGGCTTGACAAGAAAATGGGCTTTAAGAAATAATAAATGGGATGTAATTATAAAAACTGGGTAGTAACTATTAAAAAATGCACCAAACAGTGATTACTTTATAAAATATTATTTTTGGAATATTGAAAATTTTAATTTCATTAATTGTTGCGAGTGCAACGTTTTGTTGGATTTTTACGTAATATAAATTTATATTGAAATTGTATTTAATCTGACTAGAAATTTCGGGATAAAAATATTCGGATCCCATCAAAATGTGGGAAATTTTATTGAATTTTGTATTGAACGGTTGGTTGAAATGGGCTGTGGTTTTAAAAAATTGTAAATGGGCTGTAGTAAATTCCATTAGAATTAAAAAATGGGCTACACATTCTTACAAATCTCAAATGGGCTATAAGTTCTCTGCCACACACTTCTGGCCTTACTAAGTTGACGCGTCCCCTAAAAAACAGAGTTGACGCGTATGCTAGGATTTGTCAACTTATAGTCAACACACGGTTCTAGCAGCAGTGGCCGTTGGATGTCCATCCAACGGATGCCATGCTTCTTCTTCATTCTCGGATATTCTAGCTTCACCCGCCCAAAAAATGATTCCTCCCCCTGACATATGGGGCGCACCGTTTCGGAAGCTGACCTGTGGGCCTACTAAGTTGACGTACCAAGGGCTTTGTCAACTTAGTCAATATAATAAACGATTCTAGCTGCAGTGACCATACGATGTCCATCCAACGGTCGTCGTGCTTCTTCAACCTCTGGTCTTCTTGCTCCAGCCGCCCAAAGCAGCGCCGGTCGTGCCGCCTGCTCCTGCCTCCCGTGGCCGGTTGTGCTGCCGCGGAGGCCTCACCGCCCCCTACTAGTCCCACCGCTAGCCAGGCCATCCCTCCACTCACCCGCACCCCCTGTTATTCTGCGGCGACGGCAGCGCAGCCGAACCAGTGAACCCTCGTGCTCCTCTCCGCGTGTGCATCCACTGCCGCCTCTTCCCCAGCACCGCGTCATCCCCTTCCTAGGCCTCGCCGTCGTCCACTGCCGTGGTGCTCTCGGCACGGCGTGGTCAACATGGTCAAGGAACGACTTCCATCGGACGTGGACTGTACGTGGAGAGGCTGACAGCTGGGTCCATGGCAGCCGCAAGGAAGTGCCTCCTTATTACGCGCAAAATAATTATTCATCCACCTGACAGCGGGGACCCACCGGACGGGCCACCGTATTTCGCGAAAAAAATGATTCGCCCCCTGACTGCTGGGACCCACGAGCTACATCTTCGCACGCAAGGAAGTGCGTCCGAAAAAAAAACAATTCGCCCCCCTGACTGCTGGGACCCACCAGCTACATCTTCGCACGCAAGGAAGTGCATCCGGAAAAAAAACGATTCGCCCCCCGACTGCTGGGACCCACCAGCTACACCTTCGCACGCAAGGAAGTGCGTCCGGGCAAAAAAACGATTCGCCCCCCTGACTGCTGGACCCACCAGCTACATCTTCGCACGCAAGGAAGTGCCTCCGAGCAAAAGAACGATTCGCCCCCCTGTCTGATGGACATTAAAGCTACACCTTCGCACGCACGGAAGTGCGTCCGGGCAAAAAAAAACCGATTCGCCCCCTGACTGCTGGGACCCACGAGCTACATCTTCGCACGCAAGGAAGTGCATCCGGAAAAAAAACGACTCGCCCCCCGCCTGCTGGGACCCACCAGCTACACCTTCGTACGCAAGGAAGTGCGTCCGGGCAAAAAAACGATTCGCCCCCCTGACTGATGGACCCAGCAGCTACACCTTCGCACGCAAGGAAGTGCGTCCGGGCAAAAAAAAACCGATTCGCCCCCTGACTGCTGGGACCCAGCAGCTACACGTTCGCACCCAAGGAAGTGCGTCCAGGCAAAAAAAACAAAACGATTCGCCCCCTTGACTGCTGGGACCCACCAGCTACATCTTCGCAAGCAAGGAAGTGCCTGACAGTCGGGGCCCACCTGGTCGAAGCGTACGTAGCGTTGTCATCCTGGTCGTGATCGTGTACGTACATACTGGTCGATGTAGAGGCGCCCACGTGTCGTAGTAGAGGCGCGCACGTAGCATGTACACGTACGTACAGCGGCCAGGGTGCAAGAAAGAAAATACGGCCACGTATGTGTACATACGGGTGTGGTCTCGAACGCCTAGTCGCGCATACGTACGGCGAGGGCTCGTGTTCATGGGGAGGCAACGGAATGCGTCGTGTTCATGGGGAGGCAACGGAATGTGTCATGTTCATCGGGAGGCAACGGAACGCGTGGGAGGCAACCGGCTTGGACGGAACAGGCGATGGAAATGAGGCCTGGCGTAGCGCACAACGGAGGAAATGGACCTCCTACGGTCGAAACGGGGGTCCTGTTGATCGGGAGGGGTGTGGCGTACCGCAAAACTGAAGAAACGGACCTCCTACGGTCGAAACGGGGGTCCTGTTGATCGGGAGGGGTGTGGCGTACCGCAAAACGGAGGAAATGGACCTCCTACGGTCGAAACGGGGGTCCTGTTCATCGGGAGGGGTGTGGCGTACCGCAAAACGGGACTCCACGGGATACTGTTCATCTCCACCGTCGACCTCCTCCAGCCTCCACGGGCTCCTGTTCATCCAGCCTCCACCGCGCGCTACTCCACCGGCTACTGTTCAACCACCCCTCCACTGGCACCCCTCCACCATCTACTATTCATCCAGCCCTCCACACCATGGGGTCCTGTTCAACCACCCCTCCACGGGCACCCCTCCACTGTCTTCTGTTCATCCAGCCCTCCACACCACGGGGTCCTGTTCATCCAGAGGCAAAGCCACCGCTCACTGTTCATCCAAACCCCCCTGTCGTGGTATTCTCACGGGGGGTGCTAGACGACATATGCCACAAGGTGGCTTCGTGTGAGGGCAAGACTGCTGCTGGAATATCCAGGGACGGGTATGCGAGTAGCACGCGCTAGTTTACCCAGGTTCGGGGCTCTCCGGAGAGATATCACCCCTACTCCTGCATGTCTGAGTATATCTGGTATATCTGGTACAGAGTGCTCCTGGAGCTGTATCTGAGGTCAGTGTCATAGGCCTCTGGCCTCGTATATGCATATGGGCACAAGTGTATGCTTGGCCGTGGGTGGATGGATGAATGGATGTGTGTGTGTGCTAGCTAGCTATCTTGCTAGTTAGCATGCATGCGTGAGAGTGTGAGTCCATCCCCTGATGGATGGATGGAGCTAGCTTATATAGGCATGGCTAGCTTGATATGTAAGCTATGTGGGTAGCTTAGGAAGTAAGCTAGGTAGTGGCATGAGAACAAGGGGGCTTGGTGGGGTGTCATGCTTGTCCCCTGGGTCACTTCATAAATAGTGCCAGGGGACAAGTGACACTGTACATGATGGCTGGGGTGTCACGTGTACAGTGCTCAGGTACAACCGTCACATCGGGGTCGCGTCAGGCTGCAGTTGACTTTGGGAAGCCGGCTGGCTGGAGCAGTCGGCAGCCAGCAGTCGGCCTGGTGGAGCAGTCGACAGCAAGCAGTCGGCCTGGTGGAGCAGTCGGCAGCCAGCAGTCGGCCTGGTGGAGTAGTCGGCAGCCAGCAGCCGGCAGTCAGCCGGGTAGTTGGACTGAGGGGCTTTGCTAGCCCCGATGTCTTGAATTATTGTCTCGCCGTCTTTGGGGTATCCGTGTCCAATTACTCCGACAGTAGCCCCCAAGCCTCCGGGCAACTTGGCAAAGTTGGGCGGAGGTTTTTTGGCGAGTGTTCATGGAAATGATCATGGAAAAGACAAAGTTAGACCACGCAGATATATCAAATGTTTGTTTTTAGCATTGCAAGTTTTGTGCGGAGGGTGCCGACTCGGTTTCGTCCGAGCCTCCTTAATCTTTTTCGTGTTCCCTACGCTTTTTGGCTTGTGCTCTTGCTTGCTGGACAGCCGCTCTGCGGTCTGTGGCTGAGAGTGGGCCGCGAAGTGGAGTGTACAGTACTCAGAGTCTGGGAGCAGATTCAACCGAGTAGATACTTGTAAAGGAAACGGCCGGATCGCCCGATCCGTTTTTCTTCCCGGACGTTTTCCGCATGGGTGGCCTCCAGCGTTCACTCTTGCTAGTCGGACAGCCGCTCTGCATTTTGTGACTAAGAGTGGGCCTTTGATACCGCGCACGGTACTAAGCCGTCTGCGAGAACTAACGTTTCAGGCCAAGCGGCTAGCCCCCGGGCCAACTCTGGCTGGCGCAGGGGTGAACAGTGATGCTACTGTAATAAAATGTGGAGACAACCGCCGAGCATCGCTCGGGGTTATCCGTGCTTGCGTGGTGCAAAAAATATGCGGGTGAGGAGCTCACATTGGTTTTTGTGTAGCCGGGGCGGAGTTTGCCGAAGACAGCCGGCGCGGCAAGGCGCTTGCGGAGTGCGTCGGCGTACCCACTGGGTGCAGCTTTCGAGCCTCCGGGTGCTCGAAGGGGAGTCCTGGCTGGTCAGGCTCGACCAGCCAGGCGGCGAGGCGTCTTGCAGCGCCCTTTTTCTTCTTTTTTCTTTTCTGCTGACTGCTGATAGCCGGAAAAAACTCTTCTCTTGTTTGCAATCTTCCGTGGGGGCGCGCCAGTGCACCCAATGGGTTTAGCCCCCGAGATTCGGGTCGACTGCTGAGCAGTCGGGCCGGATCTTCCAGCAACTATCTTGTCTTCTTCTTCGCGGGGGCGCGTCAGCGCACCCGCTGGGTGTAGCCCCCGAGATCTGGACCGACTGCTGAGTAGTCGGGACGGATCTCCCGGCAAATACTTTGTCTTCTTCTCCGCGGGGCGCGTGAGCGCACCCTCTGGGTGTAGCCCCCGAGATCTGGGCCGACTGCTGAGCAGTCGGGCCGGATCTCCTGGCAACTATGTTGTCTTCTTCTTCGCGGGGGCACGTCAGCGCACCCGCTGGGTGTAGCCCCCAAGATCTGGGCCGACTGCTGAGCAGTCGGGCCGGATCTCCCGGCAACTACTTTGTCTTCTTCGCAGGGGCGTGTCAGCGCACCCGCTGGGTGTAGCCCCTGAGATCTTGGCCGACTGGTGAGCGGTCGGGCCGGATCTCCCGACAACTACTTTGTCTTCTTCTTCGCAGGAGCGCGTCAGCGCACCCGCTGGGTGTAGCCCCGAGATCTGGGCCGACTGTTGAGCAGTCGGGCCGGATCTCCCAGCAACTACTTTGTTTTCTTCTCCGCGGGGCACGTCAGCGCACCCGCTGGGTGTAGCCCCCGAGATCTGGGCCGACTGCTGAGCAGTAGGGCCGGATCTCCTGGCAACTATCTTGTCTTCTTCTTCACGGGGCACGTCAGCGCACCCGCTGGGTGTAGCCCCCGAGATCTGGGCCGACTGTTGAGCAGTCGGGCTGGACGTCCCGGCAACTACTTTGTCTTCTTCGCGGGGGCGCGTCAGCGCACCCGCTGGGTGTGTTGTGGGAGCAGGAGGCAGTCCAGCCGGCTTGGTACAGCCGGCAGCGCGGGTCATGACTGACCATCCGAGTGGCGAAGGAGGCGGATGGGTCATCCGGACGTTTTCTTTTCTTTTCTTATCTTTGTCCCAACCGACTCTTTCTCTCCCTTTTTTTTATTTTTGCCAACTGTCGGTTGTGGGCACTCAGCCCTTTTCTTGTAGCACTTGGCCACTTCTTTCTCATCCGGCTTGGGCAGCCGGCCCTTGACTTTTCTCTCACCCGGCCCCCTTTTTTCTGTTTCTTTCTTCATCTTTTCTGCTGGCTACGGGCAGCCCGACGCGCAGTCTCTCCCTCTCTCTCTCTCTTTTCTTTTCGCTGCCTGAGCAGTCTGCAGGAGCGGGACGCTGCGGAGGCCGACTGGCACGCCAAGCCAGGGGCCGGGTAGCGGCAGAAGTCGGCGGCCAGGACGCGGTGCGAAAATGGAGTCGGCGGGCCGGGTCGGAGGCGGAGCCGGCCGAGTCGCGTAGACGCGTGGAGCCGGCCAGCTCTGGGCGGCAAGCCGGCAGGCGCGCGGGAGCCGGTGAGGAGTGGCGCGGGGCGGACCCGGTGAGACGACCGGGGAGGCCGGATGCTGGGTGGCGGGACGAGCCGCAGCCGGGCGGCGGGAGCCGGCCAGGGCGCGCGGAAGACGGCGCGGGGATGTCCGGGAAGCGGACGCATGGAGGCAGACTAGAGCGGAGGCCGACTGGACGCAGAGGTGCGAGGCGGAGCTGACTTGCAGGATGCCGTCCCGGAGCCACAGCCAATTGGAGGCGGCGGCGCGAGGCGGACCCGGCACAATGAAGAGGGGAGCGCGAGTGATGCGGCGCGGTTGGTGAAGAGCCGCGACGAGTCGAGACGACACGCTCGGGGAACGGGCGCGAGGGGATCCGTCCCTGGTGGCGTGCGAACAGGCCAAGCGAGCGAAGCCGGCGCCGGCCATGGGCAGAAGCGACCAGGCGGGTGCTCGGAGACGGCTAGAGCGGGCGCGGGCGCGCGCAAGGCGGACACAAGCGGCTGGCGGAGGTAGAGCAGGGTGCCGCCGGCGCAGGCGGGCGCAGAGGGAAGCTAGCACGATGCAGGGCAGCCCGTACGAGGCCGAGGCCGGGACCGCGCGGGAGGAGCGATGCGGGCGGAGCCACAGGCTGCAGGCGCGGAGTAGGCGGCCAAGCGGGGGTCAACTGGTCATCGGCGGAGGCGGGGCGGAGCAGTCGACAGCTTGTCCGTGGAGGAGCAGCTCGGCTGGGAGCTTGAGGAAGTCGGCGGCTAAGCAGCGGGGCTCAGGTCCTCGCTCACGCACGGGCGCGGAGGAGGATGAGGCCGGCGGCGAAGGGACGGAGGCGAGCCAGCACGGTTGCGCGCACGCACAGGAGAACAGCAGAGGCGAGATGCGCATGACCATTATCCGAGGAATATCCGGGTATTGTACGAGGCGTGTACAAGGAATGTATGGGCATTGTCCGACTTGTGTGTTTTGGCAAATGATTTGACCATTGTTGACTAGCATCTAGCTAGCTAGTGTGGATGATACATGGAGGATCCAACGCTCGTTTCGGCCGGAGCAAGGCGAGGCGCAGAGGGGAGCAGACGCGAGCGGCACGTGGATGGATATGGCTGACTGAAGCAAGGCCCCGCGCGCGGCGCGCGCGGACGGACTGCCGGCGTTGCAACGGTGGTGTAGAAGACACACCGCCCAGCACAGACGCGCCGAGCGCGTGCTGATGTCGAGCCCTCGACCGGCGCCGGAGAGGTGGCGACGTCGCGGTGATGATGAAGATGGCGAGACCGACGGCGACGACGTGCCGCCCCTCGCGGCCCCTCCGGGGCCATATCGAAGTCGAGCCGTCGAGCGCTACCGGAGAGACGGCACGACGCCGCGGCGGTGATGGCGAAGATAGTCCCGCGCGGACTGCGAAACCAGCAGCAGCGCGGTAGCATAGTACCGCCCCACGGTGGGCGCAAAATGTCGTGGTATTCTCACGGGGGGTGCTAGATGACATATGCCACAAGGTGGCTTCGTGTGAGGGCAAGACTGCTGCCGGAATATCCAGGGACGGGTATGCGAGTAGCACGCGCTAGTTTACCCAGGTTCAGGGCTCTCCGGACAGATAACACCCCTACTCCTGCATGTCTGAGTATATCTGGTATATCTGGTACAGAGTGCTCCTGGAGCTGTATCTGAGGTCAGTGTCATAGGCCTCTGGCCTCGTATATGCATATGGGCACAAGTGTATGCTTGGCCGTGGGTGGATGGATGAATGGATGTGTGTGTGTGCTAGCTAGCTATCTTGCTAGTTAGCATGCATGCGTGAGAGTGTGAGTCCATCCCCTGATGGATGGATGGAGCTAGCTTATATAGGCATGGCTAGCTTGATATGTAAGCTATGTGGGTAGCTTAGGAAGTAAGCTAGGTAGTGGCATGAGAACAAGGGGGCTTGGTGGGGTGTCATGCTTGTCCCCTGGGTCACTTCATAAATAGTGCCAGGGGACAAGTGACACTGTACATGATGGCTGGGGTGTCACGTGTACAGTGCTCAGGTACAGCCNAATACCTTATAGAAAGGTTTTGGTTGCAAAAAAATAACAGGAATAACATGGGTACTGCAGGGGCCACGAACGAGGTGGTGTCGTGGTATTCTCACGGGGGGTGCTAGACGACATATGCCACAAGGTGGCTTCGTGTGAGGGAAAGGCTGCTGCCGGAATATCCAGGGACGGGTATGCGAGTAGCACGCGCTAGTTTACCCAGGTTCGGGGCTCTCCGGACAGATAACACCCCTACTCCTGCATGTCTGAGTATATCTGGTATATCTGGTACAGAGTGCTCCTGGAGCTGTATCTGAGGTCAGTGTCATAGGCCTCTGGCCTCGTATATGCATATGGGCACAAGTGTATGCTTGGCCGTGGGTGGATGGATGAATGGATGTGTGTGTGTGCTAGCTAGCTATCTTGCTAGTTAGCATGCATGCGTGAGAGTGTGAGTCCATCCCCTGATGGATGGATGGAGCTAGCTTATATAGGCATGGCTAGCTTGATATGTAAGCTATGTGGGTAGCTTAGGAAGTAAGCTAGGTAGTGGCATGAGAACAAGGGGGCTTGGTGGGGTGTCATGCTTGTCCCCTGGGTTACTTCATAAATAGTGCCAGGGACAAGTGACACTGTACATGATGGCTAGGGTGTCGCGTGTACAGTGCTCGGGTACAGCCGTCACATCGGGGTCGCGTCAGGCTGCAGTTGATCGGATTCAGTTAGTAGCAGTAGCGAAGGAATCGCTCCATCGGGTTCAGTTAACAGCCATCGATCGGTCGCTCGGGTTCAGTAACGCGTATCCTGCAGTGCAATCGCTCGGGTTCAGTTAGAGCCCAACGCCTCGCTCGGTTTCAATTAGAGCCAACGCCTCGCGCACACGCGCGTACGTGTACGAGAGAAACGCGCATCGCTCGGCCCCCGACCTCCCACCGTAACCGGCAACTCCCCGAAATTTTCCTACCCCTCACTTCTACCACGGTTTTTTCCGTCATGTGATCGGAGATCCCGTGAAGTAGAAGTGGGAGACAAGCTGTTGGTCAGCTGGGAGGAGAGTATCCCTATATTATCTATCCCACTACATGAAGATGCAATACTCTCCTGATCTGCATGGCAGGTTGATACTTATCTTAATGTGTTCCAAGTGGCTTACTCGGGTAAGCAGAGATGTTGTCCTACAGAGCATCTTCTGAGGAACACACCTATATGAATTTTACTGTTAACGTTGCAGTCTTTGAGAATTGGGTGTTCTCTAATAAATTCATGAAAAGGCCCTGGAGTATGACGTATACGCTCCACCCGCGGGGAAGCCTTGCGGCAGCCCAGTATCGGTCAAGAATTTGTGTGAAACTAGTCTCAAAAAACTTGTAGTTCAAGGCATAGTCCACTATTCAAGTTGTGATCTAGTGTAGCATATATCTCTAAGTGGAAGTTCAACTTCACAGTCTCCACTAAGCACCGGTATATAAACAATGTTTTGTAACTAAATGATGAGATGTGCCAATGAGACTTTGTGGGGGATTGTTAGAATTTTGCTAGTAGGCCTTTGGCCCAAAGCCCAACTAATATTCCGAAATTCTCTTGGCCCATTCATGCACACATGTGAGTGGAGTGAGTGAGACTAAAGTTTAATCCCACCCCGGAAGTTGAGAGAGAGTTGCACCTCTGTATAAGGTGAGCTCTTCTAGCACTTGTATGAGCATGAGAAGAGGAGACCTACACGCGCGCTCCTCCTCCTCGCTCGCCTCGCCACACCACGCCTTGTCACGACGCGCCGCGGGTTGCGGGATTGAGCCGAGCCGAGGACAGAGCTATGCACGTTGTCTATATTTTTGCTGCTCTGGAAAAATTAATGAGTCATTAATTAATAATTAACGGACGCTTTAATTACTGAACCGTTTCCGGTTCTTTTGGATCGTGATGAATCGTACGTGGGGTTTACTCCCACGACCTACCCGGCTTGCACTATATAGTCAGGCAGACGTCTACCCTAGCCGCCGCCGCTTCGTATGGTTTCTCACCACCGTTCTAGATCATTGCGTCGCCAAGCAAGTCTTCTCCATCCCTCCTTTCGGCGTGCATCGGGAGAAGGGACAGCAGGCCTCCGGAACCCCGCCTCTCATGATCCTGTACGGGAGAGGGGCGATCAGTTTTTTGGGGAGCGCACCCGCGCGACTGCTGGCAGCGATGACTTCGCGAACGACGACTTCTTCCCCGACCTCGGCAACCTCATCCTCGACGACATGGGCGACAACGTCAGCGCCGGCGGTGCTGCACCCGCTGCACCGTATGTGATTCTATCCTTCTTGTTTGAGATCGTGGTAGAATTCATGTTTCTAGTATGTGCCCTAGATGTGATCTATTCATCTACTATGCTAGTTCGCATTATTAGTTTAATCTCTGCTATTGTTGTCATGATCTATATCCTATTTATTTGGATTGAATCTCGTAGTAATTTGCTCATATTTCCAACAATCCAAAAACCTCATCGTAGGCAATTTACTCAGAGTGGTTTTGCTACACATCTAAACCTGCCTGCCTTTAAGGGGGCGTAATATAAGAGGTGGCGCACGAGAGCAGTCTACTGGTTTCAGACCATGGGCTGCTATGACGCCACCAAGGGCAAGCCTGAGGGCGATCTTAATCCAGCACAGTTGGAAGCTTTTGAGAAGATCGATACCCTCTTTAAAGGCGATCTTCTG
Source organism: Aegilops sharonensis (assembly GCA_904067115.1). NCBI lineage: Eukaryota > Viridiplantae > Streptophyta > Magnoliopsida > Poales > Poaceae > Aegilops > Aegilops sharonensis. The sequence continues at coordinate 95,140,310 of LR880972.1, read as the reverse complement.
AGTGTTCTTCATTACTCCATTGTCGATTCGTATATGCCATTTGACAACGGCAAGGACATGTGGGCTGCGCTTGAGGCCAAGTTTGGTGCCTCCGACGCCGGCAGCGATTTGTACGTGATGGAGCAATTCTATGACTACAAGATGACTGATGAGCGCCATGTTGTACAGCAGGCTCATGAGATACAGTCACTTGCAAAAGAACTTGAGTACTTCAAGTGTGTGTTGCCGGACAAATTTGTTGCCGGAGGCATCATTGCTAAGCTTCCACCTTCGTGGAAAAATTTTGCTACTTCCCTGAAACACAAGAGACATGAGTTTTCCGTTGTGGATCTCATTGTTACTCTTGATGTTGAAGAGAAGGCGAGAGCAAAGGACACACATGCTCGAGTTGCTGAGGGAGGTTCTAGTGCCCACATGGTACAGAAGAAGAACTTCCAGCCCAACAAGTTCAAAAACAACAAGAACAAAACTCAGGGCAAAGGCAAGTTTGATACAAAGAACAAGCCATCACATTCTACCAACTTCAAGAAGAATTCTCATAAGAAGGGGAAGGGACTTTGCCATGTCTGCGGTGATCCTAATCACTAGACTCCGAAGTGTCCTAACCGCTTTGAGGAGCGCGAACATGAGAAGAGCGGCAAGTCCGCTAATGTTGTCATCGGTGATACTGATATGAAGGAATCAGGGTACGGTAGTTTTCCTACCATCCTTTCAGTATTCCAAACCCCTGATTGGTTAATTGACACCGGTGCCAATGTACATGTTTGTGCTGACGCCTCCATGTTTTCTTCTTACTAGGCCACTGGGACTTCTCCCGTGCTGATGGGGAACGGGTCACATGCCATCGTTCGAGGTGTTGGTATGGTCGATCTGAAGTTTACTTCGGGGAAGACCGTGCGTCTGAAGAACGTTCATCATGTGCCGTCCAACAATAAATATCTCGTTAGCGGTTCCCGTTTATGTCGAGATGGTTTTAAGTTGGTTTTCGAATCCAATAAAGTTGTAATTTCTAAGTATGGACAATTTGTTGGAAAAGGCTATGAGAGCGGAGGCTTGTTCCGCCTGTCTTTATCAGATATTTGCACTAAAGTTATTAATAATGTTTGCCACAACAATGAGTCTGATATTTGGCATTCACGACTTTGTCACATTAACTTGGGTTGCATGACGCGGCTAGCCAATATGAATTTAATTCCGAAAATCTCTACTTCAAAGGCTCTAAGTGCCAAGTATGTGTGCAAGCTAAGCAACCTCGCAAGTCCCATAAGACTGTAGATGCAAGAGACTTGGCGCCACTAGAGCTTAAACATTATGATCTTTGTGAGATGAATGGCGTGTTGACAAAAGGTGGAAAGAGATACTTCATGACGTTGATTGATGACTCCACTAGATATTGTTATGTGTATCTTCTGAAATCAAAAGATGAAGCTTTGACTTTCTTCAAAAACTATAAGGCTGAGGCAGAGAACCAACTTGATCGAAAAATTAAACGGCTTAGGTCTGATCGTGGTGGAGAGTATTTTTCCAATGAATTTGATCTCTTTTGTGCGGAACATGGTATAATCCATGAGAGGACGCCTCCGTACTCACCCTAGTCAAATGGGGTAGCAAAAAGAAAGAACCGAACTCTAACTGATATGGTTAACACCATGTTAGACACTTCGGGTCTATCTAGGGAATGGTGGGGGGAGGCGCTAATGACTACGTGTCATGTCCTAAACCGAGTTCCCACAAAGCATAAGACCATGACTCCATTTGAGGAATGGGAAAGGAAAAGGTTGAAACTCTCTTACCTACGTACTTGGGGTTGTTTGGCGAAAGTCAATATACCAATTCCCAAGAAGCACAAGCTTGGACCAAAAACCGTGGATTGTGTTCTTCTGGGCTATGCTTTCAATAGCATCGGCTATAAATTTTTGATAATAAAATCTGAGGTATCAGGCATGCATGTTGGTACGATTATGGAGTCGAATGATGCAACTTTCTTTGAGGACATATTTCCTATGAAGGATATGTCGAGTTCATCAAATCAGGAGATACCTACTTCATCTAGCACTACAAAAAAATACACTTCCGTGATGATACGTGTTTATCACAGTAGGTCGCGTTTTTTGTCATGCATGTACATCCATGACAAATTTATGACAGAATCAAGATAGTCATACATGTGCTGTCGTAGAAGTGTTCCATGACATTACCAAAATTATCATCACGGAAGTGTCCACTTCCATGACGATAAATCGCGCATCACAGAAGTGCTTTCGTCAAGGGTGACCGACACGTGGCATCCACCGTAACGGAACGCGGTTAAGCTATCGAGTCGGGTTTTGGATCCGATAACCCATTAACAGCCTCGATCAATGGGGATTTTCCACGTGTAAAATCATCATTGGCTGGAGGAAACACGTGTCGACTCATCGTTGGGATAGATGTCATCAACTAATTGGACAGAAGGCGCCTATGATACGTCGACACGTGGCAGGCCCAACAGAGGCCCATTCCTGTGAAAAGGCCGGCCCGTTTACTTGGTCAAAAGGTGGCGGGCCGGCCCATGGAAAGCCTGTTAACGGCCTGTTTGCATATAGCCCATTTACGGCCCGCTAACCCAAGGCCCGTTACGCCCTATCCGAATTAGGCCCAGTAGCGACATCTGGGCCATCCAATATGATTCCAGCCTGTTTTCACTTCTGGCCCATGTATGGCCCATGGCGTCTTTCGGCCCATATGAGGCCCTATGTAAATCTTGGCCTATTAACAGCCCATGGTGAAACTGGCCCGCAATGAACAGTGTATCAGTTTACACCCATTAACGGCCCGTAGTGAAACTGGCCCGTAATGAACAGTATATCACTTTATGCCCATTAAGGGCCCGTTATTCAGTTGGGCCGTTTCCAGCAAATGTTATCTTTCGGCCTTCTCAGAGCCCATTATTCTTGGGCTCATTTCCAGCATTCATTTACTTACGGCCCGTGTGACACTCCAAAAATATTATTTTGGTTTTCTTCAAAAAAATTGTTGGATTTGAAGGTCTTCTAAACCCTTCCAAAAATCTCTCTCAAAAAAACTTTTTCCCTCTAGCAAGGATTTTATTTTGGCATCTCCTTCAACTCTGGTGTTTGGTTTTTAAACTTTTCTTCTGATTGCCCTCTTCTCAAAATTTCAAAACTTTTGGACTCTAATTTTTCTTTTAAAAAGAAAACCCTAGGAGTTTTACATCTTATCCAATATTGAAACCACTCATGATCTTTACCATGCACCACATGGTAAAATCTTCCCTAAAATCTCTCCTTCCACTTTGGGCAATCCAACCATTCTGTCTCAACAAGTTCAATCCTTTTCTGAATTTTATTTCATTTATTTCTCCTCCCAAATCTTTTCTGTCCATTATTTTGAGCCTAGGTGATTTGCAAAGCAAGTACCTAAATGCATTTGAGATTTGACCTCAAACCAGCTCCCCTGGATAGTCCTTGGTACCCACAACCTAGATCAATCAAGATCCACTCCTCTTCTTTTCAAAATTTTCAAATTTCAGTCTCTACAAGTTTGGACCAGATTTGTCAAATTTGGTGAAATTCATATCTCCTTTGCTCCAAAAATTCCACAAAAAATTCAGGCAGTCTCTAGATGCAATGAAAGTCCCCTCCACCAAAAGTCAGCTCAAGGAGAAACTCCCTCATGCCAAAATCATTGTGTCGAATACCTGGCCGGCACTATTTCTTTGCAGTTTCAGAATATTCAGAAGTTTCAGAGTTCAGTGTCGTTTCTTCTCGTGAGAGTTCAGTCACGCGTCGACAGTGCACTTGGCACGTTGCTCACAGCCCCTCCTCTCTGTCCGGAGCACCACACGAGCGCTTGGTCATTCCTGGCGTCGGTGGCGCCTTGGCCCAACCTCGCCGGCGTCTTCTGCGGCGTCGGGACCTCCCGTGGCGGTCGACAGAAGGCACCACCCCAGCCCAACGCCGTTCTGCGCCGCCCAACTCTCCCTAGCGCTCCGCGTGGCTCATGCATGCCAGCGCACGACCGCGGCACCGTCGCCGTGGCCCGGCAAGCACAAAACGTGCTCCCTGCCGCCGACGGGTCCGCACCGCTCCGTTCCGTCGAGCATGCCCAAAGCAACCAAACCTCGGCTCGTTCAGCACCTAAATGGAGTCAGTTGACCTCCACGTCGGCACTCAACCACAAAACCACACTGACCAATGCCCTGCGCCGCTGTAACACTCGCCGGACTTACCAGTTCACGGGACCGCCTCGGGCCATCTATAAATAGCTCCCCCTTAGCTTGCTCTCGCGCTCGCACAACTCCACCACCTCACCAGACCCCGCCTAGCCACTGGAAGAGCCCCGAAGGGCCCTTCTTCCTCGACTTCGGCCAACTCCATCCGCCTCGGGCTCCGGCAGCGTTCTCGTCGGTGAGAACTCCTCCACCGCCCTACTCCTGCCCGTAGCCTTGTGGCACCACTAGGAGGCTAACCCCCACCTCAATTTGACCTGCATAGCACTCTCCGACGAGGCCCACGACCACCCGAACCGTCGTCCGCCGGAGCAAGAGCCGCCGTCGACGTGGTGCTCGCCGACGACCACCACCACCACCCACCAACGCGGAATGGTTCCATGAGCACGGAGGAACCCTCCGATCTCCCTACCTCGCCGTGGATCGCCGCCAGCGACCACCGCGGCTCTCGGGCACCGTCGCGCTCTGCCGCCCCTTTCAAATATTCAAACCTGACGGGTGGGACCCGCCCGTCAGCCTCTCTGTTGTTTTTTTTGAACCGTTTTCTGAAAGCGTACTCTGGCAAATACGCTTTCTACTCTGAACCGTTTTTCTGCACTTTTCTGCTTAGGCCCTTGAGGGTTTTCTGTTTCATTACAGATGGGTCCTTGGACCAAAACTCTTATAACTTTTTAACAGAAAGGAATTTTTGAGTGATTCTTTTTCTGTCCTCTTCAAAATTTGTCTAGTTTTTTAATCATATTTATTTGAAAAATATTTGGATTACTTTTCTGTACCCCACGGTATTTACGTTAGCGCGTGTGTTTTGTGTACCGTAGATACCGAAGGAGGTGACGGAACCGCGAACTTCACCGAACCAGGCAAGCAATGTTTGAACTTTTGATATGATGAGTGTTTGGGCATGTTTGCTTTATTTTGTATCATGGCACGTTCATTAGCATTTCGATGATAGTTTATCTCGTATGAGTTGAGGCAAGTGAGTTCGGAAAATCCATGAGTTGTTGGAAACAAGTTGCATGGCCATGAGTTGGCATGGGTATGGGTAAGATGGCAGTGTTGTAGCATGTCAGGCTTATGCCAGATCGTTGACCCAGTGTCAACATAAATCAGTCAGATTACCGTCCATCTCCCCTTTCGTACTACCACCTGTTTCCCGCAAGTGATACGGCTTAGTAAGTTGCAAACCACTTCCTGGTACACACCAAATCGAGAGGCCGGGATGAGGGTTCCATGGCCCTGGATTAAAGCCTTTCATCTGGTCAGGGGGCATGGGTGTTTCCGGTTGGGACCGAGAGGGGGGCACCCCTTAGAGCGCGCCTAAATAAATTTGATCCCATGCTATTCGAGATTGTGATCTCCCTGTCTCAAAGTTTTTCTTGAACGCTGTCTAGGGTGATTCCTGGAAACGTGAGGTATGATGGGTGTGTACTAGTTAGCTGCGTTTCCTACGAAATACAGTAAACGGAACTAGTCCTTCGTGACTACGGAAATCCGTTGGCTGTGGACAATTTTGGTACAAACTCTGCACAGTCAAAAATTTTGAATTCATCTTATTCATGTCCGAGTACCGTGTTCACCTTATCTTGTCAAATGTCAGTCTCGGTGACAGAAACTCCTGATAACCATATGAGTGTTAAATGTTTATTTCCGTGTGAATGGACTAACCCGCTTATTGTCTTGTGAGGAATATTTTCGGTGAGCACCATTTTTTGTCAGTTATGAATAATGAAATATTAGCCCTTTCTGCGATGTCGCTCAGACGTCCGACTGCGGCCTTGTTATTATTTACTTGTGTTACAAGCCCTTTCTGCGATGTCGCTCAGACGTCCGACTGCGGCATTGTTATTATTTACTTTTGATATAAGTCCTTTCTGCGATGTCGCTCAGACATCCGACTGCGGCATTGTTATTATTTACTTTTGTTATAAGCCCTTTCTGCGATGTCGCTCAGACGTTCGACTGCGGCATTGTTATTATTTACTTTTGTTATAAGCCCTTTATGTGATGTCGCTCTGACGTCCGACTGCGGCACGCATTGTCTTTTCTTTCAATATAAGCCCTTTATGAGGTGTCGCTTAGACGCCCGACTGTGGCATGTTTTACTTATTTGTTCACCCTTCGAGACGTCGCTTCAGACACCCGATCAGTTTTGAATTTATCTTCTTTGGTTTTTTCAGTGGACTACCGCCGATTCCCCTTTTTCTTACTTTGTTATACTGACTTGATTGCACATTGTTAAAAATTAATCATGTCGCATTCATGCATACATTTGTTATATCTTTTTTCCGAACTGTCTTGCGAGTACTTTCAAAGTACTCACCTGGCTTGTTGATTTGGCCAGATGCTGACGAAGGCGATCTCATGGATGAAGAGTTCGATAGCGAGTCCGAAGCCTAGAGGAATCCCAGTCAGTCTCGTGCGACCCCTGGATTAGTCATTGTGATATATCCGCTTCCGCTACCCAAATAAATTCATCGAGCCTCACCTCGACGCTCGATGAGCCGCCAGTGTAATAGTCCTATTATCCACCCTCACTGTGTTATTCCACCAATCACTCATATCCCGAGTCAGTAGTATTTCAACCCCACACCATTGTGTCATATCCGCCATTATGTATAATTATTGGCGTGTTTGTAATAATTGGTTGGGCATCTTCAGCCCGACCCCTGTAATATTTTAATGCTACTCGCTTATTGTATCAAAGTTTTGTCTACCGGTATGGAGGGTTTTCCTCATATTGGACTTCATAGGTCGGTTGTTCAATACATATTTTTATTGAGAAACCGGCCGCGACAAGCTTGGTACCAGAGCTAGGCTGACAGTAGGAAGCCACTAGGTGCGAGCGCTAATTGGTTATTAGCAGAATAGAGTTGTTTATTATTTTTACAAATGTAGTCAATTTCTGACAGTCAGCATAAATTTATGATTTGACTACTCAGGATTTTTGCCTACTTTTCTAGATTGCTGGCAATGACTGCGAGTCGCAGATGTTCGCCAACATGCCCGATGGGTTCGTCAAGCTTCTCTGCATCCTCCAAGTCACGATGGGGCCAGCTGTGCGCCCAGTCTTCTCACTCTCTCAGCACAAGGTCAATGACCGTCTAACCATGCACCAAGCCGCGGTGCAATTCAAGGGAGGGCGTATTGAGTTACGCCGCTTCCGGTTCTTGGGGAGAGCCATGCCCACGGAGAAGCATGCACTGCAGATGGCAGCCCGTGAGGCGATAGCTTGTCTCAGGGACATCCTTCCTTCAATGAAGACTCGTCGCTACCGCTACCTGCCCTGTCACGTGCCATATACCTGCCACTACGCGTTCTCTTGCCCCAGAGGAGAACGGGACGAAGCTTTTGAGATGCTCATCGAGTATCTCCGGGCTTTGGAGGCAGCCTTCGACAACCTGGTGGACGACTTTGTAGCTGCCCGCATGGACTCAGTCCATGGTTGTGCCGCCAACAGGAGGGAGCTCCTGCGCGCCGCACCGCCACTGACTTTCGTCTCGTCATCAGCATCGTTTGCTCCTACTGCTCTCACCGCTACTCGTCGCTTGCCTACCACGGAGGAGTTCAACCATGTCATTGCGCCTACTCCGGTTCGTTCCGCACCACCCCTCGTGCCCGCTCATGTTCGAGTTGTCCCGCATAGGGCACCTGCTCCACCAACTCAGCGCAGCACCTCACGCCTGGAGCCTATCACCGAAGAGGAGGTTGAGTCCCCAGCCTCACTATGCCTCACCCTTGGCAGGCCAAGGGAAATCCTTACCATCTCCGACTAAGTACGCTTAGCCGCCATGCGATGTACCGACTTGTATGATATGTTTATATGTACATAGGCTGTGAGAAGTAGCTTGTTTGCGCATCATGTAGGAACTAGAGGAGTGCACTAGCCTAAATAACATGTCAGGATTATGTACGCATATCCTGAGTGATGTATTGTATAATTACTGCTTGCGTGTAAGATATGTAATGAACAATCCTTCTCCGTGCGCAAACGTTTATTCTCTTGAAAAATCTTGGAGCATTTGCGACTTTTTTCCCGTCTTCTTGAATTTATTGATTTTTGCGGCTCAATTTCTTTTCTTATGAGGGTTTCAAAATATATCCCCAGAGTAAACCATGTATCGTCCTTGGACGCGCTCCATGCCAACTCCGACAGAGGAAAATTATGGCACACCCCCAAGCAACAATTTCACACAGGGGCAGACAAGTCAACAGGACAGTGAAACGACACTTTCCCAAATGTGCCGTCTTTATGAACAAAGTCAGTAGCAACATCAGGAAATAATGAACCAAGTCATCAATACGGGGAATCACCGTGGACAGTATCAGCAGCAATCAAAATTATCTGAGCTACAGAAGACACGTCCCCAAACTTTTTCTCACACTGACAAACCTCTTGAAGCCGAAGACTGGCTTCGAGACATGGAAAGGAAGTTAATTATTGCCCAGTGTTCAGATCTTGAGAAAGTGCTTTATGCTCCGCACTATCTCACTGGAGCAGCCGCATCATGGTGGGAAAATTTTCTACACATGCACCCCAACGAAAATAATATAACATGGGAGGAATTTAAAGAAGGTTTTCATGGGGCACATATTCCTAAGAGTCTTATGAGAATCAAAAAGAGAGAATTTGATGACCTCAGGCAAAGGACAATGACGGTGTCAGAATACAACAGTCAGTTTACTCTGCTGTCTCGCTACGCCAACGAAGAGTGTATGTCGGAAAACAAAAAGATGGAGAAATTCCTAGACGGTCTGACACCCGCGCTTAAATGCCAATTGGTCGTACACACCTTTCCAGATTTTAAGACGCTGGTGGATAAGGCCATTACCTTGGAAAATGAGAGACGCAGCTTAGAAGATTTCCGCAAGCGGAAGAGGGACCAGACTAATCACGCCCGCAACCATCGCAGCAGGACAGATGTTCATAAAAACTGGACACTCAAACCCACGACAAGCGTCTCACGCCCAATAAAGAATTTCCATGCAAGGGGCAAGGAGTTCACATACCGCCCAGGCGTTACCTGTTACGCTTGTGGAGAAGAAGGGCACTATGCCAAGCAGTGCCCCAAGCCAAGGAACTCGACCCCAAAGCCGAACAACGGAAGCAATAATTCGGCGCCAAAGCGCAACAATTTCAACCCAAATAACAACCACAGGAAGGGTCATCTGAACCACGTGACCAAAGAGGAAGCACAAAATGCCCCAGATATTGTACTCGGTACATTTCCTGTCAACACAATACCTGCCATGGTTTTGTTTGATTCTGGAGCTTCTCACTCGAAAAGTTTTGCTTTGCAAAATAATTTTTCGATGCTTCCCTTGGAAAAATCTATGATCGTCAAGTCCCCTGGAATTAAGCAAGTTACCCAGAATTATTGCCAGGGTGTGGTTATCGAGTTTGAAGGGTTGAAGTTTCACGCAAATCTTATCGTGTTGGAAAATAAAGGACTGGATGCCATCTTAGGGATGGATTGGTTAACCACCAACAAAGGTTTTATTGACTGCTTCAACAGGACCGTAATTCTCACCCATCACCATGGGAAGGCCATCAGGGTTTCAGCCAAGGAAAGAAAAATATCCCGACAACCGAGATTGAACAAGGTGGATATTTCTGTATTGAGCAAAGTTCCAGTAGTGTGTGAATTTCCAGATGTATTTCCTGAAGAGCTACCAGGCATGCCACCAGACCGAGAGATAGAATTCAACATTGAGCTAGCACCCGGAACCGCTCCCATATACAAGAAACCATACAGAATGGCACCATCCGAATTGGTAGAACTGAAGAAGCAAATAAAGGAATTATTGGAAAAAGGGTATATACGAGCCAGTTCCTCACCTTGGGGTTCACCAATTCTGTTTGCCAAAAAGAAGGATGGAACACTGAGATTGTGCATAGACTATAGAGCGCTAAACATGGTCACAATCAAGAACAAATATCCGATGCCACGAATAAATGATTTATTCGATCAACTCGCTCAGGCCAAGGTGTTCTCAAAGATTGACTTGAGGTCGGGATACCATCAACTGAAAGTGCGAACCGAAGATATTCCCAAGACAGCTTTCACCTCCAGATACGAATTGTATGAGTTCACCGTAATGCCATTCGGACTAACAAACGCCCCCGCATATTTTGTTCACCTCATGAACAAAGTATTCATGAAGTTTATGGACAAGTTTGTTGTGGTATTTATCGATGATATTCTAGTGTACTCCAAAACACCAAAAGAGCACGCTGAACATCTCCGAATTGTACTAGGAGAACTCAGGAAACATCAATTGTATGCTAAATTCAGCAAGTGTGAATTTTGGCTAAAGCAAGTAGGTTTTCTAGGCCACGTACTGACCCAAGAAGGTATCGCCGTAGACCCGGAAAAGGTCAAGGCTGTACTTGGCTGGAAGCCATCAGCCAGTGTGACGGATGTACGAAGTTTCTTGGGAATGGCAGGATACTACAGAAGATTTATTGAAGGATTCTCCACCATAGCAAAGCCAATGACGCAACTACTCAAGAAAGACAAGAAGTTTGAATGGACGGAAGCTTGCAAGAAAAGTTTCCAAGAACTGAAGAGAAAACTGACGACAACACCAGTATTAATTGTGCCAGATATACACAACAATTTTGAGGTATTTTGTGACGCATCTCGAAAGGGCCTCGGGTGCGTATTAATGCAAGAAGGCAAGGTTGTCGCATATGTTTCCATACAACTTCGCAAGCATGAGGAAAATTATCCTACTCATGACCTAGAATTAGCAGCAGTTATTCATGCACTCAAGGAATGGAGACACTTCTTACTTGGAAATCGTTGTGAAATATACACGGACCACAAAAGCCTCAAGTATATTTTCACACAACCAGAACTCAATTTACGGCAGCGACGCTGGTTGGCATTAGTAAAGGATTATGATGTTGGAATCCACTACCACCCAGGCAAAGCAAATGTTGTAGCAGATGCTCTGAGTCGGAACCCCAGTCCGGACAACGACAGCATGCCAAACTTNGTACGAAGTTTCTTGGGAATGGCAGGATACTACAGAAGATTTATTGAAGGATTCTCCACCATAGCAAAGCCAATGACGCAACTACTCAAGAAAGACAAGAAGTTTGAATGGACGGAAGCTTGCAAGAAAAGTTTCCAAGAACTGAAGAGAAAACTGACGACAACACCAGTATTAATTGTGCCAGATATACACAACAATTTTGAGGTATTTTGTGACGCATCTCGAAAGGGCCTCGGGTGCGTATTAATGCAAGAAGGCAAGGTTGTCGCATATGTTTCCATACAACTTCGCAAGCATGAGGAAAATTATCCTACTCATGACCTAGAATTAGCAGCAGTTATTCATGCACTCAAGGAATGGAGACACTTCTTACTTGGAAATCGTTGTGAAATATACACGGACCACAAAAGCCTCAAGTATATTTTCACACAACCAGAACTCAATTTAGGGCAGTGACGCTGGTTGGAATTAGTAAAGGATTATGATGTTGGAATCCACTACCACCCAGGCAAAGCAAATGTTGTAGCAGATGCTCTGAGTCGGAACCCCAGTCCGGACAACGACAACATGCCAAACTTGAGACCTGAATTCCAGCAGGAATTCGCTAAGCTCAATCTGATGGTGGTCACCGAAGGCAGTGTGTCGAACTTAGAGTTATAGCCTACCCTGATAGAGAAGGTTAAAGAGGCTCAACGTGGACACCCCAGCATCGAAGGCATAAAACGGAAGATGAATTTGGGCAAGGCCTCAGAATTCGTTACCGATGAGCAAGGAATATTGTGGTACGGGAATAGGCTTTGCGTACCAAATATCCATGACCTTAAACAGCAAATCCTGGCTGAAGGCCACACCGCTCCGTATTCAATCCATCCTGGAGGAACAAAAATGTATAAAGATCTTCAGGAAACATTTTGGTGGCATGGTATAAAAAGAGACATAGCCACGTTTATTGCATGTTGTGACTCTTGTCAACGCATCAAGGCCAAGCACCAGAAACCAGCCGGGCTATTGCAACCAAATAAGATACCTGAGTGGAAATGGGACGATATTGGAATGGATTTTATTGTTGGACTACCTCGGTCACGACACGGACATGATGCCATATGGGTCATCACTCATAGACTGACTAAAGTAGCACACTTCATCCCCGTGAAGACAACCCACACCACTCAGAAGCTTGCTAGGCTCTACCTTTCCCGTATCGTCTGCTTACATGGATTCCCAAAGAAAATAGTCTCGGACAGAGGCACTCAATTCGTCTCCCGATTTTGGGATCACTTACAACAAGCTCTGGGAACTCAGCTAGCATTCAGTACCGCATACCATCCCCAGACAGATGGGCAGACTGAGCGAGTAAACCAGATTCTAGAAGATATGCTGCGAGCATGTGTCCTCACCTATGGCACCAGTTGGGAAGAGAGCTTACCATACGCAGAATTCGCATATAACAACAGTTATCAGGCCAGCCTGCAAATGGCACCATTTGAAGGTCTGTACGGGCGAAGATGTCGTACCCCGCTAAATTGGTCGGAAACCGGAGACAGCCATATCTTCGGCCCAGACATGCTCAAAGAGGCTGATGATAAGGTCAAGGTGATTAAGGACCGACTCAAGACAGCCCAAAGCCAACAAAAGAGTTATTACGATCAGAAGCATCGTGGAGTCAATTTTGAACCCGGTGAATTTGTGTACCTATGAGTATCCCCTATGAGAGGCCTGCATCGATTCAAGATTAAAGGGAACCTAGCACCAAGATTCATCGGACCATTCTGCATAGTGGCACGAAGAGGCACGGTAGCCTACCAGTTAGACTTACCCGAAGAATTATCGGACATCCACGACGTATTCCACGTCTCCCAATTGAGGAAGTGCGTAAGCAACCCAGAGAAACAAGTACCCCATAAAAACATTGACGTGCAGCCAGACCTTACATATCGGGAGAATCCAATAAAAATCTTGGGAGAGTCTGAAAGGAGAACCCGACAGAAAACCATCAAGTTCTTCAAAGTTCAGTGGAGCAACCACACCGAAGGTGAATCCACCTGGGAAAGAGAGGATTTCCTTCGGACAGAGCACCCACATTTATTTGAGGACCAGCTGGAATCTCGGGGACGAGATTTTTCCTAAGGGGGTAGGTGTTGTGACACCCCAAAAATATTCTTTTTGTTTTCTTCAAAAAATTTGTTGGATTTGAAGAAGGTCTTCTAAACCCTTCCAAAAATCTCTCTCAAAAAAACTTTTTCCCTCTAGCAAGGATTTTATTTTGGCATCTCCTTCAACTCTGGTGTTTGGTTTTTAAACTTTTCTTCTGATTGCCCTCTTCTCAAAATTTCAAAACTTTTGGACTCTAATTTTTCTTTTAAAAAGAAAACCCTAGGAGTTTTACATCTTCTCCAATATTCAAACCACTCATGATCTTTACCATGCACCACATGGTAAAATCTTCCCTAAAATCTCTCCTTCCACTTTGGGAAATCCAAACATTCTGTCTCAACAAGTTCAATCCTTTTCTGAATTTTATTTCATTTATTTCTCCTCCCAAATCTTTTCTGTCCATTATTTTGAGCCTAGGTGATTTGCAAAGCAAGTACCTAAATGCATTTGAGATTTGACCTCAAACCAACTCCCCTGGATAGTCCTTGGTACCCACAACCTAGATCAATCAAGATCCACTCCTCTTCTTTTCAAAAATTTCAAATTTCAGTCTCTGCAAGTTTGGACCAGATTTGTCAAATTTGGTGAAATTCATATCTCCTTTGCTCCAAAAATTCCACAAAAAATTCAGGCAGTCTCTAGATGCAATGAAAGGCCCCTCCACCAAAAGTCAGCTCAAGGAGAAACTCCCTCATGCCAAAATCATTCTGTCGAACACCTGGTCGGCACTGTTTCTTTGCAGTTTCAGAATATTCAGAAGTTTCAGAGTTCAGTGTCGTTTCTTCTCGTGAGAGTTCAGTCACGCATCGACAGTGCACTTGGCACGTTGCTCACAGCCCCTCCTCTCTGTCCGGAGCACCACACGAGCGCTTGGCTCATTCTTGGCATCGGTGGCGCCCTGGCCCAACCTCGCCGGCGTCTTCTGCGGCGTCGGGACCTCCCGTGGCGGTCGACAGAAGGCACCACCCCAGCCCAACGCCGTTCTGCGCCGCCCAGCTCTCCCTAGCGCTCCGCGTGGCTCATGCATGCCAGCGCACGACCGCGGCACTGTCGCCGTGGCCCGGCAAGCACAGAGCATGCTCCCTGCCGCCGACGGGTCCGCACCGCTCCGTTCCGTCGAGCATGCCCAAAGCAACAAAACCCCGGCTCGTTCAGCACCTAAACGGAGTCAGTTGACCTCCACCTCGCCACTCAACCCCAAAACCACCCCGAACAATGCCATGCGCTGCCGTAACACTCGCCGGACTTATCCGTTCACGGCAACCGCCTCGGGCCATCTATAAATAGCTCCCCCTGAGCTTGCTCTCGCGCTCGCACAACTCCACCACCTCACCAGACCCCGCCTAGCCACTGGAAGAGCCCCGAAGGGCCCTTCTTCCTCGACTCCGGCCAACTCCGTCCGCCTCGGGCTCCGGCAACGTTCTCGTCGGTGAGAACTCCTCCACCGCCCTACTCCTGCCCGTAGCCTCGTGGCACCACTAGGAGGCTAACCCCCACCTCAATTTGACCTCCACAGCACTCTCCGACGAGGCCCACGACCACCCGAACCGCCGTCCGCCGGAGCAAGAGCCGCCGTCGACGTGGTGCTCGCCGGCGACCACCACCACCACCCACCAACGCGGAATGGCGCCCTGAGCATGGAGGTACCCTCCGATCTCCCTACCTCGCCGTGGATCGCCGCCGGCGACCACCGCGGCTCTCGGGCACCATCGCGCTCTGCCGCCCTTTTCAAATATTCAAACCTGACGGGTGGGACCCGCCTGTCAGCCTCTCTGTTGTTTTTTTTGAACCGTTTTCTGAAAGCGTACTCTGACAAATACGCTTTCTACCCTGAACCGTTTTTCTGCACTTTCTGCTTAGGCCCCTGAGGGTTTTCTGTTTCATTACAAATGGGTCCTTGGACCAAAACTCTTATAACTTTTTAACAGAAAGGAATTTTTGAGTGATTTTTTTTGTCCTCTTCAAAATTTGTCTAGTTTTTTTATCATATTGAAAAATATTTGGATTACTTTTCTATACCCCACGGTATTTACGTTAGCACGTGTGTTTTGTGTACCGTAGATACCAAAGGAGGTGAAGGAACCGCGAACTTCACCGAGCTAGACCCCGACTACTCCGAACCAGGCAAGCAATGTTTGAACTTTTGATATGATGAGTGTTTGGGCTTGTTTGCTTTATTTTGTATCATGGCACGTTCATGAGCATTTCGATGATAGTTTATCTCGTAAGAGTTGAGGCAAGTGAGTTCGGAAAATCCATGAGTTGTTGGAAACATGTTGCATGGCCATGAGTTGGCATGGGTATGGGTAAGATGGCAGTGTTGTAGCATGCCAGGCTTATGCCAGATCGTTGACCCAGTGTCAACATAAATCAGTCAGATTCCCGTCCATCTCCCCTTTCGTACTACCACCTGTTTCCCACAAGGGATACGGCTTAGTAAGTTGCAAACCACTTCCTAGTACACACCAAATCGAGAGGCCGGGATGAGGGTTCCATGGCCCTGGATTAAATCATTTCATCCGGTCAGGGGGCATGGGTGTTTCCGGTTGGGACCGAGAGGGGGGGCACCCCTTAGAGCGCGCGTAAATAAATTTGATCCCATGCTATTCGAGATTGTGATCTCCCCGTCTCAAAGTTTTTCTTGAACGCTGTCTAGGGTGATTCCTGGCAACGTGAGGTATGATGGGTGTGTACTAGTCAGTTGTGTTTCCTCCGAAATACCGTAAATGGAACTAGTCCTTCGTGATTACGGAAATCTGTTGGCTGTGGATAATTTTGGTACAAACTCTGCAGAGTCAAAATTCTTGAATTCATCTTATTCATGTCCGAGTACCGTGTTCACCTTATCTTGTCAAATGTCAGTCTCGGTGACAGAAACTCCTGATAACCATATGAGTGTTAAATGTTTATTTCCATGTGAATGGACTAACCCGCTTATTGTCTTGTGAGGAATATTTTCCGTGAGCACCATTTCTTGTCAGTTATGAATAATGAAATATAAGCCCTTTCTGCGATGTCGATCAGACGTCCGACTGCGGCCTTGTTATTATTTACTTGTGTTATAAGCCCTTTCTGCGATGTCGCTCAGACGTCCGACTGCGGCATTGTTATTATTTACTTTTGATATAATCCCTTTCTGCGATGTCGCTCAGACGTCCGACTGCGGCCTTGTTATTATTTACTTGTGTTATAAGCCCTTTCTGCGATATAGCTCAGACATCCGACTGCGGCATTGTTTTTATTTACTTTTGTTATAAGCCCTTTATGTGATGTCGCTCCGACGTCCGACTGCGGCACGCATTGTCTTTTCTTTCAATATAAGCCCTTTATGAGGTGTCGCTTAGACGCCCGACTGTGGCATGTTTTACTTATTTGTTCACCCTTCGAGGCGTCGCTTCAGACACCCGATCGGTTTTGAATTTATCTTCTTTGGGTTTTTCGAGCGGACTACCGCCGATTCCCCTTGTTCTTACTTTGTTATACTGATTTGGTTGCACATTGTTAAATATTAATCATGTCGCATTCATGCATACATTTGTTATATCTTTTGTCCAAACTGTCTTGCGAGTACTTTCAAAGTACTCACCTAGCTTGTTGATTTGGCCAGATGTTGACGAAGGCGATCTCATGGATGAAGAGTTCGATATCGAGTCCGACGCCTAGAGGAATCCCAGTCAGTCTCGTGCGACCCCTGGATTAGTCATTGTGATATATCCACTTCCGCTACCCAAATAAATTCATCGAGCCTCACCTCGACGCTCGATGAACCGCCACTGTAGTATTCTTATTATCCACCCCCACTGTGTTATTCCACCAATCACTCATATCCCGAGTCAGTAGTATTTCCACCCCACACCATTGTGTCATATCCGCCATTATGTATAATTACTGGCGTGTTTGTAATAATTGGTTGGGCATCATCAGCCCGACCCCTGTAATAATTTAATGCTACTGGCTTATTGTATCAAAGTTTTGTCTACCGGTATGGAGGGTTTTCCTCATATTGGACTTCATAGGTCGGTTGTTCAATAAATATTTTTATTGAGAAACCGGTCGCGACAGCCCGTTACTGTCATTTTTTGCTTGTGGGCCAAATTCAGCCCGTGGTTACATCGGCCCGTTTGTGGTCCGTTAATACGTTGGGCCATTTTCATAGCTTCAACATATACGGCCTATTAATGATGGCCCGTTATGGTCATACGGCCCGTATGAGGCCCATTGATGATACGGCCTGTAGAAGCCCCATTGTTTCTACGGCCCGTAGAAGGCCCATTGTTTTTATGGCCCGTAGAAGGCACATTGTTTCTATGGCCCGTAGAAGGTCTACTGTTTCTACGGCCCGTAGAAGGCCCACTATTTCTATGGCCCGTAGGAGGCCCAGTGTCACTACAGTAAATATTAGCCCATGGTTATTGTGGCCTAGTTTGAAAAAGAACTGCACTGACTACAAGCAAACAAATAAATAAGACAACAAGGAAATAAATAAGCAAGCAACTTATGCTAGGCTATCACGGCTGTTACACATATTACATCCACTGGGCATCAAAGTTCGCCACCAGTGCAAATATAGGGAACAAAGCAGCATATCATATACACTGGTTGTCAAAGTTGGCGACTAGCGCAAATAAACTCCGCAGGAAACCAAATCCAACTGAAACCACTTCAGAAGATCTCAAGAAACAATATCCTGGGTACCCATAATGCTGGTAAGATGCTTAGCAAGCGTATTAACTTTCTCTTGTTTGGCTCTTAAATCCTCCAGCGCTTGCTGTTGCACCCGAAAATATGCATATGAATTATGCAGGGACTTCCTCAGTCCTTCAGCTTCCTGTCGCAGCACATCTGATCGATGTCTTTCAACTTGAAGTTGAGAGTCAAGAAGACGAACTGATTTAGGCAGCGAGTTCGAAGAGCTTGTGCCAGCAGTAGTGGCTAGTAACTCGAACACTACATCAAGACAGGACTTTTGGGTTCCCTCACTGTCATCAAGATAGTTTTTATCAGCTTTGTTGGAGACCAACAGGGATGTCTCACTATCTTGAACCTTATCTGCATTACTTCCTTTACCATTGGATAACGCGGTACTGTTCTCCAATATTTTGTCCGCATTCTAAAAGAGAAACAAGCAGACACATCACATGTTTACCATGTTGTATATGAAACTCATTTTGGTAAATGAGTTCAGTAGTAAAGTGGACAGGATAACAGCATGAAACAAA
>LR880972.1:95048379-95061731 GCA_904067115.1 Aegilops sharonensis | reverse complement strand
ATCGCCATGGTGGGGGCGAAGGAGTTATTCTTTGTCTGTATGTCGATGACATACTGATCTTTGGAACCAAACTTGATCTAATCAAGGAGGTTAAGGATTTCTTATCTCGCTGTTTTGAGATGAAGGATCTAGGAGTAGCTGATGTTATCTTAAACATCAAGCTGTTGAGAGATGAGAATGGTGGGATCACACTGCTTCAGTCTCACTATGTGGAAAAGATCTTGAGTCGTTTTGGGTATAGCGAATGCACACCTTCTCCAACTCCATATGATGCTAGTGTGTTGCTTCGAAAGAATCCACGGGTTGCTAGAGATCAACTGAGGTATCCTCTGATTATTGGCTCGCTTATGTATTTGGCAAGTAACACGAGGCCTGACATCTCGTTTGTGTCAAAACCGGGAGATGATCATTGGCATGCACTTGAGAGAGTTATGCGCTATTTGAAAGGCACCGCAAGCTATGGGATTCACTACACCGGGTATCCAAGGGTACTGGAGGATTATAATGACTCAAACTGGATATCTGATGCTGATGAGATCAAGGCCACAAGTGGTTATGTTTTTACACTTGGTGGTGGCGTTGTTTCTTTGAAGTCTTGCAAGTAGACCATCTTAACGAGGTCAACTATGGAAGCAGAACTCACAGCATCAGGCACTGCCATTGTTGAAGCAGAGTGGCTTCATGAGCTCTTGATGGACTTACCTATGGTTGAAAAACCAATGCCCCCTATCCTGATGAACTGTGATAATCATACTGTGATCGTCAAGATAAACAGTTCTAAGGACAATATGAAGTCCTCAAGGCATGTGAAGAGGAGACTGAAATCTGTCAGAAAATTGAGGAACTCCGGAGTAATTACGTTGGACTATATCCAAACTTTGAAAATTTTGGCAGATCCCTTCACAAAGGGTCTATCACGTAATGTGATAGATAATGCATCGATGGAGATGGGCCTGAGACCCACCGCATGAGTTGTCCATAGTGGTAACCCACTCTATGTCATCGGAGATCCCGTGAAGTCAAATGGGAGACAAGCTGTTGGTCAGCTGGGAGGAGAGTATCCCTATATTATCTATCCCACTCCATGAAGATGCAATACTCTCCTGATCTGCATGGCAGGTTGATACTTATCTTAGTGTGTTCCAAGTGGCTTATTCGGGTAAGCAGAGATGTTGTCCTGCAGAACATTTTCTGAGGAACACACATATATGAATTTGACTGTTAACATCGCAGTCTGTGAGAATTGGGTGTTCTCTAATAAATTCATGAAAAGGCCCTGGAGTATGACGTATACGCTCCACCCGCGGGGAAGCCTTGCGGTAGCCCAGTACCGGTGAAGAATTTGTGTGAAACTAGTCTCGCAGAAAACATGTGGTTCAAGGCATAGTCCACTATTCAAGTTGTGATCTACTGTAGCATAAATCTCTAAGTGGAAGTTCAACTTCACAGTCTCCACTAAGCACCGGTATATAAACAATGTTTGGAACTAAATGATGAGATGTGCCAATGAGACTTTCTGGGGGATTGTTGGAATTTTGCTAGTAGGCCTTTGGCCCAAAGCCCAACTAAAATTCTGAAATTC
Source organism: Aegilops sharonensis (assembly GCA_904067115.1). Lineage (NCBI taxonomy): Eukaryota > Viridiplantae > Streptophyta > Magnoliopsida > Poales > Poaceae > Aegilops > Aegilops sharonensis. The sequence continues at coordinate 95,060,149 of LR880972.1, read as the reverse complement.
TCTTGGCCCATTCATGCACACATGTGAGTGGAGTGAGTGAGACTATAGTTTAGTCCCACCCCGGAAATTGTGAGAGAGTTGCACCTCTTTATNTACTGTAGCATAAATCTCTAAGTGGAAGTTCAACTTCACAGTCTCCACTAAGCACCGGTATATAAACAATGTTTGGAACTAAATGATGAGATGTGCCAATGAGACTTTCTGGGGGATTGTTGGAATTTTGCTAGTAGGCCTTTGGCCCAAAGCCCAACTAAAATTCTGAAATTCTCTTGGCCCATTCATGCACACATGTGAGTGGAGTGAGTGAGACTATAGTTTAGTCCCACCCCGGAAATTGTGAGAGAGTTGCACCTCTTTATAATGTGAGCTCTTCTACCACTTGTATGAGCATGAGAAGAGGAGACCTACACACGCGCTCCTCCTCGCTCGCTCGCCACGCCACGCCACGCCACGCCTCGTCACGACGCGTCGCACCGCGGGTTGCGGGATTGAGCCGAGCCGAGGACAGAGCTATGCACGTTGTCTATATTTTTGCTGCTCGGGAAAAATTAATGAGTCATTAATTAATAATTAACGGACGCGTTAATTACTGAACCGTTTCCGATTCTTTTGGATCACGATGACTCGGACGTGGGGTTTACTCCCACTTACCCGGCCCGCACTATATAGTCAGGCAGACGTCTACCCTAGCTGCCGCCGCTTCGTATGGTTTCTCACCACCGTTCCAGATCATTGCGCCGCCAAGAAGGTCTTCTCCATCCCTCCTTTCGGCGTGCACCGGGAGAAGAGACAGCGGGCCTCTGGAACCCCGCCTCTCGTGATCCTGTATGCGAGAGGGGCGATCTGGTTTTTGAGGAGCGCACTCGCGCGACTGCTGGCAGCGACGACTTCGCGAACGACGACTTCTTCCCTGACCTCGGCAACCTCATCCTCGACTACATGGGCGACAACGTCAATGCCCGCGGTGCTGCACCCGCTGCACCGTATGTGATTCTATCCTTCTTGTTCGAGATCGTGGTAGAATTCATGTTTCTAGTATGTGCCCTAGATGTGATCTGGTCATCTACTATGCTAGTTCGCATGATTAGTTTAATCTCTGCTATTGCTGTCATGATCTATTTCCTATTTATTCGGATTGAATCTCGTCGTAATTTGCTCATATTTCCAACAATCCAAAAACCTGATCGTAGGCAATTTACTCCGAGTGGTTTTGCTGCGCATCTAAAGCCGCCTGCCATTAAGGGGTCGCAATATAAGAGGTGGCGCACGAGAGCAGTCTACTGGTTTCAGAAAATGGGCTGCTATGACGCCACCAAGGGCAAGCCTGAGGGCGATCTTAATCCAGCACAGCTGGAAGCTTTTGAGAAGATCGATACCCTCTTTAAAGGCGCTCTTCTGAGTGTTCTTGATGACTCCATTGTCGATTCGTATATGTCGTTTGACAACGGCAAGGACATGTGGGCTACGATCGAGGCCAAGTTTGGTGCCTCGGACGCCGGCAACGAGTTGTATGTCATGGAGCAATTCTATGACTACAAGATGACTGATGAGCGCCCTGTTTTACAGCAGGCTCATGAGATACAGTCGCTCGCTAAAGAACTTGAGTACTTCAAGTGTGTGTTGCCGGACAAATTTGTTGCGGGAGGCATCATTGCCATGCTTCCACCTTCGTGGAACAATTTTGCTACTTCCCTGTAACACAAGAGACAGGAGTTCTCCGTTGCGGATCTCATTGGTACTCTTGATGTTGAAGAGAAGGCGAGAGCAAAGGACACACGTGCTCGAGTTGCTGAGGGAGGTTCTAGTGCCCACATGGTACAGAAGAAGAACTTCCAGCCCAACAAGTTCAAAAACAACAAGAACAAAACTCAGGGCAAAGGCAAGTTTGATACAAAGAACAAGCCATCACATTCTACCAACTTCAAGAAGAATTATCATAAGAAGGGGAAGGGACTTTGCCATGCCTGTGGTGATCCTAATCACTGGGCTCCGAAGTGTCCTAACCGCTTTGAGGAGCGCGAACATGAGAAGAGCGGAAAGTCCGCTAATGTTGTCATCGGTGATACTGATATGAAGGAATCAGGGTACGGTATTTTTCCTACCGTCCTTTCAGTATTCCAAACCCATGATTGGTTAATTGACACGGTGCCAATGTACATGTTTGTGCTGACGCCTCCATGTTTTCTTCTTACCAGGCCACTGGGACTTCTCCCGTGCTGATGGGGAACGGGTCACATGCCATCGTTCGAGGTGTTGGTACGGTCGATCTGAAGTTTACTTCGGGGAAGACCGTGCCTCTGAAGAACGTTCATCTTGTGGCGTCCATCAATAAAAATCTCGTTAGCGGTTCCCGTTTACTTCGAGATGGTTTTAAGTTGGTTTTTGAATCCAATAAAGTTGTAATTTCTAAGTATGGACAATTTGTTGGAAAAGGCTATGAGAGCGGAGGCTTGTTCCGCCTGTCTTTGTCAGATATTTGCACTAAAGTTATTAATGATGTTTGCCACAACAATGAGTCTGATATTTTGCATTCACGACTTTGTCACATTAACTTTGGTTGCATGAAGCGTCTAGCCAATATGAATTTAATTCCGGAAATCTCTACTCTCAAAGGCTCTAAGTGCCAAGTATGTGTGCAAGCTAAGCAACCTCGCAAGTCCCATAAGACTGCAGAGGCAAGAGACTTGGCGCCACTAGAGCTTATACATTCTGATCTTTGTGAGATGAATGGCGTGTTGACAAAAGGTGGAAAGAGATACTTCATGACGTTGATTCACGACTCCACTAGATATTGTTATGTGTATCTTCTGAAATCAAAAGATGAGGCTTTTACTTTCTTCAAAAACTATAAGGCTGAGGCAGAGAACCAACTTGATCGAAAAATTAAATGGCTTAGGTCCGATCGTGGTGGAGAGTATTTTTCCAATGAATTTGATCTGTTTTGTGCGGAATATGGTATAATCCATGAGAGGACGCCTCCCTACTCACCCCAGTCAAATGGGGTAGCCGAAAGAAAGAACCGAACTCTAACTGATATGGTTAGCACCATGTTAGACACTTCGGGTCTATCCAAGGAATGGTGGGGGAGGCACTAATGACTGCGTGTCATGTCCTAAACTGAGTTCCCACAAAGCATAAGACCATGACTCCATTTGAGGAATGGGAAAGGAAAAGGTTGAAACTCTCTTACCTACGTACTTGGGGATGTTTGGCGAAAGCCAATATACCAATTCCCAAGAAGCACAAGCTTGGACCAAAAACCGTGGATTATTGTGTTCTTCTGGGCTATGATTTTCATAGCATCGGCTATAGATTTTTGATAATAAAATCTGAGGTATCCGACATGCATGTTGGTACGATTATGGAGTCGAATGATGCAACTTCCTTTGAGGACATATTTCCTATGAAGGATATGTCGAGTTCATCAAATCAGGAGATACCTACTCCATCTAGTGAGGAATTCGCTATAATTCCTAAACCCACCATGGCGATGGAACACGTTGAGAATCCTGTTGAGGGTGACAATGGAACTCCTGTGAGGAGTAAGAGACAAAGGACTCTAAAGTCCTTTGGTGATGATTTCATTGTGTACCTCGTGGATGACACACCCAGGACTATTTCAGAAGCCTATGCATCTCCTGATGCTGACTACTGGAAGGAAGCTGTATGTAGCGAGATGGATTCCATCTTAGCTAACGGTACCTGGGAGATCGCTGACCGTCCTTATGGGTGCAATCTGTAGGATGTAAGTGGGTGTTCAGGAAGAAGCTTAGACCTGATGGTATGATTGAAAAGTACAAGGCACGGCTTGTGGCCAAGGGTTATACCCAGAAAGAAGGTGAAGACTTCTTTGATACTTACTCACCTGTGGATAGACTGACCACAATTCGGGTGCTACTATCCCTGGCTGCCTCACATGGTCTTCTCGTTCATCAAATGGATGTTAAGACAGCTTTCCTCAATGGAGAGTTGAAGGAGGAAATTTACATGGATCAGCCAGATGGTTTTGTAGTACCTGGTCAGGAAGGAAAGGTGTGCAAGTTATTAAAGTCTTTATATGGCCTTAAACAAGCTCCTAAAGAGTGGCATGAGAAGTTCGAAAGAACAATAACTCCTGCCAGCTTTGTAGTAAACGATGGCGACAAGTTCGTGTATTATCGGTATGGTGGGGGCGAAGGAGTTATTCTTTGTCTGTATGTCGACGACATATTGATCTTTGGAACCAAACTTGATTTAATCAAGGAGGTTAAGGATTTCTTATCTCGCTGTTTTGAGATAAAGGATCTAGTAGTAGCTGAAGTTATCTTAAACATCAAGCTGTTGAGAGATGAGAATGGTGGGATCACACTGCTTTAGTCTCACTATGTGGATAAGATCTTGAGTCGTTTTGGGTATAGCGACTGCACACCTTCTCCAACTCCATATGATGCTAGTATGTTGCTTCGAAAGAATCGACGGATTGCTAGAGATCAACTGAGGTATTCTCAGATTATTGGCTCGCTTATGTATTTGGCGAGTGTCACGAGGCCTGACATCTCGGTTGCTGTTAGCAAGCTGAGTTGGTTTGTGTCAAAACCGGGAGATGATCATTGGCATGCACTTGAGAGAGTTATGCTCTATTTGAAAGGCACCACGAGCTATGGGATTCACTACACCGGGTATCCAAGGGTGCTGGAGGGTTATAGTGAATCAAACTGGATATCTGATTCTAATGAGATTAAGGCAACAAGTGGTTATGTTTTTACACTTGGTGGTGGCGCCGTTCTTGGAAGTCTTGCAAGCAGACCATCTTAACGAGGTCAACTATGGAAGCAGAACTCACAGCATTAGACACTGCCACTGTTGAAGCAGAGTGGCTTCGTGAGCTCTTGATGGACTTACCTATGGTTGAAAAACCAATACCCCCTATCCTGATGAACTGTGATAATCAAACTGTGATCGTCAAGATAAACAGTTCTAAGGACAATATGAAGTCCTCAAGGCATGTGAAGAGGAGACTGAAATCTGTCAGAAAATTGAGGAACTCCGGAGTTATTACGTTGGAATATATCCATACGTTGAAAAATTTGGCAGATCCCTTCACAAAGGGTCTATCACGTAATGTGATAGATAATGCATCGATGGAGATGGGCCTGAGACCCACCACATGACTTGTCCATAGTGGTAACCCACTCTATGTGATCGGAGATCCCGTGAAGTAGAAGTGGGAGAAAAGTTGTTGGTCAGCTGGGACGAGAGTATCCCTATATTATCTATCCCACTCCATGAAGATGCAATACTCTCCTGATCTGCATGGCAGGTTGATACTTATCTTAATGTGTTCCAAGTGGCTTATTCGGGTAAGCAGAGATGTTGTCCTGCAGAACATCTTCTGAGGAACACACCTATATGAATTTGACTGTTAACGTCGCAGTCTGTGAGAATTGGGTGTTCTCTAATAAATTCATGAAAAGGCCCTGGAGTATGACGTATACGCTCCACCCACGGGGAAGCCTTGCGGTAGCCCAGTATCGGTCAAGAATTTGTGTGAAACTAGTCTCGCAGAAAACGTGTAGTTCAAGGCATAGTCCACTATTCAAGTTGTGATCTAGTGTAGCATAAATCTCTAAGTGGAAGTTCAACTTCACAGTCTCCACTAAGCACCGGTATATAAACAATGTTTTGGAACTAAATGATGAGATGTGCCAATGAGACTTTGTGGGGGATTGTTGGAATTTTGCTAGTAGGCCTTTGGACCAAAGCCCAACTAAAATTCTGAAATTCTCTTGGCCCATTCATGCACACATGTGAGTGGAGTGAGTGAGACTATAGTTTAGTCCCACCCCGGAAATTGAGAGAGAGTTGCACCTCTTTATAAGGTGAGCTCTTCTACCACTTGTATGAGCATGAGAAGACGAGACCTACATGCGCGCTCCTCCTCCTCGCTCGCCACGCCACGCCTCGTCACGACGCGTCGCGCCGCGGGTTGCAGGATTGAGCCGAGCCGAGCCGAGGACAGAGCTATGCACGTTGTCTATATTTTTGCTGCTCGGGAAAAATTAATGAGTCATTAATTAATAATTAATGGGCGCATTAATTACTAAACCATTTCAGATTCTTTTGGATCGTGATGACTCGGACCTGGGGTTTACTCCCACGACCTACCCGGCCCGCACTATATAGTCAGGCAGACGTCTACCCTAGCCGCCGCCGCTTCGTATGGTTTCTCACCACCGTTCCAGATCATTGCACCACCAAGCAAGTCTTCTCCATCCCTCCTTTTGGTGTGCACTGGGAGAAGGGACAACAGGCCTCCGGAACCCCGCCTCTCGTGATCCTGTATGGGAGAGGGGCGATCAGGTTTTTGGGGAGCGCACTCACGCGACTGCTGGCAGCGACGACTTCGCGAACGACGACTTCTTCCCCGACCTCGGCAACCTCATCCTCGATGACATGGGCGACAACGTCAACGCCCGCGATAATGCACCCGCTGCACTGTATGTGATTCTATCCTTCTTGTTCGAGATCATGGTAGAATTCATATTTCTAGTATGTGCCCTAGATGTGATCTGTTCATCTACTATGCTAGTTCGCATGATTAGTTTAATCTCTGCTATTGCTGTCATGATTTATTTCCTATTTATTCGGATTGAATCTCGTAGTAATTTTCTCATATTTCCAACAATCCAAAAACCTGATCATAGGCTATTTACTCCGAGTGGTTTTGATGCGCATCTAAAGCCGCCTGCCTTTAAGGGGGCACAATATAAGAGGTGGCGCACGAGAGCAGTCTACTGGTTTCAGACCATGGGCTGCTATGACGCCACCAAGGGTAAGCTTGAGGGCGATCTTAATCCAGCACAGCTGGAAGCTTTTGAGAAGATCGATGCCCTCTTTAAAGGCGCTTGTCGGTGTCAAAACCGGCGGATCTCAGGTAGGGGGTCCCGAACTGTGCGTCTAGGCGGATGGTAACAGGAGACAAGGGACACGATGTTTTTACCCAGGTTCGGGCCCTCTCGATGGAGGTAAAACCCTACTCCTGCTTGATTAATATTGATGATATGGGTAGTACAAGAGTAGATCTACCACGAGATCAGAGAGGCTAAACCCTAGAAGCTAGCCTATGGTATGATTGTTTCGTCCTACGGACTAAAACCCTCCGGTTTATATAGACACCGGAGAGGGCTAGGATTACATAGAGTCGGTTACAATGGTAGGAGATCTACATATCCGTATCGCCAAGCTTGCCTTCCACGCCAAGGAAAGTCCCATCCGAACACGGGACAAAGTCTTCAATCTTGTATCTTCATAGTCTTGGAGTCCGGCCGATGATGATAGTTCGGCTATCCGGACACCCCCTAGTCCGGAACTCCCTCAGTAGCCCCTGAACCAGGCTTCAATGACGATGAGTCCGGCGCGTATATTGTCTTCGGCATTGCAAGGCGGGTTCTTCCTCCGAATAATTTATAGAAGATTGTGAACACCAGGATAGTGTCCGGCTCTGCAAAAATAAATTCCACATACCACCGTAGAGAGAATAATGTTACACAAGATCAATCTGCTGACATATTTTGTGGCGTGACGTCGCACCACTACCAAGCCTTTATTAAAATTGTTTTTACGGTTCCACCTCAGCGCGTTTAGCGAAGCGGTTTCCTTGGCACGTCTTGTCGAGGCAGAGATCGTGTTCCCCTTATTCCGGGATTCCCATCAATACGGACGTGGGTAACCCAACCGCGCCATTGATTGTGGCGCTTGGGATATAAGCGAGTTTTACCAGGCCGGTGGGGACACATGTTTTTGTTTGCCCATATAAGGGGATAAGGATCTACCCTTTCACCTACGCCTTCTTCCTCCTTTGCTCATCCATTCCCGTGCACTCGAGCTCTAGCGCCCAAGTCCGCACTTTCCTCCTCAACCTTCTCCAACCATGTCAGGAGCGGGAGGCAGATGGATGGCCTCCTCCGTCACGGAGGGGCACATCACAAGACTGCGGGAGGCCGGATACTTGTCCGGCGATATCGCGCACAGGCTTCCCAACGCGGGGCAGCTTATTCCAACCCCCAGTCCCCATGAGAGGGTGGTATTTCTTCCCCACTTCCTCCGCGGACTAGGCTTACCACTTCACCCATTTGTCTGGGGGCTCATGTTCTACTACGACCTGGACTTCCATGACCTGGCCCCGAATTTCGTCCTCAACGTCTCGGCGTTTATTGTCGTGTGTGAGACCTTCCTCTGCATCCAGCCCCACTTCGGCTTGTGGCTCAAGACCTTCAGTGTCAAGCCGAAGGTTGTGAAGGGCAGCCAAGCGAAGTGCGGAGGCGCCATGGTCGGCAAGATGGCCAAAGTCCTATGGCTCGAGGGCTCCTTTGTGGAGACAATAAAGGGGTGGCAATCGGGGTGGTTCTACATCACCGAGCCACGCGACCCTGCATGGGTGGCGGCCCCCGAATTCAGATCTGGATTCCCCACACGGCTCTCGTCATGGAAAGAGACGGGCCTGAAGTGGGGGGATTCGGACGAGCTATCCGGACTCCAAACACGCGTCCGGAACCTGGTGGACAAGAATCGCAGGCTTGTCGACGTAATCCAGGTGATGCTCATCCACCGGATTCTCCCATGCCAACAACGGGACTTCAATTTGTGGGAGTTCGATCCGGCACAGCACCGAACCTTGAGCCGGCTCTTCGATACCACGTACGAAGATGCCTGGAAAGTGCTGTTCAAGGGCGCCGAAGCCCCCGCGTCCGCTAACAAAGATCGCGGATACAGCTCGCGGCGTCAAGCCAGCGAGGTAAGTTATTTTACCCTTTACGGGGCTCCTTTTCCATAGATTGACTTTACGTGGGTTCTGAAAACTCCCTATTCTTTGACAGGTCTGGCTGAAGACGTCCGGACAGATTAACTGTCCGGCTCCTTTGCCAGAAGACCCAGCGGACGCCCGATTGACGGGGCTGCTGGCTCCGGCACCCCATGTGGTGCTGAAGAAGAAGGCCAAGAAGGAGGCTACGGGAACTCGAAGGAGCACCCGACGCCAGGTGTTGTTGGATTCTGAAGCAGAATCCTCTCCTGAAGACGAGGAGGAAGAAGAAGAAGCTTCTCCCCCAGCGGGGGAGGAGAGGAAAAGGAAGGCCGCCCCAACTGGGGAGGCCGGAGGGTCCAAGAAGGGAAGAACCCTTCCTCCGGACTTCTCCACCAACGTCGACGACGACGAGGGGGATCGGCCTACGAGGGCCAAGCCCCTGGCGAGATCGTAAGTGTCTGAATACCCGAATAACCTTAAGGTTTTTGTTTTCGCCACATAACGTCTTTCTAATGCCGCATACAACCCTGCAGTCCGCCCAAGGATGATCTTCCCGTTTCGTCGAGCGGGTCCTTGGGTGCGTCGGATATGGATTCCCTTCCGACTGCCTCCACCCCCCGTGCCGCGGACGACGCCAAGGTGGGATCCTAGAAAAGGACCCACCAGGAGGGGGAGGCCCCGGAGGTGTCGCAGGACACCCTCCCAGACTGTGCACCGGACTCAGCCCTGGAGGCCGCAGTGGCTCCAGAGTCCGGCGGGCGACCCCTTCGTAAGAAGGGCAAGACCGAGACGCCGGCTGCCTCCGTCCAACCGGAGGTGCCGGATAATTTGCTGGAGGCGCTCAATGGCGCCTCCATCGAAGAGGAACACCGCACTGTTATGAGTGCGGTGATTCAGAAGGTTCAGCTCGCCAAGAGCGGGCTGACCGAAGCCTACAATAGCCTTCTAACAGGCTTTGAGGTAAGAATTTCAATATATGTAAAATGGTACCGCATAGACAGTAGCCCCTGATGCTCGGTTCGGTGTTCGGAAAGAAAAGCCGGACTGAGGATCTTTAGAAAGATAAACGCAGGAGCCATAAAAATATGTCAATATGGGATTGCAGGCTGTGCTGCTGACCTCCGCCGCACTGACTGCGGAGGTCAATTCTTTGAAGAAAAACCTCGAGCGGTCCGAGAACGAGCTCGGCCATGCCAAGAGGCAGCTCGAGGAAAAAGAAGGTGAGTAATACCTTATGAAAATTGTACCTTACAGAAAAGGATTTGGTTGCAAGAAAAATGACAAGGATAACGTGGGTATTGTAGGGGCTGCTAACGAAGTGGCGACCCTGAAGGAGGCGGTGGCCGCGGCCGAGCGTAACGCGGCCGTGGAACGCACCGAGCGAGAGAAGCAGGAGACGCGGGTGGCAGAGGTACAGCAAGAGCTCCAGGATCTCGTGAAAAAACATGAGAACTTGGAGCGTGACTCGAAGACTCGAGAGTCTGAGCTTGCAACGGCTCTTGAGAGTGCCAAAACCGCTAAGGCCGAAGCATACAAGGCCCTCCAGGAGATTGAGGCGGTGAAGAAAATAGCAGCGGGTAAGGCATTTTTCATGCAGAGTAAGCATGTGAGTGTTAATTACCTGTTGCTTACCCGAATTTGGAGCTCTCCAGGGGCGTTCGCAGAGCTTCCTCGCAGCGTGTCTGATGCTGCCGCATTCTACCGGGCCGAGGAGGGGAGCTCAACGGAGAAGGTTTTCTGGTCTCAGTATGCTGAGGCCGGACATCCGGTGCCCCTTAGCGACCAGCTGAAGCAGCTGGTCGAGCTCCACAAGGCGGCCGAACAGGCCATGAAGGGCCTCATAGTTCGGCTGTGGCCTAAGGAGGCCATGCCTGGGAGCTACTTCGGCCTGGTGCGGCGGCTGGTGGATGCGTGCCCGTGGGTTGAAGTTATCAAGCATTCCGCTTGTATCGACGGTGCCCGTCGGGCCCTTGCCCGCGCAAAGGTGCACTGGGGCAAGATGGATGCCCAGAAGCTCGTGACGGACCCGCCACCAGAGGGCAAGGAGCATCGCACGCCCGAGATGTATTATAAGAGTGTGCTGAAGGGCGCCCGCACTATTGCGGGTGAGTGCTCCAAAGATGTAATATTTGAGTAGACTCGCATTTTGTTATCCTGTGCGCTGAAAACTTAGTTCATATGCGCTAAGCAACGCTTGTTAATTTAAAATATTACCTTCTGTGCGGCTGTTTATCAAATCTGAGAGATGGCAAGTCGTCGGCTTCAGCCCCCATGCCAGAGTGCTGGGGTGTTCGGGATAAACTTGAGCGCTCTTGTTCCCATTTTTGGGTCCATCTAGGGAGGCGCTCAACACAACGAACAAGGCAACCGGACTTATAATGCTTTAACACTCTCACTTAGCCATAGAATTCTATAATTTTAAATTTCGGCGAAGCCCCTAGTCTTCGGAAGGCCGAATTTGGGGCGCTATCCACGCCTTGGCCGGACAGTATTCGGCTCCTCGCTCTAAGCGGCATAAGTCTTTAAGGACTCGCAGAAAACCTCTTGTACAGCGACCGGTCTCTCGCCTCATCATGACGGTCAGTTTTAGCTTTCTCCACTGAGGCGTTAACCCAGCCGAACTGGGGCGGAATCGCAGTGGTTCTCCCGGTGCTACCTTAGCCGATATAACGGAACGTAAGGTACCAAAACACGGGAGCCGGGCAAACCCAACTATTGACCCAAGACATGATTCGGAGCCGATGCATATAGTGCTATAAGTTCGGGGTGCCGCACTTGTGAAAGTGTTCGGACTCATCACACCATAACGCGGGAAACATAAGCCCCTGGTGTATATTAGCCGTACCAAAGTGTACGGATGCAACATGTCGTGAATGAACATATGTATGAAAAAGAAATGCAATTATAAGCAAAAAGGTGCTGCATTGTTTTATTTAATAAGTGCTGCTACGAATGCAGAACGATACAAATAGTGCGATAAGCAAGGTA
>LR880972.1:95030399-95045969 GCA_904067115.1 Aegilops sharonensis | reverse complement strand
TGATCGGGCAGGAGGACCATGGATTGAACTTCGGGGCAACTGGCTCCATCGCGTAGACATCCCTGAGTGCACGCTTCCGCTCCCTTTTGGGTATGTGCGTTGCGTATATCATGTTCACCGTCCGCACCTGTGGGGGGAAACCCTTCTGTCCTCTATTGTTCGGCGGTTGGGTCTCGTCCTCGTCATCGCTATGCAGCCCCTTGTCATTGTTTTCGGCAATTAACTTGCCTTCATGCTTGAATACCCAACAGTCCCTGTTGGTGTGGTTAGCTGGCTTTTCGGGGGTGCCGTGTATCTGGCACAAGCGGTCGAGTATTCGGTCCAAACTGGACGGACCCGGAGTAGTTCGTTTGAATGGCTTTTTTAGCTGACCGGGTTTAGAGCCTTTGAATCCGGCATTGACTGACGTATCCTCAATATTGTCGCCGTTAGTGCGGCGTTTGTTTTTGTTACGACGCGGCCTGCCGTTTTGGTCCTTGAAGTTCGGACTACCAGAATTTTTGCTGAGGTTGTTGCTGCGTGCTAGCCAGCTGTCCTCACCCGCGCAGAAGCGGGTCATAAGTGATGTGAGGGCTGCCATGGATTTCGACTTTTCCTGTCCTAGGTGCCGGGCAAGCCACTCGTCGTGTATGTTATGCTTGAAGGCCGCGAGGGCTTCCGCATCCGGATAGTCGACGATTTGGTTTTTCTTGGTTAAGAACTGTGTCCAGAATTGTCTGGCCGATTCATCTGGCTGCTGAATTATGTGGCTTAGGTCATCGGCGTCTGGTGGTCGCACATAAGTGCCCTGGAAGTTATCGAGGAATGCGGCTTCCATGTCCTCCCAGCTCCCAATTGACTCTGCTGGCAAGCTGTTGAGACAATGTCGGGCTAGTCCTTTAAGCTTGAGGGGGAGGTATTTGATGGCGTGAAGATCGTCACCGCGGGCCATGTGGATGTGAAGGAGATAGTCTTTGATCCAAACCGTGGGGTCTGTTGTGCCATCATAGGATTCAATATTGACGGGTTTAAACCCTTCGGGGATTTGATGATCCATTACTTCGTCTGTGAAGCATAGTGGGTGTGCGGCGCCTCTGTACTGGGCGATATCACGACGGAGCTCAAAAGAGCTTGATCTGTTTTGTTCGGCCCGGCCGGACTTACTGTGTCCGGCGCGACGGTTGTCGTCACGTACCGTGGGGCGCCCACGCGATCCATAGATCGATCTTGATTGTCTTGCCTTCTCCTCCAATATATCTCGCAGGTCCGGAGCGTTCCCCTTTGGCCAAGTGCTTTTTGAGCGATGCCGGGGTATGGTTCTAGTGAAGGGCCTAGAGGCCTCTCTGTCGCGGCCACGGGGTGGTCGGTCAGCCGTATTGTCTCCTGGTGATGCGGGTCCGTAAGCCTCCTCCTCTAATCGGGGGAGCAGCTTGCGTTTAGGGTAGCTTTTGGAGGGGCGTTCGAGCTCATGCTCTTCGGCCGCGAGGACTTCGGTCCATCTCTCGGCTAGCAGATCCTGATCAGCTCTAAGCTGTTGCTGCTTTTTCTTTAGGCTGTTCGCCGTGGCCATAAGCCTGCGTCTAAAACACTCTTGTTCGACGGGATTCTCAGGCACGATGAATTCATTGTCGTCGAGGCTTGCTTCGTCTTTGGAGGGAGGCATATAATCCTCTACCTCTTCTTCTGCCGCTCTCTCTTGAGGGCTGGCGTCTTCATCCTCCTGCGATGGATCTTGCTGGAGTGGATTGTCTTCGGCGTTGTCCGGTGTATTGTTATCTCCGGTGCCGGAATCTTCATTCTTGCTGTGGCGGGATTTAGAGCGGCGCCACTGACGCCGGCGCTTGGGCTGCTTCTTGGAGGGGTCATCCTCCGTTGTTCCATCGCCGTTCCCATCTTTTGGGATGTCCACCATATATATGTCGTATGACGAGGTGGCCTTCCAGTGCCCTATAGGCGCTGGGTCTTGGTCGTCTCCGGCATCGTCGTCCATACCGTCGATGTCTTCGGAGTCCTAGTCTAGCATGTCGGTTAGATCGTTGACAGCGGCTACCAAGTGGGTGGTGGGTGGGCGTTGAATTTCTTCGTCGTACGCATCCCAACCTTCCTGTCCGTAATCCGGCCAGGGCTCTCCGGATAAAGAGAGAGACTTTAGTGAATTCAGGATGTCGCCAAAGGGCGAGTGCTGAAAGATGTCCGCGGCAGTGAACTCCATGACGGGCGCCCAATCGGATTTGATTGGCAAGGGCGCGGAGGGTTCGGAGTCCGGAGAGGAGTCCGGCACCCTGGAGTCGGAGTCCTTGCAAAGGACAGGGATGGTGTTCGGCTCGATTGCCGTAGAGATTGTAGCCCCCGAGGCGGTGTCCAACCACTCGTCCTCGGTCGGGGAATCCGGCTCCGGATTAAGGGTCGGAGCTGATACTGGTGCGGCCTCCAGGGCACTGTTCGGCTGCAGAGCTAGATCATGCCCATCGAGACAGTGCGGCACGCTTGGCTGCGGCTCGAATCCGTCGAAGATCAAGTCTCCGCGGATATCGGCCGTATAGTTTAGACTTCCAAATATGACCTGGTGGCCAGGGGCGTAGCTTTCGATCTGCTCCAGATGGCCAAGCGAATTGGCCCGCAGTGCGAAGCCGCCGAACACAAAGATCTGTCCGGGGAGAAAAGTCTCACCCTGGACCGCGTCGTTGTTGATGATCGGAGGAGCCATCGGGCCTATCGGCGACGACACAGAGGAACTCTCAATGAAAGCACCAATGTCGGTGTCAAAACCGGTGGATCTCGGGTAGGGGGTCCCGAACTGTGCGTCTAGGCGGATGGTAACAGGAGACAATGGACACAATGTTTTACCCAGGTTCGGGCCCTCTTGATGGAGGTAAAACCCTACGTCCTGCTAGATTAATATTGATGATGTGTGTTACAAGAGTGGATCTACCATGAGATCAAAGAGGCTAAACCCTAGAAGCTAGCCTATGGTATGATTGTTGTTCGTCCTACGGACTAAAACCCTCCGGTTTATATAGACACCGGATAGGGTTAGGGTTACACAGAGTCGGTTACAATGGTAGGAGATCTACATATCCGTATCGCCAAGCTTGCCTTCCACGCCAAGGAAAGTCCCATCCAGACACGGGACGAAGTCTTCAATCTTGTATCTTCATAGTCTTGGAGTCCGGCCGATGATGATAGTTCGGCTATCCGGACACCCCCTAGTACGGAACTCCCTCAGCTAGGATTACACAGATTCGGTTACAATGGGAGGAGATCTACGTATCCGTATTGCCAAGCTTGCCTTCCACGCCAAGGAAAGTCCCATCCAGACACGGGACGAAGTCTTCAATCTTGTATCTTCATAGTCTTGGAGTCCGGCCGATGATGATAGTTCGGCTATCCGGACACCCCCTAGTACGGAACTCCCTCAGCTAGGATTACACAGATTCGGTTACAATGGGAGGAGATCTACGTATCCGTATTGCCAAGCTTGCCTTCCACGCCAAGGAAAGTCCCATCCGGACACGGGACGAAGTCTTCAATCTTGTATCTTCATAGTCCAGGAGTCCGGCCGAAGGTTATAGTTCGGCTATCCGGACACCCCCTAATCCGGGACTCCCTCAGTTGCCCCCGAACCAGGCTTCAATGACGATAAGTCCGGCGCGCAGATTTGCCTTCGGTATTGCAAGGCGGGTTCTTCTCCAAATTCTGTGTACCTGTTGAATAGTGTCCAGCTTTTCGTGAATATTGCGCTCCTTGGCTTTCACGCCCAATAATGGCCGTCTTCCACATGTCAAACGAATGCGAAAGCCAGGGTGTTTTTACTTTTACCCCCCTAGCTACGCAAATAAGCTACCTTATAAAAGAGACGAGGATTTAGATCCGAATCACACCATCTTCCCTTCGCGAGCAATCATCGGAGCGCATCTGACAGAAATCCATTCCATCATGGCCAGTCGATGCAACTCCTCCTCTCGCCCTACCAGCCCTCAGCCTGGAGATTGGGAGAGATGTTCCGTCCCACACAGCAAGCTAGTGACGCTCCAAACCGAGGGATTTCTTCCCCCAGCCTTCATGGTCCCGGTTCGAGCCGGACTCGCCACCTATAATGGTGGAAAGCAGGTGGAGAGCGTCCCCAATCCCTCCAAAGGAGAGCGGGTATGCCTTGTCCCTTACTTAATAAGAGGGCTCGGATTTCCAATTCATTCGTTTCTCCGGGGGCTCCTGGAGTTCTACGGCCTCCAGCTGCACCACCTTACGCCTGCCTCCATATTGCATATTGCGGGCTTCG
Source organism: Aegilops sharonensis (assembly GCA_904067115.1). Lineage (NCBI taxonomy): Eukaryota > Viridiplantae > Streptophyta > Magnoliopsida > Poales > Poaceae > Aegilops > Aegilops sharonensis. The sequence goes on along the minus strand of LR880972.1, from coordinate 95,041,711 downwards.
TAGCCCCTTGCGAGCTATTCTTGGGCGTCGAGGCTCATTTCGTGCTGTGGAAGAAGCTGTTCTGCCTTGTGCCCCGTTCTCAGGAGGGGTCGATATATCAAGTGGGCGGAGCCGAACTATGGCGCATCACCGGGACCGGATATTTATCCGGAACCCCAAAGAAGGCGTCCGAAGACTGTCCTTCAGAATGGTTTTATATAAAAGATTTCCCCCTGCCGGACCCTGTTCGGATCGGCCTTCCTGAGTTCAATAATGCTCCTTTGAAGAAGCGCCTAAGCTGGCGCCCACGGAGCCCTCAGAAGGAAAATGACAGGGACGTCCTTTACCTGATGAGCCAGATAAGATTATTAGCTCATTCCGGACTGACCATGATCGGGGTCATGGCCACATGCATCATGCGGGGGGTGCAGCCGCTTCAGTATAGAGGCCACCCCATGTGGGATTTCAACGGGGAGGATGATGCCACCCGCTGCGGCCGTAAGGGGCCGGGATCGGTTGCTGCTCTGACGAAGGCCTTGTCCGCATTGTACAAGTGAGAAGAGGAGGAGTTCCTCCGCGTCAATCCACAAGGCGGATTTTCTATGTACGATCCTCCATGCTGGGTAAGCGGACACTTCTTTATGCCCATCCGTTCCATATTCCCATAGTTAAGTACCTTATTTTGTGATTTCGACGCAGGAATTGCGCCGGGCCGTAAAGGATAAAAACAGCCCTCCTCCACAACCCGAGGATCCGGAAAGGTCCCTCGATCCGGCCTCCCAAGAGGATCCAGACATATCCGTGGAGCTGATCGGTGGGGTATTTTACCAACTGAGCATCGACAATGCCTTGGTTGCCATTACGGCCGATTACCCCGGAATATTTCCAGCCTCACGGGTAACTGAGACCGAAGTCCCAATACTTTGAAAATGATCCATCCGTGCTTATCTTTTATCACCGTAAATCAATGGTGTTTTGCAGGGGAAGCCCTCGAGGCGGAAGGCCGAGCCTGTGGTGGCTAGCCAACAAGGGGCAGCAAGGCCCAGTAGGCTGAAAAGTAGTGCGGTCCGGATTGAGACACCGGCGCAACGGTATGGCATGCCATCTTGTTCCCAAGTTTTATTCCGGGAAGGTATACTAACGCTCGTGCTCCCTTCAGGAAAAAGAGCGCTCGCCGGACTATATCGGGCGAGGCTGCCAATCGAGCCTCCACCAGCCAGGCTCCAAAGCCAGGTCCAGAAGCGGAGGCGAACACGAGGCGTGCGTCGTACACTCCTCCGACAGAGGATGCGGACGGACTATCTGCCACCAATTCCGAGGTGGAGAGTGCCATGAATCACAGGTGTCGCCGGACAGTTCTTCGTGACGCATGTTTCTCCCAAGAGGCATTGGATGCCTTCAATTCGGGAGATGCGCACCTCCGTGCCGCTCAAAATGGCCTAGCCAGAGCCACGGAGCAGTATGTGAAAGACATATGGGTGAGAAAATTTGATGGTTATATATACCAGTAGCCCCCGTGACTTGAAATAGTTAGAATAACTGATTTAAGGATCATTTGTTATGCAGGATCTTACAAAAAAGAATACCCAACTGTCCCAGGAGCTTGAAGAGTGCAAAGCCCAACTTGAGGCCGCACTAGCCGCTGCAGGGGAGGCCAAGGAGACCCCCTCTGGTAATATACGCTTCAAAAGATAAGTATGTTGTGAAGTGCGGCGTAGGTGTAAATCTGACAATATCATTGCAGATGGTGCCGGGGTAGATCCGGACAAGCAACAACTCTTGCGCCGGTTAAAAGCCAGGGAGAGCATGCTTACGAGGGTGAGGCAGGAGAAGAATAATCTCCAAGATGCCAACACCCAGCTGGGAGAGGGACTCAAAGATGATCATGCCCAGCTGGCGGACTCCGTGAAGGAGAATCGACGGCTTCGACGTGGCATTTTTAGTAAGTGCTTGAACGAACTTAGAAAAAGAGTTCGGCGAGGAAGTCGACTAACAGAGTTATGTCTGCAGGTATGCTCACAGGTCGTCCTGCAGAGGAAATGCCCGGTTCTACAGGTGACCTTCTTCTCGAGCTCTTGCAACTGCACGAACGAGTTCGGCAGGTGATGAAGGGCATCGCCCAGGCCTTGTGGCCATCTGTCTCCCTGCCCGAAGGCCTTGGAGAGCTTGCAGAGAGGCTTAAGGGAGCGAGGCGGCGCTTCCGATTATGGAAGATATCGGCATGCCGTCAAGGCGCCAGGGAGGGCTGGGCCATGGTGAAGATGCGGTACACGAAGGCTGACCCAAACCACATGGCCGAGGTCGGACCTGTGGGGCCCGATGGGAAGGAGATCCCTGTGAGCTTAGTGTACGGCCAAGTAGAATTGGCCGCGAAGTATTCCCAACAGGACTGTAAACTAGACAGCCTATTAGATGGTATTGAGGAGGAATACACCCAGTCAAATTGACTATGTAATTGAAGATGACATGTAAAAATGCCTTCTAGCCGGATTGTAGATCGTTTCTCATGGCGGACCTTTTCGCCTCAACCTCGGGACCCTATAGTCCGGAGTGTGTCCTAATACCCTAATGGTTATGTAGGAACCGGGGCATGCATGGAGACCATGCGTAGGGGTCATTAGTGCTTGAACAGACAAGTGCCCAACTAGTTATGTTATATTACATGGTTAGTAAGAAACATCTTCCAGGGAGAATAGTTCCGTTAGGGGTTCCTTTCCCTGGGAGGCATGCCTTAAAGTGCATGCCCGGACTGCGAAAAAAGCAGAAAAGCATCTGGGGGCAGATAAATAAATAAGTGAGAAATCATCTTTAGTTCACCGACCGAATATTCCCTTAAGAACGCTAACTTTCGGCTTCACCCAGTCTGAGGTACACATATGGCTGACCCAGCAGTAACAATCGTAGAGGTGCTCACTTTACCACCTAGCCGAACAATCGGGAATGTAGGGGCAAGCACAGGAGCCAGGCAACCCAGCTTGGCCAAAACTTAAGTCATATCGATGCATATAATGGTGAATAAAAGGTACATGTGGAAGCGTTACACATGTGTTAGGCATAAAGCCCGTACAAATAAGCTTCTATTAAAGAAGCCCCCAGGTATAATGAGCGCGGATAGCGCGTCAAGTGTGTGCGAACAATGCGCGAACGAGCCTTTAAAGGCTGTAAGAGAAAAAGATGGAGAAGGAGAGAAATATAAGACAGTTAATGTGTAAAAAATAGACAGAGGAAGGAGACGAACTCAGAATCCGGCGCTAGGCGTAGAATCTTCGGAGATGGGCTGCGTTCCATGGGTTCGGCTCGAGTTGGTTATCCGATGCATCTCGCAGACGGTACGCTCCACCGGTCAGGACTTGGTCGATAATAAAGGGACCTTCCCATTTGGGCTTGAGTTTGTCCTTTTTCTTGTCCGGCAGGCGTAGAACTAATTCGCCAACATTGTAAGTTTTGGCCCGTACTTCTCTGCTTTGATATCTTCGAGCCTGCTGTTGATAGAATGCGGAACGGGCTTTGGCCACATCACGCTCCTCCTCCAAGGCGTCCAAACTGTCCTGCCAATCAAGCTCGGCTTCTCTTTCTTCGTACATGCACACGCGAGGTGAGTCATGAATTATGTCGCAGGGCAGAACTGCCTCTGCGCCGTATACCATAAAGAATGGTGTGAATCCGGTGGTGCGATTCGGCGTGGTCCGTAGCCCCCAGAGTACGGAGTCGAGCTCCTCAACCCAGTGCGTGTTAGATTCCTTGAGGGACCGTACTAATCTGGGTTTGATGCCGCTCATGATTAGACCATTTGCTCGTTTGACTTGACCGTTAGTTTGAGGGTGATAGACTGAAGCATAGTCGAGCTTGATGCCCATGTTTTTGCACCAGAGTTTGACCTCGTCGGCCGTGAAGTTCCTGCCGTTATCAGTGATGATGCTGTGGGGGACGCCGTAACGGTGTACGACCCCTGATATGAAGTCTATCACCGGTCTGGATTCGGCCGTCTTAACAGGCTTGGCCTCTATCCATTTGGTGAATTTATCCACCATGACCAGTAGGTATTTTTGCTTGTGGGTTCCTCCTTTAAGGGGTCCAACCATGTCAAGCCCCCAGACCGCGAAGGGCCAGGTGATGGGTATAGTTTGGAGGGCGGTGGGTGGCATGTGGCTTTGATTAGCAAAGAGTTGGCAACCGACGCATTGTTGGACTAAGTCCTGAGCATCTGCCCGGGCCTTCGGCCAATAGAATCATGTACGGAAGGCCTTTCTTACAAGGGCCCGGGCTGCGGCGTGGTGCCTGCCGAGTCCGGCATGAATTTCAGCCAGAAGATTCCGCCCTTCCTCTTCGGAGATACACCTTTGAAGGACTCCGGTGGTGCTTTTCTTATAAAGCTCTCCCTCATGGACTTTATAGGCTTTAGATCGCCGCACTATGCAGCGTGCCTCGTTTTGGTCCTCGGGAAGTTCCTGCCTGGTTAGGTAGGCTAGGAATGGTTCCGTCCACGGGGCAATGACTGCCATTATTACGTGGGCTGAAGATGTTACTTCGTTGGCAGAGCCTCCAATTGTGTCAAAATGTTCGGTGTCGGGCAGTGCTGTTGGGTCCGGGCTGTTATTTCCGGACACCCCTTCCCATGATACGGATGGCTTGAACAGCCTCTCTAAGAAGATATTGGGGGGGACGGCATCGCGCTTTGTGCCAATGCGTGCCAAGACGTCTGCTGCCTGATTGTTTTCCCGGGCTATATGGTGAAATTCGAGCCGTTTGAACCGAGCTGACATTTTTAGGACGGCGTTGCGATAAGCTGCCATTTTCGGATCCTTGGCATCGAAGTCTCCATTTATTTGGGATATCGCGAGGTTCGAATCCCCGCGCACCTCTAGGCGCTGAATACCCATGGATACTGCCATCCGGAGACCATGTAGAAGGGCCTCGTATTCGGCTACGTCGTTGGAGTCCGTATACATTATTTGGAGCACGTATTGAACTGTATCTCCTGTTGGGGACGTCAGAACGATGCCAGCCCCAAGACCAGCCAACATTTTGGAGCCGTCAAAGTGCATGATCCAGTTGGAATATGTGTCGTACTCTTTAGGGAGTTCGGCTTCAGTCCATTCGGCGACGAAGTCGGCCAAAACTTGCGACTTAATAGCTCGCCGTGGCTTATAGGTTATGTCGAATGGGAGGAGCTCAATGGCCCACTTGCCAATCCGGCCCGTCGCGTCGCGGTTGTTTATAATGTCTTTAAGAGGTACTTCGGAGGCTACTACTATCGAACACTCTTGAAAGTAGTGTCGCAGCTTCCGGGATGCCATAAACACCGCGTACGCTATCTTTTGATAATGCGGATACCGTGACTTGCATGGAGTGAGGACAGTGGACACGTAGTAGACTGGTTTTTGAAGGGGAAACTTGTGTCTGTATGTTTCTCGTTCGACAACGAGCACCGCGCTTACAACTTGATGAGTTGCGGCGATGTATAATAGCATTGGTTCGCCCATGTTAGGCGCGGCCAGGACCGGGTTTGTTGCCAATATGGCTTTTATTTCTTCGAGTCCGGCCATGGCGGCATCCGTCCACTCGAAGTGTTCGGTGCGCCGGAGGAGGCGATAAAGGGGTAATGCCTTTTCTCCCAGACGGGAGATAAAGCGGCTTAGAGCCGCCACGCATCCAGTCAATTTTTGTATTTGTTTGAGGTCCTTTGGGATATCCAATTGTGACAGAGCTCGGATCTTGGTTGGGTTTGCTTCAATTCCTCTACCGGATACAATGAAGCCCAAGAGCTTTCCGGCTGGTACGCCGAAAACGCATTTTTCCGGGTTAAGCTTGATGTCATATGTTCGGAGATTATCGAATGTGAGCCTCAAGTCGTATACTAGAGTTTCGACATGCTTGGTTTTGACGACCACGTCATCTACGTATGCCTCCACTGTTTTGCCGATCTGGTTTGCCAGACATGTCTGAATCATGTGCTGATATGTTGCGACGGCGTTTTTGAGCCTGAAGGGAATTGTGTTGAAGCAGATGGGCCGTATGGGGTGATAAATGCCGTTGCGGCTTGATCAGGTTCTGCCATCTTAATTTGATGGTAGCCAGAGTATGCATCAAGGAAACACAATGAATCGTGTCCTGCGGTAGCGTCGATAATTTGATCGATGCGGGGGAGGGGGAAGGGATCCTTTGGGCAAGCCTTGTTGAGGTCCTTGAAATCGACGCATAGGCGCCAGGATTTGTCCTTCTTTGGTACCATCACCAGGTTTGCTAGCCAGTCCGGATGTTTTATATCTCTGATGAATCCGGCCTCCAATAGTTTGGCTAGCTCCTCTCCCATGGCTTGTCTCTTAGGTTCGGACAAACGCCGAAGAGCCTGTTTGACTGGCTTGAATTCTTTTAGGATGTTTAGGCTGTGCTCGGCCAGCCGGCGTGGGATTCCTGGCATGTCTGAAGGGTGCCAGGCAAAAATGTCCCAATTTTCGCGTAGGAATTCTCGTAGTGCGGCGTCTACATCAGGGTTTAATTGTGCCCCAATGGAAGCCGTTTTGTAGGGTCCGTTGGGTGGACTTGGAATTTGACTATTTCGCCTGCTGGTTTAAAGGAGGTGGACTTGGATCTTTTATCGAGTATAACATCGTCCCTCTTCACCATGGAGCGCAGCACAGTTAGTTCCTCGGCCGCTAGGGCTTCGGATAGTGCCTCAAGGGCTAGTGCGATTGTCTTATTTTCGGCGCGGAGTGCTATGTCCGGGTCACTAGCAAGAGTGATGATTCCGTTGGGCCCGGGCATTTTGAGCTTCATGTACCCGTAATGGGGCATAGCTTGAAAAATTGTGAATGCCTCTCGCCCTAATAGAGCGTGGTATCCGCTGCTGAACGGGGCCACTTGGAACATGACCTCCTCAGACCTATAATTATTAGGCGTGCCAAACACCACATCCAGTGTGATTTTACTTGTGCAGCTCGCTTCCCGACTGGGGATTATTCCTCTAAAGGTTGTGCTGCTTCGCTCAATGCGGCTCCAGTCTATTTCCATTTTTCGAAGGGTTTCCTCATAAATGAGGTTCAATCCGCTGCCACCGTCCATGAGTACCTTGGAAAGGCGAAAGCTGTCCACTATTGGACTGAGGACCAATGCTGTTGGTGCTCGGGCTGTTCGGAATTTAGGTTCGTCACTGGCATTAAAGGTAATGATCGTGTCACTCCATGGGTTTATTGTTGCTACTTGGTAGACTTCGGAAAGGCTGCGGAGTGTTTGTTTTTGCATATTGTTTGATGCGAAAGTCTCGAAGACTGTTAATACCGTACTGGTATCCTTGGGCTGGTGCTTTGTGGATGCTGGGGTTAGAAGCTCCTCGCCGCTTTTGGCCACCTGCCGGAGTATCCAACATGCTCTAAGGCTATGAGTTGGTGTGGCGCCCTCTCTACTATGAATTATACAGGGTCCGTTGAGCCATCCCTCCAGTACGGTTCCATGCCCAGTAGGGGCTTTTTGTTTTTTGGTGTTTAACCCGGGTGAATGGCGATAATGCACCCTTTTATTTCGGATTGGGTTTGTATTCGGGTACGGATTGTCCCAAAATCTTACTTCGGTTTTCCAGGCGCTTTCCATCACACAGTACTTTCGTACTATGGACCTATGGCGTTGAGGATTCCCTTGTCCATGCAATTACTATAGAAGAATGAAATTGCGTCTTCCTCGTGGCAGTCCTTTATCCTGTTCGTAACCAGGAGGAATCTGGCCCAGTAATGATGTACTGTTTCTTCAGGCTCTTGCCTAATATTGGATAGTGAAAGTGCAACTATCCCTAGGTGGTTTTGGTAATTCATAACAACATATAGCTCATTGAGCTAATGCTATTCCAAGACTATTATTTCAGGAAAGCTCAATGAATGGCATGCCATGGATGATGAAAGTGGATCCCTCAAAATACTAAGGACAAAGGATTGGCTCAAGCTCAAAAGCTCAAGACTCTTCATTTTACATTTTAGTGGCCCAAGATCACATTGAGTCTATAGGAAAAGCCAATACTATCAAGGAGGGATGAGGTGTTGCTTAATGAGCCTCTTGCTTCATGTGCTTAGTGATATGCTCCAAAACCCTCAGCTACTTTCTCACAATCCACAAATGACCTAAACCTAAAGCCAAAATCGGTCACACCGAATCTTCCTACCCGGCGCCACCGATTTCAAAAGTCATAGCCACTGCCACAAACCCTAGGCAAATCGGTCCTACCGATAGGGATCTCGGCCTCACCGAGATGGGATTGTAATCTCTTTGTTTCCCTTCGTAACGTTTCGGTCTAACCGAAGTAGCGATCGGTCTCACCGAGATTGCAATGTAAACTCTCTGTTTCCCTTTTGTAACATTTCGGTCTCACCGAAAAGAGCAAATCGGTCCCACCGAGTTTACCTGACCAACTCTCTGGAAAGCTTATTACCAAAATCGGTCTCACCGAGTTTGTGTAATATGTCTTACCGAGATTACGTTATGCCCTAACCCTAACCGAATCAGTCTCACCGAGTTGCATGTCAGTCCCATCGAAAATCACTAACGGTCACTAGGTTTACTAAATCGGTCCGACCGAGTCTGTTGAATCGGTCCCACCGAGTTTGGTAAATTGTGTGTAACGGTTAGATTTTGTGTGGAGGCTATATATACCCCTCCACCTCCTCTTCATTCGTGGAGAGAGCCATCAGGCTGAACCTACACTTCCAACTTACCATTTCTGAGAAAGAACTACCTACTCATGTGTTGAGGCCAAGATATTCCATTCCTACCATATGAATCTTGATCTCTAGCCTTTCCCAAGTTGCTTTCCACTCAAATCCTCTTTCCACCAGATCCAAATCCTATGAGAGAGAGTTGAGTGTTGGGGAGACTATCATTTGAAGCACAAGAGCAAGGAGTTCATCATCAACGCACCATTTGTTACTTCTTGGAGAATGGTGTCTCCTAGATTGGCTAGGTGTCACTTGGGAGCCTCCGACAAGATTGTGGAGTTGAACCAAGGAGTTTGTAAGGGCAAGGAGATCTCCTACTTCATGAAGATCTACCGCTAGTGAGGCAAGTCCTTCGTGGGCGACAGCCATGGTGGATAGACAAGGTTGCTTCTTCGTGGACCCTTCGTGGGTGGAGCCCTCCGTGGACTCGCGCAACCGTTACCCTTCGTGGGTTGAAGTCTCCATCAACGTGGAGGTACGATAGCACCACCTATCGGAACCAACCAAAAACATCCGTGTCTCCAATTGCGTTTGAATCCTCCAAACCCTTCCCTTTACTTTCTTGCAAGTTGCATGCTTTAATTTCCGCTGCCTATATACTCTTTGCATGCTTGCTTGATTTGTGTGATGATTGCTTGACTTGTCCTAAGATAGCTAAAATCTGTCAAACTCTAAAATTGGGAAAAGGTTAAGTTTTTAATTGGTCAAGTAGTCTAATCACCCCCCCCCCTCTAGTCCTACAAGTGGTATCAGAGCTTTGGTCTCCATTTGCTTTGATTTCCATAGCTTTTGGTGGTCATAGCCTTGGTTTCGCAACCTAGGAGAGTATGGCATCTAGCGAGGGAAATTATCACCGTAGAGGTCCTTACTTTGATGGTACTAATTTTGCTAGTTGGAAGCATAAATGAAAATGCATATTCTCGGACATAACCCCGTCGTTTGGGCAATTATTTGTATTGGCTTGCAAGGTGAATTGTTTGATGGGAGAGAGCCGAACCGTGAAGCTAATGCGGAAGAATTGAAGATGTTGCAATACAACGCTCAAGCTTGTGATATCATCTTCAACGGATTGTGCCCCGAAGAATTCAACAAAATCAGCCGTCTTGAGAATGCAAAAGAAATTTGGGATACTTTGATTGATATGCATGAAGGTACCGAATCCGTCAAGGAGTCCAAGTTGGATGTGCTCCAAAGTCAGCTTGACAAGTTCAAAATGAAGGATGGTGAAGGTTTCGCTGAAATGTACTCTAGGCTTGCTCTTATTACAAATGAGATTGCCGGCTTAGGGAGTGAAGAGATGACCGACAGATTCATCATCAAGAAGATCCTAAGAGCATTGGATGATACCGTGTGCACATTGATCCAAATGATGCCAAACTACAAAGATCTCAAGCCAAAGGAAGTCATTGGAAGAATTTTTGCTCATGAGATGTCACTCAAGGATAAGGAGGAACTTCACAACAAGTCAAGTGGTGCTTACAAAGCCTCAAGTGAAGCCCCCACATCATCAAGTGAGAAACAAACCTTCAATGAAGAATTGAGCTCAATGGTGAAGAACTTCAACAAATTCTACAAGAGTAGAAGCAAAGAAAGAAGCTCCAAGTCAAGGACTTACCATGACAAAAGATCTTCTAGTCGAGAGCGCAATTGCTACAATTGTGGGAGGCCTGGACACTATTCCAATGAGTGTACTGCACCCTACAAAAGAAGAGAAGATTCTCCAAGAAGAAGAAGCAAAAGATAAGAATCACCACCAAGAGAGAGGAGGAGTAGAGGTCATCGTTATGAACGAAGATCCTTACGGAGAAGCAAGGATTCGGAAAGGAAGGACAAGTCATCAAGGAGCTACACAAAACGAAGACATCAAGCTCATGTTGGTGAATGGGTATCCGGCTCCGACTCCGACAAACACTCCGAGAGAAGCTATCACTCTGACTCCGAATATACTCAAGATGAAGGTGTTGCCGGTCTAGCACTTGTGTCAACCAACTCCTACGACATATTTGATTCACCAAATGAAGGAATTGGAAGATGCTTCATGGCCAAAGGTCCAAAGGTAACAAATCATGAGTATGCTGATTTCAATAGTGATGAAGATGACTTGCTTGTGGATGATGATTTACTTGTTGACAACTCTAGTGATGAATACTATGACGAAACGTCAATTAATCATGCTAATCAAGATAAAACGAATGACAATGATAAGGAGAAGATTGAGCTTCTAACTATAGAACTAAACACTCTTAAGTTGGCTCATGAAACTATCTTCAAAGATCATCAAGAACTTTTAAGGGCTCATGAGAAGTTACGCTTTGAAAAGCTCAATCTTGAGCAAGAGCATGAGTTCTTAAAAGCAATCAATGATGATCTCCGTGAGAAAAGTTCTTCTTACATTGCCAAGCGTTTACTCCTATCTACTTACATGCCTCAAGTCAAGTCTAGCAACAAGTACATGAAAGATTCTTCCTCTAGTAATAACAGTAATAATGTCAAATCCAATATTGTTGCTTCTAGTAGTTCTCTTGATTCCACTAATGATTCTCTTAGCCAAGTTACACTTGAGCAAGAAAATAGCTTATTGAAGGGAATTATAGAGAAAGGTGTTTACAAGAGCCTTGCCGAGAGTAAGCAATT
>LR880972.1:95007322-95026143 GCA_904067115.1 Aegilops sharonensis | reverse complement strand
TCCAGATGGGAGGATAGTTTGGATGTCTGAAGGTACAAGGTACCAGTCAACTGTTGAGGAGTGGGCAAAACTGATAAATGCCCCAAAGGAAAATGATGATGACCTGGATGTATATGCCAAGAAGAAAATGGGACACAATACCATGGCACATATGTACAAGGAGATCCCAGACAAAGCCCTAGAGACTTTCTCTTTTGGATCAGTCCACTTTCTTCTATGAGGGCTGCCTACAATCAATTGGATCCTAAGGCACACTCTATTGCCTAAGTTAGGTGACCACAACATGATCAGAGGGCATGCAATCAATATGTTGCATTTATTTGATGTGCCTCAGAAATTCAAGGTCATGAGCCTCATAGTTGAAACCATTAAGAGGACTGCAGCAGATCATAAGAGGAGCTGTGGATATGCCCCTCAGATTCAGGAGTTGATTAACTCAAAGATGGGCACAGGTAAATATCTATTTGATAAGGAACATTTTCCACTTTATCTAGACTTTGAGGACAATCAGGTTGTCATGAATGAGAATGATCCATCATCAGTTCAAGATCAAGAGAAGAAGGAGAAGGCAAGGAAGGAGAAGGCTGCCAAGATGCCAACTCAAGAGGAGGCATCTGAGTATTTCTTGAAGAACAAGCAGGAGCAGCTTGGTTACTTAATAGCATCATCTCTGAGGATTGAGAAGGGATTGGCCACCCTCACTCAAAATCAGGAGAGCTTGCAAAGAATCATGGAAAAAAAATTCTATGATCTAGATGTCAAAGTAACTGAGATTCAGTCAGTTGTGGAGCAGCTGCAGGATGACATGCAGGAGAGGAAGGGCAAGACTACCACTAATGTATTTTCCAGAGTTCCTAGAGCTCAGAGATCAGATGCAGTGCCAGTGCCAGACAGTAGAGCAACATCATCTGCACCAGCTACAGCTCCAGGGCAACCAGCTCCAGCACCAACTCCTCCAGCTCCCTCTACATCAACTGAAGTCTTCGTCCAAGGAGCCATCTCTACACCACCACCTGAAGATCAAGCCTGAGAGTCGATGTAGCACTATGCATTTTCTATGAACTTTTCGGTAACTTGTTGCCAAAGGGGGAGAAAAATGTATAGATCATAGGCTTCGAGAGAGAGAGTGTTGCTTTTGTTCTCTCTTGATTTGGTGTTTCAAACTTGTTTGCTTTTGATTGCTTGAGATACTATGCTATTCTTGTGAGACATTGATGATCATGTGTTTGATCATAAGCTACACTTATGCATGTTTGATGATATTATCTTATCTATTCTATGTGATCATTCACTTTGCTTGGTGATGAGTGCATGTATTCAATCTTTATCATTTTGAGCGCTCCACCAAGATGTATGTGACATGGAAGAATAACCCATGAGCCTAATTCCTGTGCATTTGCAGTCCAAAGCAAATCTTAAACTATGCACAAATTTAGGGGGAGCTCTTGCTTATCACATACTTCTCAAAGCGATGATGTTTTTCAATCTTATTATCATTTGTCAAAGCTTTGATCTATATGTTGTCATCAATTACCAAAAAGGGGGAGATCGAAAGTGCAACTATCCCTAGGTGGTTTTGGTAATTCATAACAACATATAGCTCATTGAGCTAATGCTATTCCAAGACTATTATTTCAGGAAAGCTCAATGAATGGCATGGCATGGATGATGAAAGTGGATCCCAAAATACTAAGGACAAAGGATTGGCTCAAGCTCAAAAGATCAAGACTCTTCATTTTACATTTTAGTGGTCCAAGATCACATTGAGTCTATAGGAAAAGCCAATACTATCAAGGAGGGATGAGGTGTTGCTTAATGAGCCTCTTGCTTCATGTGCTTAGTGATATGCTCCAAAACCCTCAGCTACTTTCTCACAATCCACAAATGACCTAAACCTAAAGCCAAAATCGGTCACACCGAATCTTCCTACCCGGCGCCACCGATTTCAAAAGTCATAGCCACTGCCACAAACCCTAGGCAAATCGGTCCTACCGATAGGGATCTCGGTCTCACCGAGATGGGATTGTAATCTCTCTGTTTCCCTTCGTAACGTTTCTTTATAACCGAAGTGAGCGATCGGTCCCACCGAGATTGCAATGTAAACTCTCTGTTTCCCTTTTATAACATTTCGATCTCACCGAAAAGAGGAAATCGGTCCCACCGAGTTTACCTGACCAACTCTCTGGAAAGCTTATTACCAAAAATCGGTTTCACCGAGTTTGTGTAATCGGTCTTACCGAGATTACGTTATGCCCTAACCCTAACCGAATCGTTCTCACCGAGTTGCATGTCAGTCCCACCGAAAATCACTAACGGTCACTAGGTTTACTAAATCGGTCCGACCGAGTCTGTTGAATCGGTCCCACCGAGTTTGGTAAATTGTGTGTAATGGTTAGATTTTTTGTGGAGGCTATATATACCCCTCCACCTCCTCTTCATTCGTGGAGAGAGCCATCAGACTGAACCTACACTTCCAACTTACCATTTCTGAGAAAGAACTACCTACTCATGTGTTGAGGCCAAGATATTCCATTCCTACCATATGAATCTTGATCTCTAGCCTTTCCCAAGTTGCTTTCCACTCAAATCCTCTTTCCACCAGATCCAAATCCTATGAGAGAGAGTTGAGTGTTGGGGAGACTATCATTTGAAGCACAAGAGCAAGGAGTTCATCATCAACGCACCATTTGTTACTTCTTGGAGAGTGGTGTCTCCTAGATTGGCTAGGTGTCACTTGGGAGCCTCAGACAAGATTGTGGAGTTGAACCAAGGAGTTTGTAAGGGCAAGGAGATCGCCTACTTCGTGAAGATCTACCGCTAGTGAGGCAAGTCCTTCGTGGGCGACGGCCATGGTGGGATAGACATGGTTGCTTCTTCGTGGACCCTTCATGGGTGGAGCCCTCCGTGGACTCGCGCAACCATTACCCTTCGTGGGTTGAAGTCTCCATCAACGTGGAGGTACGATAGCACCACCTATCGGAACCACGCCAAAAACATCTGTGTCTCCAATTGCGTTTGAATCCTCCAAACCCTTCCCTTTACTTTCTTGCAAGTTGCATGCTTTAATTTCCGCTGCCTATATACTATTTGCATGCTTGCTTGATATGTGTGATGATTGCTTGACTTGTCCTAAGATAGCTAAAATCTGTCAAACTCTAAAATTGGGAAAAGGTTAAGTTTTTAATTGGTCAAGTAGTCTAATCACCCCCCCCCCCTCTAGACATACTTCAAGGTCCTACAGATAGATCGCCTATGTTCGGGTGGGTGGGTGGAATTAGATCCGAAACCCCACCCAATCTAAGGCTCAAGGGCCAAGGAGTTTCCGAACTCGGAAGCTTGGATTCTTGGATGTTGTCCACTGAATCTAGCCCGTTGCCTGACTCTAAGTTCAGGTCTTGAGTGACGTCCTCCCCTCCGCGGGTATCCGGCTTGGAGGGATTGGGAATCCGGACATAGTTAGTCCTTAAAATAGATGAAGGGTCACCGCATTGTTCCTCCACCACATCAACGTGATGGGTGACCTGGGGAGAGTTAATCTCTCTCAGATCGGGTTTAGGCCCAATCTGATCGTAGTCTGTAGCAACTCCCAGGGCGGCGATGCGATCCAAGAGCTCATTTAAAGAAGAGAGCTCCATCAGATCTAACTGCTCGGCGAGTTCCAAGTTGACGTGAAGATTGCTTTTGATGACCCGAGAAGTAATCGTCGGCGCGGCGGCCGAACAGGCGGTCATAAGAAAACCGCCTAGCCGGAGAGTTTGGCCGATAGCCAAAGCTCCTTTAGCAACAGAGCCGTCTTTAAAGACGGGATGAGGCATCCTTCCTGATGGCGACAGCACAGCGGAACTCTCAATGAAAGCAACAATGTCGGTGTCAAAACCGGCGGATCTCGTGTAGGGGGTCCTGAACTGTGCGTCTAGGCGGATGGTAACAGGAGATAAGGGACACGATGTTTTTACCAGGTTCGAGCCCTCTCGATGGAGGTAAAACCCTACTCCCGCTTCATTAATATTGATGATATGGGTAGTACAAGAGTAGATCTACCACTAGATCAGAGAGGCTAAACCCTAGAAGCTAGCCTATGGTATGATTGTTGTTCGTCCTACGGACTAAAACCCTCCGGTTTATATAGACACCGGAGAGGGCTAGGATTACACAGAGTCGGTTACAATGGGAGGAGATCTACGTATCCGAATTGCCACGCTTGCCTTCCACGCCAAGGAAAGTCCCATCCTGACACGAGACGAAGTCTTCAATCTTGTATCTTCATAGTCCAGGAGTCCGGCCGAAGTTTATACTTCGGCTATCCGGACACCCCCTAATCCGGGACTTCCTCAGCGCTCTTCTGAGCGTTCTTGATGACTCCATTATCGATTCGTATATGTCGTTTGACAACGGCAAGGACATGTGGGCTGCGCTCGAGGCCAAGTTTGGTGCCTCGGACGCCGGCAGCGAGTTGTACGTCATGGAGCAATTCTATGACTACAAGATGACTGATGAGCGCCCTATTGTACAGCAGGCTCATGAGATACAGTCGCTCGCAAAAGAACTTCAGTACTTCAAGTGTGTGTTGCCGGAAAAATTTGTTGCCGGAGGCATCATTGCCAAGCTTCCACCTTCGTGGAACAATTTTGCTACTTCCCTGAAACACAAGAGACAGGAGTTTTCCGTTGCGTATCTCATTGGTACTCATGATGTTGAAGACAAGGCGAGAGCAAAGGACACACGTGCTCGAGTTGCTGAGGGAGGTTCTAGTGCCCACATGGTACAGAAGAAGAACTTCCAGCCCAAAAAGTTCAAAAACAACAAGAACAAAACTCAGGGCAAAGGCAAGTTTGATACAAAGAACAAGCCATCACATTCTACCAACTTCAAGAAGAATTCTCATTAGAAGGGGAAGGGACTTTGCCATGTCTGCGGTGATCCTAATCACTGGGCTCCGAAGTGTCCTAACCGCTTTGAGGAGCGTGAACATGAGAAGAGCGGCAAGTCCGCTAATGTTGTCATCGGTGATACTGATATGAAGGAATCAGGGCACGGTATTTTTCCTACCGTCCTTTCAGTATTCCAAACCCCTGATTGGTTAATTGACACCGGTGCCAATGTACATGTTTGTGCTGATGCCTCCATGTTTTCTTCTTACCAGGCCACTGGGACTTCTCCCGTGCTGATGGGGAACGGGTCACATGCCATCGTCCGAGGTGTTGGTACGGTCGATCTGAAGTTTACTTCGGGGAAGACCGTGCGTCTGAAGAACGTTCATCATGTGTCGTCCATCAATAAAAATCTTGTTAGTGGTTCCCGTTTACGTCAAGATGGTTTTAAGTTGGTTTTCGAATCTAATAAAGTTGTAATTTCTAAGTATGGACAATTTGTTGGAAAAGGCTATGAGAGCGGAGGCTTGTTCCGCCTGTCTTTGTCAGATATTTGCACTAAAGTTATTAATAATGTTTGCCACAACAATGAGTCTGATATTTGGCATTCACGACTTTGTCACATTAACTTTGGTTGCATGACGTGGCTAGCCAATATGAATTTAATTCCGAAAATCTCTACTGTCAAAGGCTCTAAGTGCCAAGTATGTGTGCAAGCTAAGCAACCTCGCAAGTCCCATAAGACTGCAGAGGCAAGAGACTTGGCGCCACTAGAGCTTATACATTCTGATCTTTGTGAGATGAATGGTGTGTTGACAATAGGTGGAAAGAGATACTTCATGACGTTGATTGATGACTCCACTAGATATTGTTATGTGTATCTTCTGAAATCAAAAGATGAGGCTTTGACTTTCTTCAAAAACTATAAGGCTGAGGCGGAGAACCAACTTGATCGAAAAATTAAACGGCTTAGGTCCGATCGTGGTGGATAGTATTTTTCCAATGAATTTGATATGTTTTGTGCGGAACATGGTATAATCCATGAGAGGGCGCCTCCCTACTCACCCCAGTCAAATGGGGTAGCCTAAAGAAAGAACCGAACTCTAACTGATATGGTTAACACCATGTTAGACACTTCGGGTCTATCCAAGGAATGGTGGGGGAGGCGCTAATGACTGCGTGTCATGTCCTAAACCGAGTTCCCACAAAGCATAAGACCATGACTCCATTTGAGGAATGGGAAAGGAAAAGGTTGAAACTCTCTTACCTACGTACTTGGTGTTGTTTGGCGAGAGTCAATATACCAATTCCCAAGAAGCGCAAGCTTGGACCAAAAACCATGGATTGTGTTCTTCTGGGATATGCTTTTCATAGCATCGGCTATAGATTTTTGATAATAAAATCTGAGGTATCCGACATGCATGTTGGTACGATTATGGAGTCGAATCATGCAACTTTCTTTGAGGACATATTTCCTATGAAGGATATGTCGAGTTCATCAAATCAGGAGATACCTACTCCATCTAGTGAGGAATTCGCTGTAATTCCTGAACCCACCATTGCGATGGAACACGTTGAGAATCCTGTTGAGGGTGACAATGGAACTCCTGTGAGGAGTAAGAGACAGAGGACTGTAAAGTCCTTTGGTGATGATTTCATTGTGTACCTCGTGAATGACACACCCAGGACTATTTCAGAAGCCTATGCATCTCCTGATGCTGACTACTGGAAGGAAGCTATACGTAGCGAGATGGATTCCATCTTAGCTAACGGTACCTGGGAGATCACTGACCGTCCTTATGGGCGCAAACCTGTAGGATGTAAGTGGGTGTTCAAGAAGAAGCTTAGACCTGATGGTACGATTGAAAAGTACAAGGCACGGCTTGTGGCCAAGGGTTATACCCAGAAAGAAGGTGAAGACTTCTTTGATACTTACTCACCTGTGGCTAGACTGACCACAATTCGGGTGCTACTATCACTGGTTGCCTCACATGGTCTTGTCGTTCATCAAATGGATGTTAAGACAGCTTTCCTCAATGGAGAGTTGAAGGAGGAAATTTACATGGATCTGCGAGATGGTTTTGTAGTACCTGGTCAGGAAGGAAAGGTGTGCAAGTTATTAAAGTCTTTATATGGCCTTAAACAAGCTCCTAAAGAGTGGCATGAGAAGTTCGAAAGAACATTAACTCCTGCCGGCTTTGTAGTAAACGATGGCGACAAGTGCATGTACTATCGCTATGGTGGGGGCGAAGGAGTTATTCTTTGTCTGTATGTCGACGACATATTGATCTTTGGAGCCAAACTTGATTTAATCAAGGAGGTTAAGGATTTCTTATCTCGCTGTTTTGAGAAGAAGGATCTAGGAGTAGCTGATGCTATCTTAAACATCAAGCTGTTGAGAGATGAGAATGGTGGGATCACACTGCTTTAGTCTCACTATGTGGAAAAGATCTTGAGTCGTTTTGGGTATAGCGACTGCACACCTTCTCCAACTCCATATGATGCTAGTGTGTTGCTTCGAAAGAATCGACGGATTGCTAGAGATCAACTGAGGTATTCTCAGATTATTGGCTCGCTTATGTATTTGGCGAGTGTCACGAGGCCTGACATATCGTTTGCTGTTAGCAAGCTGAGTCGGTTTGTGTCAAAACCGGGAGTGATCATTGGCATGCACTTGAGAGAGTTGCGCGCTATTTGAAAGGCACCGCGAGCTATGGGATTCACTACACCAGGTATCCAAGGGTACTGGAGGGTTATAGTGACTCAAAATGGATATCTGATGCTGATGAGATTAAGGCCACAAGTGGTTATGTTTTTACACTTGGTGGTGGTGCTGTTTCTTGGAAATCTTGCAAGCAGACCATCTTAACAAGGTCAACTATGGAAGAAGAACTCACTGCCACTATTGAAGCTGAGTGGCTTCGTGAGCTCTTGATGGACTTACCTATGGTTGAAAAACCAATACCCCCTATCCTGATGAACTGTGATAATCAAACTGTGATCGTCAAGATAAACAGTTCTAAGGACAATATGAAGTCCTCAAGGCGTGTGAAGAGGAGACTCAAATCTGTCAGAAAATTGAGGAACTCCAGAGTTATTACGTTGGACTATATCCAAACGTCGAAAAATTTGGCAGATCCCTTCACAAAGGTTCTATCACTTAATGTGATAGATAATGCATCGATGGAGATGGGCCTGAGACCCACCGAATGAGTTGCCCATAGTGGTAACCCACTCTATGTGATCGGAGATCCTGTGAAGTAGAAGTGGGAGACAAGCTGTTGGTCAGTTGGGAGGAGAGTATCCCTATATTATCTATCCCACTCCGTGAAGATGCAATACTCTCCTGATCTGCATGGCAGGTTGTAACACCCCAAAAATTTAACCATGTTTTGTTTATTAAAATTTTGCGAGGAAATTAAATTTTTATTTTTCTGGATTTATCTTTGATTTCAGAACCTTTCTTTTCTTTGATATTGTGGATTTTTTGCCCCAAGTAAAAACTTTTCAAAAATATTATTTGGACTTGTATACTCTCTCAATAAAACAATTCTTTTATCAGTGGATTTATTTGCATAATTATTTGTCCCTAAGCCTTATTGCTTTAAAAATGATTTTTCATAAACTTGAGAGCCTCTTTTGCACTACAACCCTTTGGTAAATTTATTTTAAAATCCCACCAAAATTTGAGGATGACATATGATGTCCCTAAATCACTTTTATGCAAAAATATTCTTTGGTCATTTGGTGATTTTTAGCTTTACCCCTAGTTTTCAAATCTGGTCAAATTTTACTTTTGCACTACAACCTATTTAAATATTTCTTTAAAACTTCCACCAAAATTAGGGGATGTTATTAGGTGTATATTATTCATCTTTTTGCAAAAACCCACTAATGTTCTTTGAAAAATTTGAGCAAAACATCCTCTTTTGCTCTCTGGTCCAGTTTGGCTTTTTCTACAACAACTCTATTTTTTTGTTGCTCTAATGCCCATAATCTTTCTCCTGCTTATCAACCACCCTGCAGAACCCTTAAGTCCAGGAGAATGGACCTATTGGAGTATTTTTAGTCCATGAAACTATGCCTTTTAGTTTCTGTCCAGAAATGGTTTTCTCAAAAACTTCCACTAGCAAGTTTCTATTTTTGCCAAACTAACCTTACCACCCTATTTTGCATCTAAAGAGACACTAGTCTGGAGAGTTTGGCCACCCCAAGAAATTCCTAGGTGCCCTAGGCATTTTGTCAAACACTTTATGTGCATGGTCAGATTTGACATAGCTTTTAGTTTGCACACTGGACCTGCTTACTTTGCCTAACCACCATGTCCACTAAGTCTCTAGACTACCCTAACCTAATCCTGTTAAACCCCAGCTCCACCCTAGCCTCCTGGCAAGCCCTGGCATTTCGCCGAGCACCTGGTGGGCGTGCTCTAGGCGCGGCCAGAGCGCCCGTTTTGCACGTGCGTGCGCCCGAGTCGCCGCGTCTCGTTGCCGCCTCCCCCACGCCCGTTCTGATCCTCTTCCACTCGCAGCCAACGCACCTGCCCCCTCCCTCGCCGCAGAGCCGCCCCTGGAGCTCCACAGCGCCGCCGTCAGGTCGGCCGTGGCCACTAGCGGTCGGCCACAGCAGGCCCCTGCCCTAGACGGCGCCGCCCGAGCCTCCCGCGCTCTCCAGCTCGCCCCTGAAGCAGTGCCCGCTCATCCGCTAGCCCTTGCCGCCATCCCCAGCCTCGACACGTCGTTCTGCGAGCTACAGAACGGCGGTTCGCCGATCTTATCCGCGGCTGCCGTTGGAACCGACCTCAACCGCCTATATAAGGAGCCCCCGAGTCCGTCCAGTCCCTCAGGCAACCTCGAGCCACCCACCTAGCACTCCCATAGCCGGCCAACGACCAGGGAAGGTCCTCTTCCTCGTCTCCGGCCAGTCCAGCCGCCGCCGCCCTCCGGTCCATTCAGTCACAACCAGAGCCCCTCCCGTCCATCTAGCACCACCATCCTCCTCCCCTCGACCGTGCGGAGCCGCCTGAACCCTCAGTTGCGTCGAGGAACCACCGTAGCCCAAAGCCCCAAACCTCCCGAAGCCACCGGCCGCCGCGAAGCTCACCGCCGGCGACTCCCTTCGCTCCCACCACCCTAGCGACCACCGGGAGGAACGCCCCGGGCTGGCGGATCCATCCCTGCCCTCCGGAGCCCGCGAGGAGCCGCCAATCGCTGGCGACGATCGCCGGAGCCTCGCCTCTGTTCGGCCAGAGGAGGAAGGAGGCGGGGGGCGACTGGTCAAACCTGACCAGTGGGCCCCCTAGACCCGCTGTCAGTGACCCACGCCGGTCCACGTGGTTTAAGTGGAGACGTAAACTCAAAGTACGTCTTCGACGTGTATCTATTCGAAACGTTTTTTTTTTCTTTTTTCTGTTTTAATTAAAAATAGAGTTTGACTGAAACTTTGACTGGCTCTAACTTTTTAAATATAACTCCAAATGAGTTGATTCTTTTTCCTACCTCTCTCAAATTTTGTCTAATTTATTTTCATATTTATTTGAAAATTTTAGACAACTTTTTTTGTACTATTTTGAAACTATGGATTAATTTGAATATTTTCAAAAATAGGATTTTGAAGAAGAAGGCAACTTTCAAAAATGCACCCCCTCTTGCATACTCTTGAAGGCAAGCATTCTGAACCCTAGCATAATATTTTTGTGTGTTGTTTGACACGATTATAACACCACCTTAATACGGAGAACTCGTTATTTTATGTGATCTTTCAATCATACGCATGAGTGCATAAAGAAGAGTTTGCTGCTGAAAATGGATATGCTTGTGATAGTGATCATCCTCGTATGCCTTTCGTGCCTACCGGAAGGAAACCGGGAAAGTCTCTGTCTTGGGTAGACCCGAGCTTGTCCCTAGTTCCTCGTCGAGATGAGTGTGTCCGGTATGGCATGATGGGGTGTGATGAGTGGTGATTCTGTCTGTTGGATGGAACATATTTGTCATGCTAATCATACAGGGAATACTTAAACCTCCTGAGTCGACCGTAGATCGAGTCTTGTTCCAGTAACCCCCATACTTGTTTCGTACTACCACTTGTCCCTGCAGCAGGTAGGGTACGGTTCAGTAAGTTGCCAACCCCTTTCTAGCACACACCGTACAGAGAGGCCATGGTGGAAGATACCGACTGCAGCCGGTAGGCATGCCACCTGGTCTGGGGGCATGGGTGTTTCCGGTTGGGACCGAGAGCGGGGCACCCCTTAGAGCATGCGATATAAATTTGATCCCATGCTATGCGAGGTTGTAGCCTCCCCACTTAGAGTTTTGCTTAACAGGTGTCGTGGGTGATTCCAGACACCGGTAAGTTAAGCTGGTGTGTGCGGTCAGGTGTGTTTTCAACTAAAAGACCGTAAATGGAATTAGTCCCGATGGACTAAAGGAATCCGTTACTTGTGGGTAAAGGGTACACCCTCTGCAGAGGTTAAATCTATTCGAATAGCCGTGTCCATGGTTAAGGACTATAGTCTGGGATGGGTCAAGTGTCGGTCTTAGTGTCGGTCTTCGGAGGAAAAACTGCTAAACCGGAACATGGATCATGACTTGTGACTTATGATGATTATGATTATTATTATATTGGACTAACCCTTTTTATTACTTGAATTATTGAGTATCCCTAGGACGGTTCTACCTCCTAGATATTCATTGTGATTATTTTTCTTATAAGCCCTTTATGTGGTGTCGCTTAGACGCCCGACTGTGGCATGCTTGTTATTTGTTTACTTTATAAGCTCTTTATGTGGTGTCGCTCAGACGCCCGACTGTGGCATGCTTGTTATTTGTTTACTTTATAAGCTCTTTATGTGGTGTCGCTCAGACGCCCGACTGTGGCATGTTTGTTACTTATTTCACTTATAAGCCCTTTATGTGGTGTCGCTCAGACGCCGACTGAGGCACGCTTTCTGTTATTGTCCTTTCGAGGCGTCGCTTCAGACACCCGATCGGTGCATTCTATTTCTATTCTTTGATTGCATACTCATATTTTTTTATGAACAACCTACTTGCGTGCATCATGGATTTTATTTCGTGACTGACGTTGTGATCATAGAATATTTCAGAGCAAGATTATCGTTTGTTATATTATACCCATGTTCATAATGTTTGCGAGTACATTCAAAGTACTCACTGGCTTGTCCCTGGCTATTTTCTTGGCCAGATTTCTTGCTGGGAGAGGAGCGTTGCGGTGACAGCCCCGGAACCCAAGCAATCGTGGTAGCAGCCTCGCGAAGATAGGAGTTATCCAGGTCAGCTGTTCCTGTGGGAAATGGAGTCCCATAGACGCTGATGATCCACAAACCGCTTCCGCCTTCAACCACTAGAAACCATTTGTTGTACTCATAGGCCAGAATGGTCTTGTACTGCATATTATGTACTTTGCTTGGAATTTCTGTATCGAGTTGGTGCCTCATCAGCTAACAGTAATCCTGGGGCTGATGAGCACAGGGGCCATTTTCTGGGAAATTAATATCCCGAAAATCCGGTCCTGACACAGGTTGATACTTATCTTAATGTGTTCCAAGTGGCTTATTCGGGTAAGAAGAGATGTTGTCCTGCAGAACATCTTCTGAGGAACACACCTATATGAATTTGACTGTTAACGTCGCAGTCTGTGAGAATTGGGTGTTCTCTAATAAATTCATGAAAAGGCCCTGGAGTATGACTTATACGCTCCACCCGCGGGGAATGATAACCCACAACAGTTTTCGAGGGTAGAGTATTCAACCCAAATTTATTGATTCGACACTAGGGGAGCCAAAGAATATTCTCAAGTATTAGCAGCTGAGTTGTCAATTCAACCACACCTGGAAACTTAGTATCTGCAGCAAAGTGTTTAGTAGCAAAGTAATATGACAGTGGTGGTAACGGTAACAAAAGTAAAGACAGCAAAAGTAATGTTTTTGGTATTTTTGTAGTGATGGTAACAGTAGCAACGGAAAAGTAAATAAGCGAGAACCAGTATATGGAAAGCTCGTAGGCACCGGATCAGTGATGGATAATTATGCCGGATGCGGTTCATCATGTAACAGTCATAACATAGGGTGACACAGAACTAGCTCCAATTCATCAATGTAATGTAGGCATGTATTCCGTAAATAGTCATACGTGCTTATGGAAAAGAACTTGCATGACATCTTTTGTCCTACTCTCCCGTGGCAGCGGGGTCCTATTGGAAACTAAGGGATATTAAGGCCTCCTTTTAATAGAGAACCGGAACAAAGCATTAGCACATAGTGAATACATGAACTCCTCAAACTATGGTCATCACCGGGAGTGGTCCCGATTATTGTCACTTCGGGGTTGCCGGATCATAACACATAGTAGGTGGCTATAGACTTGCAAGATAGGATCAAGAACTCACATATATTCATGAAAACATAATAGGTTCAGATCTAAATTCATGGCACTCGGGCACTAGTGACAAGCATTAAGCATAGCAAAGTCATAGCAACATCAATCTCAGAACATAGTGGATACTAGGGATCAAACCCTAACAAAACTAACTCGATTACATGATAAATCTCATCCAACCCATCACCGTCCAGCAAGCATATGATGGAATTACTCACGCACGGTGGTGAGCATCATGAAATTGGTGATGGAGGATGGTTGATGATGACGACGGCGACGAATCCCCCTCTCCGGAGCCCCGAACGGACTCCAGATCAGCCCTCCCGAGAGAGATTAGGGCTTGGCGGTGGCTCCGTATCATAAAACGTGATGATTTCTTCTCTCTGATTTTTTTCTCCCTGAAAGCCAATAAATAGAGTTGGAGTTGGCGTCGGAGGGTCTCCAGGGGGCCCACGAGGTAGGGGGCGCGCCCAGGAGGGGGGGCGCCCCCCACCCTCGTGGACAGGGTGTGGGCCCCCTGGTCTTCATCTTTGGCGAGGATTTTTTATTATTTATTCTAAGATATTCCGTGGAGTTTCAGGTCATTCCGAGAACTTTTGTTTTCTGCACATAAAACAACACCATGGCAATTCTGCTGAAAACAGCGTCAGTCCGGGTTAGTTCCATTCAAATCATACAAGTTAGAGTCCAAAACAAGGGCAAAAGTGTTTGGAAAAGTAGATACGACGGAGACGTATCGACTCCCCCAAGCTTAAACCCTTGCTTGTCCTCAAGCAATTCAGTTGACAAACTGAAAGAGAAAAAGAAAAACTTTTACAAACTCTGTTTGCTCTTGTTGTTGTACTTATGTCAAGCCAGCATTCAGGTTTTCAGCAAAGATCTTATATTTACTAATTGGAGGCACCATTCGAGACTCCATGTTAATCCACATCATCAAGATTAATTCAGCCATTAGATTAGAAATTTAGGGGTCAAGATCTATTACAAGACCTGTCTTTAGAAAAACACCACGTACGTAAATAATTGAACCCACACGTATAAAAAGGAGACCATGCCCAACACGTACAAAAGGAGAGTTATTGCCTTACTATAAAAAATAAATCACGTAGGAAGAAGAGTCCTCACGATATAAAAAAGAGGACAATGTCACCAACGTTTCCAATAACTCCTGTGCCTTCACCCTTTATAAAAAGAGAAAAAAGGGTACGTACAATATGTGGCTTCTCATCACACAAAAAGGCAAGCACGCACCCCTATTTCCTCTTATACAAGAACCACGTGTGTATCCTAAAAAGACAAAAAAAACTACAAAAGGAGTCCAGAAGCCTCACGATAAGAAGGCGGCCTGTGTCAAAAAAAGATGCGCATGGTTGAAAAATAATTTTCGATACTATTAAAATAAAATGAACCAGAAATAGGTACATAAATCTCTCCAACATATAATCATTGACAAGGTTATTTATTTAATATATGAAATCCTCTAATTGTGACACAAGAATAAAAATATGTTTAAACTGTTACGCGGCCAAAAATATTATATGAACTTAAAACCGCTAGGAAATATAGTCGAACGAATATCATTGTTTTTTGTGGTGGTTCAAATATTATTATTTTTTGTGCTACAGGTGGGGAAAATAGATCGTCGATTATTTTAAATTGGTGCATCAACAACTCCATTAAATTTTACTTTTTAGTGGTAAACAATTTTTAAGTCATAGACATACGCTACCATTAGATTTGATGTTAGATTGATACATTCTCAGTTACCAAGCTGAAAGAGGATTCCACATCCAAATTAGCATGAGAAGAAAAATCATGTACGCATTGACTTGATGTAAGGAAAAAGAAATGCACAAATAGGGAATCCTCAATCCTCACGCTAAAAAAGCATATTCATGTTCAAAAAGAAATTTGAATCACACATACAGAAATCCCCCCCCCCCCCAGCTATCACTGCTGAAAAGGTCATTAATGCAATAATGAAAATTCATGTACAAAAATATGCATAAATTTCCATGAATTGAAACAATGTAAACAAAGTTGTACATAGATGAAGTATTCTCCATGAAGTAGAATATATCACTATATCTTTATTTCGGCCTAATACATATTAAATAGAGAAATATCTACACACATTCTTTTGCGGCTGAGGGAGTCTCGAAAGTGTAACTCTAATATATATCAAGCTCAAATGCCCCTGCTTTAAAAGCAAATTTCAATAAAATAGCAAACGAATCCAAATTATTCTGAACCGTTTCTAACGAACATTGCTTTGTTTCTTACCTACGTGTACATTTTTCCATTATGGAACATTCGCCTAGTGATCCAAAATGCTTTCAAAAGTACTGTTTGTGGAGTTTCATTTTTGTGCACATTACGAATATTTTTTCTCCAAGAAATATAATTTGTTTCCACATATTCCCATTACAGAAAAATAAACATAATATGTTTTGAAGGCAGGTATGTAATCAAACTTCTTTAAATGCTCTACTATNTAATGAAAATTCATGTACAAAAATATGCATAAATTTCCATGAATTGAAACAATGTAAACAAAGTTGTACATAGATGAAGTATTCTCCATGAAGTAGAATATATCACTATATCTTTATTTCGGCCTAATAATCTTTAGCGAGTGAGGGGGTCTCGAAAGTGTAATTCTAACATATGTCAAGCTCAAATGCCCCTACATTGAAAAGAAAATTTCAGGAATATAGCAAAAAAAATCAAATTATCCCGAATTGTTTTTTTAGCAAACATTTCTTTGTTTCTTACCTACCTGCAATTTTTTCCATTATATAAGAGATTTTAAGTGTGTCTACATACACTACTAGATGTGTTACTAATATTCAAATATGTACTTATATAGATTTCCCAATATTCAACTTTGTGCAAAATAGTTCCAAACTTAGTTGTGAAAACTAATTCATATTCTTAATATCTACATGTTTCTCAAAATAGCTAGCCCGTGCGGAGGCACGGGTTGACGACTAGTTATAACTAACCACATTTGCAATAATTCTCAGGTCTCATGTTTACTCATATCAATAACATAATCAGCTAGCAAGCCATAATAATAAATCTCGGATGACAACACTTTCTTAAAACAATCATAATATGATATAACAAGATGGTATCTCGCTAGCCCTTTCTGAGACCGCAAAACATAAATGCAGAGCACCTTCAAAGATCAAGGACTGACTAGACATTGTAATTCATGGTAAAAGAGATCCAATCATAGTCATACCCGATATAAATTAACAATAATGAATGCAAATGACACCTAGCCAATCTAGGAGACACCCTAGATGTGATGCAACATGGCTCCGCACCCACCCACCCACCCACGGCCTAGGTTTTCCGGCGATCTTCTCTTCTAGCCAACGACTCGGGTTCCTCTTCCGCCCATCTTCTCTGGCGGCTTCTGTTCTACAAGCCAATACCCATCTCATATGGGTTCTTCTGGTGGATCAACGTTGGATTTGGATTTCTCACCGGGTGCCCTTTTTGAGGACAAGGTTTTCAAACTTTGTGGGCGATCTATTCATTCCACGGATGACACGGCCCATTTCATTATGGTGGTGTCTTTCAGCAGGCATGTATTTCGTCTTAATGACGACTCTGTGGCGGCTGCCTTGGAATCAGCGATTGGGGGATCTGCGATTGAATTTTCGGTGCAAATCATCCGTGACAAGGTATTTTCCTTTCTGGTATCTTGTAAGCAAGTCGGTCTCTACATTCTCCAGTTGAGGTCGTTTGCGTGCACACAATTCAAATGCTTCTTTCATCTTTGGGGAAATGGTGGTCCTAATTGGGTCCGTGAATTCAAGATCTGGAAAAAACAGTGTGATGCTGAATGGATCCTAGTGAGTCCCTCTAAGAAACGTGCCACTTTGGGGTTGCTAGCCATGCATAATCCGCCGGCTAGATCATCCTTTAGATTGAATTCATCTTCACGAAAGAAGCTTTCTTTTGCAATGTTCCTACAATATCCTGCTTGCAAGGGTTATAGATTTCATGCCTCTCAGTCTTTGGTTAATACGGTATCGGAGGCTGGATATGACGTGCATCATCGTGACAGACTGATCTTGCCCTCGCCGCCGGCGAATAATCTTCAGTGGACGGTGGCCACGCCATCCATCTCCTTCGGAACAATCAACGTCCCTGCCAAAAATCCCGCCACTAGTTCCGGATCTTCACCAACCCGGATGGTTCGCTTGGAGAGTGCACCTGCACATGGTTCTGTTACATCTGAATACGTTGATCCGGTCGCTCTAACCCAACATGGATGCATGGCCCATCATGATTCTTTTGCCCATAATGGATCTGCTGCCTTGGTCGGCTGTAACACGGCCCAGTCTTTGGCCCAACAGTCTCAGGTTGCTTTAGATTTTTCTGCTGCTGCTGCTGAGATTTCTCCCACGGGTGTTATGGAGAAACATATTCCGGTTATTTCGGAGGAGGCTGCTCAATTTAATGATCTCATTGATGATATGGTGTTCAAGGTTTGGAAATGTCAGAATTGTTTATCAATGCTACATTACACTAATTCGTGCACCAGTCCTATTCGATGCCGCAAATGCTTTCGCCTTGGCCATCGTGCGAAAGGATGCTCGAACGTTACGCATTCCCCGACTTACAAGTGGGTCCCGCGGGTGAATCCAACTACCCCGGGACGGTCAACTGAGATTTCTACGCCTGACGCCTCGGTTTCCCTCGACTCTAGCCACGCGGGGTCTCTGCCAAGTCCCATCGCGCCTGCAACACCATCATCGTCGCCGCCATTGCCTGCTGAGCCACCCCCCTCCACACCATCACCTCCTACATCGCCACCAGCGACCTGCTTAGCCACTCCACCAACTGCTGCGGCCCTACCACCGCCACCTTCGGAGGCCCCCTCTGCTATGGCTACCTTTGCCCTTGACCCCTTGCCATTTGTGCCGCCGGGGTTTGAGATTATTGATGGTGGTCCGAGGCGGCTACCGCGCACTTTCTTCTCTCCGGCTGTGGCACCGGATCGACAGCATGAGGAATACGCTATTGCCATCGTCGAGCCAGCTCCTCTGCCTGAAGAAATTGCTATCTTCAGAAACATGGTTAGTGATTTTGTTGTTAACACTCTTGGTCGCGCCGTCCTTGATGCTCAACCATGGATCCAAGGTGTGGGTCTCTTCCGTTTCCGTAGCTCGGTTGCTAGGCAGGCACTAATTGATCACCCACCGTTTGAGCTGGATAATGACATATTTGTTAGATTTGTGCCGCATGATGAAGGAATCAACTTCAGAGCTGTTCAGGGTTTTCGGAGGGGTTGGGTTATGATAGTTGGAATTCCTCTGGATTATCGGCGTACTCAGTATATTGCCGATGCTATTAGTACTTTCGGCCGTTTCCATCACTGGCATCAGGATGATCCGTTACTTGTTCGGACCCTAGCGTATGTTTCTTTCCCGGCAACGACTTTGGTGCCGCGTGATGTGGTATATCGAGAGTTTGCTGATTTTGGTGGTTCTCGCATTTCATGGTCTGCTCCGATTTACATCTTCTCTGCTGATTTTGC
>LR880972.1:94988778-95004394 GCA_904067115.1 Aegilops sharonensis | reverse complement strand
AGTATATGGTCCCTGCCAGGGCCCGACCCGGGATGATTTCGTGCAATGGTTATATAATCTTGATATTAACTGTGATGATAATTGGTTGTTGTTGGGGGATTTCAATTTCATGCGTTCGTTGGAGAACAGAAATCTGCCTGGGGGTAATGTCAGCGATATTTTTCTGTTCAATGAAATAATTGGGCACTTGGGCCTCATTGAGCTTCCAATTAAAGGGCGACAGTATACTTGGTCAAATATGCAAACTAATCCATTGTTGGAACAGATCGACTGGTTTTTTACTTCAGTTGCATGGACCACTGACCATCCTAATACGCTTGTTCTGCCCCTGGCTCGCACGGCTTCTGATCATGTCCCATGTGTCGTCTCGATTGCTACAGTCATTCCTAAAGCCAAAATTTTTCGCTTTGAGAACTATTGGGTCGATTTGCCTGGTTTCTTTGACTGTGTGGCACATGTTTGGAACAAACCTGTCGCAAGACCTTCGGCTGCCCTAAATATTTCTTATAAATTCAAATTGCTAAGGTTTGCCCTCAAGAAATGGCACATGAGTCTGTCAACAGTTAAAGCTCTAATTGCTGATTGCAACAAGGTCATTCTCTATCTCGATGGTCTGGAGGAGATCAGGAATTTATCTAGGCCTGAATTTAATTTCAGGAGGATTGTGAAATTGCATCTGGAAGATATTCTTCATTGGCAGTATATTTATTGGAAGCAGCGTTGTACCATACGCAACATTAAAGTTGGTGAGGAAAATTCCAAATTTTTTCATGCCATGGCCACGGAAAGGTATAGGAGAAACACCATCTCATCTCTCAGGAATTCTGATGGTGATGTGGTTTCGGAACATCAACAGATTGCCACCATGTTTTGGTCCGATTTTAATCAAAGAATGGGTAATGCTAAAGGAATCCGCATGGGTTTTGATTTGGACACATTAATTGCAAGAGTTGATGGCCTTCAGGATATGTCCCAGCCCTTCACTGATTCCGAAGTTGATGCTGTCATTAAGAACATGCCACCTGATCGTGCCCCCGGTCCTGACGGCTTCTCTGGGTTGTTTTTAAAGAGATGTTGGCCTATTCTTAAGGAGGATTTCATGCAACTTGTCAAGGAGTNTCCAAATTTTTTCATGCCATGGCCACGGAAAGGTATAGGAGAAACACCATCTCATCTCTCAGGAATTCTGATGGTGATGTGGTTTCGGAACATCAACAGATTGCCACCATGTTTTGGTCCGATTTTAATCAAAGAATGGGTAATGCTAAAGGAATCCGCATGGGTTTTGATTTGGACACATTAATTGCAAGAGTTGATGGCCTTCAGGATATGTCCCAGCCCTTCACTGATTCCGAAGTTGATGCTATCATTAAGAACATGCCACCTGATCGTGCCCCCGGTCCTGACGGCTTCTCTGGGTTGTTTTTAAAGAGATGTTGGCCTATTCTTAAGGAGGATTTCATGCAACTTGTCAAGGAGTTCTATGAGGGGAAATGTAATTTGGAATGCCTAAATACCTCATTAATAACCCTTATACCAAAGAAGTTAAGCCCTGAAGTTGTCGGAGATTTCCGGCCAATCTCCTTGACCAACACATGCCTGAAGTTTTTGACAAAGCTGCTTGCTAACCGTCTTCAGCATGTGATCCTGCGATGCATCCACCGCAATCAATATGGTTTTCTTCGGTGTCGCTCCATTCAAGACTGCTTAGCCTGGTGTTTTGAGTATATACATCAATGCAAAGCCTCCAAACGACCTATTGTGCTACTTAAGCTGGATTTTACGAAAGCCTTTGATACAATTGAGCATGAGCTAATCCTCAAAATCCTGCAACGCAAGGGTTTTGATTCCAGGTCGACTGGGTGGATCAATTCAATTCTGTCAACCGGATCTTCTTCTGTGCTTCTCAACGGCGTGCCAGGGAAGCACTTTGTTTGTAGATCGGGTGTGCGCCAAGGTGATCCTCTATCACCGTTACTTTTTGTGATTGCAGTGGATTTATTACAGTCTGTTGTCAATGAGATGTGTTCCAGGAACATCCTTACTATGCCAATCCCAACCATCTCCAATGATTACCCTATAGTACAGTACGCCGACGACACTTTGATTGTACTACCTGCGGTTGATGCTCAACTCATTGCTTTCAAGGAGATGCTGGCAACCTTTGCGGACTCAACTGGCTTGCGAGTTAATTTTAGCAAATCTTCTCTCATTCCCATTAACATGGCTGATGAAGAAGGTACTCGAGTGGCCTCTTTGCTGGGTTGTGACGTTGGCAAGATGCCCTTCACGTATCTTGGTCTACCCATGGGAACTTCTAGGCCATCCATCTATGAGTTGATGCCTATGGTGGATCGAATCGAGCGCCGCTTATCTGCTTCTTCATGTTTGCTTAACCAAGGTTGCCGACTGCAACTTGTTCAGTCCATGTTGTGCTCCATGCCAATTTATTTTCTGTGCACTTTATCTCTTCCAAAAGGCATTATTCAGCAACTTGAGAGGATCATGAGGCAGTGCCTATGGAGGGGGAACACGGATAACCCTCGCCAATCTTTGGCTGCTTGGGATCTTGTCTGTCGTCCTAAGGATTTTGGAGGTTTGGGTGTTCTCAACTTGTCTATCCAAAATGAAGCCTTACTTATTAAGCACCTTTTCAAGTTTTTCAACAAAGTGGACGTGCCTTGGGTATCACTAATCTGGGACACCTATTATGCTTCATCACCACCCCAAAGCACCAGGGCTTGTGGTTCTTTTTGGTGGCGTGATATTATGCGGCTATTCCCGAAGTTCTCCAACCTAGCAGTTCCTCAAGTTTATGCTGGTGATACGGTTCTTTTTTGGCTTGATCGTTGGCAGCTGGGAAATCATGTTGTCTTGTTGCAGGAATCTTTCCCAAGGCTCCACTCCTTTGCTGTGGACAGTGCAATCACAGTTCAAGAGTTCTTGGTGAGGCCTGACATCTTGGAACACTTCCATCTGCCTCTATCGCAGGAGGCTTTTTCTGAGCTCACACATCTACAAGCTATCCTGTCATCGATCAGTTTAAATGGTGAGAACAAGGACGTTTGGAAATGGCCTTCCAAATCTGGTGATTATAAGGCAAAGATATTCTATGATTTTTGCTTTTCACATCTGGTGGTTGATCGTATTTTCAAGTGGATTTGGAAGAGTGCATGCACGCTAAAGATAAAAGTCTTTGGTTGGCTATTGTTAATGGATCATTTGAACACCAGAGATATGATGCAACGAAGGCACTGGATCATTCAGGACGATACTTGTGTGCTTTGCAATCTTGCCCAACATGAGGATCGAGCTCACCTTTTCTTTACTTGCAATTATAGCCAAAGAGTGTGGAACTATCTTGGAATTTCATGGTCTGCGCAACCAAACCAAACCACATATGACATGGCACATGCTGCAAGGAAGGATTTTGGACACCCTTTCTTCTCTGAGGTGGTTTTCACTGCTATCTGGAACATTTGGATACAAAGGAATGGGAAAATCTTCAGGAATGAGCAACCATCATTTAGAGCTTGGAGAAGAAGCTTCATACATGACATCTCCCTCCTGTCTCATAGAATTAGATGTAAATATAAGGATAGTTTTGATTCCTGGATAGCTGACCTTACTTAGTCCCTTTTGTAAGTCTTTTTCTCCTTCTTGTAAATTTGTATAGTTGTAACTAATACTATTTTATTTAATAAAGGACTGTGAGGCTGTTGCCTTGCAGTAAATAGTCAAAAAAATGAATGCAAATGACAGATGTGCTCTCTACATAGTGCTTTTAGTAAGAGGGTGATGACTCAACATAAAAGTAAATAGATAGGCCCTTCGCAAAGGGAAGCAGGGATTTGTAGAGGTGCCAGAGCTCGGTTTTGAAATAGAGATAAATTATATTTTGAGCGGCATACTTTCATTGTCAACATAACAACTAAGAGATGTCGATATCTTCCATGCTAAACAAATTATAGGCGGTTCCCAAACAGAATGGTAAAGTTTATACTCCCCCTCCTCCACAAGCATCAATCCATGGCTTGCTCGAAACAACGAGTGCCTCCAACATTCAACGGGTCCCAGGGGGAGTTTTGTTTGCAATTATTTTGATTTAGTTTGCATAAAGCATGGGACTTGGCATCCCGGTGACCAGCCATTTTCTCGTGAGTGAGGAGCGGACTCCACTCCTCTTGAGAATAACCCGCCTAACACGGAAGATAAGGGCAGCACTAGTTGATATATGAGCTATTCGAGCATGCAAAATAGAATGTTTATTTGAAGGTTTAGAGTTTGGCACATACAAATTTACTTGGAACGGCAGGTAGATACCGCATATAGGAAGGTATAGTGGACTCATATGGAATAACTTTGGGGTTTAAGGGATTGGATGCACAAGCAGTATTCCCGCTTAGTACAAGTGAAGGCTAGCAAAAGACTGGGAAGCGACCAACTAGAGAGCGACAATAGTCATGAACATGCATTAAAATTAATAAACATTTAATACAAGCATGAGTAGGATATAATCCACCATGAACATAAATATCGTGAAGGCTATGTTGATTTGTTTCAGCTACATGCGTGAACATGTGCCAAGTCTCACTTAAATCATTCAAAGGAGGATACCACCCCATCATACCACATCACCACCATTTTAATAGCATGTTGGCACGCAAGGTAAACCATTATAACTCATAGCTAATCAAGCATGGCACGAGCAACTATGATCTCTAATTGTCATTGCAAACATGTTTATTCATAATAAGCTGAATCAAGAACGATGGACTCATCATATTTACAAAAACAAAAGAGGTCGAGTTCATACCAGCTTTTCCCATCTCAGTCAGTCCATCATATATGTCATCATAATTGACTTTCACTTGCACGACCGAACGATGTGAATAATAATAAGAGTGCACGTGCATTGGACTAAGCTGGACTCTGCGAGCATTCAATAAACAGGAGAAGACAAGGCAATATGGGTTCTTGGTTAAATCAACAATGATGCATATAGGAGCCACTTCAACAATTTAATCATGGTCTTCTCCTACTGACCCCCAAAGAAAAGAAAAGAAATAAAAACTATTTACATGGGAAAGCTCCCAACAAGAAAAAGAAGAATGGGAATATTTTTGGGTTTTCTTTTTAATTATTACTACTACAGCAGGAAAAATAAACTACTACTAAAAAAATTTGTTTTTCTTAAGGTTTATCAAACACACAAGAAGAAAGCAGGAAAAAGAAAATAAACTAGCATGGATATTACAGTGAAAGAGTATGAGCACCGACATCTAGCAATGAGTGTGTGTGAACAAAATGTAATGTCGGTGAAAAATACGTACTCCCCCAAGCTTAGGCTTTTGTCCTAAGTTGGTCTATTGCCAGGGATAGCCTGGCGGATACCCGTAGGTGTAGCTGGGGTCATACTGTGATGCAGCGGCTATCGCCTCCTGAGCTGCAGCGTGGCGTCGAGCCGCCTCCGCTCTCCTGTCGTACTCATCTGCCTCATCTTTGGTAATAATATATCTTCCCCTTGTCTGAGAATCAAAGAAGGCGGGAGCAGGAAGAGTAACATGGACAACATGTCGTTTGTTAAAGATTAGTCGATACTGGAGAGGTGGTTCAGTCCTCTCAACAAACTGGTGGGAAACCATAGAATCAAAATCTAAATAAGTAGGGGGTAACTCCATATCACCCTCACGAATGTCTATCTCAAGAAAATTAGCTAAGCGGGTTGCATAAATTCCTCCAAAGAAATCTCTGTTATGTCTATTATGATGCAACCTACGAGCTACAATGGCTCCCATATGATAAGATTGGTCCCCTAACACAGCAATTCTGATAATGCTGAGATCAAGGGCACACATGTGACATGCTTCATCCTTAGCATTTATGCATCTACCTATGAAGAGAGCAAAATAATGTATAGCAGGAAAGTGAATGCTCCCTATAGTGGCTTGTGTTATATCTCTAGATTCCCCCACGGTTATTCTAGCAAGAAAATCTCTATATTCAGATTTAGGGGGATCCCTGACACTACCCCAAGATGGAAGTTTGCAAGCAAAAGTGAAATCCTCTAAGTCCATGGTATAAGATTTGTCATAAAGGTCAAACATGACTGAAGGAGAATTACGAGAAGATGAAAACTCAAACCTCCCCACAAATGAACTTGTGAGATCACGATACTTGGGGCATTTGTCAGCTTCAAAGTCCTCAAGACCGGCATTATGCAAATATGCGTTAAACTCTTCCTTGATTCCCGCTTGATTCATAAAATTTTCCGAAGGCCATTCACAGGGCCTCACAAGAGCGTCTCTTGGTGGTTCCTCGTCAGCATCACGCATTGCAAGCCTCGGACCTTGCTTCCTTGAAGAACCACCTTGGAACATCTTCCTAAACATATTGTTTTCTTTGAAAAATAATTCTGAAATTTTTAGTAACTTCAAACAAAAGTAAACCAACTTCAATAAAACTGATAGCAACTACTCATACAAGTGCCTAGAGCATATATCAAGCATTAGAACTACTTGGAACCATATAAATTTGACATGCAAGCTCAAGAACATGGTCACCTATGCAGCACAAATTTGCAATGAATAAAGCACTAGAACAAAAACTAATTGGACCAATGGAGGAGTCACATACCAAGGAACAATCTCCCCAAGCAGTTTTGCGAGAGGTGCTTATAGCAAGGAGATCGAAAATCACAGCAAAAGTGGCTGGAACACGAGCTTGAGTTAGTTTTTCGGGTTTGTGTGAGGCAGAGGAAGAAGATGGGTGCAGGGATAAGTGGAGGAGGGCCACCGTGGGCCCACGAGGCAGGGGGCGCGCCCAGGGGGTAGGGCGCGCCCTCCACCCTCGTGGCCAGGTGGAAGCTCCCCCCGCGGTAATTTTTGCACTAAAAATCCTCAAATATTCCCGAAAAAATCATATTAAATTGGCATGGCATTATGAGGACTTTTATTTTCGGGATATTTTTATATTGCAAGGGTAAATCAGGAAACAGACATAAAAATACTATTTTACTTTATTTCTACTAAATAACAGAAAATATAAAGAGGGTACAGAAGGTTGTCCTTCTAGTTTCATCCATCTCATGCTCATCAAAAGGAATCCACTAACAAGGTTGATCAAGTCTTGTTAACAAACTCATTCCGATTAACATGGAACCGGAGAAATTTCGAATAACACTATGTTACCTCAACGGGGATATGGACATCCCCAATAATAAGTATATCATATTTCTTCTTGACAGTAGGGAGAGGAAATTCAAAACCTCCAAATATAATCGATTGAATTTTTCCAATAGAGTTGATACTATGAACTTGAGGTTGTTTCCTCGGAAAGTGTACCGTATGCTCATTACCATTAACATGAAAAGTGACATTGCCTTTGTTGCAATCAATAACAGCCCCTGCAGTACTAAGGAAAGGTCTTCCAAGAATAATAGACATACTATCATCCTCGGGAATATCAAGAATAACAAAGTCCGTTAAAATAGTAACGTTTGCAACCACAACGGGCACATCCTCACAAATACCGACAGGTATAGCAGTTGATTTATCAGCCATTTGCAACGATATTTCAGTAGGTGTCAACTTATTCAAGTCAAGTCTACAATGTAAAGAGAGAGGCATAACACTAACACCGGCTCCAAGATCACATAAAGCAGTTTTAACATAATTTCGTTTAATGGAGCATGGTATAGTGGGTACTCCTGGATCTCCAAGTTTCTTTGGTATTCCACCCTTAAAAGTATAATTAGCAAGCATGGTGGGAATTTCAGCTTCCAGTATCTTTCTCTTATTTGTAACAATATCTTTCATATATTCAGCATAAGGATTCATTTTGAGCATATCAGTCAATCGCATATGCAAAAAGATGGGTCTAATCATTTCAGCAAAGCGCTCAAAATCCTCATCATCCTTTTTCTTGGATGGTTTCGGAGGAAAAGGCATGGGTTTCTGAACCCATGGTTCCCTTTCTTTACCATGTTTCCTAGCAACAAAGTCTCTTTTATCATAACGTTGATTCTTTGATTGTGGGTTATCAAGATCAACAGCAGGTTCAACTTCTACTCCATTATCATTACTAGGTTGAGCATCATCATGAACATCATCATTACCATTTTCACTAGGTTCATGTTCATTACCAGATTGTGTTTCAGCATCAGAAATAGAGATATCATTTGGATTATCAGGTGGTTCAGCAATAGGTTCACTAGAAGTTTGCAAAGTCCTATCATGTTTCTTTTTCTTCCTTTTAGAAGAACTAGGCATATCAATATTATTTCTCTGAGAATCTTGCTCGATTCTCTTAGGGTGGACTTCAGGATACAAAGGTTCCTGAGTCATTCTACCAGTTCTAGTAGCCACTCTAACAGCATAATCATTTTTTTTACTATTCATTTCATCAAGCACTTCTTTCTGAGCTTTAAGTACCTGTTATACTTGAGTGGTGACCATAGAAGCATGTTTGCTAACAAGTTTAAGTTCACCTCTAACATTAGCCATATAATCACCCAAGCGTTTAATAATAAAGGTATTCTGTTTTAATTGTCTACCAAAATAAGCATTAAAGTCATCTTGCTTAAACATAAAGTTATCAAACTCATCCAAGCACTGACTAGCAATTTTAGTAGGAGAGACTTTAGCTTTATCATAT
Organism: Aegilops sharonensis; assembly: GCA_904067115.1. Lineage (NCBI taxonomy): Eukaryota > Viridiplantae > Streptophyta > Magnoliopsida > Poales > Poaceae > Aegilops > Aegilops sharonensis. The sequence continues at coordinate 94,995,739 of LR880972.1, read as the reverse complement.
CTATAGAGAGAATTTACCTTTACTACCTGTGTCGAGATATCGGGATCAGGAGGTTCTTCAGTGAATAAAGGATTGAGATCATATACTTCTTCAACAGGCGGTAAATCAAGACCATGTATTTCTTCAATAGGAGGTAAATTCTTAACATCTTCAGCTTTACTTTCATAGATTTCTTTGCCTCTTGCATATCTTCAGGACTGAGAAATAGAACACCTCTCTTCTTCGGAGTTGGTTTAGGAATAGGCTCAGTAATTGGCTCAGGAGCTGGCTCGGGAGTTGGCTCAGGAGGTGCCCAATTCATTTGTCAACATATTATTCAATAGAATTTCAGCTTCATCCGGTGTTCTTTCCCTGAAAAGAGAACCAGCACAACTATCCAGGTAATCTCTGGAAGCATCGGTTAGTCCATTATAAAAGATATCAAGTATTTCAGGTTTCTTAAGAGGATGATCAGGCAAAGCATTAAGTAACTTGAGAAGCCTCCCCCAAGCTTGTGGGAGACTCTCTTCTTCAATTTGCACAAAGTTGTATATTTCCCTCAAAGCAGCTTGTTTCTTATGAGCAGGGAAATATTTAGCAGAGAAGTAATAAATCATATCCTGGGGACTACGCACACAACCAGGATCAAGAGAATTAAACCATATCTTAGCATCACCCTTTAATGAGAACGGAAATATTTTGAGTATATAAAAGTAGCGCGATCTCTCATCATTAGTAAATAGGGCAGCTATATCATTTAACTTAGTAAGATGTGCCACAACAGTTTCAGATTCATATCCATAAAAAGGATCAGATTCAATCAAAGTAATTATATCAGGATCAATAGAGAATTCATAATCCTTATCAGGAACACAGATAGGTGAAGTAGCAAAAGCAGGGTCAGGTCTCATCCTATCTCTAAGAGATTCTTTACTCCATTTAACTAGGAGCCTCTTAAGTTCATATCTATCCTGGCAGGCAAAAATAGCTGCAGAAGATTCCGCATCAAAAAGATAACCCTCAGGAATAGCAGGCATATTTTCATCATCACTTTCATCATTGTATTCAGTTTCAATAATTTCTCTTTCTCTAGACCTAGAAATTTGTTCATCTAGAAATTCACCAAGGGGCACAGTAGTATCAAGCATAGAAGTGGTTTCATCATAAGTATAATGCATAGCAGAAGTGGCATCATCAATAACATGCGACATATCGGAACGAATAGCAGAAGCAGGTTTAGGTGTCACTAGCTTACTCATAAAACAAGGTGAATCAAGTGCAGAGCTAGATGGCAGTTCCTTACCTCCCCTCGTAGTTGAGGGATAAATTGTTGTCTTAGCGTCTTTCAAGTTCTTCATAGTGTCCAGCAGATATAAATCCCAAGTGACTCAAAGAATAGAGCTATGCTCCCTGGCAACGGCGCCAGAAAATGGTCTTGATAACCCACAAGTATAGGGGATCGCAACAGTTTCCGAGGGTAGAGTATTCAACCCAAATTTATTGATTCGACACAAGGGGAGCCAAAGAATATTCTCAAGTATTAGCAGCTGAGTTGTCAATTCAACCACACCTGGAAACTTAGTATCTGCAGCAAAGTGTTTAGTAGCAAAGTAATATGATAGTGGTGGTAACGGTAACAAAAGTAAAGACAGCAAAAGTAATGTTTTTGGTATTTTTGTAGTGATGGTAACAGTAGCAACGGAAAAGTAAATAAGCGAGAACCAGTATATGGAAAGCTCGTAGGCACTGGATCAGTGATGGATAATTATGCCGGATGCGGTTCGTCATGTAACAGTCATAACATAGGGTGACACAGAACTAGCTCCAATTCAGTAGGCATGTATTCTGTAAATAGTCATACGTGCTTATGGAAAAGAACTTGCATGACATCTTTTGTCCTACCCTCCCGTGGCAGTGGGGTCCTATTGGAAACTAAGGGATATTAAGGCCTCCTTTTAATAGAGAACTGGAACAAAGCATTAGCACATAGTGAATACATGAACTCCTCAAACTACGGTCATCACCGGGAGTGGTCCCGATTATTATCACTTCGGGGTTGCCAGATCATAACACATAGTAGGTGACTATAGACTTGCAAGATAGGATCAAGAACTCACATATATTCATGAAAACATAATAGGTTCAGATCTAAATTCATCGCACTCGGGCCCTAGTGACAAGCATTAAGCATAGCAAAGTCATAGCAACATCAACCTCAGAACATAGTGGATACTAGGGATCAAACCCTAACAAAACTAACTCAATTACATGATAAATCTCATCCAACCCATCACCGTCAAGCAAGCCTACGATGGAATTACTCACGCACGGCGATGAGCATCATGAAATTGGTGATGGAGGATGGTTGATGATGACGACGGCGACGAATCCCCCTCTCCGGAGCCCCGAACGGACTCCAGATCAGCCCTCTCGAGAGAGATTAGGGCTTGGCGGTGGCTCCGTATCGTAAAACGCAATGATTTCTTCTCTCTGATTTTTTTCTCCCCGAAAGCCAATAAATAGAGTTGGAGTTGGCGTCGGAGGGTCTCCTAGGGGCCCACGAGGTAGGGGGGCACGCCCAGGAGGGGGGGCGTGCCCCCCACCCTCATGGACAGGGTGTGGGCCCCCTGGTCTTCATCTTTGGCGAGGATTTTTTATTATTTATTATAAGATATTCCGTGGAGTTTCAGGTCATTCCGAGAACTTTTGTTTTCTGCACATAAAACAACACCATGGCAATTCTGCTGAAAACAGCGTCAGTCCGGGTTAGTTCCATTCAAATCATACAAGTTAGAGTCCAAAACAAGGGCAAAAGTGTTTGGAAAAGTAGATACGACGGAGACGTATCAGGGAAGCCTTGGAGCAGCCCAGTATCGGTCAAGAATTTGTGTGAAACTAGTCTCGCAGAAAACTTGTAGTTCAAGGCATAGTCCACTATTCCAGTTGTGATCTAGTGTAGCATAAATCTCTAAGTGGAAGTTCAACTTCACAGTCTCCACTAAGCACCGGTATATAAACAATGTTTTGGAACTAAATGATGAGATGTGCCAATGAGACTTTGTGGGGGATTGTTGGAATTTTGCTAGTAGGCCTTTGGCCCAAAGCCCAACTAAAATTCTGAAATTCTCTTGGCCCATTCATGCACACATGTGAGTGGAGTGAGTGAGACTAAAGTTTAGTCCCACCCCGGAAGTTGAGAGAGAGTTGCACCTCTTTATAAGGTGAGCTCTTCTACTACTTGTATGAGCATGAGAAGAGGAGACCTACACGCGCGCTCCTCCTCCTCGCTCGCCTCGCCACGCCACGCCTCGTCACGACGCGACGCACCGCGCCGCGGGTCGCGGGATTGAGCCGAGCCGAGGACAGAGCTATGCACGTTGTCTATATTTTTGCTGCTCGGGAAAAATTAATGAGTCATTAATTAATAATTAACTGACGCGTTAATTACTGAACCGTTTCCGATTCTTTTGGATCGTGATGACTCGGACGTGGGGTTTACTCCCACGACCTACCCGGCCCTCACTATGTAGTCAGGCAGACGTCTACCCTAGCCACCGCCGCTTCGTATGGTTTCTCACCACCGTTCCAGATCATTGCGCCGCCAAGCAAGTCTTCTCCATCCCTCCTTTCGGCATGCACCCGGAGAAGGGACAGCAGGCCTCCGGAACCCAGCCTCTCGTGATCCTGTACGGGAGAGGGGCGATCAGGTTTTTGGGGAGCGCACTCGCGCGACTGCTGGCAGCGAGGACTTCGCGAACGACGACTTTTTCCCAGACCTCGGCAACCTCATCCTCGACGACATGGGCGACAATGTCAACGCCGGCGGTGCTGCACCCGCTGCACCATATGTGATTCTATCCTTCTTGTTTGGGATCGTGGTAGAATTCATGTTTCTCGTATGTGCCCTAGATGTGATCTATTCATCTACTATGCTAGTTCGCATGATTAGTTTAATCTCTGCTATTGCTGTCATGATCTATATCCTATTTATTCGGATTGAATCTCGTAGTAATTTGCTCATATTTCCAACAATCCAAAAACCTGATCGTAGGCAATTTACTCCGAGTGGTTTTGCTGCGCATCTAAAGCCGCCTGCCTTTAAGGGGGCGCAATATAAGAGGTGGCGCACGAGAGCAGTCTACTGGTTTCAGACCATGGGCTGCTATGACGCCACCGAGGGCAAGCCTGAGGGCGATCTTAATCCAGCACAGCTGGAAGCTTTTGAGAAGATCGATACCCTCTTTAAAGGCGCTCTTCCGAGTGTTCTTGATGACTCAATTGTCGATTCGTATATGTTGTTTGACAAGGGCAAGGACATGTGGGCTGCGCTCGAGGCCAAGTTTGGTGCCTCGGACGCCGGCAGCGAGTTGTACGTCATGGAGCAATTCTATGACTACAAGATGACTAATGAGCGCCCTGTTGTACAGCAGGCTCATGAGATACAGTCGCTCGCAAAAGAACTTGAGTACTTCAAGTGTGTGTTGCCGGACAAATTTGTTGCCGGAGGCATCATTGCCAAGCTTCCACCTTCGTGGAACAATTTTTCTACTTCCCTGAAACACAAGAGACAGGAGTTTTCCGTTGCGGATCTCATTGGTACTCTTGATGTTGAAGAGAAGGCGAGAGCAAAGGACACACGTGCTCGAGTTGCTGAGGGAGGTTCTAGTGCCCACATGGTATAGAAGAAGAACTTCTAGCCCAACAAGTTCAAAAACAACAAGAACAAAACTCAGGGCAAAGGCAAGTTTGATACAAAGAACAAGCCATCACATTCTACCAACTTCAAGAAGAATTCTCATAAGAAGGGGAAGGGACTTCGCCATGTCTGCGGTGATCCTAATCACTGGGCTCCGAAGTGTCCTAACCGCTTTGAGGAGCGCGAACATGAGAAGAGTGGCAAGTCCGCTAATGTTGTCATCGGTGATACTGATATGAAGGAATCAGGGTACGGTATTTTTCCTCCCATCCTTTCGGTATTCCAAACCCCTGATTGGTTAATTGACACTGGTGCCAATGTACATGTTGTACTGACGCCTCCATGTTTTCTTCTTACCAGGCCATTGGGACTTCTCCCGTGCTGATGGGGAACGGGTCACATGCCATCGTTCGAGGTGTTGGTATGGTCGATCTGAAGTTTACTTCGGGGAAGACCGTGCGTCTGAAGAACGTTCATCATGTGTCGTCCATCAATAAAAATCTCGTTAGCAGTTCCCGTTTATGTCGAGATGGTTTTAAGTTGGTTTTCTAATCCAATAAAGTTGTAATTTCTAAGTATGGACAATTTGTTGGAAAAGGCTATGAGAGCGGAGGCTTGTTCCGCCTGTCTTTGTCAGATATTTGCACTAAAGTTATTAATAAAGTTTGCCACAACAATGAGTCTGGTATTTGGCATTCACGACTTTGTCACATTAACTTTGGTTGCATGACGTGGCTAGCCAATATGAATTTAATTCCGAAAATCTCTACTGTCAAAGGCGCTAAGTGCCAAGTATGTGTGCAAGCTAAGCAACCTCGCAAGTCCCATAAGACTGCAGAGGCAAGAGACTTGGCGCCACTAGAGCTTATACATTCTGATCTTTGTGAGATGCATGGTGTGTTGACAATAGGTGGAAAGAGATACTTCATGACGTTGATTGATGACTCCACTAGATATTGTTATGTGTATCTTCTGAAATCAAAAGATGAAGCTTTGACTTTCTTCAAAAACTATAAGGCTGAGGCAGAGAACCAACTTGATCGAAAAATTAAACGGCTTAGTTCCGATCATGGTGGAGATTATTTTTCCAATGAATTTGATCTGTTTTGTGCGGAAGATGGTATAATCCATGAGAGGACGCCTCCCTACTCACCCCAGTCAAATGGGGTAGCCTAAAGAAACAACCGACCTCTATTTGATATGGTTAACACCATGTTAGACACTTCGGGACTATCCAAGGAATGGTGGGGGGAGGCGCTAATGACTGCGTGTCATGTCCTAAACCGAGTTCCCACAAAGCATAAGACCATGACTCCATTTGAGGAATGGGAAAGGAAAAGGTTGAAACTCTCTTACCTACGTACTTGGGTTGTTTGGCCAAAGGCAATATACCAATTCCCAAGAAGCGCAAGCTTGGACAAAAAACCGTGGATTGTGTTCTTCTGGGCTATGCTTTTCATAGCATCGGCTATAGATTTTTGATAATAAAATCTGAGGTATCCGACATGCATGTTGGTACGATTATGGAGTCGAATGATGCAACTTTCTTTGAGAACATACTTCCTATGAAGGATATGTCGAGTTCATCAAATCAGGAGATACCTACTCCATCTAGTGAGGAATTCGCTGTAATTCCTGAACCCACCATTGCGATGGAACACGTTGAGAATCCTGTTGAGGGTGACAATGGAACTCCTGTGACGAGTAAGGACAGAGGACTGTAAAGTCCTTTGGTGATGATTTCATTGTGTACCTCGTGGATGACACACCCAGGACTATTTCAGAAGCATATGCATCTCCTGATGCTGACTACTGGAAGGAAGCCGTACGTAGCGAGATGGATTCCATCTTAGCTAACGGTACCTGGGAGATCACTGACCATCCTTATGGGTGCAAACCTGTAGGATGTAAGTGGGTGTTCAAGAAGAAGCTTAGACCTGATGGTACGATTGAAAAGTACAAGGCACGGCTTGTGGCCAAGGGTTATACCCAGAAAGAAGGTGAAGACTTCTTTGATACTTACTCACCCGTGGCTAGACTGACCACTATTCGGGTGCTACTATCACTGGCTGCCTCACTATTGGAAATATGCCCTAGAGGCCATAATAAAATGGTTATTATTATATTTCCTCGTTCATGATAATTGTCTATTATTCATGCTATAATTGTGTTACCCGGAAATCGTAATACATGTGTGAATACATAGACCACAACATGTCCCTAGTGAGCCTCTAGTTGACTAGCTCGTTGATCAACAGATAGTCATGGTTTCCTGACTATGGACAT
>LR880972.1:94978226-94988597 GCA_904067115.1 Aegilops sharonensis | reverse complement strand
CTTTGGTGATGATTTCATTGTGTACCTCGTGGATGACACACCCAGGACTATTTCAGAAGCATATGCATCTCCTGATGCTGACTACTGGAAGGAAGCCGTACGTAGCGAGATGGATTCCATCTTAGCTAACGGTACCTGGGAGATCACTGACCATCCTTATGGGTGCAAACCTGTAGGATGTAAGTGGGTGTTCAAGAAGAAGCTTAGACCTGATGGTACGATTGAAAAGTACAAGGCACGGCTTGTGGCCAAGGGTTATACCCAGAAAGAAGGTGAAGACTTCTTTGATACTTACTCACCTGTGGCTAGACTGACCACAATTTGGGTGCTACTATCACTGGCTGCCTCACATGGTCTTCTCGTTTATCAAATGGATGTTAAGACAGCTTTCCTCAATGGAGAGTTGAAGGAGGAAATTTACATGGATCAGCCAGATGGTTTTGTAGTACCTGGTCAGGAAGGAAAGGTGTGCAAGTTATTAAAGTCTTTATATGGCCTTAAACAAGCTCCTAAAGAGTGGCATGAGAAGTCCGAAAGAACATTAACTGCTGTCGGCTTTGTAGTAAACGATGGCGACAAGTGCGTGTACTATCGCTATGGTGGGGGCGAAGGAGTTATTCTTTGTCTGTATGTCGACGACATATTGATCTTTGGAAACTTGATTTAATCAAGGAGGTTAAGGATTTCTTATCTCGCTGTTTTGAGATGAAGGATCTAGGAGTAGCTGATGTTATCTTAAACATCAAGCTGTTGAGAGACGAGAATGGTGGGATCACACTGCTTCAGTCTCACTATGTGGAAAAGATCTTGAGTCGTTTTGGGTATAGCGACTGCACACCTTCTCCAACTCCATATGATGCTAGTGTGTTGCTTCGAAAGAATCGATGGATTGCTAGAGATCAACTGAGGTATTCTCAGATTATTGGCTCACTTATGTATTTGGCGAGTGCCACGAGGCCTGACATTTTGTTTGCTGTTAGCAAGCTGAGTCGGTTTGTGTCAAAACCGGGAGATGATCATTGGCATGCACTTGAGAGAGTTATTTGCTATTTGAAAGGCACCGCGAGCTATGGGATTCACTACACCGGGTATCCAAGGGTGCTGGAGGGTTATAGTGACTCAAAGTGGATATCTGATGCTGATGAGATTAAGGCCACAAGTGGTTATGTTTTTACACTTGGTGGTGGCGCTGTTTCTTGGAAGTCTTGCAAGCAGACCATCTTAACGAGGTCAACTATGGAAGCAGAACTCACAGCATTAGACACTGCCACTGTTGAAGCAGAGTGGCTTCGTGAGCTCTTGATGGACTTACCTATGGTTGAAAAACCAATACCCCCTATCCTGATGAACTGTGATAATCAAACTGTGATCGTCAAGATAAACAGTTCTAAGGACAATATGAAGTCCTCAAGGCATGTGAAGAGGAGACTGAAATCTGTCAGAAAATTGAGGAACTCCGGAGTTATTACGTTGTACTATATCCAAACGTCGAAAAATTTGGCAGATCCCTTCACAAAGGGTCTATCACGTAATGTGATAGATAATGCATCGATGGAGATGGGCCTGAGACCCACCGCATGAGTTTTCCATAGTGGTAACCCACTCTATGTGATCGGAGATCCCGTGAAGTAGAAGTGGGAGACAAGCTGTTGGTCAGCTGGGAGGAGAGTATCCCTATATTATCTATCCCACTCCGTGAAGATGCAATACTCTCCTAATCTGCATGGCAGTTTGATACTTATCTTAATGTGTTCCAAGTGTCTTATTCGGGTAAGTTGTTGTTCTGCAGAACATCTTCTGAGGAACACACCTATATGAATTTGACTGTTAACGTCGCAGTCTGTGAGAATTGGGTGTTCTACAATAAATTCATGAAAATGCCCTGGAGTATGACGTATACGCTCCACCCGCGGGGAAGCCTTGCAGCAGCCTCGTATAGGTCAAGAATTTGTGTGAAACTAATCTCGCAGAAAACTTGTAGTTCAAGGCATAGTCCACTATTCAAGTTGTGATCTAGTGTAGCATAAATCTCTAAGTGGAAGTTCAACTTCACAGTCTCCACTAAGCACCGGTATATAAACAATGTTTTGGAACTAAATGATGAGATGTGTCAATGAGACTTTGTGGGGGATTGTTGGAATTTTGCTAGTAGGCCTTTGGCCCAAAGCCCAACTAAAATTCTGAAATTCTCTTGGCCCATTCATGCAAACATGTGAGTGGAGTGAGTGAGACTAAAGTTTAGTCCCACCCCGGAAGTTGAGAGAGAGTTGCACCTCTTTATAAGGTGAGCTCTTCTACCACTTGTATGAGCATGAGAAGAGGAGACCTACACGCGCGCTCCTCCTCCTCGCTCGCCTCGCCACGCCACGCCTCGTCACGACGCGCCGCGGGTTGCGGGATTGAGCCAAGCCGAGGACAGAGCTATGCACGTTGTCTATATTTTTGCTGCTCGGGAAAAATTAATGAGTCATTAATTTATAATTAACAGACGTGTTAATTACTGAACCGTTTCCGATTCTTTTGGATCGTGATGACTCAGACGTGGGGTTTACTCCCACGACCTACCCGGCCCGCACTATATAGTCAGGCAGACGTCTACCCTAGCCGCCGCCGCTTCGTATGGTTTCTCACCACCGTTCCAGATCATTGCGCCGCCAAGCAAGTCTTCTCCATCCTTCCTTTCGGCGTGCACCGGGAGAAGGGACAGCAGGCCTCCGGAGCCCCGCCTCTCATGATCCTGTACGGGAGAGGGGCGATCAGGTTTTTGGGGAGCGCACTCGCGCGACTGCTGGCAGCGACGACTTCGCGAACGACGACTTCTTCCCTGACCTCAGCAACCTCATCCTCGATGACATGGGCGACAACGTCAACGCCGGCGGTGCTGCACCCGCTGCACCGTATGTGATTCTATCCTTCTTGTTCGAGATCGTGGTAGAATTCATGTGTCTAGTATGTGCCCTAGATGTGATGTGTTCATCTACTATGCTAGTTCGCATGATTAGTTTAATCTCTGCTATTGCTGTCATGATCTATTTCCTATTTATTCGGATTGAATCTCGTAGTAATTTGCTCATATTTCCAACAATCCAAAAACCTGATCATAGGCAATTTACTCCGAGTGGTTTTGCTACGCATCTAAAGCCGCCTGCCTTTAAGGGGGCGCAATATAAGAGGTGGCGCACGAGAGCAGTCTACTAGTTTCAGACCATGGGCTGCTATGACGCCAGCAAGGGCAAGCCTGAGGGCGATCTCAATCCAGCACAGCTGGAAGCTTTTGATAAGATCGATACCCTCTTTAAAGGCGCTCTTCTGAGTGTTCTTCATAACTCCATTGTCGATTCGTATATGTCGTTTGACAATGGCAAGGACATGTGGGCTGCGCTCGAGGCCAAGTTTGGTGCCTCGGACGCCGGCAGTGAGTTATACGTCATGGAGCAATTCTATGACTACAAGATGACTGATGAGCGCCCTGTTGTACAGCAGGCTCATGAGATACAGTCGCTCGCAAAAGAACTTGAGTACTTCAAGTGTGTGTTTCCGGACAAATTTGTTGCCGGAGGCATCATTGCCAAGCTTCCACCTTCGTGGAACAATTTTGCTACTTCCCTGAAACACAAGAGATAGGAGTTTTCCGTTGCGGATCTCATTGGTACACTTGATGTTGAAGAGAAGGCGAGAGCAAAGGACACACATGCTCGAGTTGCTGAGGGAGGTTCTAGTGGCCACATGGTATAGAAGAAGAACTTCCAGCCCAACAAGTTCAAAAACAACAAGAACAAAACTCAGGGCAAACGCAAGTTTGATACAAAGAACAAGCCATCACATTCTGCCAACTTCAAGAAGAATCCTCATAGGGAGGGGAAGGGACTTTGCCATGTCTGCGGTGATCCTAATCACTGGGCTCCGAAGTGTCCTAACCGCTTTGAGGAGCGCGAACATGAGAAGAGCGGCAAGTCCGCTAATGTTGTCATCGGTGATACTGATATGAAGGAATCAGGGTACAGTATTTTTCCTACCATCCTTTCAGTATTCCAAACCCCTGATTGGTTAATTGACACCGGTGCCAATGTACATGTTTGTGCTGACGCCTCCATGTTTTCTTCTTACCAGGCCATTGGGACTTCTCCCGTGTTGATGGGGAACGGGTCACATGCCATCGTTCGAGGTGTTGGTACGGTCAATCTGAAGTTTACTTCGGGGAAGACCCTGTGTCTGAAGAACGTTCATCATGTGCCGTCCATCAATAAAAATCTCGTTAGAGGTTCCTGTTTATGTTGATATGGTTTTAAGTTGGTTTTTGAATCCAATAAAGTTGTAATTTCTAAGTATCGACAATTTGTTGGAAAAGGCTATGAGAGCGGAGGCTTGTTCCGCCTGTCTTTGTCAGATATTTGCACTAAAGTTATTAATAATGTTTGCCACAACAATGAGTCTGATATTTGGCATTCACGACTTTGTCACATTAACTTTGGTTGCATGACGCGGCTAGCCAATATGAATTTAGTTCCAAAAATCTCTACTGGCAAAGGCTCTAAGTGCCAAGTATGTGTGCAAGCTAAGCAACCTCGCAAGTCCCATAAGACTGTAGAGGCAAGAGACTTGGCGCCACAAGAGCTTATACATTTTGATCTTTGTGAGATGAATGGCGTGTTGACAAAAGGTGGAAAGAGATACTTCATGACGTTGATTGATGACTCCACTAGATATTTTTATGTGTATCTTCTGATATCAAAAGATGAGGCTTTGACTTTCTTCAAAAACTACAAGGCTGAGGCAGAGAACCAACTTGATCGAAAAATTAAACGGCTTAGGTCCGATCGTGGTGGAGTGTATTTTTCCAATGAATTTGATCTGTTTTGTGCGGAACATGGTATAATCCATGAGAGGACGCCTCCCTACTCACCCCAGTACTATGGGGTAGCTGAAAGAAAGAACCAAACTCTAACTGATATGGTTAACACCATTGAAAGGGCATTTCCCTACCTTATGTTTTGGATGATGATGACAACCCTTTGTTGGTCTAATCCTGTGCTAAATGTTTCAGGTTCTCAATGATTAGGCTTTCGTCGCTTGGTGGTTCTCTTTCGAAGGAATCGTTTGAAGACGGAATCCTCTACGCTTTTTATCTCTTTGGTCGTAGGGATCCCGTACTATCAAGAGGGAATCCACTTTGGGGAGTATAGGGGATTCCATTCACGTACACATCCTTCACCCCTCTTTTCTCGAGAGTGCGCCACCATCTTTATCTAATCCTTGCTGTGTTTTCCCAGCGGTTGTACCGCTGGCTCTTGACGCTTCTCTGCCTTTGTCGAGTGGTGGTACCGCTGCCTCCGGGCGGTGGTACCGCCACTTATCTCTACAATGCACAGCAGCGGTTGTTCCGGCCTAGCACCGCACATGTACCGGCCTGGGTTCTGTTGCGATGCGGTGGCTGGGCGGTGGTGGCCCGGTTGCTCCGGTTGTTCCTTTTCAACCGGTACAACCGGAGGTTCGAGCGGTTCTTCCGCTCATACCTTAGCCGCTCAAGCGCTCAAGGCCAGGCGGTTTTTCCGGCCATGCACCGCCCATGTACCGGTCAGGATTCTGTTTTGATGCGATGGCTGGGCGGTGGTGGCCCGGTTGGTCCAGTTATTTGCTAATAACCGGTACTACCGCCCGATGGTCCGGTTGTACCACCTGGTAGGGTTCTGCAGCTACATCGTGAGTCCCGGTTGTACCGGGACAAGGAGCGGTTGTACCGCTGCAGTACTGAAAATGCAGTAACGGTTGGATTTATGTGGGCTGGTATATAAGGTGGTTCTTCCACCTACCACGCCCACCTCTTACCTTTCTCACTCCTCCATTGATGCTCTCAAGCTTTCTTGCCCGATCTCTCTCTCTAGCCACTCAAACTTGTTGATTTGCTAGGGTTTGAAGGAGGAGACCTAGATCTACACTTCCACCAAAGGATATTTAGTTCCCCCATACTTTCTAGTGTGGATTTTGTTACTATTGGGTGTTTGAGAACCCTAGACGGTTGAGGTCACCTCGAGGCCATATTCCATTGTGGTGAAGCCTCGTGGTTTCGTTGGGAGCCTCCAATTGTTGTGGAGATTGCCCCAACCTTGTTTGTAAAGGTCCGGTTGCCGCCTTCAAGGGCACCATTGGTGGAATCACGGCATCTCGCATTGTGTGAGGGCGTGAGGAGATTACGGTGGCCCTAGTGGCTTCTTGGGGAGCATTGTGCCTCCACACCGCTCTAACGGAGACGTACTTACCCTCAAAAGGAAGGAACTTCGGTAACACATCCTCGTCTCTACCGGCTCCACTCTTGGTTATCTTATCCCTTTACTTGTGCAAGCTTATTTGTGTTCCTATCCTTGCTTGCTCTTGTGCTTGTGTTGTTTGCATCATCTAGGTTGTCCACCTAGTTGCACATCTAGACAACCTTTATTGTTGCAAAGTTTAAATTGGTAAAGAAAAGCTTAAAAATTGTTAGTTGCCTATTCACCCCCCACCCCTCTAGTCAACTATATCGATCCTTTCAATTGGTATCAGAGCCTCGTCTCTTTTTAAGGACTTTACCGTCCGAAGAGTATGGTTGACGTCGTAGATGATGTGGGGGAGCACTCCGGTGCGAATCCGATATCATCTACGGGAGATGGGGGTACCTCGATCTCTCGTGAGGAATTCAATGTGGCATTGGACACATTGAAAAACTCCATGACGACCGAGGTCAAGGACATGTTTAAGGAATTCCTAGAAGGGCTTAAACTTTCCACCACACCTGTGAAAGTGGGTGATCCCGCCAACACGGGAGCGGATGCTAACTCCGATAAGGGGGAAGCTACTAGTGAGAAAGCCCCCTCGTCTAGTGGTAAGAATGGCACCGGCATCTTTGCCCATGTGCAACCTCCCGTTTATGGTGGACCGATTCCTTCCACTCATTTGAATCATGCCGGTGCACCACCTAAGATTGATAAAAAGGAGGATTTTGATTCTTGGGTTTATCGTTTTAAGCGTCATTTAAATCATGTGAACACTAACCTTTGGAGAATCATTGAAGAAGGTTTCTATCCGCATGATCCGAGCAACTTTTCTCCAAGAGAGGTCGTGGACCATCAATTCAATGAGAATGCTCTCTTCATCATCCAAGAAGCAATCCTTCCCGAAGGCCTCCCTCATCTCCGGCCCTACTCCCTTGCCAAAGATGCTTGGCTCAAGGTGGTTTCCCTTTATTGAGGAAGCACAAGCATTCAACGTTCCAATTATGAAGTGGTCCAAGATGAAGCCGATGAGTTTGCAATGAAAGAAGAAGAAGAACCTCGTGAGCTCTATCGGAGAGTAACCAAGCTTGCTGTCTCCCTCCGGGATCATGGAAGTAAGGACACGGATGACAACTGGATCAAGCGCAAATTCCTCAAGGCAATGATGCCCTACCACAAAGCCATGTCCTCCGTCATCCGTCAACGACCGGACTTCCACACCCTGTCCTCGAGTGATGTGTTGGATGAGTTTGTGGCTATGAGCATATTGGACAAGACCGCCGACAATGCGGTGCTTCGCTCCCAAAGAGCAAAGAAGCCCAACCTCGCTTTGAAGGCCAAGATTTGTGTCGAAGAAGATGGAGAGGAGGAAGAAGAAGAGAGCAACCTCGAAGATACAAAGTATGACTATCATGAACACATGGCCCTTGCTTCAAGGCAATTTTGGAGCAAGAAGAACTCAAGGCCCAACTTCAACAAGAGCAACTCAAGTGGCTCTAAGGGCAAGCAACGAGTGAGGACTTGTTTCAATTGTGGCAATGTGAGTCACTTTGTTGCGGAGTGCCCATATGAGAAGAGGGAAGACAATGGTGGCAAGCTCATCCGTAAGGACAAGGCCAAGTCTTTCCCCAACAAGAGCAACTTCACCAAGAAGACTCCTCACAAAGCCTTGGTGGTTCAAGAAGAGTACAATGAGGATGATGATGATGATGAAGATGGTGAATCGGTTGCCATGGCCTCCGTTGCCATTGCAACGACTCCTCGGGTGTCTCTCTTCGATTCACCCAATGAAAGCATCACCGCCAAGTGCCTCATGGCTAAAGCCACCAACAAGGTAACCCCCAACATCAAAACTACCATCATCAATCATTCTTCTTTGACGGATTGCATTGATGAACATGAGGGGACTAATGTGGAGGAGAATGAGTTTGAGATCTTTATGAGTAAACTCAAGGGCAAATCCAAGAAGCACTTCATTGCTCTCTTGGAACAACTTGGTGAAGCCAATGTCATGATCGAGGCTCATGAAGAAACCATCTCTAAGATGGAAGGGCATAGTCGTGACTATGCCGATGAGATTTCGGATCTTTCCAATGCTCTTGAGGAAGAGCGTGGTCTTCGTTTGGCTCTTGAGGAGTCATACAACGATGATCATGCTAAATTAAAGAAAGACCTTGATCATGCTCTTGTTGTGTCTCGTGTGCTTAGCTCCGAGAAGGCAAAGCTTGGAGTTGATCTTGCTAGACTCAATGAGGACTTTGACATTCTCGACAAGGCTCACAAAGTCTTGAAGGGTGCTCATGCTAGTCTCAAAGAGTCTCATGATCAACTCCAAGTGAAGCTAACAAAGGAGAAAGCCACCTTTCCTCATATGATATTGATTGATAATGCAAATGCTACTAACCCTTGTTGTGAGCATGTGCATCTTGTTGAGGAGAATGCTAAGTTGAAGGAGCAACTTGAAAAGGGCCTTGTCACATGCATACAAGGTGAGAAGAACCTTAACGACCTTTTGAGTAATCAAAAGGAAGTTGTGGCCAAGGAGGGGATTGGGTTCGCGCCCAAGCCCAAGAGCAAGAAGAAGAATGACAAGACCAAGCAATCTCCCCCTCTCAAGCAAACTTTTGTGAGGGAGGGAGAGGGTGCTTCCAAGAAGAAGAAGAACCGTGCAAAGGGTGGCAATGCCAAGAAGGACAACGTCATCCCCATGAACATAGCCAGCGACTTTAACCCCTCATATGTGTTGTGTCGTGCTAGTGATGGGCATGTTTATGCTAAATTTGTTGGTTCTTCTTATGAGTACATTGAATGGTCTATTTGGGTTTCTAAGACCCTCGTTACTAACATCAAAGGACCCATTACCATATGGGTACCTAAAACCAAGCATTGATCTCTTGTAGCGGTTTGCTTCCAGTGGGGGATCATGGTTGCTCGATAGTGGAGCAACAAATCATATGACCGGGAGCAAGGACATGGTGGTGGACATGCAAGAGATTCCATCTATGCCCACAAATGTCGAGTGGGGTGATGCATCACATTCTAAGGTATTGGGTCTCGGCAAGGTTGTCATTTCTCATGATCTTACGATCGAGAAAGTCATGCTTGTTGAGTCCCTTGCATACAATTTGCTTTCCGTTCGTCAACTTGCAATCATGGGTTTTGCTACCTTCTTTGACATTGATACCGTGGCCCTCTTGTGGAGCAAGACTCTTAAAGTAGCCTTTGTTGGGCATGTCGAGAACGGTCTCTATGTGATTAACTTTTCGGAGCGACCCACTAAGACCGCGACATGCCTAATGGCTAAAGTTGACGTGGGATGGCTTTGGCATCGCCGTTTAGCCCATGTCAATATGAGATCTTTGCAAAGTCTTCTCAAGGGGGANCTTCTTTGACATTGATACCGTGGCCCTCTTGTGGAGCAAGACTCTTAAAGTAGCCTTTGTTGGGCATGTCGAGAACGGTCTCTATGTGATTAACTTTTCGGAGCGACCCACTAAGACCGCGACATGCCTAATGGCTAAAGTTGACGTGGGATGGCTTTGGCATCGCCGTTTAGCCCATGTCAATATGAGATCTTTGCAAAGTCTTCTCAAGGGGGACCATGTCCGTGGACTAACAAATGTTAGTTTTGCCAAAGACCGTGCTTGCAGTGCTTGTATTGAAGGAAAGCTTCATGAGAAGGCTCACCCTCCCACGACCATCATATACTCAAAGAGACCCTTGGAGCTACTTCACATGGATCTCTTTGGGCCACCATCATTTGATAGTCTTGGAGGAAGAAAGTATTGCTTGGTGATTGTGGATGACTATTCAAGATACACTTGGGTATATTTCTTCAAGAGGAAGAGTGAGACTCAACAAACCGTCATCGACTTTGCAAATGAAGCTCAACGTCAACATAATGCTAAGATCTTGACTATAAGAAGTGACAATGGCACCGAGTTCAAGAACTACACCTTGGATGAGTTTCTTAGTGATGAGGGAATCAAGCATCAATATTCTGCACCATATACCCCTCAACAAAATGGTGTTGCGGAGAGGAAGAACCGGACGTTGATGGATGCGGCAAGGACCATGATGGCGGAGTTCAAGTCTCCATACAACTTTTGGGCCGAAGCCATCAACA
>LR880972.1:94923579-94965479 GCA_904067115.1 Aegilops sharonensis | reverse complement strand
TGTCATGTCCTAAACCGAGTTCCCACAAAGCATAAGACCGTGACTCCATTTGAGGAATGGGAAAGGAAAAGGTTGAAACTCTCTTACCTACGTACTTGGGGTTGTTTGGCGAAAGTCAATATACCAATTCCCAAGAAGCGCAAGCTTGGACGAAAAATCGTGGATTGTGTTCTTCTGGGCTATGATTTTCATAGCATCGGCTATAGATTTTTGATAATAAAATCTGAGGTATCCGACATGCATGTTGGTACGATTATGGAGTCGAATGATGCAACTTTCTTTGAGGACATATTTCCTACGAAGGATATGTCGAGTTCATCAAATCAGGAGATACCTACTCCGTCTAGTGAGGAATTCGTTGTAATTCCTGAACCCACCATTGCGATTGAACACGTTGAGAATCCTGTTGAGGGTGACAATGGAACTCCTGTGAGGAGTAAGAGACAGAGGACTGTAAAGTCCTTTGGTGATGATTTCATTGTGTACCTCGTGGATGACACACCCAGGACTATTTCAGAAGCCTATGCATCTCCTGATGCTGACTACTGGAAGGAAGCTGTACGTAGCGAGATGGATTCCATCTTAGCTAACGGTACCTGGGAGATCACTGACCGTCCTTATGGGTGCAAATCTGTAGGATGTAAGTGGGTGTTTAAGAAGAAGCTTAGACCTGATGGTACGATTGAAAAGTACAAGGCACGGCTTGTGGCCAAGGGTTATACCCAGAAAGAAGGTGAAGACTTCTTTGATACTTACTCACCTGTGGCTAGACTGGCCACAATTCGGTTGCTACTATCACTGGCTGCCTCACATGATCTTCTTGTTCATCAAATGGATGTTAAGACAGCTTTCCTCAATGGAGAGTTGAAGGAGGAAATTTACATGGATCAGCCAGATGGTTTTGTAGTACCTGGTCAGGAAGGAAAGGTGTGGAAGTTATTAAAGTCTTTATATGGCCTTAAACAAGCTCCTAAAGAGTGGCATGAGAAGTTCGAAAGAACAGTAACTGCTGTCGGCTTTGTAGTAAACAATGGCGACAAGTGCGTGTACTATCGCTATGGTGGGGGCGAAGGAGTTATTCTTTGTCTGTATGTCGACGACATATTGATCTTTGGAACCAAACTTGATTTAATCAAGGAGGTTAAGGATTTCTTATCTCGCTGTTTTGAGATGAAGGATCTAGGAGTAGCTGATGTTATCTTAAACATCAAGCTGTTGAGAGATGAGAATGGTGGGATCACACTGCTTCAGTCTCACTATGTGGAAAAGATCTTGAGTCGTTTTGGGTATAACGACTGCACACCTTCTCCAACTCCATATGATGGTAGTGTGTTGCTTTGAAAGAATCGACGGATTGCTAGAGATCAACTGAGGTATTCTCAGATTATTGGCTCGCTTATGTATTTGGCGAGTGCCACGAGGCCTGACATCTTGTTTGCTGTTAGCAAGCTGAGTCGGTTTGTGTCAAAACCGGGAGATGATCATTGGCATGCACTTGAGAGAGTTATGCGCTATTTGAAAGGCACCGCGAGCTATGGGATTCACTACACCGGGTATCCAAGGGTACTGGAGGGTTATAGTGACTCAAACTGGATATCTGATGCTGATGAGATTAAGGCCACAAGTTGTTATGTTTTTACACTTGGTGGTGGCGCTGTTTCTTGGAAGTCTTGCAACCAGACCATCTTAACGAGGTCAACTATGGAAGCAGAACTCACAGCATTAGACACTGCCACTGTTGAAGCAGAGTGGCTTCGTGAGCTCTTGATGGACTTACCTATGGTTGAAAAACCAATACCCCCTATCCTGATGAACTGTGATAATCAAACTGTGATCGTCAAGATAAACAGTTCTAAGGACAATATGAAGTCCACAAGGCATGTGAAGAGGAGACTGAAATCTGTTAGAAAATTGAGGAACTCCGGAGTTATTACATTGGACTATATCCAAACGTCGAAAAATTTGGCAGATCCCTTCACAAAGGGTCTATCACGTAATGTGATAGATAATGCATCGATGGAGATGGGCCTGAGACCCACCGCATGAGTTGTCCATAGTGGTAACCCACTCTATGTGATCGGAGATCCCGTGAAGTAGAAGTGGGAGACAAGCTGTTGGTCAGCTGGGAGGAGAGTATCCCTATATTATCTATCCCACTTCGTGAAGATGCAATACTCTCCTAATCTGCATGGCAGGTTGATACTTATCTTAATGTGTTCCAAGTGGCTTATTCGGGTAAGCAGAAATGTTGTCCTGCAAAACATCTTCTGAGGAACACACCTATATGAATTGACTGTTAACGTTGCAGTCTGTGAGAATTGGGTGTTCTCTAATAAATTCATGGAAAGGCCCTGGAGTATGACGTATACGCTCCACCCGCGAGGAATGATAACCCACAAGTATAGGGGATCGCAACAGTTTTCGAGGGTAGAGTATTCAACCCAAATTTATTGATTCGACACAAGGGGAGCCAAAGAATATTCTCAAGTATTAGCAGCTGAGTTGTCAATTCAACCACACCTGGAAACTTAGTATCTGCAGCAAAGTGTTTAGTAGCAAAGTAATATGATAGTGGTGGTAACGGTAAACGAAAGTAAAGACAGCAAAAGTAATGTTTTTGGGATTGTTGGAATTTTGCTAGTAAGCCTTTGGCCCAAAGCCCAACTAAAACTCTGAAATTCTCTTGGCCCATTCATGCACACATGTGAGTGGAGTGAGTGAGACTAAAGTTTAGTCCCACCCCGGAAGTTGAGAGAGAGTTGCACCTCTTTATAAGGTGAGCTCTTCTACCACTTGTATGAGCATGAGAAGAGGAGACCTACACACGCGCTCTTCCTCCTCGCTCGCCTCGCCACGCCACGCCTCGCCTCGCCGCGTCGCGGGTTGCGGGATTGAGCCGAGCCGAGGACAGAGCTATGCACGTTTTCTATATTTTTGCTGCTCGGGAAAAATTAATGAGTCATTAATTAATAATTAACGGACGCGTTAATTATTGAACCGTTTCCGATTCTTTTGGATCGTGACGACTCGGACGTGGGGATTACTCCCACGACCTACCTGGCCCGCACTATATAGTCAGGCAGGCGTCTACCCTAGCCGCCGCCGCTTCGTATGGTTTCTCACCACCGTTCCAGATCATTGCGCCGCCAAGCAAGTTTTCTCCATCCCTCCTTTCGGCGTGCACCGGGAGTAGGGACAGCAGGCCTCCGGAACCCAGCCTCTCGTGATCCTGTACGAAAGGGGCGATCAGGTTTTTGGGGAGCGCACTCGCGCGACTGCTGGCAGTGACGACTTCGCGAACGACGACTTCTTCCCCAACCTCGGCAACCTCATCCTCGACGACATGGGCGACAACGTCAACGCCGGCGGTGCTGCACCCGCTGCACTGTATGTGATTCTATCCTTCTTGTTCGAGATCGTGGTAGAATTCATGTTTCTAGTATGTGCCCTAGATGTGATCTGTTCATCTACTATGCTAGTTCGCATGATTAGTTTAATCTCTGCTATTGCTGTCATGATCTATTTCCTATTTATTCGGATTAAATCTCGTAGTAATTTGCTCATATTTCCAACACCATATCAACTAGGGAAGCCATATTTTGATATGAAACCTTGTCAGAGGGTGGGGAGTTCCGCAGTTGCATTGAGAAGAGAAGTGTTGATACAGTTAATGAGGGAAGTTCGATCCCAAAACAATGCAATTCTTGGTTAATTAAAAAGAATAAAAACCATATATAAACACACACAAAAATGATGTTAGAGCTAGAGGATGGGATCTAGACGAACTCGTAGAGACGAAAAATCATGGAATATAGTTTGAGAAGGACACAAGAGCGCCGAGGAGCAAAACCACTGGACGCGGCACAAGTCCAGCAAAAAGTGGCCTCCATCACCTTTGCAAGAGATCTCATCCACAACACGACTTGCAACCGTCCATGCATTGAAGAAAGAACTATGGAAAACCAACAGAAAAAATAGAAAACCGACCGAAAGTTTCCAAACCTTTATATGAGCCACCCCCTAGTTCCAGCCTTCCAGGGGTGTGCGCCATGTACAACCGCGAGTGTTATGTATCGCCCGTACCAAGCGCTAAGGGTTGATCGTCCACAGGGCTCTGGAGGTGGCCTCCTGGTTTAATTTCGGGAGGTTCGAAGCGGTTCTTCTATTTCAGGAAGCCGGTTTTTTACAGAAATCGTTTCAAATTCTACATTTTTTTCTTCTTATTACTTTAAAAAAATGTACATTTTAAATGTCTATTCCTTTTACTGTTCTATCTTTTAATTTGTGAACTTTATTTAACTCTGACATTTTTTGAAATTCATGAATATGCAATGGATTCGGAAACCTTTTTCATTTTTGTGAACCCTTGTTCTGGAACTCATCAATTTCACAAATAGTTTTTTAATTCCTGAACCTTTTCTATTTTTGCGAACATTTTTAAATTCATGAACAGTTTTTGAATTTGCAAACATTAAAAAAAATGTAAAGTTTTTTCAGTTTCATATTTTATTAATTACGAACATTTTTTGAGTTATGCAAATATTTTCTGAACTCATAAAGTTTTTTCAGACATATTTTTAACTCCCCTGTTTTTAGGCAATATTTTGACTTTCCTGGCAGGGAGGATGAGGAGCAACGGATTAGCTAATGGGCGGGGAGCAATGAAAATTCATGAAGGCTTTCTAATTTTGTGAATATTTTTAAAATTGATTAGAATTTTCTAGTTCAAGAATATATTTTTTTAATCTGCGAAGATTTTCGAAACTTGGGAAAAAATTGTAAAGTCTTTTGCCAAATTCATGATTTTTTTTTTAATCGCAAACCCTTATGAATTCACCAATTTTTTGCAATTCATGAGTATAAATTTAATACTGTAGATTTTTTAAATTTGAGAACATTTTTAAAATTCCACGGACATATTTGTGAACTTGTGAACTTTTTCAAATCCACGAACATTTTTGAACTCTCCTGGCGGGAAGGACGAGGAGAAATGGATTAGTTTTTTTTAGCTAAAGCAATGGATTAGCTAATGGATGGTAGAATAGGCCCACCATACCCATACCAGAGGGCTCTTTTTTTCCTTTTTTTTGAGATATGCTAATTTTTTTTCTTGTGGAGAAGAAGCCGTCTAGTGTGACATTTGGCCCAGGAAATAAATATAAATAGGCAAGCCCTCTGCACCTTCACCCTCTACGTCACCATCACCCTCCATACCCCATAAACCTCTTTTGCAGTCACTACCGCATTCGCTAGGCCTGCGGTGAGAAACAAATGAAATGAGATGAGTTGACGATAGTGTCATAAAGGGCACATAAGTTAGACTAGGTGTAAAACAGGGAGAAAAAGGTTTTTCGTATCAACTAGGGAAGCCGTATTTTTTATGAAACCTTGTAAGAGGGTGGGGATCAAGTTTTCGCAGTTGCATTGAGAAGAGAAGAGGTTATCTAGTTAATGAGGGAAGTTTGATCAAAACAATACAAATCTTGGTTAATTAAGAAAAGCCAAATGAAAACAATATATAAACACAAAAAACAAAAACAATGGCTAGAGCTAGAGGACGGGATCTAGACAAACACGTAGAGCCGAAAAATCATGGAATATAGTTTGAGGACACAAGAGCGCCGAGGCCCAAAACCACCGGACTCGGCATAAGTCTAGCAAAAAGAGGCATCCACCACCTTTGCAAGAGATCTCATCCACAACACGACTTGCAACCGTGTATGCATTGAAGAAAGAACCATGAAAAAAAACCAACAGAAAAAACAAATAGAAAACCAAATGGAAATTTCCAAACCAAAAAAACCATATGCAGTTATGTAGTGTATTTCTTTTAGGACCCACAATTGTAGATACTTCAGGCCAGGCCGAAGGAAGACTCGCTATAAGCGAGATATAGCCTGTGCGCCCAGTCACGCACTAACCTTGCAACCACGTTTGAGGCCAAGCACCCAGTTATGCCCAGCGCCAAAGCATGTCGCAATGCCTGGCCCAAGCCATGTGCAGTTATACTGCCACCCTCGCACACGAGCCTGAGCTCGACACAATGAGTCGCTCGGCCATTTGCAATCGAATCGCCACCATTTTGTCGTATCCACGCCTGATGCGAACCCTCCACAACAACCTAGCCAAACCCATCAGCAGTCGCACCATCGTCCTTTGTCGCTGTGGTGCTCCCAATTGCTCGCTCCACATCCCCTCCTTGGCCACCCTCTGCATCACCTTCACCCTCTACGTCACCATCACCTTCCATGCCTCTTCTACCTCTTGTGCAGTCACTACCGCATTCGCTAGGCATGCGGTGAGATTTTGTTTTTGAAATGAGACGAGTTGAAGACAGTGTCATAAAGGGCACACAAGTTAGACTATGTGTAAGATAGGGGAAAAAAAGGTTTTTCATATCAACTAGGGAAGCCATATTTTTTTAATAAAACCTTGTCAGAGGGTGGGGAGTTCTGCAGTTGCATTGAGAAGAGAAGAGTTGATAAGTTAATGAGGGAAGTTCGATCCCAAAACAATACAATTCTTGGTTAATTAAAAAAACACATGAAAACCATATATAAACACACACAAAAAATGATGATTAGAGCTAGAGGATGGGATCTATACAAACTCGTAGAGACGGAAAATCATGGAATATAGTTTGAGAAGGACACAAGAGTGCCGAGGAGCAAAACCACTGGACGCGGCACAAGTCCAGCAAAAAGAGACCTCCTCCACCTTTGCAAGAGATCTCATCCACAACACGACTTGCAAACGTCTATGCATTGAAGAAAGAACCATGGAAAACCAACAAAAAAATAGAAAACCGACCGGAAGTTTCCAAACCTTTATATGGGCCACCCCCTAGTTCCAGCCTTCCAGGGGTGTGCGCCATGTACAACCGCGAGTGTTATGTATTGCCCGTACCAAGCGCTAAGGGCTGACCGCCCACAAGGCGCTGGAGGTGGCCTCCTGGTTTTATTTCAAGAGGTTTGAAAGGGTTCTTCTATTTTAGGACGCCGTTTTTTTAAAAAAAATATTTCAAATTCTTCATTTTTTCTTCTTATTTCTTAAAAAAAACATGTACTTTTTAAATGTCTATTCCTTTTACTGTTCTATCTTTTAATTTGTGAACTTTATTTAAATTCTGACATTTTTTCAAATTCATGAATATGCATTGTATTCAGAAACCTTTTTTATTTTTGTGAACCCTTGTTCTGGAACTCATCAATTTCACAAATAGTTTTTTAATTCATGAACCTTTTCTATTTTTGCGAACATTTTTAAATTCATGAACTGTTTTTGAATTTGCAAACAGTTAAAAAATCGTGAACTTTTTTTCAGTTCCATATTACGAACATTTTTTGAGTTACACAAATATTTTTTGAACTCATAAACTTTTCTCAAACATATTTTTAACTCTCCTGTTTTTAGGCAATATTTTGACTTTCCTGGCAGGAAGGATGAGGAGCAATGGATTAGCTAATGGGCGGGGAGCAATGAAAATTCATGATGGCTTTATAATTTTGTGAATATTTTTAAAATTGATTAGAATTTTCTATTTCGAGAATATATTTTTTAATCTGCAAAGATTTTTGAAACTTGGGAAAAAAATTGTGAAGTTTTTGCCAAATTCATGATTTTTTTAAATCGCAAACCCTTATGAATTCACCAATTTTTTTTGCAATTCATGAGTATAAATTTAATATCTGAAGATTTTTTAAATTTGAGAACATTTTTAAAATTCCACAGACATATTTGTGAACTTCTTCAAATCCACGAACATTTTTGAACTCTCCTGGCGGGGAGGACGAGGAGAAATGGATTAGTTTTTTTTTAGCTAAAGCGATTAGCTAATGGGTGGTAGAAAAGGCCCACCATACCCATACCAGAGGGCTCTTTCTTTTTTAGACATGCTAAATTTTTTTCTTGTGGAGAAGAAGCCGTCTAGTGTGACATTTGGCCCAGGAAATAAATATAAATAGGCAAGCCGGTGGCATCAGCAACTTGCAACCCTAGTGTCAAAAGAAAAAGACACACCTGAAGCAGCAGATGGCGCCGCCAGGCGAGAGCGGCGGCCCCAGCAACGGCGGCGCGCGCCGGAAAAACCTGACGGCCGCCCTCAGGCTGTTCCTCGTGTGCATGGTCTCCGGCGGCATCCAGTACATCTCCGCTCTAGAAATGTCCCTCCTCTCGCCCTACTCCCAGGTGCGTCCCCGCATGGCCGAGCCGACTGCTACTACAGTACCTCTCATCTTTTCTAATCTATGAACGGACAAAGTCAAATTTCATGGTAATATAATCTGATGATGATGTTATATTCACGATGGCTCTGTTGATTTGCCACGTGGGCTGTAGAATCTCGGGATTCCGCACAAGTATGCTTCCATGATTTGGATTGGCGGCCCCATCGCTGGATTTCTGGTGAGCGTTTTCATGTGACCCCATCTCATCTTGTCTTCAATTTCCATCGTCTTATCATCTTATCAGAGAAGCATAATGCACCATTGTTGCCACGGCCGGACACTCAACTTGTGACTACTGTCAAGCTTATCATGTAATTTCTTCCATTTTTTCCTTCCCTGGGATGGGAACCCAGTTAATTATAAACGCATTTCATAAGAAAGACAATGAGATCGTCGTCAATAGATCATAACACTGTGCTATTTTTTTCCCTAGGTAAACCCCATCGTGGGCTACTACAGCGACCGATGCACCATGAGGATAGGACGCAGGAGGCCCTTCATCATCCTAGAATGCCTCATCATATGCATCTCTGTAAGCGCTCATCAAAAGTTCAAAACTCATGTTGTCATTTCCTTTGTACTGGCAATTTTTTGGTACCCAGAAAATCTGACTTGAACAGGGCATGCTCATCGGTTTCTCTGCGGACATCGGTCGATACCTCGGCGACACCAAAGAGAACTGCAGGTATGTACCGATACATTTTTCGTTGGTTTAATAGAGTGATCTTCCTACCATGCACGAGATGTATAATGTGCATGCTTTGATCCACCGTAGAATGTGATCCGTGCATTCGGATTTTGTTGATATATACAATACGATGAAACGTTAAGATATGGCACTCTGATGAACACTGGCGGAGGAGCCCAGTGGGCAAGGTGTGGCAGCCGCCACACCTTGATTTCCACCAATTTTTTTTATATATAAGCATATACTTCTCTTGATGGAAATACTGTTTGTTAGTTTTAGACCACGGTAGATCGATTCACCCAAACAAAGCTAGATGAAGCACGTAAGTTAGATTGGAAGCACACAAGCAGGCAGCTTGATTGATGTGTTGTCCAGTACATGCCCATCTCACTACGTAGACGTACGCGAACCAGCTCGCTTCCGCTGCACAACGATCAGATCGATTCTCTCCGCGGCTCGCTCCTGATGGAACTCGTGACTAGGTGATCCAAAAACAGAACGGATAAATTTTTGTTGATGCGTGCAACATGTATTTTTTTCTTATGACATATATAAAAGTACATGATTGACTTCCACCAGCCCGCCCGCAGGCGATTTTTGCCCTAAAACGCGCCGCCGTCGCCCGTCGGCCCATCCCCGACCCCGCCGCCGGCAGCGCAATCGTATTCCCCGCCGACCTGCCGATTTGAGTCTGCTATGCTGATGATGGCCCGCCTCCGCCGCCGGCGATTTGTGCCCAACAACGCCGCCGCCCCCGCCCGTCCATCCATCCCTAACACCGTCTCAACCCACGGCCTATCGAATTGGCTATTATGTTTTTGCATCAATTTTTTATTGAGGGGGCATCAATTTTGTCTAGTTGACAGTTTGCCACACCTTAATTTTTTTCGGTCCTCCGCCTCTGCTGATGAATGAAAACAATGTGTGTCAGTGGCGGAGCTAGACGGATTCTGTTGGGGGGGTAATGACAAAATAAGAGTGTTTGGAGGGGTCAAAAGCTGAAAATGTTTTCATCTAAGTCCTTTTTTTCCCTCGACATAGCCCCAGCACAACACCGCTGTTGATGTTGTGTATTGTTCTTCTTCTTCAGCACCTACACTGGCCCTCGTTGGGCTGCCACGGCGGTGTACGTCGTCGGCATCTTGTTGCTGGACTGCGTCATCCATACCGCACAGGCGTCGGTTCGAGCAATGATGTCTGACCTATCCGGTGAGCTCCATCCATCCTTTCATCATCAGTTGTGTCGCAGCACTTGTTTCCTGCTGAAATAACTAATCGACGTACCCATTGTGTTGCACCCACTGCAGCTGCGAGTCATGGCCCCAGTGTGGGCCAGGCGATCTTCTCCGTGTGGATGGCCATCGGCAGCATCCTCGGCTACGCGGCTGTTGCCTACGGAACATGGCACCGGTACATTTTAGCCTTCTTCTTTACTTCCTCCGTTCTTAAATATTTGTCTTTCTAGTCATCTCAAATGGACTACAACATACGGATGTATGTAGACATGTTTTAAAGTGTAGATTCACTCATTTTGTTCCGTATGTAGTCATTTGTTGAAATCTCTAGAAAGACAATTATTTAGGAACGGAAGGAGTAGATCAGAAGATCATGTCCTTCTTTTGGTCCATACTGATGTGAATCCGTCATATGTATGTAAGGTGGTTCCCCTCTCTGAAAACTAGCGCGTGCTGCGACGCTTGCGCAGATCTTAAGGGCGCTTTCTTGACTGCGGTGGTGAGTCCGTCCGTATTGTCACCGCAAGCCCAGTAATTTTAGATGCATCCATTTCATGACACCGATATATTGACAAATTTGTGATCATATGCATTTGTACATGGTCGATCAGGTGCTCATCGTCATCAGCACAGTAGTGACCATGCTCCTCGCTGATGAGCAGTCCTTCGATAATGACGGTGTTGGCGGTGCCGCCTCCGCTCAAACTTGCGGGGGCCTCAATGCATTCATCGACCTCTTCGCGAGCTTCAAGAAGATGAGTCCCGCCATGTTCAGAGTGCTCGCTTTAACAGCCTTCACATGGGTACGTCCAGACTCCACAGACCAGAGCTATTACCTATATTAGGCGGGTGTAAAGCATGCCCACGCCGAAGTTACTAGGTATTCTAACATGGACCCTTCTTGTGAACTGGCATTTGGTTGCAGCTCTCCTGGTTCCCGTTCCTGCAGTACAACACGGACTGGATGGGCCGCGAGATCTACCACGGCAACCCGAACGGGGTGGCTGACGACAAATACAATGCCGGTGTCCGCGAAGGAGCCATCGGGCTCCTCCTCTGCTCGGCCTCGCTCGGGGCCACCTCCTTCCTCATCCCCAAGCTATGCCGCAAGCTGACGTCCAAGGTCATCTGGTCCATCAGTCTCTTCTCAGTGTTCCTCATCATGGCAGGGATGGTTGCCGTCGGCGTCGTCTCGACAAATGGGTACAACCCGCCTCTGAGCACCAGCCTCACCGTCGCCGGCCCCGACAACAGTCTCAACGCCCTCGCGCTCACCATGTTTGCGCTCATCGGGATCCCGCAGGCTGTGTTGAATAGTGTTCCATGGGCCGTCGCCGCTGAGCTCGCGGCGGGGGAGGGTGGTGGCCAAGGTTTGGGCTTTCTTTGTGATTTGTAAACATCTTTGCGTTCTCACTGCCCCTCTAAATTGCTCCCAAGAAATAATTAACCCGACTTTATTGTTTAATTTTGACCAGGAGTCACGGTTGGTGCGATCACCATTGTCATATCCCTATCGCAAGTGAGTATTCCTAGCTGTTTTTGCAGATCAATCTGTCTTGGAACAGAAATAACTTTCTTGTCATTGCTGCTCTTTACCAGCTGCTAGTTGGCCTCACTGCCGGTCCGATAGACGGGGCCTTCAACAAGGGCAACGCGCCGGCCTTTAGCATCGGTGGTGTCGTCGCCCTCATATGCGCTGTCCTGGTGGTGCTTGCGCTTCCGGATACCAAGGACGGCAGGGGACTCAAAAGACTCTTATTGAGCAGGGAAGATTGGTCATACTGAATATGAAGGATGCATGTTTGTAATGACCAAATTAATGGATTGGAGAAATCTTTGTAAGATAACTGTGATGCAGAAACTTTTTATCTAGGGAGGTTTATGCAGTGCCTTTGATTCAGCCCTTTGGTGTTACGATGGTGGAGTTTCGATGCTCCAATATGCTGATGACGCTATTATTTTCATGAAACACAATTTAGAAAAAGCCCTACAACATGAAACTAATCTTTATGCATCTTTTAAGCAACTTTCCGGTATAAAGATAAATTTTCGTGAGAGTGAACTCTTTGTTTTGGCAAAGCTAAGGCTGTGGATGATGAGTACATTCAGCTGTTCGGGGGTGTGAATTCGGGTCATTACCTTTCAAATATCTAGGAATTGCTATGTACTTTTGTAAATTAAAAAAATGATGAATAAAACCTGTTGGGGATCGTTTTGAGAAAAAGCTAAGTAGCTGGATATGGAAATTGTTATCTTACAGGGATCAACTTATTCTTATAAAATCAGTATTAACTAGCCTACCTATGTTCATGTTATCTTTTCTCGATATATCAAAAGGGGCCAGAAAGAGATTAGACTTTGATATGTCACATTTTTTTATTGGCAAAGTGGCGGCCACAAAAGGAAGTATAAACTAACTAAGCAGAACATAATTTGTCATTCTAAAGATCAAGGGGGGCTTGGAGTTGAATTTTTTTTCCTTTTTACGAGAAACTTCTAATCTATTCATCAACTGTCAAGGTAGTACAAAGAACGTTAGAAGTAAGAATTACATCCAGGTCCGTAGACCATCTAGCGACGACTACAAGCACTGGAGCGAGCCGAAGGCGCGCCGCCGTTATCGCCCCTCCCTCATCGGAGCAGAGCAAACATTGTTGTAGTAGACAGTCGGAAAGTCGTCGTGCTAAGGCCTCATAGGACCAACGCACTAGGACAGCAACCGCCGCCGGTGAAGAGACGTCTAGATTGGAAGGATCCAACCTGCAGACACATACAATAACGAAGATCGGATCCAAACGGACCCATCAAAGACGAACGCTGACTGGACCCCCACGAGATCCGCCGGAGACACACCTCCACACGCCCTTCAACAACGCTAGAAACATCACAGGGACGGGGGCTATGCGGGGAGGACTTATTTCATCTTCAAGAAGTCGCCTCCGCCTGGTCTTCCTGATCATGGCACAAACCCTGACAATACTCCAAAAAAACATAAAAAAACGGAGCCCTCCCGCCGGCAAGGACCGGGATCCAATGCGTCTCCATGATCCAAGGACCACAGGAGACGAGGCGGACCGGCGCCGGCCGGCGAGAGGCAGGGAAACCCTAACTCGGAGGTCGCAGGAGGCAAGGTCTTGGGGTTGAATTTTTAGACTTAAAGAATAAATTTCCACTCAGAAAATGGGTGTGACGATTATGTAGTAGTCATAACACACGGCAACACGTAAATAAAAGCATCTAGCTCATCAATCATACATAGGCTGGCATGCACTCCATATGTATTTATACGTGCTTACAAATAAGAGTTTGCACTACATCTTTTAATCTACCAAGCATCGAGACAGCACCATTGGAATTCATTTTGTCCTATTTTAACCTCGCTTCCGTCGGAAACCCACGGGCCTACAAATATATACTGCGTAGATACCATAAACTTTGTTGGTTCGTATCCAACTTCATCACACGTCCAATTGTTAAGCAATGTGGATATACTGCATATCACCATTGAAACATGAGCTCTTTGTATCTCAGGCCTTGTACTTAGAGCATCTCCAACAGACTCCCTGAAATAGGGTAGCTGCCTCAAAATCTGATTTTTAGGACTTTGCCAAAAAAACATTGTTTTGGCAGATTGCCAATCCCTATATTGTGATGCAATTTTTTTGGGCACGCCCTAAAATTTGATGCAAGTGATATATATTTGGGGCACTAAGGTGGCTATCGAATGATTACCCAACAGGTAAAAGGAGCTTTTGCCCTATCCTACACCCAAAACCAAAAAACGTTGTGGCGGGAAGGCAAATGCCACATTGAAACTTCCCCGCCACCGACCGTCATCGCCCCGCACCAGTTCTGGCCATTTCTCGTCGCCTCCGCACGGTTCCACGACCCCGTTAGCCGCCCCCGGCCCCGACGCAACCTCACCGCTCATTCCGGCCGCTTGGGACATACGCCGCAACCCTCACGGCCGCCGCTGGATATCGGGAAGCCTCCGACCGAGTTCGCCGATTCCGGCCGTTCCTCACCCTGCCACTGCCTCACATGATTGCCGGAAGACCACAAATGATGAAAACAGATTGCAACGGATGTCCCAATATACATGGCAAGTTCATCAATCTTCCGGTGGCAACTTTGAAGCTAAAAATGTCGTTGAAGCATATCAATAAGGGGTCTAGCTTGTTTCAAAGATCTCTTCAGGACCAAGCCATTGAAGATGGATCGTAACTTGGGTCCATAGTTTGGTGGTTAAAATATTTAGAAGTTCAAATTTGCGAAAAAATATTGATGATACCATATTCTGCCTCCCAGCACATACATGCAAGTATCTTTTCTTTATGTGGTATAGGACCCATAAGGTCAACTAAAGAATAACACCACTAGAAACTCTAAGCTCCGCGAGGAAAACGACAAGGACAAAAGGAAGGTTTGAAAGAGCCAATCGACATCAAAAGAGCATGTACTACATTCGACCATCTCTATTGCATCGTTCAACCTGACAGTGTTACTCAGCCTGGTTATATTATAGGTGTTTTTTTTTCTATAGTTAATCAAAATTTCTAATTTTCATTTTCTTAACTGGACTCACATTGGTAACTAAAATCAGACAGAGTATCAGCACACATTGTAGACAACTTATGGTCGGTGGGTGGGGGTGGGGGAAGAGAGTGGAGCGGGCCTTGGTCAACTGTTCCATAAATCATAAAATGTTCATAGATTTTAAAAAAATGTTCGCATATTGAAAAAATGTTCGTGAATTTGGACAAGAAATTAGTGGATTCAAAAAATGTTCACAATTTAAAAAAAAATATCAATGATCCTGAATTATAAAAAGTTCATCGATTCAAAAAATGTTCATTGATTCAACTTCTGCATGCATTTCAAAAAATGTTCGTCAAACAAAAAATGTTCAGCGATTCAAAAAATGTTTGCCGAGTTAAAAAAATGTTTATCAATTCAAAAAATGTTCGCCTATTTTCCAATAAAAATGTTCACAGGTTTCAGAAAAATGTTCAACTTTTTTATAAAAATCGCAAAACTAAAATATATTCGCGAATTTAAAGTTTTTCAAGGTTTCATAAAAAAGTACGGAAATTCAAAAGTATTCACTATTTTAAAAAATGTTCATGATATCTAAAAAAGATTGCAAATCTGAAAAGGATGTTGCCAAAAATGGAAAATAAAAAAAGGAAAACGAAAAATTAAATTAAAACAAAGGAAAGGGAAAAAAAGATTGCAAAAAAGAAAGGGAAAAATGAAAATGAAAAACTAAATAAAATAAAGCAGAAACTAAAAAGAAATGTGAAAGAAATAAAAATCAGAATAAAAACAAAGGAACCGGTTCAGGGAAGGTTCTAGAAACCAGACTAAACAAAGGAACACTGCGGGGAAAAGCCCAAACACATCGACAGGAGGCTTTGCGTCTCCTCAGGTCGAGGCATTCCTCCAGAACATGTGCGCAAACCGCATCATCTCCGCTTCTTCTCTCTGATTCGGCTGGGCTCTGGGCGAGATCACCGTCGAGGTTCGTTTGTGGTTTACTCCCTCCGTCCGAGTACAATTTATCCACTTCTGCGTAGCATTTTACTCCCGGAGCAACAATTCGTGCCATCGGCGGGATTGTATTTAATTCAAGTGGCAAGAACTCACCGCAACTTCCACCGATCGATCCTTGTGCAGATCCACCGATCCATCCCCCCTTCGCCTTCTCTTCTTCCCCTGCAACCTGCAACGTGATGCAAACTTCCAAGGAGTTTCTTCCTGCTACTCCCAGCAAACTCTCAACCATCTGAAGCAGGCAAGCTGTTCGACGAAATGTCCCTGAAGAAGAAACCCAAAGCCGAGGCCGTCTCCCTCGATAGAGTATCAGCATACATTGTAGACAACTGATGGTCGGTGGGTGGGGGTGGGGGAAGAGAGTGGAGCAGGCCTTGGTCAACTGTTCCATAAATCATAAAATGTTCATAGATTTTAAAAAAATGTTTGTGAGTTTGGACAAGAAATTAGTGGATTCAAAAAATGTTCATGATTTTTAAAAAATCAGAAAATATCAATGATCATGAATTATAAAACCACAAAGCTAATTTCCTGCCGGCAGGAAATCTGCAACAGATCCGAACGACCGCATCATCGTCGGATCCTGATCGTGCGGCCGCCAACGTGCGCGAGAAAAAGAAAGGGGCAGGACAGGTAACCAACTCACCCGGACTTTGTTGCTTTCAAAAGTGCCCAAACTATGAATATATTGCGTAGTGGCTTTTTGTTCAAGATTTGAAATGCGAACGACTCGCTAACTTTGATTGTGAATTTAGTGGGAAGAATCTGAAGACTATGCCGTTGACTGTCGCGATTTTTCTCTGAATTGGATCTGTCATTTTTTTTGGAGTGCTAGATCTATTGGCACGCCCTTATTACATTTTTAGTCAAAAAAATCATGCTGAATATGGGATTTGAACTCATGCCTAGCAGCTAATGTGAAACACACACTAAACAGCTCAGCTGGACCATTTGTTGCGAAAAAGAATGCACGCCATAGTATTTGACCATTCCATGTTGCTTTTTTTCTTCTTTTCTATGAGGAGTTGATCAAATATACCCCGGTAACTGTTATGTGAATAACATGGTCACTCACACATCGCAAACCGATAACTTATATATCCCTGTCCTGATAACTTTGGCGACCGAAGGGGGAGGGGGGAGTTGACGAACTTTTGTATGAATAGCATGGTAACTCACACATCGCAGACCTGATAATTTATGCACCCTATCCTGATAACTTTAGCGGGGGGGGGGGGGGGGCCCCCCCCGCGGGGGGGGCCCCCCCCCCCCCCCCGGGGGGGGGGGGAGTTGATAAAACATCCCCGCGATAACTTTTGTGTGAATAGCATGGTAACTCACATATCGCATATCTGATAACTAATGCACCCCATCCTGGTAACTTTGACAACGAGGGGGGGGGGGAGTTGATAAAACATCCCCGCGATAACTTTTGTGTGAATAGCATGGTAACTCACACATCGTAGTCCTGATAGCTGATGTACAAATAACGTAGTAGCTTTTTTGACCCAAAAAAAACTAGTGTAAACATACCTTCGATAACTTTTTGTATGAATAGCATGGTAACTCACACATCGCATATCTGATAACTAATGCACCCCATCCTGGTAACTTTGACAACGAGGGGGGGGGGGAGTTGATGAAATATCCCCTCGGTAGCTTTTGTGTGAATAGCATGGTAACTCACACATCGTAGACCTGATAACTTATGTACCCAGGTCCTGATAACTTTGACTACAAGGGTGTGGGGAGTTGATGAAATATCCCCTCGGTAGCTTTTGTGTGAATATCATGGTAACTCACACATCGTAAACATGATAACTTATGTACCCAGGTCCTGATAACTTTGGCGACGAGGGTGGGGGGGTGGGTGGGTGGGGGAGTTGATAAAACATCCCCGCGATAACTTTTGTGTGAATAGCATGGTAACTCACACATCGCAGACCTGATAACTTATGTACCTGACCCTGATAAAAAAGTCATAGAGGAGTCCCTCTACACATTCACACGTATAGTACATCATCATTTATGCAGTGATTTTTTTCAAGAAAATACCTTTCTTTTTGTCATCTGACGATGGTGAAAAAGAGTTTTAAAAGATTTTTGTTTTCAAGTATTGAACAACAGCTTCGGTTGGTGTAATGGTTGTTGGTCATGGTATTAGGCGTGCCCTAGCTACTTGATGCAGGTTCGAATCCCATGTGGCGCACTTTTTTCTCAATTCGCCTTTTTTTATTAGTGTCAATCGGGGGGAGAACGGGAGAAGCGGGAGCCATCGAGGGGAGTCGTGCGGATCTGTCGCTAACGACCAGTCAACTGGTCGTTAGCATAGTCCATTATAAAAAGTTCATTGATTCAACTTCTTCATGCATTTCAAAAAATGTTCGTCAAACAAAAAATGTTCAGCAGTTCAAAAAATGTTTGCCGAGTTAGAAAAATGTTTATCAATTCAAAAATAGTTCGCCTATTCAAATAAAAATGTTCACAGGTTTCGGAAAAATGTTCAATTTTTTTATAAAAATCGCAAAATTAAAATAGATTTGCGAATTTAAAGTTTTTCAAGGTTTCATAAACAGTACGGAAATTCAAGAAATATTCACTATTTAAAAAAATGTTCATGATATCAAAAAAAG
This sequence comes from Aegilops sharonensis, assembly GCA_904067115.1. NCBI lineage: Eukaryota > Viridiplantae > Streptophyta > Magnoliopsida > Poales > Poaceae > Aegilops > Aegilops sharonensis. Next base: position 94,947,145 of record LR880972.1, on the reverse strand, counting down.
TTTGCGATTTTGAAAGAGATGTTCGCAAAAAATGGAAAATAAAAAAAGGAAAACAAAAAATTAAAACTAAAAAGAAAGTAAGAAACCAAACTTGAAAAAATGAAAGGGAAAACGCGAAAATGAAGAAAATAAATGAAATAAAGTATAAATATAAAACAAATATGAAAGAAAGAAAAATCATAAGAGAAACAAAGGGGCCGGTTCAGGGAAGGCTGTAGAAACCATACTGGGCCGGGCCGTACTGTGGACGTGCGCGCCGAACAGGAACTGCCGGGAAAAGCCCAAACACATGGACACGGAGCGAGAGAGATGATGAACCAGGAGGCAGTCTCAGATCGAGGCATTCCTCAAACATCTGGGCATACCGCCGCCGCCAACCCGATTCGGCCGGGCTCATAATTTATCCACTCCCGCCTAGCATTTTACTCCTGGAGCAACAATTTGTGCCGAATGTAGCCGCTATCGGCGGGATTGTATTTGATTCAAGTGGCAAGAACTCACCGCGACATCCACCGATCCATCCTCGCGCAGGTCCACCGATCCATCCATCCTCCCTTGGCCTTCCCTTCTTCCCCTGCAATCTGCAATGCAATGCAAACTTCCAAGGAATTTGAATTTTTTTCCTACTGAGTAGCAAACTCGGAGCAACCATCTGAAGCAGGCAAGCTGTTCGACGAAATGTCCCCGAGGAAGAAACCCAAAGCCGAGGCCGTCTCCCTCGACGCTTCCGCCGGCCTCGACCGCCTCAGCGCCCTCCCGGACGACCTCCTCCACAAGGTCATGTCGTTCCTGAGGGCGTGGGAGGTGGCGCGCACCTGCGTGCTCTCGCGCCGCTGGCGCACCCTCTGGGCCTCCGCGCCCTGCGTCGACCTCCGGGTCTGCTGCAAGGCCCGGCACCGGCGTCTCCCCACGCGGCTCGCCAGCTTCGCCAACCACTTCTTGCTCCTGCGGGAGGCGTCCGCGCCGCTGGACGCCCTCCGCCTCCTATCCAGCCCGCCACGCCAAGATGCTCCACACATGCCCTACAGTCCCCGGTACGACGACGACGGGCAGGACTACTCCTCTGAGGACGTCGAAATGTGGATCCGTGCTGCCATAAACCGCAGGGCTCGGTTCATCCAGCTCAGCCATCATCCAAGGGACGACGACCTCTCCGACCTCGACAATGTGCCCCTCGTCTCCTGCCACCTCAAACACCTGCATCTGTCGGGCACAATGCTGTACGACAAGACGCTGAGGCAGCTCTCCTCTCACTGCCCTTCTCTGCAAGTCCTGGAGCTCAAGGACTGCTCCCTGGATGGCCCCCACATATCATCTGCCTTGCTTATCACTTTGACCATGGTCGAGTGCAGGATCATCAGGGACCTCACCGTTGCTGCTCCCAACCTCATATCGCTGCGCTGTGTCAATCCATACCACCGTGCTCCCTCGTTCGAATACATGGCTTCCCTGGCCACAGGCACAATCATGCTTAATGACTCTTTCTTGCATGATGAGTTTGAAGAGAGGTACGCAGAGCCCGATCCAGAGGTGTTTGAGTGTGACAGTGACTCAGATGATGACGACACCGATGCTGATAGCGACTTGTGTACATGTGATGAGTTCTATGGAGACAAAGTTTTAGGTGGCCAAAATGTTATCCGCAGCCTGTCGAATGCTACAAGTTTGGAGCTGATAGCTGATGCCGAAGAGGTATATATACGAATCTGTTGCTAATATCTCTCTCTATTTTAGCAGTGTTATATTTGTTCAACTAATATAGATTTGTCAGTTACTTTCTTCGCAGAAAATTTATATACTTAACGAATCCCCCTTTTTTTCTACTGGACATCCAATGTGCTATGTGCACATTTTTTTGCACTCTAATACCAACAGCTGGTTACATACTCACAATCACAACAAGTGACCTGATGAGTTATGGGAAATAATTTCTAGCTTTATTGTAATAAAATTGTAAGCAAAGCACATAGAACTTGAGTAGTTTGCCGGGAGCATTTTTTTTATCCCTTTTCTTTTGCAATGTTGTATCCTTGTTAGCATGTCTACAGTCTAACAGCAACATCCTCTTACACAACTTAATCAGAAACAAACATTCACTTACAAATGTCTAATTACATGTAGGTTCACTGTGTTATTATTCTTTTGTTTGGACCGAACTGAACAAATTCACGTGTGTTCCGTATGAAGGTGATTCTGAATAGGGAATTGGAGATGTGCCCAGTTTTTAGCAACCTGAAGGTGTTATCCCTTGGTGAATGGTGTATGGCTGCTGACTTGCACCCATTAGTTTTGTTCCTGCAGCATGCTCCAAATCTCGAGAGGCTTTTTCTTAAACTCAAAACGGAGTATAAAGATTCTTATACTGCTTATATTTTGAGCTTTGATAAATTAGTTTGGACATTTCATGATATTCACTTTGTTCTGCAACAAGGAACATGAGGAAATAGATGACGATATCGAACCCGAGGGTACATCATTTGCTTGCAAAAACCTTACAATGGTCAATATAAAATGTCCCATGGATGATGAAAGAGTTCCTGTGTTAGAACAGTTCTTCGTGGCTAATGGCATAGCGATGGAAAAGATATCTGTCTATCACCGACTGACTCACCAACCTCGTGAGTCATGTATTCTTACCATATCTCACTAAAGTCTTACATATTATGACTTAGGCTAAATGATACTAAAGCCACAAAATGTCATTATATTTGCAATGTGAGTCTTACATTCTTACTATTTTGGTTAAATGATAAGGCTACTGTTTAAACTTGATCTGAATGTAAACGTATTTGCTTCCTCACATTTCAACCAGGCCTTTCCTTGGCCATAAGACGCTGATGGGCTGCCGTGTAGGAGCTGCAGACTTGGCGGTAAGATCTTACATCTGGTTACATATCTTTTCATCTACTGTAAGGCTTACAAGTCTTATATCTGAATAATGGAAATCGTCACTTTGTACTCAACATAGATCCGAGGGACAAGAAACTACCTACATTTCAAAATATTTGGCATCTTTTTTTGTGCATGTCCTAAAGTTACACTTTCACTTTTTTTACTAATACATCTATAAATATTAAGGAAATTTAGTTTTATAATAATGTTTGTAATAAAAAAAATCTAACGTTACCACCTAAGTACACCCAAACTGAACAACAAGAAGGAAATAATTGATAAAATGTAACTGAATTTGACTGTTCAAGGTGAAAAAATCCAGGTATTTTGAAACGGGAAAAGTAAAATCTTCCTGCAGCACATCACTGTTATAGGGATACTTACAATTTATTGTGTACCTTGAAATTTGGAACAATGGAAGGCTATCTTAATGTCAAAATGTCGTCCGTGCAGATGATTCTCTCATGCGGCACAGATCATGGCGGCAGAATGGAACAGAGCTTCTGATGCTTCTTTTGATTAGCTCTGAAGTCGGAACTATGTGTGCCTCTATGAAACCCTTAAAAGTCGAGACTGTTTTTCTCTAGCGTCGTGAGTTAGCATTATTATATATTGATCAAGGTTGGTTTCGTCCTTAGACAAGTACTATGAAATGATGTTACCATGGTATTGTGGAATGTTCATACCAACCATGACATTATTGTGGAATGTTCACGCTAAGAGTAGCCAATTTATGTTTTCTCGTATATATGGTCGAGCGGAGAATATTACTGGCGGTTTTGATTCTCTCATGCGGCGCAGATCATGGCAGCAGAATGGAACAGAGCTTCTGATGCTTCTTTTGAGTAGCTCTGAAGTTGGAACTATGTGTGCCTCTATGAATGAAACCCTTAAAAGTTGAGACTGTTTTTCTCTAGCGTTGTGAGTTAGCGTTGTTGTATACGATCAAGGTTGGTTTCGTCCTTAGACAAGTACTATGAAATGATGTTGCCATGGTATAATGGTATTGCGGAATGTTGATACTAACCATGACATCGAGTAATGATGTGCGCCCCATGCTAAGAGTAGCCAATTTATGATGTTTTCTCGTATATATGGTTCAGCGAAAAATATTATTGGCGGGTTTTGATATTTGATGATCTTGTACGGAATTTTGTATGCACACATGTTCGCTGTCAAATTATTATTATGATAGTTATAGAACTTTGGAGTTAATTTGATTAGGAATTGAAAGCAAGTCAACTCCTTCCTCTTAGAGCAACTTGTCAGCTACTAACACCCATAAGAACTACTGGTTGTAAACGCGACTTGCTCTGCTCCTCCTAAAACCCTTTTCGATAGCATTTCTGATCCCTATTTGCATTTCAATTGGTTCCTTCATCCTAATCATCAGAGTGAACAGAAGACCCCCATGTCAAAGTATAATAACATTACACGAGGGCATCGAAGGATTCTAGTTTCCCACTACTTCTCATGCAACGCCCCCTTGCTTGGATGAAAATATGTCACAAGGGGGACTCGTTTCACTTGATTTGTTCCGTTGCACCCGCACTATTCCTAAATTTCTTTTCTGTTTCTATTTTGAAAAAAGGGTGACAGCAACGGAAAGGTAAGATCAAGAAGAAAACAAGACTTAAGGGGCCCTCATTTCAAACCAAGCTATAGGCCAAGGAGGAAACAACTAAAGGTTCTGATCCGAAGGTAAGAAGGCTACTCTCAAACAAACCCCTTTTGTGCAAATGCGCCCTGGTGTTATTTGACGACATTTTAGTCTACAATGCCTCTCTTGAAGAAGTGTCGGGCTTAGTGCAGCCTAGTTCATAGTTGCTGCTATGGAGGTCGGAACAAGCGTCTACCTACCAAGTGAATTGTGATTGAAATGACGATGGCAACAGGTTGAGCTCTATCCAGTGAAATTGAATCCATCGATGCGGCCTCAGAAAGAACAATGGCACCGTATTGGTTCAGTAAAAGAAGCTTGCAAGAGAAGAAAGGACCCGGGACAAAAGAAAGGACCATGTCTTACATTAGGGAATCCGAATCAATCCAAATCCTTTGACACTCCTTTTCAACTTCTATTTGGATACATGTTCAGATCCAAAAGCGCCCGGCTTCGAGTATGGTCTTGTTCTTAACTGCCTGAGAGAACGCATATCAAGTTAGATTTAACTTTGTTATGACGATTAAGATTTCTCTGTTTGACGAATGAAGTCACCAATGTTGTTTCCTTAATACAGGCAAACAAACTACATATAAATTATGAGTTTTACTTTACATTTGCTCAACAAGCCCAACTAAACGTGCCCTAGGAGGGACAATGCAGACAAAGAGGCAAGAAACGATGCATTTACATGCGAAAGAGGCAAGAAACGATGCAGGCAACCAAACGCGTCCTAGGAGGAAGGGATCGGATGTTCAAAATCAGCGGAGGAAAGGGGGTTGCCAATGAAAAATTGAAAATCGAAATGGAGAGAGAGAGAGAGAGAGAGAGGGGTGAGATTTTACATTTCGAGAGAATTGTTCTATATTTTTCCACTATTGGTTGCCTAGAAAAGAAGCACCAAGTGGAAAAGGCCTCCATTCCATAGGACCCATCGGCAGAGAGCGAGCGAGCCATTCGAACCACCCCCGACCCCGACCCGTCTCCTCCCCACCCTCTCCATCGCCCCCTCGTCCGCCCGCCGCCGCCGCCCGCCATGTGGAAGCGCGCCGCGTCCCTCCTCCTCGCCCGCCGCACGGCCCTCGCCGCGCACCGCGCCCCGGCGATCTCGGGATCCGCCGCGGGCGCCCTCCGCCGCGCGCCGGCCTTCTTCTCCACCCTCGGTAAGCAGTCGCCCCTCGCCGCCGTCGCCCCCGTCCGTCTCCTCGGTCCCGATTTGACAGCGGCGGGCCGCGCGTTTTCCGCAGATGCGGGGCAGGCGAGGATGCGGGTCGAGGACGTGATGCCGATCGCCACGGGGCACGAGCGCGAGGAGATCGAGGCCGAGCTCCAGGTCCGTCCGCCCGCGCGCCTCCTCCTCCGTCGTGGCCGCCTTGGGCCTCGTCTCTTCTTCTCACGGTTTCGTCCCTTGCCGGTTTATATTCTTGACCCTCGTTGGATTTCGTCTTCAGGGAAAGAAGCGGTTTGACATGGATGCCCCCGTCGGCCCGTTCGGCACCAAGGTCAGCGCTTTCCCATTTTTGGTGCCATCTGCTCTGGTCATTTGATCCGTGCGCGATTGGATTGTCTAATAGGTTGTGTGTCTGCACTGAAATGGTGATGTGTGGTCCTTAGGCTTTCGGTTATTACCTTAATGTACTACTAATAGTCAGAGACTGGTTTGCTGAATGTAAGTTAGGTACTGTTGAGCCCAATGGCACTGCTCTAGCTGTAAGTTTTGGGGGATATGACAGTTGATATTTTGTTTATTGAGATAATTGGGAAATCGTCACAATCGTATATGGAATTGAGCTCTATCCATTGGTTCTTTTCGTTGAGCTAGAGGTTGCACAGGATTGTAAAGATACATTATTCTGATAGATTCAGTCCAGCGTAGACAATCATGTTTGTGTTCATATTTTTTGGAAGTCGTGTTGGTAAAAAATGAGGCTGTATGTTGCATCCAAATTTGTCTTCTTGCTATGACTTTAACATTCTTACGACCTAGTCATTGCTTGAACATTTTGTGCACTTGTCATCTTCTGGGTTGTGATAATATCAGACCTTGCCAATTAGCATCTTCTGGGTTGTGATAATATATATCAGCTGTCTTGGGCTTTTAGCATGTTAAAAGACAATTAAGGGGTTGTTGCAAGGGTTAACTTTCTGAATTTCCAACCACTTGTTCTGACTCAGACCCACCTCTTGAACTTATACTACTTGCAGGCATCTAGAATTTGCTTTTTCATTGCTCTGTTTTCTATTCCTTTTATGCTTACTAATCCGTTTTCCCCCTTGGTTTTTAATATCATGTGAACACTGAACACTTTGTTTCATGGAAGATATAGTTTGTTTGAAAAATCCTGTTGTTTTATTCTGTGAGTCTGTTCCTTATCAATGTGATCTTAGCTGCTGTGGAGCATTTTAGTTGAACGGATGGTGTTGGATCTGTTTGTTCTCATTTGTGAATTGACATGCTCAACGGTTGTAACTCTTATTTTGAAGTTGAATTTATAGTTTCTCATCCTCCAGCCTAATGTATCTCTAATAAAGTATATTGTCCTCATATATCAAGAGTAGACTATTCTCAGTTAGGATGGTGAAGTGCTTAGATGTCTCCATTTATGCTTGTTTGCTCAATTGACCCCTTCTGTTTTTCCACACTGATTTCCCCAGCCTATTTTCTCATGACTTATCCACTTGACTTGCAACAGCTGTTATCTGATATGGTTGTGAGGTCACAAATAGGCATTGCATTCTGTTTTGTTCTTATGACAAATCACTTTGTAGAGTGTTTTGTTGGCTCAACTTGTACCTTTTGTATCATTCTCCACTTTAGTTATTTTTTCTACTTGTGTGGTCTAACTGAACGAATATGTGTCCACATCTTCATTCATAGGAGGAGCCAGCTATCATTCAGTCATACTTCGACAAAAGGATTGTTGGTTGCCCTGGTGGTGAAGGAGGTATGTTACCTTTGCATGCATAATTCCGTCTCCACCAACAGAGGCTGCCAAAAGACAGTCTCTTTTCCTGCATCTTATCTAGAAATAATCATCAACCCAGGATGAATCCGATTAGCTCCAATTCCAAATTTGAATGTTTTGCTTTTTTCAGAGGATGAGCATGATGTTGTGTGGTTTTGGTTGAAGAAAGGCGAGCCGCATGAATGCCCAGTCTGCACTCAGTATTTCAAGGTATGTTGCTGTCTTCTGTTGACATAAGTTGCTTTTCCTTGTGTGAACTTCTTTTGAACAAGATGCTAAATCATGTGTTGCCTCCATGTTCCTGAGCATTGAAACTCCAACTTCTATTTCCACAGCTTGAGGTTATTGGGAACGGAGGAAACCCTGACGGACATGATGACGACGACGACCACCACCACCATTAAGATTGAAGAGAGGGCATGTCTACTGATGAAACAGTGGACCGGTGCCAATTATTTTTTGTTGCTGAGATGCTTTGAAGCTGTGAAAAACACCAGCTTTTTTGCGTGCCCATAGAGTTTAATACCCATGCCAACCAGTTTGCTGTTCTCAGTTGTCATGACTGGGAAATCAGAGCAGCAAAGGGCCCTGGAAAACATAGTTTTTCTTTTCTTTTTGGAGAATTGCCGCACACGAATAATGCGATTCATTAAACAAACAGTGACGTCTCTTTCGTTTTCGACTCGCCTTTCCTCTGCTAGTCAATAAGGTTTTAATTGCATCTTTGCGTGGACGGCTCCGTGTTCAGTGGCCACATCAACTGTTTTGCTGGTGGGTAATTTGTTAGCTGAGCATCGTTTTCGCTTTGACGATCTTCATCCGTTGTTTGTCGTCGAGTTTTGATGACGATGAATAGAGCTCGAGGAAACTGTCAATCAAGCTCTAGTTTCTTTGTAACATTTAGTGGTTGGCTGAAGCGTTCAAACGTTGGATTTGGCCAAGGTGCAGGCTTCACCAACCACGAATGACAGTGGTGACACCACACTATCCACTGATTTCACTGAAAGGCGTTGAATCCCTCTTTGCTCATCTACTTAACAATTGAAGGTGCGAATGGAATTCTCGACAAAATTCCGCGTGGCGCGATGCCATTCGTGTCGCGCCAAATCGGTTCTTGGTTTGAACATTTCCTCACCTGTTGCCTATCCTATTCGAAATTTACGACTCAAGAGAGACCAGAGGAAAGCTCAAGAATTTCAAGTTGAGAATGTCGCTGTCTATCTTTATGATTTGTGAAGGATCGACATTCAGCAAGTCAAAACTGGGAGTAGGACGAGGTGAAGAGCTCAGAAGATGGTCTGGTACCACGGATGGGGAGCAGAAAGGCAAAGGTCCTCGCCGTCGCGGTGGCGAGCACGGTGCTCGTGGCGGCGGAGGTCGCCCTCTACCTCTGCCTGCGCCTGTCGAGGCCGTTCTATCTCTCCACGGCCGCCGTCCTGGCGGCGACGGTCCTGACGCTGCTGGTCATGCTCCACTGCACGGCGGGGCGGGCGGAGCGGATGGCGGCGCGCCGGGCGCTGGACGACGGCGTGGAGCTGCGCGCCGAGTACAGCTACTTCCGCAAGGTGGCCGGGCTGCCGCGCAAGTTCTCGCTGCACGCGCTGGCGGCGGCCACGGACGACTTCCGGTGCGTGGCCGGGCGGGGCGCCTCCGGCACGGTCTTCCGCGGCGTCCTCGACGACGGCACCCCCGTCGCCGTCAAGCGGATCGCCGACGACGGCGGCCGCGCCGACAAGGAGTTCCGGGCGGAGGTGGCCGCCATCGCCGGCGCGCAGCACGTCAACCTGGCCCGCCTCCTCGGCTTCTGCCTCGGCTCCCCGCGCTTCCTCGTCTACGAGTACATGGACCACGGCTCCCTCGACCGCTGGATCTTTCCCTCCGCCGCTGACGCCGCCGCCGCCGACGCCCGCCCGCGCGGCTGCCTGCCGTGGGCGAGCCGCTACCAGGTCGCCGTCGACGTGGCCAAGGCGCTCGCCTACCTGCACCACGACTGCCGCTCCAAGGTGCTGCACCTGGACGTGAAGCCGGAGAACATCCTCCTCGACGACGGCTTCCGGGGCGTCCTCTCCGACTTCGGCCTCTCCAAGCTCGCCGGCAAGGACCAGAGCCGGGTGGTCACGGCGGTGCGCGGCACGGCCGGGTACCTGGCGCCCGAGTGGCTCCTGGGCGCCGGCGTCACGGAGAAGTCCGACGTCTACAGCTACGGGATGGTGCTGCTGGAGCTGGTCGCCGGCCGCCGCTGCGTGCGGCCCGAGGAGGACGGCGGGTGGTCGTACCTGCCCAAGATCGCCGCCGAGATGACGCGGGCGGGGCGCGTGATGGAGGTGGTGGACCGGAGGCTCTCCTCCGGCGTCGGGGAGGCGGAACCGGAGAAGGCGGCGGTGCGGCGCGCGGTGCACGTGGCGCTGTGGTGCGCGCAGGAGAAGGCCGGGGCGCGGCCGAGCATGGCGCGCGTGCTGGAGATGCTGGAGGGGAGGGTCGCCGGGGAGGTGGAGGCGCCGCCGCCGTCGGACACGATCATGGAGGACCTGCTGGCGCTCGGCCACGCGCGCGAGCGCGGCGGCGGGCCGTTCCGGCTGCCGTTGCCTAGCCCGACCGGGAGGGCCGCCTCGTCGGCGTCGGTGCTGAGCAAGTACGACTCGTTCGCCATGTCCTACCTGTCAGGGAGATAGCGTTCCTCATCTGCATGGTGGAGTCAGCTCTTAGCCTTAACTGCAGCAGTTGTGGGTGAGACTGGTGCTGACGTGGCTTGGGATTAGGCCGGAATTAGTCAATCGGCTCTACACGGTGGCGGCCCACTTGTCAAGGAAAATGTCAGCAACCCTGCAGGCGTCGACACTGAAGACACACCAGAGAGCACTGTAGCCGATCAAGGAGTTGCCGACAACAGGAAGCAAGATGCAGAGCCCGCGCTACGGCCTAAGTCTTCACGGCCCACGAACCTTCCCCAGTGGCTTGCAGGCCCGAACTGGGCCCGTTGATCGGGTGTACGTTAAATAGACGTCTCTCTCCCTCGAGAGGGGTTGGCTAGGATTTGGACGGCTGAGGCCGTGGCTTGTATCGGATAGAGGTGCGGGAGTTGGGTGGTTCCTCTACCGAAATTCAAATTACTAGTTCGATTCATACCAATCCATGGCGAGCGTGAGCAATTCCGGCGAGTAGCTCACAGAAAATTTGTAGGCATTGCCACGTGGCACACTGCTTGTACCAAAGCGATGACTATTCAACGTCGGGAGCCGGGAGGATGAAACAAGAGGGTGAAAGCGGAATTAGGGTTTAGGGTAGGCGATAAGGCGGCCGGGCGGCAAGGAAAAGGTTGTCGGTGGCACAATTTTGGTTAGCATGCCGGGTTGATTGTGCCATTTTCACGCACCTACTACCATGGAGGTTGGATACAAGGTAATTTATAATTTATTATAGAACCTTCACTAAATGTTTGTCAAAATTCCCGTCTTAACCCTAAAATATATTACCTCCGTTCCAAAATTCTTGTCTTAAATTTGTGTAGATAGAATTTGAGGTTGGGACGGAGGGAGTAAGTTTTAAATCTTATCATTCATGTAATGCTCGTTCGTTTTAAACATTGGCCTTTATAAATCCCTAACACCTACGGTGTTGTGTCTGGCAACGTCCATGATTTGTGGGCATAGATTCTTGTCATCGGTTAGCTAGCGTCCATGATTCACGGGCAGAGATTCCTGTCATCTGTTCTCCACGATGAGGCTAGAGTTTCCCTCGATGTGGCAGTGGCGCCGAGTTACCTTTGCAATTGGGTCCTCTAGCCTCATCTTTGTCATGTCGATGCACCCTCCAGTGTCGAGGCGAGACATGTGAAAATTAACGGAGGCCAGACTCTTGGATATGTGGCTCTTCTTTCTCCCGGGTGATGGTTTGACAAGATCGTATCCTTTATGACTTCTCGTCCACAATCAACAACTATAAGCTAGCTCTAGATGGAGCGGCGCCCTATCGACGCTTTCAAGAGGAATAAGATTGCAGGCCGTCGGGGATTTCAATGTAATTCCTTTGTTTTTCAGAGTTGTTTGTCGTGTTTTTTTTTTTTGAGAATCAAAAGCTTTATTAATTTAACCAGTGGGATTACAATCCTTTCACACACAAGCCACGAGGAAGGCCGGAATATAGTTGATCCAAAGAAATCGACGCCTACAGTTTCTTTTTACTCCGCATATAAGATTTGGTCAAAGTCAAACTACACAAAGTTTGACCAAATTTATATAAAAAAATATGAACATCTACAATACTTAGATTATATAGTATGAAAAGACGTTTCATGATGCATCTGATAATATTGATTTCATATTGTGAATGTTTATATTTTTTAATATAAAGTTAGTCAAACTCTATAAAGCTTGACTTTGACCAAAGCTTATATGCGGACTAAAAAGAAACGGAGGGAGTACACTGTTTAGCACATAAATGTGCCAGTTCATTTGCTTCTCTAGGTGTGTAGGATAGTCGAAACTCCACAAAAATTCCCACAAAGCTCTTGAATTTCCTTAACCGTGGTAGCTATCTCCGAGCGGTCACTCTCAAGAGAATTCCACAATTTAACCATCAGTTGTGCATCTGTTTCAAATGTGCACTCGTCTGTACCCAAGATCAAACGCCAGCTGGGCACCGTCGCGTATTGCATATGCTTGCATGGACATAGCCAGAAAGTCCATTCTCATACCAAATTGCCTGAGCACGTAGAAGCTTTCCTTCATGGTCATGCACACCTAAGCCCGTGCCTCCAAATGATAGTTGGCACGGCCCAATTGGATCGATGATCGACCCGTTGCTGCTGCGAACTGAATTTTCCCTTCATACTAACACTGGATTCACATACTGAATACTGGAAGCAAGGGAACTGAATCTTGTGTCCCTTCACACTCACACTGCACACTCCACACTGAAACACAAAACACACAGCAAATCCCAACATCTACCTACTTAGATACCTATAATACAGTAGAACTACCTGTACATTTCTGCTGGACGGTGGATAGATCTTGGACGCTCTAAGCCACTTAGCGCACACACTTCCTCCTGTCACTACCACTCCCATGGAAGGTTCAAATTAAACCATGCATCATCTGGGTGCCTCCATGCTCATTCCGGACATGTCCGGCACCGTCGAGGGGGCTCCCGACGACGATGACGCGAGATCCAAAGGCATCGGAGCAGCTGCAGGTGGCATGCGCACGACCATATTTTCCGTCACGGCACGGTCCAGCACCAGCTCTTCCCTCCAGGTGCTTCGCAGACCCTTCAGCCTGTCGGCCACCTGGGTCATGGAAGGCCTCTCTTCACCCATGGGACCCAAGCACATCCTCCCCAGCTCGGCCACTTCTCGCAGCAGCGTCTCTGTCCCTGCGCGCACGATGCTCGGGTCTAGGATGTCCTCGAGGCTGTCCTCCTTCATCGCGAGAAGGAAGGACCGCACGAGGCTCTTGCCTTCATTGGGCCCGTCGTTATAGATCGCTGTCTTCCCTGTGATCAGCTCAAGCAGCACGACCCCGAAACTGTAGACATCGCTCTTCTCCGTGAGCTGCCGCTCTTGCAGGTACTCGGGGTCCAGGTAACCCAGGGTGCCCTGCACCATCGTCATGAACTGGGCCGCGTCCTTGGGGAGCATCCTTGACGCCCCAAAGTCAGTCACCTTCGCCATGTAGTTGTCGTCCAAGAGAATGTTCATAGACTTGACATCCCCGTGCACTATAGGGTGGTTCATGGACAGATGCAGATACGCCAGTGCTTCAGCGGATTCTTGAGCGACCCTGAGACGGGTGTCCAGCGAGGGCGGTGGACTCCCATAGCTACGATGGATGAACTCAAATAGAGTGCCATTTGGGATGAATTCATAGACCAGTATGGGGACTTCCACCTCTAAGCAGCAGCCTAGAAGCCTGACCACATTCCGGTGGTTGGTCTGTGAAAGTATAATAATCTCCTGCACGAATTCACCAGTTTCGGCCACGTTCATTATCTTTGAGCGTTTCACGGCGACTACCCTGTTATCCTTCAGAACGCCCTTGTAGACAGTGCCATGACCACCCCTGCCCAGTTCTTTGCTCTTGTCAAAATCGTTTGTAGCCTTCTTCAGATCTTCTTGTGTGAATATCTTCAATGTGTCGACTTCTTTTGACATAATTTGACGATATAATATCTGACCACCATTCTGATCAAAGAATTTGTCCTTCTCTTTGGCAAGCTTCCTTTTCTGATATTCAGCCCGTAGAGCAAAGATGCAAACCATGAGGAAGACAACACTGAAGGATATGCCTGAAAATCATGATAGTTAATTACCATCAGTTCAACTAGCGGCACTGTCCACGTTTGCCTAAAAACCAGTGCAACATACTGCGCCATTGTTTTGCCATATAACATGCATACAAAATGTACTTGGAGTTGTATAATTGGTACATAATATTTTGATTACTAACAAGTAACAACCTCATTACCTAAAACCACCTTCAGCGCTTTCTTCGGGTCAGCTGGAACGCAGCGTATGCTCTTGGGATCATCGCTCCTGAATCCTGATGGGCAGAGACAGATGTAGTTTCCATCGGTATTTCTGCAATTACCTTTGCAAGGATAGAAGGACTGGTTTGGAGGTTCGCACTCATTGATATCTGTCATTTCAAGGAAGTGAGGAGAATGCCAACATGGATCAACTGATAGAACAAAGAGTGTAGGTTGAGTCTGCGAGATGCATATGCATACCTTGGCACCCTCCTTGTAGGTAGGGATTGCCCTCATAACCTTGAGAGCAGTTGCAGCGGTAACCAGGGCCATTGGACACATTAATGCATTGGCTGTTCTTGGCTTGACAGGCATACTGTGACCCCATCTTGGTGGCTTCCGAACAACTTTTATTACCAACAACCCAATCGAGTACCAAAGGGACCCCATCTGTATATTTAGTTGCGAAGTTTGTAGAGATGATATATGAATGATTGAACTTGAACCAGTCCTCCTCAGCAACGAATGTGTAGCTGCACGGGCGGGAAGGCTGGGTGCTGGAGTTGTAAATTGTTAATGGTCTAGATCCGGTGCGGAAGGAGCTGATGTTTCCTGGAAAGGGGGTTTCGCAGCAACCCATGCCAACGCACTTTGTGCTACCATTCATGCTACTTGCGTCAGTGCAGAATGAAAAGCATGAGTTAACAATGGGGAACGAAATCTGGTTCTCGCCCTTGGTCATTCCTCCGATAAATCCAAGTGTAGCACAACCGATTGATATCAACTTGTTCTTGGTGTCGGAAAGCTTATGAAAAGGATCAAGTCTTAACCCATCTGAACCGTTGCTATTGGTGCCGTCGGTGTAGTTGCATTCCCATGCTATACGTGGGTTTAGAACACGAATCTCACCCTTGGTAAGATTGATGTCCAATATCCTAACTCTGGTTGAAGCTAGATATGGCCCACTGGCATTGCACGTGACATTAAAGGGTTCTTGGAAGCAGCCTTTCCCAGTGCCGAACGGGTACGGGATGCTAACGTTACCACACTTGTCTGGGCAGTCAGGCCGCGCCATGCGGATACTCCCAGAGGACTGAGACCCATAAGCGATAGTACCACTTTGCAGGGTTAGGGTGGCGGTGAAAAGTAGTAAGAGCTTCTGTCCTGTAAGGAAATGACCAAGTAATTGATATGAGTCATTTGGCCCCGCATAAAATAAAATAAATTCCAAATATTTGCTTTCTTCTAGAATATTGTGTTTGGTCATTCCTCCAAACACAATTAATTGGGGAGACCCCCTATAGACCTCCAAACACAATTAGTTGAAGAAATATATCAGTAGCTAGTTAAGAGTTTAGTCCACTATTGCAAACACTTTGACCCAACAATCTTGGAATCAGATTTAGAGAGCAAGGGTATATCCCATGTTCGAAAGTAAAACATTAACTTTGAATATCTATTTATGGTTTTCTCTGATTTCAAGTCCATATTAACCACAAAAGAACTGAAGCTCAAAATTAACCTAGGTACGAAGAAAGAAAGACTCAAAAACACGACATATTATGCATCTATGCTGGATGTAGATAAAAAAGAAGCCACCATTCAGTATTTACTGCACTCCATTTGACTTTTGTTCTCATTCCAGAACTATTTTCATATGGAATATCTCTATCAGTTGCTTATTAGGTGCGATGTCACAAACTTGAGTACACAATGAATATGGACAGAATATATTTTTAATAAATATATTAGTCACCTGGTCGTGGTTCTATGTTTCTGTCATTTGCCATCGGAAAACAGCCTATTTCTTCCACGCCAACACTCCATGAATTTGATTCCTACATGTCATCACAGTGAAACCTCCATCCCGTTTCCCCCCTGATTCCACATGTAAGGCAGTGAACTGAAAATGCCCTCTACGATGCAACTGAATGTTTACTACTGTAGTTTCAGCAATGCAAGAAACGGCAAGCTATCTATGTTGGGTGTTGGGTGCTTGCTTACATCTCTGCTCCAGTAAAGAATAGTAAACAATCTCGAATTGAACGAGCTACGCAGGTCTTCTTCGACTCCTAATTCCTCCTCATCTCCTAGGTATTCGAGTTTGCATTTCATCAACGGTGCAGGACAAGCTCTCCAGCAACAGGGGGAAAAATGCCCCCTGACCAGTCGCACCATACGCGTCAGCCCAGATAGGCAAATCACTGCGCCGTGCGACTAGGGTTCGCCGTACCTTACAGGGCCTCCTGGCAGCCCCGAGCGCGGCACGGCGCGGCAGCCGAACACGGCTGCGGGGGAGGCGGGTAGCGTCGGATACCCGGGTCCGACGTGGCGGCGCCGGCGCCGGTAGGAGGAGATAGACATCCAGCCGCGGAAACTCGCCGGGAGTGGAGGTTCTGTACAGATGGTGGTGCGCAGATGGAGCAGGCACCTCCATCGGCGGCGACAGGCATGTCGCCGGCGCGGCGGCAATGGCGGCTGGGGGGTGACTTCGCTCAGGTCGGGGAATTGGGACATCGGTGATTTGCAAAGCGAATTCTTTTTTTTTTGTGGGGCTTCCAAAGCGAATTCTTAGACCAAACCTGGTCACATGGGCCGTGTTTGTAAGGCCAAGCCTTACCGGCCCGGTACGGCCTTTTTTCGGGCTGTGAAGCTGAAATTTTAAGCCTTTTTTGGGTTTTATTTTGACATTTTTGGTGCTGAAATCACTATTTGAGAAGTACTCCTTGCGGATTTCTTAAAAAAAAAATACTCCTTTCAAAGATCACTCCTACCTCTTCAAATTGTGACAAGTGGCATGTGCATGTGCGCCACTTGTTGCAACCTGTGAGTTTTCCCTTTTTTCATAGATCTGTTTATTCAAAACATTTTATCTCTTAAATTGTGCGTCCGAATCTCGAGCCGTTTTCACCGTTAGATTCCTCATGTCGAGATCTTCAAAATTAGATCCCATGTTAATCGGTTTTGATAAACTTTTTTTCGTGAAATCACAACCATGCCTCCCGTGGAGGCAAAAACGTGTCTCTCGCGAAAAAAAACACAAAAAACGTGTTTTTTCGTTTCCAAGAGGCACGACCGTGCCTTTCGTGGAAGCAAAACCTCTCGCAGAAGAAGAAAAAACACGTCTTTTCCTTCCCGAGAGGCGTGACTCTCTCACGAAAGGAAAACAAAACAGAAAACGCGTTTTTTTTCGTTTCTGAGAGCTCGTGCCTCTCGCGGAAGCAAAATCATGCATCTGGCGGGAAAAAAAACGTGTTTTCATTTTAGTCGACTTACTCTTCCTCCCTCTCAACCGTATGATTTAAATCCAACACCTTACGTTCTTCTTGTTCTTCTTTCCATCCAAGCGACATGGTTCGTCTTCCTCACCCAACCCACGAATTTAACATCTCCTCCCCAGCCTACCCCCTACCTCACGTTCGGCGAGTCCCCCCGCCCGGCTCTCACTGGGGATGTCATTGTAGGTTGTCTCGAGCTCGCGTGCTGTCTAATCCTACCCACCCTCGTCGGCAAGGCTACGATCTTCACGGTTTGGTTGGGGCTTCGCTCCACTTTCGGGCAAAGTAATTTGTAAATCCGTGCAACTGAGAAGTAACTAGTATTTGATAGAAACGAACTCGTGTGAATTTTGATAAAATAGATCATTATGAGACCCGAGTGGAAGATTAGAAAATGAGAAAGCTAAGCTAAAACACAAGTTTTGAAGCTTAAATTGTAATGTTATTATGTTCACACAGGTGGAAAATGGCCACAACAATTATACGGTTAAGTTTCAACTTTGTGTGTGTGTGTGCGCGCGCGTTTTCAATTATTGTTGACACTTTTAAAGTAGGAATACCGCTAGGTTTATAAGATTAAATTTCCGCACCTAGCATTTCCCCTTCTGCTATGTTGCTCAAATACCACATCTACACCCATCGAAAGAATTATTTAGACCAAATCGCAATTAGTTAAAGATCACGACACCCTCACCGCAAACAAAAAAGAAAGAAAGAGAAAAAGACGCTGCATAAGACAAGTTAATAAGGAGAGAAGAAAAAGAAGTCTCCACGCAAGCTTGTTGGCTAATGAAAATCCAAGGGCGAAGAGCAACGAACAAAAGGAAACACCATCACAAAACTTGTGAAAAGGGAAACTATACATGGCACATAGAGGGGACTGTAAGGGAGAACAAGCGAGGCCAGAAAAGCGATTCTTCTCACCCGCAGTCAGCGAC
This sequence comes from Aegilops sharonensis, assembly GCA_904067115.1. Taxonomy (NCBI): domain Eukaryota; kingdom Viridiplantae; phylum Streptophyta; class Magnoliopsida; order Poales; family Poaceae; genus Aegilops; species Aegilops sharonensis. Next base: position 94,928,946 of record LR880972.1, on the reverse strand, counting down.
CAGTCCATGATCGGAGCCGCCGGCCGGGTTTCACCCGCTGACCCTCCCTCCACCGGTGCCGGTGCCGGCGCCGAGGCCGTCGCGCGCGCGAGAGAGAGATATACAAGATGAACCAGGAGGAAGGGGAGGAAAGGGGTAGCCGACTGAGCTGAAGTGCAGCAGACCGTCGCCTCACTGCTGTTTTGTACCACTAGTATGATTAGCGATGCTTTTTCAGACGACAAGTTGCCATCATGCTATTTAAGCTCAATCAATGCCGCGACGGTAACCTTCAGCTAGCAGGCCCCCTTGGCTCAACTCAAGACCTGGTTCTTTCTGCATGCGTCGAGGTCGAGGTCGAGGAGACCCGCTCTCCTCCTCCTCCTAGCTGGCTGGCTATTGACCCGCTCCACAGGATCGATCATTGGCCACACGGGCCCCTGTCAAGCCGCACCTCAGTAACGGCAGAACGTAGCATTACTAAGTACTACTCCCTCCGTAAACTAATATAAAAGCGTTTAGATCACTACTTTAATGATGTAAAAGTTCTTATATTAGTTTATAGAGGGAGTACTTTTTGCTAAGCTCTAAAGTGTATGTCGGATTTTGGACCAATATTTACCTTGAGGGCTACTGACCATATTGCCCGGTAATGAATAAATTGCACGAAGCTAAAAAAATCACAAGGAATCGGCTTGTAGAAGCCGACTTGGCTTTTTTTTTTTGCAGAGGCCGGCTATCTTCATCAACAACTCAAATTCAAGGTGGTGCGCACCACTTCAGAAGCAGATCGACATGGAGGCCGACTGTGAGCGGCTGGCTGTGGAGGAATATTACCCGCGCAGCTTGGCTTGACTCTTTCAATATTTCCCAAGACCGGGGTGGTTTACATCACCTTAGATGCTTTTCGACCTGGAGCTCGGACGCATGAAGGCACTGTTCGGAAGACTTTTGTTGGACCAGCTTCAAGACCGACAGCGACTGATGTAGACGAGCAACTCGGGTAGGCGAGGTGCTGCTTGCTTGAATACCGGTTCAGGGGCCACTGATGGTGTCCCGGCTAAGGGGTTTCTCACCATGTCAATTCCTGACTTGGTGGGCTGGGCTGAGGACCCCTAGTTGGTTCCGTCTTGGGCCACTTCAGGCAACCCATGACACTGTACAAAGTAACTTTGGAGACCTTGCCGTGGACTCCTTATCTATGAAGGACTCCTCTCCACCGACGTAGCCGACTAGGAGTCTTGTAATCCTAGGTCTCCTGTATCTTATGTAAGTCGAGGTTGGGCTAGTCGATAGAATAGATTTGATATTACAATCTCTTAGTACATACATATACTTTGTACCACACATCAACGCAAGAAACACAAGCAGGACGTAGTATTATCTCCTCGGAGAGCACGAACCTGGGTAAAATCATGTGTCCTTATTACCATCTCCTAGACTCCTAGCTGAGGCTCCCCTACCTCGAGATCTGCCGGTTTGGGTTTCATCACCTCAACCGCGTCGCCCTGCTCAAGATTTGATTTTTACTGCCAGAAGAGCTGCGGGAGGAGTAACTGATGAATCTGTGCGGCGACGAGGAACATCCAGAGCACTGTTTTCTGTTTACTCCATATGCAAATTCCCTTCTGTTGACTGTTTTGCTAAGGGCCAAAGACCATTACATATACAGATGTGGTAAAGTGCAGAAAGCCCCTTATACAATGGGGTTATACCGAAAAGAGACTATACACATCTAACACTCCCCTCAAACTCATGGTGGATCAACACCACTGAGTTTGGAGAGGAAAAAGGCATGTTGCGCTCGAGTCTGTGCCTTCGTGAAGAAGTCAGCCAACTGTAACTCAGAGGGCACATAGTGAAGAGCGAGAGTCTGATCCTGCACAGCAGCACGCACAAAATGGGCAACCACACCGATGTGCTTGGTGAGCTCATGCTTTACCGGGTCACGTGCAATACTGATGGCACCAGTACTGTTTGATAGTAAGGGAGTCGAGGTAGCAGCAGACACACCAAAATCCTCAAGTAACCACCGTAACCAGATCACCTCAGCCGTCAACATAGCCATGGCTCGCAACTCAGCCTCTGTACTCGAGCAAGAAACTGCAGTCTGTTTCTTTGTCTTCCAGGCAATAAGAGAGCCACCAAGAAAGACACAGTAAGCAGACAGCGAGCGTCCATCAGAGGGATCACTAGCCTAGGTAGCATCAGAGTAAGCCTGGAGCTCAAGAGAACTGGAGCGGGGAAAGAAAAGGCGCTGAGAGGTCGTGCCACGAAGATATCATAGAACACGGAGGAGGTGACTATAGTGGACCGAGGTGGGAGCTGAAACAAACTGACTCAGGATGTGAACAAGATAGGAGATGTCAGGACGCGTAACAGCAAGATAGACAAAGCTACCAACGAGGTGACGATAGCAAGTGGGATTAGGAAGAGGGTCACCATCAGAGGCACGAAGCTGAACGTTGAGCTCCATAGGAGTCACAACGGTGTGGTCATCACTGAGAGCAGCTCGAGCAAGAAGATCTTGAATATATTTCTCTTGGGAGATGTAGAAGCCATCAGAGGTCGAAGAGATCTCAATCCCAAGAAAATAGCGAAGAGGACCAAGATCAGTCATGAGGAACTGGTCGTGAAGGCGGGCCTTAACAAAGGTAATGTAGTCAGAGTCGTCACCAGTGATGATCATGTCATCAACATAAAGAAGGAGAAGAGTCCGACCACGAGGAGACGTGTGAACAAACAACGCGGGATCATGATCACTGGGCAAGAAACCAGCGGCAGTCACCACAGAGGCGAAGCGCTCAAACCAGGCGCGAGGGGCCTGTTCAAGACCATAGAGGGAGCGGCGAAGTTGACAGACCATACCGTCAGGAGCATAGTACCCCGGTGGTGGCTGCATGTAAACCTCCTCACGCAAATCGCCATTGAGAAAAGCGTTCTGGACATCAAGTTGAGATATAGACCACTGATGAACAGAAGCCACAACAAGAAGAGTGCGAACAGTGGTCATATGAGCCACAGGAGCGAATGTCTCATCATAATTGCGTCCCTGCTCCTGCTGGAAACCACGGGCCACAAGACGAGATTTGTAGCGCTCAAGAGAACCATCAGAGCGAGTCTTAATCTTGTAGACCCACTTGCAGGTGATGGGACGAACACCGTAAGGAAGGGAAACCAGCTCCCATGTGCCAGAGCGCTCAAGGGCAGCAAGCTCTTCGGCCATCGCAAGCTGCCATTCAGGTTGAGTCATGGGCTCATGGCAGTCCGATAGGAAGTGGGCTCAGCAATAACAGAGAGACCATACCGATCAGGAGAGTAGCGATCGGGCGGGGGGCGAGGCTGAGCACGAAGGTTATGAACCGGGAGAGGCGTGACGGAAGGTGCACCAGAGGTGGAAGGCGCGTCAGGAGAAGCATCCTCAGAACGAGGGCGACGAGTATAGTGGAGAGGAAACGGAGAGAGAGGGGGACGGACTGGAGAGGAAGGGGGGAGGTGGAGGAGTAGGATGGGGAAGATGGTGTCTGTGGTGAAGGAGAAGGAATGAGAGGTGCAGGAGTAGGAAGAGGTGAAACATGAGGCACATAGCGAGGTGTATCACGGAGAAGAAGAAACGAAATGTCGTCAACAGAGAAGCTCGAAGAAGAAGGACGTGGGTAATAAGAGCGAGACTCGTCAAAAGTCACATCACGCGAGATGCGCAAGCGACGGCCAACAGGATCTCAACAGTGATAGCCCTTGTGCTCATCACTGTAGCCAAGGAAAACACACTCAACCGACTGAGCAGTCAGTTTGGTGCGTTCTCGTGGGGCAAGAAGGACATAGCACACACATCCAAACATACGAAGGGCTGAGTTGTCAGGAGAACGACCAGTGAGACACTCCATAGGAATACCACCTTGTAGGGCAGTCGATGGCTGGATGTTGATGAGGTAGGTGGACGTAGAAACAACCTCAGCCCAAAAATGTGGGGGAAGGGAAGCGGCGATCATCAGCGCACGAGCCGTTTCAAGCAAATGACGATGCTTACGTTCCGCAACGCCATTCTGAGCATGAGCACTAATAACCCACAAGTATAGGGGATCGCAACAGCTTTCGAGAGTAGAGTATTCAACCCAAATTTCTTGATTCGACACAAGGGGAGCCAAAGAATATTCTTGAGTATTAGCAGTTGAGTTGTCAATTCAACCACACCTGGATAACTTAGTATCTGCAGCAAAGTGTTTAGTAGAAAAAGTGGTATGACAATAAAGGTAACGATAGCAAAAGTAAGGATAAATGTTTTTGGGTTTTTGTAGTAGTTGTAACAGTAGCAACTGAAAAGTAAATAAGCGAAGAACAATATGTGAAAAGCTCGTAGGCACCGGATCAGTGATGGATAATTATGCCGGATGCGATTCCTCATGCAATAGTTATAACATAGGGTGATATAGAACTAGCTCCAATTCATCAATATAATGTAGGCATGTATTCCGTAAATAGTCATACGTGCTTATGGAAAAGAACTTGTATGACATCTTCTGTCCTACCCTCCAGTTGCAGCGGGGTCCTTACGGAAACTAAGGGATATTAAGGCCTCCTTTTAATAGAGAACCGGAACAAAGCATTAACACATAGTGAATACATGAACTCCTCAAACTACGGTCATCACTGAGAAGTATCCCGATTATTGTCACTTCGGGGTTGTCGGATCATAACACATAATAGGTGACTATAGACTTGCAAGATAGGATCAAGAACACACATATATTCATGAAAACATAATAGGTTCAGATCTGAAATCATGGCACTCGGGCCCTAGTGACAAGCATTAAGCATAGCAAAGTCATAGCAACATCAATCTCAAGAACATAGTGGATACTAGGGATCAAACCCTAACAAAACTAACTTGGTTACATGGTAAATCTCATCCAACAACCCATCACCGTCCAGCAAGCCTACGATGGAATTACTCACGCGCGGCGGTGAGCATCATGAAATTGGTGATGGAGGATGGTTGATGATGACGACGACGACGAATCCCCCTCTCTGGAGCCCCGAACGGACTCCAAATCAGCCCTCCCGAGAGAGATTAGGGCTTGGCGGCGGCTCCGTGTCGTGAAACACGATGAAACTTTCTTTCTGATTTTTTTCTCCCCGAGACGGAATATATGGAGTTGGAGTTGAGGTCGGAGGAGGTCTAGGGGGCCCACAAGATAGGGGGGCGCGCCCTAGGGGGGCGTGCCCCCCTGTCTTGTGGACAGGCTGTGGGCCCCCTGGTGTATTTCTTTCGCCCAATAATTCTTATAAATTCCAAAAAGTGCCTCCATGGATTTCCAGGACATTCCGAGAACTTTTCTTTTCTACACATAAAACAACATCATGGTAGTTCTGCTGAAAACAACATTA
>LR880972.1:94880825-94891202 GCA_904067115.1 Aegilops sharonensis | reverse complement strand
GGCCGGCCGCACCCCCCCCCCCTTGCTCCTTTACATACGGGGGCAGGGGGGCACCCCATGACACACAAGTTGATCTACGTGATCGTTCTTAGCCGTGTGCGGTGCCCCCTCCACCATATTCCACTTCGGTCATATCGTCGCGGAGCTTAGGCGAAGCCCTGCGCCGGTGAAGTCATATCGTCGCGGAGCTTAGGCGAAGCCCTGTGCCGGTGGAGCATCATCATCGTCACCACGCCGTCGTGCTGACGGAACTCATCCCCGACGCTTTGCTGGATCGGAGCACGGGGATCGTCATCGAGCTGAACGTGTGCTGAACTCGGAGGTGCCGTACGTTCGGTACTTGGATCGGTCGGATCGTGAAGACGTACGACTACATCAACCGCGTTGTTATAATGCTTCCGCTTATGGTCTACGAGGGTACGTGGACAGACACTCTCCCCTCTCGTTGCTATGCCATCACCATCGTCTTGCGTGTGCGTAGGAAAATTTTGAAATTACTACGTTCCCCAACACTAGTACCAAGGACCGCTGCTACCCTCCCCAGTGTAGTGGGAGGTGTAATCAGGATACCACTGGTTGATCATCTCCGGATCCCACTGGACAGATGATGCACGATAAGGGTCCAGCTCAGGTTCTGGTTTAGGTTCAGGTTCTGGAGTAAAAGCTTGAGCTCGATGATTGTTCACCGCTTCCGGTGTGACAAGAAAATTATCTTCAAGCAAATCAAACAACAAAGGCGCAGGCAAAGTAATAATCTCAATGTGCTTCTTATTAAATCTAAGTTTATACAAGAGCATCTTATCTTCATTATCAACAATAAACTTGTGTGCTACCATGCTCTTGTAATCTAAGATATGAGGGTGCAATTTCATCTCATCCTCCTCATAGTGCCTAATGGGAATCTGAAAATGTTCAGCAAGACGTGCAGCATAGATACCTCCAAATATGGGGCCTTTTGTACGATTCAGGGCTAGCCGTTTAGCAACGACGGCACCCATACTAAAAGTGTTGTCTCCCAGCAAAGCATGTTGAAGAATAATAATATCTGGAACACTCAAATTTCCACTATTTCCATGACCAATCAAGCATCTACTAGCAAATATGGCAAAGTAGCATAAAACAGGAAAGTGTATGCTAGAGACTTTTGCCTCAGAGCCCTTCTTTGGCTCTTCCACAGCAATAGTTTTAACAAAGCCATCCACATCTTCACGATGGGGTTCCTCTAATTCTCCTTCATAAGGTATCCTACATACCTAACAAAAGTGATGTAAGGACATTTCTTTGAATTCATCATATAAATGAAATGATACTGCAGGCGGTGACTTCTTAGGATAATAATAAAAGTTTTGCACGGAAGTATTGGTGAGCAAGAGATACTGATCGATTCGGTCGTTGATGAACCCGGTGAGGCCTGCAGTCTCGATTAAAACATAAAAATCTTCATGAATTCCGGCTTCTTTCAAGAAATCTTCGCATGGCCATTCACACGACCGTACTTCCGCTAAGCGAGGAAGATTATACTTGGGTTTTTCCTTCTCTTTGTCTTGTTTTTCCTTAGAGCTTTGGCTAGAAGAGCCTCCTTAACATTTTCTGAAAATTCTGAAATTTTAGTAACTTCAAAATAAAAGTGCATAAAACTAAACAAGATTGATAGCAACTACTCCTACAAGTGCCTAGAGCCTATATCATGCATTGGAATTGCTTGGGACCTCAAAAATTTAACATGCAAGCTCAAGAACATGGTCACCTATGCAGCAAAAATTTGCAATGAATAAAGCACTAGAACAAAAACTAATTGGATCAATGGAGGAGTCACATACCAATCAACAATCTCCCAAAGCAGTTTTGTGAATGGAGCTTTGAGCAAGGAGATCGAAAATCGCAGCAAGAAGAGCTAGAACTCGTGCTTGAGCTGGATGGGGATTTTTTTGGGTAGAAGATGAAGTGTGTGGGTGCTGGCATAAGTGGAGGGGGGCCACCAGGGGCCTACGAGACAGGGGCGCGCCCTACAGGGGGGGGGGCTCCTCTCTCGTGGCCTGGTGCTTGGCCCTCCTGCAGTGTTTTCAGTGCCTAAAATCCTCAAATATTCGAGAAAAAATCATACTAGATTTGCAGGGCATTTGGAGCACTTTTATTTTCGGGCTATTTTTTAATGCACGGATAATTCAGAAAACAGACGGATAATACTATTTTTGCTTCATTTCATCCAAATAACAGAAAGTAAAAGGAGGGTACAGAAGGTTGTGCCTTCTAGTTTCATCCATCTCGTGATCATCGAAATGAACCCACTAACAAGGTTGATCAAGTCTTGTTAACAAACTCATTCCGAATAACACGGAACCGAAGAAATTTCGAATAACACTAAGTTAACTCAACGAGGATATGAAAATCCCCAACAATAAGAATATCATACTTTTTCTTGACAGTAGGGAGAGGAAATTTGAAACCTCCAAAAATGATAGTTGGAACTTTTCCAATTGAATTGATGCTATGAACTTGAGATTGTTTCCTCGGAAAGTGTACCGTATGCTCATTACCATTAACATGAAAAGTGACATTGACTTTTTTTGCAATCAATAACAGCCCCTGCAGTATTAAGAAAATGTCTACCAAGGATAATAGACATACTATCATCCTCAGGAATATCAAGAATAACAAAGTCCGTTAAGATAGTGACATTTGCCACCACAACAGGCACATCCTCACAAATACCGACAGGTATAGCAGTTGATTTATCAGCCATTTGCAAAGATATTTCAGTAGGTGTCAACTTATTCAATTCAAGTCTATTATAAAGAGAGAGGCATAACACTAACACCGGCTCCAAGATCACATAAAGCAGTTCTAACGTAATTTCTTTTAATAGATCATGGTATAGTTGGTACACCCGGATCTCCAAGTTTCTTTGGTATTCCATCCTTAAAAGTGTAATTAGCAAGCATGGTGGAAATTTCAGCTTCCGGTATCTTTCTTTTATTTGTGATGATATCCTTCATATACTTAGCATAAGGATTCACTTTAAGCATATCATTTAAGCGCATACGTAAGAAAATAGGTCTAATCATTTCAGCAAAGCTCTCAAAATCCTCATCATCCTTTGACTTGGATGGTTTAGGAGGAAAGGGCATGGGTTTCTGAACCCATGGTTATCTTTCTTTACCGTGCCTCCTAGCTACATAATCTCTCTTATCATAACGTTGATTCTTTAATTGTGGGTTATCAAGATCAACAGCAGGTTCAATCTCTACATCATTATCATTGCTAGGTTGAGCATCAACATGAACATTATCATTAACATTATCACTAGGTTCATGTTCATCACCTGATTGTGTTTCAGCATCAGAGATAGAAATATTATTGGGATTCTCAGGTGTGTCTACGACAGGTTCACTAGAAGCATGCAAAGTTCTATCGTTTTTCTTCTTCTTCTTTTTAGAAGAACTAGGTGCCTCTAAATTATTTCTCTGAGAATCTTGCTCGATTCTCTTAGGGTGGCCTTCAGGATACAAAGGTTCCTGAGTCATTCTACCATTTCTAGTAGCCACTCTAACAGCAAAGTCATTTTTATTATTTAATTCATCAAGCAAATCATTTTGAGCTTTGAGTACTTGCTCAGCTTGAGTAGCAACCATAGAAGCATATTTGCTAACGCGGTGAAGTTCATCTTTAACTCTAGCCAGATTATCACCTACGCGTCCTATTTCGAAAGCATTATTCTTTAACTCTCTACCAACATAAGCATTAAAACTTTCTTGTCTAGTCATAAAGTCATCAAATTCATCTAAGCATGGGCTATGAAATTTAGTAGAGGGTATTTCAACTTTATCATATCTATAGAGAGAATTTACCTTTACTACCTGTGTCGGGTTATCAAGACAATGCGGTTCTTCAGGTGGTAAATTAAGACCATGTATTTCTTCAATAGGAGGTAAATTCTTAACATCTTCAGCTTTAATACCTTTTTCTTTCATTGATTTCTTTGCCTCTTGCATATCTTCAGGACTGAGAAATAAAACACCTCTCTTCTTCGGAGTGGGTTTAGGAATAGGCTCAGGAGTTGGCTCAATTGGTTCAGGAATTGCTTCAGGAACTGGCTCGGGAAGAGTCCAATTATTTTCATTAGTCAACATATTATTCAATAATATTTCAGCTTCGTCGATTGTTCTTTCCCTGAAAACACAACCAGCACAACTATCCAAGTGGTCCTTGGAAGCATCGGTTAGTCCATTATAAAAGATATCAAGTATTTCATTTTTCTTAAGAGGATGATCAGGCAAAGCATTAAGTAATAGGAGAAGCCTCCCCCAAGCTTGTGGGAGACTCTCTTCTTTGATTTGCACAAAATTATATATTTCCCGCAAGGCAGCTTGTTTCTTATGAGCAGGGAAATATTTAGCAGAGAAGTAATAAATCATATCCTGGGGACTACGCACACAACCAGGAGCAAGAGAGTTGTACCAAGTCTTAGCATCACCCTTTAATGAGAACGGAAATATCTTAAAGATATATAAATAGCGAGACTTCTCATCATGAGTAAATAGGGTGGCTATATCATTCAACTTGGTAAGATGTGCCACAACAGTTTCAGATTCAAGGCCATAAAAAGGATCAGATTCAACTAAAGTAATAATATCAGGATCAACAGAGAATTCATAATCCTTATCAGTAACACAAATAGGTGAAGTAGCAAAAGCAGGGTCGGGTTTCATTCTAGCATTAAGAGACTGCTGCTTCCATTTAGCTAATAATTTCTTAAGATCATTTCTATCATTGCAAGCAAGGATTTCCAGAGCAGCTTTTTCATTCATAACATAACCCTTAGGAACAACAGGTAAAACATAATCATTGGGGGAACCTTCATCATCACTATCATCAGTAATAGGATCTTTAGTAATTTCATCCCCTCTAACTCTAGCAAGTTGTTCATCTAGAAATTCACCTAATGGCAGAGTAGTATCACGCACAGAAGTAGTTTCATCATGCATAGCAGAAGTGGCATCATCAACAACATGCGACATATCAGAACTCATAGCAGTAGCAGGTTTAGGTGTCGCAAGCTTACTAATAACGGAAGGAGAATCTAGTGCAGAGCTAGATGGCAGTTCCTTACCTCCCCTCGTAGTTGAGGGAAAAATAGTAGTTCGGTCGTCTTTCAAGTTCTTCATACTGATCAACAGATATAAATCCAAAGTGACTCAGAGAATAGAGCTATGCTCCCCGGCAACGGCGCCAGAAATTAGTCTTGATAACCCACAAGTATAGGGGATCGCAACAGCTTTCGAGGGTAGAGTATTCAACCCAAATTTATTGATTCGACACAAGGGGAGCCAAAGAATATTCTTGAGTATTAGCAGTTGAGTTGTCAATTCAACCACACCTAGATAAATTAGTATCTGCAGCAAAGTGTTTAGTAGCAAAAGTGGTATGACAATAAAGGTAACGGTAGAAAAAGTAAAGATAAATGTTTTGGGGTTTTTGTAGTAGTTGTATCAGTAGCAACAGAAAAGTAAATAAGCGAAGAACAATATGTGAAAAGCTCGTAGGCACCGGATCAGTGATGGATAATTATGCCGGATGCGATTCCTCATGCAATAGTTATAACATAGGGCGATATAGAACTAGCTCCAATTCATCAATATAATGTAGGCATGTATTCCGTAAATAGTCATACGTGCTTATGGAAAAGAACTTGTATGACATCTTCTGTCCTACCCTCCCGTTGCAGCGGGGTCCTTACATAAACTAAGGGATATTAAGGCCTCCTTTTAATAGAGAACCGGAACAAAGCATTAACACATAGTGAATACATGAACTCCTCAAACTACGGTCATCACCGAGAAGTATCCCGATTATTGTCACTTCGGGGTTGTCGGATCATAACACATAATAGGTGACTATAGACTTGCAAGATAGGATCAAGAACACACATATATTCATGAAAACATAATAGGTTCAGATCTGAAATCATGGCACTCGGGCCCTAGTGACAAGCATTAAGCATAGCAAAGTTATAGCAACATCAATCTCAGAACATAGTGGATACTAGGGATCAAACCCTGACAAAACTAACTTTATTACATGGTAAATATCATCCAACCGATCACCGTCCAGCAAGCCTACGATGGAATTACTCACGCACGGCGGTGAGCATCATGAAATTGGTGATGGAGGATGGTTGATGATGACGACGGCGACGAATCCCCCTCTCCGGAGCCCCGAACGGACTCCAGATCAGCCCTCCCGAGAGAGATTAGGGCTTGGCGGCGGCTCCGTGTCGTGAAACGCGATGAAACTTTCTCTCTGATTTTTTTCTCCCCGAGACGGAATATATGGAGTTGGAGTTGAGGTCGGAGGAGGTCCAGGGGGCCCACGAGATAGGGGGCGCGCCCTAGGGGGGGGGGCGCCCCCCTGTCTCGTGGACAGGCCCTGGGCCCCCTGGTGTATTTCTTTCGCCCAATAATTCTTATAAATTCCAAAAAGTGCCTCCGTTGATTTTCAGGTCATTCCGAGAACTTTTCTTTTCTACACATAAAACAACATCATGGTAGTTCTGCTGAAAACAGTGTCAGTCCGGGTTAGTTTCATTCAAATCATGCAAGTTAGAGTCCAAAATAAGGGAAAAAGTGTTTGGAAAAGTAGATACGTTGGAGACATATCAAGCACCAGGACAAGAGAACTGGGCAAGAGTACCTTGTTCCGCGAGAAAACCACGCAACAGTTGGGAGATAAACTCTCCAGCGGAGTCGGCACAAAAGGTGCGAATAGGTGTGGAAAACTGGGTGTGAACCATGGCAGCAAAACGCTTGTATATAGAGAGAACCTCGCTACGAGATTTCAGGAAGTAGAGCCAAGTGTAGCGAGAGAAATCATCAATAAACAAAACATAGTAGCGATGGCCACCTTTCGAATCAAAGGGAGCAGGACCCAGACATCAGAATGAACTAAGTCAAAAGGACGCTGAGAGACTGACTCACTGGTAGGATAAGGTAACTGAGTCTGTTTGCCAAGTCTGCAACCATTACAATGTAATGAGACATCTCCAGATATAGACCCTAAAAGGCCCTGACGAACTAAAGAAGACAAGCGAGAGCCACAGATGTGACCAAGGCGATGATGCCACTGCTGGAAGGACGCAGACGAAGAGGCAACAAGAGCATGAGAGCTGGCAGAAGTGGTGGCAGCGGAAGGAACACAAAGCCAGTCAACCTCCCAAAGGCCCGCTGACTCACGGCGCCGGGGGCCAGCACCAACCAAAGCCTTGGTGCGACGATCCTTAATGGAGCAAGAGTCGGTATCAAGAATGACACGACAACCAGAATCAGTAAGTTGGGCAGCGGAAAAAAGATTCATGGTAAGACGAGGAACATGTGAAACACTCAGGACAGAAAAAGACAGAGTGGAAAGAATACCACGACTAGCAATAGGAAGAGATGTGCCATCGGCAGTAAGAACATCAATAGAAGAATCAAGAGGGCGAAGAGAAGACAACGCTGAAGAATCAGAGGACATATGAAAGGAAGCTCCAGAGTCCAGAACCCAGGAAGATGTACCTGACGGTGTAGATGCTGGCGGTGGCATGGAAGCAGTCACAGCAGCAGCGGAGCCCGTCAAGGAAGAACCAGAGGAAGCAAGTAGATGCTTGAGCCGTACAATGTCCTGGTCAGTGAGTGACGGAGTCGAGGAAGACGCAGGAGTCCCACTGGAAGAGGATCGCCTCCGGTCACGCTTCTTCTGGCGACAATCAGATTCTGGGTGACCTGACCTGGAGCAGTATCCACAGAAGGTGTCACGGCGCGACGTGCCCTTCTCAACATAAGGAGGACGACCCACCCCCCTGAAGGAGTAGGCAGGAGCGGCGGAGCGGTAAGACGAGCGGACGTCTTAGGAGCTCTAGCAGCCAACACTGACAAAACAGCAAGCAACCCAGCAGAGCGAAGGCGGGTCTCCTCAGCACGAAGCTCGGCAAGTACCTCCGAGATAGGAACACGTCCGCGAGCAAGCAGGTGAGCACGACGAGGCTCAAACTCAGACCGGAGGCGAGATAAGAACTCATGCACCCTCTGAAACTCCAAGTCAGACCGCGTAGTCTGACAGCAACGACAAGTGCCACAAACAACTGTCCGCAGTGAGTCAAGCTGACGCCAGATGGCAGAGCACTGTGAATAGAACTCATCAACAAAAGAATCACCTTGCTAGAGTGCGTGCTCCTGGCGCACGATAGATAGGTAGAGAGAATCACCAGAGGGCTGATAGCGCTGACAGAGGTAAGACCACATCGCTGCAACGGTGCCAAGTCCCATGAACTCCGAAGCAAACTGAGGAACGACACTCGCAGTGAGAACAGCAGCAGCTCGAGCATCATCATTGCACCACTGAGTGTAAGCAGATAGATCATCCCGGTACACAGAGAGAGCATCGGAATAAGCGGATACCTACTGATCATAAGCATCAACCGCAGCATCATCCAGAGCCTTGGCAGCATCTCGGTCAGCCTGAGAAGCATCGGCAGCAAGTACCGGTGGCACATGTGGGATTGGGGCCACAGGCGCAACCGGGCATGGCGGACAGGGGACCTCGCCAGAGAGAACACCCCACAGAAGGAGTCCACGCATATGGATGCGCATGAAGCCCACAAACTCAGCATAGTTGGTGCCATCACAGATCACCGAGCACCGAGGGACCGCGACATAGCCCGAAGAGGACATGAGGAAGTCACTCTGCTGCTGTTGTCCACCTTTTTTGTGGAAGTCAACGAAGGCCCGATCTGGATCGGGCAGAGATGCTCATGAGGCCAGAAACCGAGCGGGGAAGAGATGCTCGCGAGGGGGGATCGAGCAGGCGAACAAGGCCCGATCTGCAGCAGCACCCGAGGGCCGAAACGGATAGGGGCAGCAGCGCCCGAGACCTCGAGCCAGAGCGGGAGCCGGCGGCGCTCGAGGATAGCAGTGCCCGCTGGAGCAGGGGCGGTCGGGGAGGAGACACGGGGGCCAAGCGAAGCAGCAGCAGGCCGAGCGGAGCAGCAGGCCCGACAGGGCGGCGGCCAGGCGGAGGAGGCGACGGGGCCGGGCAGCGGAGCAGACCGGGGTGGCCGGAGGACCGGGGCGGCCGGATCCGCAGCGAGGACAGCTGGGGCGGCCGGATCCGCGGCAAGAAGGGCCGGACTGGGTGGATCGGGGGAGGAGCTAGCACGGAGTTGCAGCGTGCGAGAGAGAGGGAAACCTAACATCTGATACCATGTTGGATAAACAACAACTAAGCTTTACTGAGGGTCAAAGGCCATTACATATACAGGTGTGGTAAAGTGCAGAAAGCCCCTTATACAATGGGGTTATATACCGAAAAGAGACTATACACATCTAACATGCTCTACATGCAAATTTGAGTTACCCAATCTACAAATTATGCAAGTATCTTCTTTGGCATTTTGAATTCCCTGCTGTTGACTGTTTTCTGTTTACTCCATATGCAAATTCCTACTGTTATCCAATCATGCAAATGAATTGGAGTAAAATGTTCATTCCATAATGAATACTCCATTCTCCATATTATGCGAATGAATTTTCTCCATACTATGCAAATGAATTTTCTTACTGTTGATCTACAGCAGAGGAGATGAGAAGCAGAGGATGTTGTGCTGCTGCTGATCTGCAGCTGTTGGTCTGCTGCTGTTGCTGATCAAGGTGAAAATGCCTGGGCCTATCTCTGTTGATCTGCTCCTCAGTACTCCTGTTGTGCACCTAACTGCTAATCTTACTGGTGTTGTTGATCTTACTCCTGTTGTTGATCAGATAAGAAGTTAAATTTTGAGTTTAGACTGAATCCAATGCTTCAAGGTACTTTAAGTACTGTTGCTGATCAAGAGAAGTGCATATTTCAACCCTGAACTTTTGCCCTAGTCTAATCTACAACCCCGAACTCCAATACCGTCTAAATTATAACCCCAACTCTCAAAACCGGCTAGGATTCAACCCTCCCCTCTCTGTTGACCGATTTTGACCTGGTTGACCGGTTTTGACCAGTCAACGGGTCCAGTCAGCATGTCACTGTTGGAAATATGCCCTAGAGGCAATAATAAAAGCATTATTATTATATTTCCTTGTCCATGATAATTGTCTTTTATTCATGGTACAACTGTATTATCCGGAAATCGTAATACACGTGTGAATACATAGACAACAATACGTCCCTAGTAAGCCTCTAGTTGACTAGCTCGTTGGTCAACAGATAGTCATGGTTTCCTGACTATGGACATCAGATGTCATTGACAACGGGATCACGTCATTAGGAGAATGACGTGATGGACAAGACCCAATCCTAAGCATAGCACAAAGATCGTGTAGTTCGTTTTGCTAGAGCTTTTCCAATGTCAAGTATCTC
>LR880972.1:94849861-94862195 GCA_904067115.1 Aegilops sharonensis | reverse complement strand
GGGGGGCGGCCAAGGGGAGGGGGGCTTGCCCCCCAAGCAAGGGGGGCGCCCCCCTTAGGGTTCCCCCCTCAACCCTAGGCGCATGGGCCAAGGGGAGGGGGTGCGCCCAGCCCACTAGGGGCTGGCTGCCTCCCACGCAGCCCAAGTGGCCCCCCGAAAGGGGTGGCCCCTCCCGGTGGTCCTCCGGAACCTTTCCGGTGGACCCTCCATAATACCGATATGACCCGAACCTTTTCTGGTGTCCGTTTGACGACTTCCCATATATAAATCTTTACCTCCGGACCATTCCGGAACTCCTCGTGACGTCCGGGATCTCATCCGGGACTCCGAACAACATTCGGTAATCACATACAAGTCTTCCTATTAACCCTAGCGTCACCGAACCTTAAGTGTGTAGACCCTACGGGTTCGGGAGACATGCAGACATGACCTGGACGCTCTCAGGTCAATAACCAACAGCGGGATCTGGATACCCATGCTGGCTCCCACATGCTCCTCGATGATGTCATCATATGAACCACGATGTCTAGGGTTCAAGCAACCCTGTATTCTATTCCCTTTGTCAGACGGTATGTTACTTGCCCGAGACTCGATCGTCGGTATCCCAATACCTCGTTTAGTCTCGTTACCGGCAAGTCACTTTACTCGTACCGTAATGCATGATCCCGTGACCATACACTTGATCACTTTGAGCTCATTATGATGATGCATTACCGAGTGGGCCCAGTGATACCTCTCCGTCATACGGAGTGACAAATCCCTGCCTCGATCCGTGTCAACCCAACAGACACTTTCGGAGATACCTGTAATGCACCTTTATAGTCACCCAGTTACGTTGTGACGTTTGGTACACCCAAAGCATTCCTACGGTATCCGGGAGTTACACGATCTCACGGTCTAAGGAAGAGATACTTGACATTGGAAAAGCTCTAGCAAAACGAACTACACGATCTTTGTGCTATGCTTAGGATTGGGTCTTGTCCATCACGTCATTCTCCTAATGACGTGATCCCGTTGTCAATGACATCTGATGTCCATAGTCAGGAAACCATGACTATCTGTTGACCAACAAGCTAGTCAACTAGAGGCTTACTAGGGACGTATTGTAGTCTATGTATTCACACGTGTATTACGATTTCCGAATAATACAGTTGTATCATGAATAAAAGACAATTATCATGAACAAGGAAATATAATAATAATGCTTTTATTATTGCCTCTAGGGCATATTTCCAACAATATGTCGCTAGACTGGGTTGCTAAGCAAAGAAGCAAGAATGGGCTGTCCAAACAGCATTCCCACCAGACAAGGCCCGGTAAACCACAGGCCACCTAGACCGGTTAGTGGAATAGCAGCCCGTTTACGTGGGGACGAGCGGATTGGCGATGACCCAGCGAGGCTGTGGGATGACCGTGAGAGATCTGAGACGTAGAAGAACACGATCCGACGATACAGAGTGCCAAATCGCTGTGGAGGGTCCTAGGTAGCTCAGTTTTACTGTTTAGTAATATTGACACACTCCAAAGGATCATTCACCGCTCAGTCTAAACATACAGATTCTGGTTAAATCCATGCCCGAAGTTCGACCTAAAATACGATGATGCCGCCTTATAAACCCGGTTGGAGGGAGTATGAATGAAATATCTCGCTACTATCCTACTACTCTAATTGTTTATCAACTTATGGTCGTTGATCACCCTCAAAAAGTTGGTGACAAAAAAATTAAATCGATGCATCAGTTGCACAGTAGCATTAGTTAATCAGTATTTAGCATTGAAGAAAATAGCGCGCTATAGTGTATTAAGAATTGCCTCGCTAAATATGTTCATGCACAATGTCTCGCTCGCTAATAGCACACTATAGCGCGATATAGCACGTTAATAGTATATTTTGAGCTCGACGCTATTTTTCTCCTTGGTATTTAGGAGAGTCAGAAAGCTGTCGATAACAACACGAAATGGGGACAAGGCGATGTGCTACATTT
The DNA here is from genome assembly GCA_904067115.1 of Aegilops sharonensis. Taxonomy (NCBI): domain Eukaryota; kingdom Viridiplantae; phylum Streptophyta; class Magnoliopsida; order Poales; family Poaceae; genus Aegilops; species Aegilops sharonensis. The sequence goes on along the minus strand of LR880972.1, from coordinate 94,860,210 downwards.
TTGACAGGGTCACCACCAATGTTGAGCACGACAGAAAGAAAGAAAGAAAGAAAGAAAGAAGCTTGACATTTGACGCGATTCGTAGGAACACAAAATTCAGTTAGGCATGCATAGTTGAGCAACATTGCAAACTGAAAACTGGCCATTCTCATATGCAAATCGTACATGAAAAATGTTTGTGTGCGTGTGCATGTGTGTTTCTTCACACTGAAACTGAAAGCTCAGATATCGACTGGCCTGCCACCGCAAAGCTCCAGAATGGAACACAAAACACACCCATGGGAACATTTACTTAGATACTTTGCTACTTCTAGTACGGTAAATTAGTTGGACATTTTGGTGAAAGGTTGGAATGTAACTACTCCATCATCTGGGTGTCTCTATACCTATTCCAGACATGTACAGCTCCGCCGAGGAGGATCCCGAAACTGGCACTCTAATAATCACAAAAAGGAAGAAAGACCGTGGCACCTCCCTTGTGCCCTCAACCACCACGGCATGAGGCGAGTTTGGAAAAAGGAGAGGAAATTTCTCGACACAAGGTTCCATGCATTGAAAAAGGTGAAGAAGAAAAAACTATGAACATAGACTGTGACTGGGTGAAAACTGCAGAATTGTTCCCAGGCCAAAAGAGCTTCTTCTTACCGGCAGTCAGTGGCCGATCCATGCCTGAAGCCGCCGGCCGCCGGGTTTCGGTTGTCCTCCGCCCCCCACCGGTGAGCAGCGAGTGCCTGCGTGGGCGCGCTAGGGAGAAGCAGGGCGATGGTGTTTATATATGATGAGATGAGATGAGATGAAGTGAGACTAAGAGACGCGGTCAAGCAGCCTCACCTCGGAAGGACTAGTCGTACTAGTAATCAAAAGTCCAAAACCGTGTGGTGGGCGGGCCGGGGGTCATCGCCTTACGGTTCTGTACAGTGCAGCACGATGATTCGCGTTGCCTTTTTCAGGCGGGCGGCAGGTTCCGGTCATCTTCTTCCGTCTCCTTATTTATTTATTGAGCTGTGTATCAATGGTGACGCTGGTGTGGTTGAACATCAGAGCATGGACAAATGGCGGCGCCGCCGCTTAATTACTCCGACGGTAAACCCTGGGGCGCTTCGTCCATGATGGGTCATGACGCAGAGGCAGAGGGCTTCTTTTGTCCGGGAGACGTGCGTGCCCCTCCTCCTAGCTGGCTACTGACCCGCTCCAAGGGACCATTGATTGCTCAGTCCTAGGACGATATTACGAATAAACATAGAGATCCTAGTTAAATCCACACCGTCAAAAAAATCCTAGTTTGATCCATGGCCAAAGTATAGCCTAAAATTCCATGGTGCCGCCTTATAAAGCCGGCTGGAGGGAGTACCAACTGTTTACTCTCTCCATCCTACTCCCTCCGTTCCTAAATAATTGTCTTTCTAGAGATTTCAACAAGTGACTACATACGGAGCAAAATGAGTGAATCTACACTCTAAAACATGTCTACATACATTCGTATGCTGTAGTCCATTTGAGATGGCTAGAAAGACAATTATTTAGGAACGGAGGGAGTATAATATAAGAGCGTCTTTTTACACTGGTGTCGATAACTTTCTTATATTATGGGACGGAGGGAGTGACGCTTATTAATATATGATTATTTGCTGGCAAACGTATAAACTACTTGTGGTTGTTGATAGCCCTGAAAAAGTTGGTGACAGAAGAAAAAAACGACGCATCAACTGTACAGTAGCATTAGTTAATCAGTAGGTAGTGGCAGCAAATTGTTATCAGAGAGATGTCAATGACCGCACGGAAAAAAAATGAACAAATTGCGACGCGGATGAAGGGGGTGTGCTGCATTTTCGACAGAGAGGGTCACCACCGATCGTTGAGTGTGACAGAAAGAAAGGAACTATTGAGGTTTGACACGATTCAAAGTCAAATCCGGCATCAGGAACACAAAATTCAGTTTAGACATGCATAGTTAAACAACATTGCAAACTGAAATATCATGTCGCGAATTCTCGTGCTGAAAACTGAATTTTGTGTTTCTTCACACTGAAACTGAGAGCACAGATGTCGAATGGCCTGTCATGCCAAAGCTCCAGAATGGAACACAAAACACACACAAATCCCATGAGGTCATTTACTTGCTACTTCTAGTACGGTAAATTAGTTTGTCATTTCTGGTGGAAGGTTCAGATGTACTCCCTCCGTTCGGAATTACTTGTCGCAGAAATAGATGTATTTAGATGTATTTTAGTTTTAGATACATTCATTTTTAAGACAAATAATTCCGAACAGAGGGAGTAACTACTCCCATCATCTGGGCGTCTCTATGCCTATTCCAGACATGTACAGCTCCCCCGAGGAGGATGCCGAGGACGGGGGATACCAAGGCGCCAGAGCTGCAGGCGACGAGCACACAACCAGACACTCTGTTTTGGCATGCCCCGGCGCCAGTTTTTCCCTCCAAGCGCTTCGCAGGGCCTTCAGCTTGTCGGCCACCTCGGTCATGGAAGGCCTGTCCTCACCCCTGGGGCCCAAGCACGTCCGCCCGAGCTCGGCGACTTCTCGCAGCAGCGTCTCCATCCCCGCACGCACGATGCTCGGGTCCAGGATGCCCTCGAGGTTCCCATTCTTCATCGTGAGCAGAAAGGACGACACGAGGCTCTTGCCTTCCTTGAGTCCGTCACGGTAGATCGCCGTCTTCCCAGTGATCAGCTCCAGCAGCACGACCCCGAAGCTGTAGACGTCGCTCTTCTCCGTGAGCTGCCGCTCCTGCAGGTACTCGGGGTCTAGATATCCCAGGGTGCCCTTCACCAGTGTCATGAACTGGGACTCGTCCTTGGGGAGCATCCTCGACGCCCCAAAATCCGTAACTTTCGCCATGTAGTTGTCGTCCAAGAGGATGTTCATGGACTTAACATCTCCATGGACTATATGGTGGTTAGTGGACAGATGCAGATAGGCAAGTGCTTCTGCCGATTCTTGAGCGATCCTGAGACGCGTGTCCAGCGAGGGAGGTGGACTTCTGTGGTTACCATGGATGAACTCAAAGAGAGTGCCGTTCGAGATGAACTCGTAGACCAGTATGGGGACCTCCACCTCTAAGCAGCACCCTAGAAGCCTGACCACATTCCGGTGGTTGGTCTGTGAAAGTATAATTATCTCCTGCACGAATTCGTCGGTCTGCTCCACGTTCATGATCTTCGAGCGTTTCACAGCCACTACCCTGTTATCCTTGAGAATGCCCTTGTAGACAGTGCCGTGACCCCCCTTGCCCAGTTCTCTGCTCTCGTCAAAATCATTCGTAGCCTTCTTCAGATCTTCTTGCGTGAATATCCTCAAAGTATCGACTTGTTTTGACATAATTTGCTGATATAATATCTGACCACCATTCTGATCAAAGAATCTTTCCTTCTCTTTCGCCAGCTTTCTTTTCTGATAGTCAGCCCATAGAGCGAAGATAAAAACCATGAGGACGACAGCACTGACGGAAAAACCTGAAAATAATGACGGCCAAATACCATCAGTTCAACCAGTAGACATTGACCACATTTGGCTAAAACATAATGCAACATGTTGTGTGCTATATACACCATTTTGTTTGCTGTATGACAAGAATGCAAACTGTTCGTGGACTTACATAACTGGAATAAGAAGTGCAAAACAGATTTCGAATACTACATTAAGCACTGTGCTGCACATAGGTGCGAAAAATATTGCAGTCATTAACTTTCCCATTACCTATGAGGCTATGACCAACTTCTGAGCTCTGTACAAACTGTACTCTCTAGTTGGACTTATATGGCTCGCATAAAAATGTACAGAAAAGCTTTCTGTTAATGATCAAGCAGTGTGTGAACAATTGGTGTGCAAAAATATTTTGATTGCTTATAAGCCCATTACCTAAGACCACCTTCAGTGCTTTGTTTGGGTCAGCTCGAACGCAGGGTATGCTCCTTGGATCATCACTCCTGAATCCTGATGGGCATGAACAGGTGTAGCTACCGTCGGTGTTTCTGCAATTACCTTTGCAAGGATACAAGGATTGGTTTGGAGGTTCGCACTCATTGATGTCTGTCAATGCCAACTCAAGGATGTGAGGGGAATTTCAACATGAATCAACAGAAATCACATTCCATGAACAATAAAGCTGACAGAAACAAGAATATATCTGGAATTTTGGCGATGCATATTCATACCTTTGCACCCTCCTTGCAGATAGGGATTGCCCTCATAACCTTGAGAGCAGTTGCAGCGATAACCGGGGCCATTGGACACATCAATGCACCCGCTGTTCATGGCTTGGCAGGCATACTGTGATCCCATCTTGCTGGTTTCAGAACAACTTCCATTACCAGCAATCCAATCAAGTACCACAGGAACTCCATCTGCATATCTACTTGCGAAATCAGTAGAGCTAGCATATGAAGGATCGAACTTGAACCACTCCTCCTCAACAACGAAAGAGTAGCTGCACGGGCTGAAAGACTGGATGGTTGAGTCGTATATATCTGGTACTGGTTCAGATGTGGTGTTAACGGAACTGACATTTCCTGGGAAGGAGGACTGACAGCAACCCATTCCAGCGCACCCAGAGCTATTATCCACATTACTTGCGTCAGTACAGTATGAAAAGCATGAGTTGACAGTGGGGTATTCAAGCTGGTTCTTGCCCTTGGTGGCTCCTACGACAATTGCAAGTGTAGCACAACCGAGTGATGTCAACTTGTTCTTGGTGTAGGAAAGCTTATGAAAAGGATCAAGACGCAGGCCTTCCAAATCACCACTAGTACTATTGGTTCCATTGGTATGGTTGCATTGCCATGCTATGTATGGGTTCTGAACGCGAATCTCACCTAGAGTAAGACTGATGTCCAGTATCCTTACTTTGGTGGAGGCCAGATATGCCCCGCTCACATTGCATGTGACACTGAAGGGTTCTTGGAAGCATCCATTTCCAGTGCCGAATGGGTACGGGATGCTGACGTTGCCACACTTGTCTCGGCAGCCAGGCCGGGCCATGCTGATGCCCCCAAAGTACCCAGCCCCATAAGCGGTAGTACTATATTGCAGGGTCAGCGTGGCAGCGACTAGTAAGAGCTTCCAACCTGTGTAGGCAAGGGGCAAGAGATGTATCATGCACATATTTACCTATATGCTCTGGATGCATGTTTATACTGTCGCTATGGGACAATTTAGCCCCACAAAATACAAAAAACTCTAATATAGATGTTACTATTGATTTTACTGATTTATGTTGGGTGCATATATATTTCTCTATTGTCCGAGCAGCACTTTTCATGTTTAAGTTTCATCATCTTGAAACAAAGAATTTTGAGAAATAAACTTGTGCACAACTGATGAACTGAATAGCAATCTAATCTCACATTCGCCATTGAAAAAATGACATATTTCTTTCATGTGAATGTGGTTCCTTCCATACCGTCCATCGTCAGCCAAAAATCCCCATCTCAGCCCAACCATCAAGTGCACTAAAAATCGTTTTGCTACTGATTTCACATGTAGTAGTACACAAAAATTCACACTGGCCTGTAAAACCATTTTCCCCAGCGATACAAAAAGTACGCATTATCTATGTTTTGCGCTGCACATGGGCGCATGCACTCGGAAAAATATGAAGCAATTTCGAACTGAACAAGCTCCTAATTTCCCCAAAGGCTCTACAGTACTACAAAGATGAACAAAATCGCGTCCCAGGCCCGGCCGACGCATCGTACCCATATCACAACCGCCAGCTCCGGTACGCAGATACCTGCATCGCAGGTTTCCCGTACCTCATGGGGCCTGGTAGCCAGGCGCCGTGGCACGACGGCGGGGGCGGCGCCGGCCCGGCGGCGGGTGGTGTCGGGTACTTGGATTGCGCGCGTCGGCGCCGGCTGGAGGAACCACGGGGGGAGGCGGAGGAGGACCCGGAGGTGCCGCCACGCTGGTGGCGGCGGTGCGGCGGGCGGAGCGGGCCTTTGCATCTCGGCGGCCCGGCGGCGTACATTCCTGAGTGGTGGACTGGTGGCGCAGTGGAGGGTGGGGAATTGGGACGCGGGTGAGGGATGTATAAAAATGCAGTTCTCTCGGCCGGCCCGGATTGATTCTGTTTTTCAATCCGACGGTTGGAATGACTAGCTCGCTAGCAAGTGTCAAATTTGTTCTTCTTTTCTTAGGGAAGCAAGTTCTGTATCTTTTTGGGAAGCTCTGTATTTTCTTGTCGGTGCCTCACCGCAGGAGAAATAAGTCTTTTTAAATATTTCAAATAGACAACAATATACGGATGTATGTAGATATATTTTAGAGTGTAGATTCAATGATTTTACTCTGTATATAGTCACTTGTTGAAATATCTAGAAAGACTTATATTTGGGAACGGAGGGAGTACTCCCTCCGCTCCTAGATATAAAATGTTTTGGTAGTTTATAAACTACACTGCCCAAGCATCAGATATTTCAGAACAAAGGGAGCAGATAGAGAATACACGTGCGAAGCATCAAGTTGGAAGACGCAATCAAGCCAAATCCAATCCATACGAATTCTGGCGAACGAAGTCAAATCAAATTCAAACCACATGAAACACATGTGCTTGGTAGTGATCTCAATGATCTTATATTGGTTTGCAAGAGGGAGTATCTTATTGCTCCATTAAAGACATTTGTCTCGTGCTGCATGCATGGGAACTCTTAAGGATCTCTTTAATCTGCAAGCTTGGAATGTTTGTCCACTGAAATCCTACAAAATTTGAGTTTTGTTTGATTCTATCACATGAAAAACAAAGGATTTTCTTCCGGAGCTTAGAGTGGATGCTAGATTTTCTATGAAATGTACTATACACACGATTTCTTAGAAAAATTCCTATAGAATAGGATCGAACAACCAGCGCATGAAAATTTCTTAAGGATTCTCATCCTTAAAAATTCCTCTGAAAATCCTTTGAACAAATGAGGCCTTTGAGATCCAAGTGAATTATAAAATTTCTAAAAAAATTCTTCTAAACCAAGCCAAAAATAACACCTCTGATTTTTCTTCAAACAAAACTGATAAATGTGCCACCAAAATAAAATTTACTATTCCTATGCCATTCTCCACTTTTTCTATGAACGAAGAGAGTTGAAATTATTAAAAAAAATACTCCTCCGATCCATATTAAAGTTGTACTAAAGCTGCTACAATTAATATGGATGAGAGGGAGTATGATGTATTCTTTTAAAAATTGCATACAAAACCTTTTGCAATCTTTGATTTTTGGCTTGTCTTATAACAAAATTCTGTGTCATTGGCTTGTTCCTATGCACACTGAGAAAGCGTAAAATTGTAGCGTGGACATAGAATTTTTGCACTATCGTTGCAACCAAACTAAATCTGTGCTATTTTTCTTTATTTTCTAACATGGTAAAAAAAATCCGACAATCCTATCTGTTTCAAACATAGTGAAATTTGTGGTTTCAATTGTTTGTGTATTAATATTAATATTCTTTTATTATGTCACTTTCATGGCTAAATCACTTTTTTCTGAGACTTTCAAAGCTAAATTACTTGCCAAGCTAATGAGTCCCAATTAGAACACAGAAGTGCGCTAAGATATCAGCTCATAAATAGCGGGAATACCAAAAAGAAAGAAAAATGACGGAAATCAGTTGGTGCTCTCGGGAGCGCTTGCTCCTGCGGGCGAAAACATTTTCTGAAATGTCAAAAAGATTCCAACAAAAATTCTATATGTTCTTTGTCACATCGGAATTCTACATACAAATAATGTAGGCAAAAAAATTAAACATTTTGGCCTGTGAAAAAAAGTACACAAAAAACAAATGTCACCCTAATTTATTTTTCACCAGCGAAACACCGCTGCTCCTTTTCGCATGAAAATTTTCAAGGATACTTGCGACACTAACACGAACAACAAAACAATTCAGAATTTTTTAAAACTTTTACTATATAATTTTTTGTTTACTATATATTCACACGGGAGCACGCGCTCCCAGGAGCCAAAACGCCATTCTCGAAAAATGACAACTATTGTTTGGATAGAAAAGTTCTAGGCATTTTTAGATTAGACAACCCCTTGAAACATAATTATGGGTGTTTAGCATGTTAGCGTGTATATAGCTGACAATTCTAGTGCAAAGAAAAATGACTGAGTGCGACACACCAACGTAAGCAACTTACCATGTAGACAAAGAAAAAACAGAAGCAACTTACTACCACAGATTAATGTGCCTCTTTAGAGTGTATGGAAACTACAACTTTAATTGCCAAAGCATGTCTCTGGTGCATTGGGACTGGTTTATGCACATGCAGTAACCGTAATGAATGTGCGATTTGAACTTCTAGTCAGGTAAAAGTTTCTTACCAGTAACCGCAGGTAGTGACCAAGCCATGCCTCGCCAGTCTACTTGCAGCTAGTAGCTAGGGTTGGCTTGGAAGTTCAGAGTCTTGAGAGTCCAATGCACTAGCTCGTCTCGTTCATCCACCACCCTAAACCTTCAAGCAAACGGAAAAATGAGAGCTGGGAGCTAACTAAGACAGACCGCAGAGAACATGCAATCATTGAAATTCACCTGAAAATGGAAGGATGGGACGGCCTGCGCTGTTTCCTGGAGAAGAGCCAACGCCGGGCGTGCATATATATGTGCCACACCAAGAGCTGCTAATTAAGCTGCCGCTGATCGGTCGATGGCGCGTTGGGAGCGAACGAGTCAAGAAACGGCGGCATTGTAGGAGTGCATGCATGCATGGCGGGCCTCGCTCTCTCCGTCCAAACAATTGACAGATGTGGCGACATCAAGCCCTTTGTAAATTGTAGTCATGGAGAAAATAAGCACATGCGTGTCATCGCGACGCGCGCCTACGTATACATACGTACATGACGTCCACAAGAACGCTGGATCTCACCGAGCGGTCAGCTTGGTAAGCTATCAACAAAAGACTGCAAACACAAGGACGCCGGATCTGCGGAGCTTTCAAGACTGACCAACACATCAAGTGTTTGTCTCACGCTAAAAGAACACAAGGTGCCAAATACAAGGTTCAATTTTAATTCCCGGTGGGCCGGCCGGAGATTGAACCATCGATCCCATTAGACACCCGACCGATAGTTTGTTGGTTCTTGTAATATTTACTCTATGATGAAACCTTCAATTGGCTTTTCGCAACAACAAAAAAAACAACCTCAAGCGATAATCGCCATATTCCAGATAGTGTCAAAAAAGCTCTTATGTTATGAGACGGAGGGAGTACAATGTAACCGCCTGAAATAAGCATGCGTCAGATGGGTTTTTTCAGGAACTGTCAGAGGCTTTTTGATAGCACCTGTTTGAAAAAAGTGCTCATCTCTATTGGGTTTACTCACAGAGGGTTTTTTTTTCGTGCTTTGAAGCTAGATCTATCCTTGCTTTTATGCCTAGCTAAGGGCGTTAAACGATAGCGCTTGTTGGGAGGCAACCCAATTTTATTTTAGTTTTTTGCTTTTTGCTTCTGTTTAGGAATAAATCTTTGATCTAGCCTCTGGTTAGATTTGTTTTTATGTTTTAATTAGTGTTTGTGCCAAGTTAAACCTATAGGATCTTCTCGGATAATAGTTATTTGATCTTGCTGTAATTTCCAGAAACTTACTGTTCATGAAAACAATTGTTAAAAATCACCAGAACATGATAAAGTAGTGATTCCAATTGCTGCTGATCAATAAACAAATTGCCTAGGTCGTCCTATTTTGACTGAAGTTTTGGAGATCCAGAAGTTTGCGTTAGTTATAGATTACTACAGACTGTTCTGTTTTTGACAGATTCTGTTATTCGTGTGTTGTTTGCTTATTTTGATGATTCTATGGCTAATAAAATAGTTTATAAACCATAGAGAAGTTGGAATACAGTAGGTTTAACACCAATATAAATAAAGAATGAGTTCATTACAGTACCTTGAAGTGGTCTTTTGTTTTCTTTCGCTAATGGAGCTCACGAGATTTCTGTTGAGTTTTGTGTTGTGAAGTTTTCAAGTTTTGGTTGAAAGATTTTGATGGATTATGGAACAAGGAGTGGCAAGAGCCTAAGCTTGGGGATGCCCATGGCACCCCCAAGATAATCTAAGGACACCAAAAAGCCAAAGTTTGGGGATGCCCCGGAAGGCATCCCCTCTTTCGTCTACTTCCATCGGTAACTTTACTTGGAGCTATATTTTTATTCACCACATGATATGTGTTTTGCTTGGAGCGTCTTGTATAATTTGAGTCTTTGCTTTTTAGTTCACCACAATCATCCTTGCTGTACACACCTTTTGAGAGAGCCATACATGATTTGGAAATTATTAGAATACTCTTTGTGCTTCACTTATATCTTTTGAGTTATATAGTTTTGCTCTAGTACTTCACTTAT
>LR880972.1:94832685-94847628 GCA_904067115.1 Aegilops sharonensis | reverse complement strand
TTTTGTCACTTACATATACTAGTGGGAATTTTTCATTATAGAACTTGGCTTGTATATTCCAACAATGGGCCTCCTCAAGTGCCCTAGGTCTTCATGAGTAAGCAAGTTGGATGCACACCCACGTAGTTTCTTTTGTTGAGCTTTCATACAATTATAGCTCTAGTGCATCCGTTGGATGGCAATCCCTACTCCTTGCATTAACATCAATCGATGGGCATCTCCATTGCTCGTTGATTAGCCTCGCTGATGTGAGACTTTCTCCCTTTTTGTCTTCTCCACATGACCCCCTTCATCATATTCTATTCCACCCATAGTGCTATATCCATGTTCACGCTCATGTATTGCATGAAGGTTTATAAAGTTTGAGATTACTAAAGTATGAAACAATTGCTTGGCTTGTCATCGGGGTTGTGCATGATGAGAGCATTCTTGTGTGACGAAAATGGAGCATGACTAAACTATATGATTTTGTAGGGATGAACTTTCTTTGGCCATGTTATTTTGAGAAGACATAATTGCTTAGTTAGTATGCTTGAAGTATTATTATTTTTATGTCAATATGAACTTTTATCTTGAATCTTTCGGATCTGAATATTCATACCACGATTAAGAAGAATTACATTGAAATTATGCCAAGTAGCATTCCACATCAAAAATTATCTTTTTTTATCATTTACCTACTCGAGGACGAGCAGGAATTAAGCTTGGGGATGCTTGATACGTCTCCAATGTATCTATAATTTTTTATTGCTCCATGCTATATTATCTACTGTTTTGGACATTATTGGGCTTTATTATCCACTTTTATAATATTTTTGGGACTAACCTATTAACCGGAGGCCCAACCCAGAATTGCTGTTTTTTGCCTATTTCAGAGTTTCGCAGAAAAAGAATATCAAACGGAGTCCAAACGGAATGAAACCTTCGGGAGCGTGATTTTTGGAACGAACATGATCCAGGACACTTGGACCCTACGTAAGAGAAGCTTCCAGGAGGCCACGAGGTAGGGGGCGCGCCTACCCCCCAGGGCGCGCCCTCCACCCTCGTGGGCCCCATGTTGCTCCACCGACGTACTTCTTCCTCCTATATATACCTACGTACCCCTAAACGATCAGATGCGGATCCAAAAACCTAATTCCACCGCCGCAACCTTCTGTACCCACGAGATCCCATCTTGGGGCCTGTTCCGGAGCTCCGCCGGAGGGGGCACCCATCACGGAGCGCTTCTACATCAACACCATAGCCTCTCCGATGAAGTGTGAGTAGTTTACCTCAGACCTTCGGGGTCCATAGTTAGTAGCTAGATGGCTTCTTCTCTCTTTTTGGATCTCAATACGATGTTCTCCCCCTCTCTCGTGGAGATCTATTCGATGTAATCTTCTTTTTGCCGTGTGTTTGTTGAGACCGATGAATTGTGGGTTTATGATCAAGATTATCTATGAACAATATTTGAATCTTCTCTGAATTCTTTTATGTATGATTGGTTATCTTTGCAAGTCTCTTTGAATTATCAGTTTGGTTTGGCCTACTAGATTGATCTTTCTTGCAATGGGAGAAGTGCTTAGCTTTGGGTTCAATCTTGCGGTGTCCTTTCCCAGTGACAGTAGGGGCAGCAAGGCACGTATTGTATTGTTGCCATCGAGGATAACAAGATGGGGTTTTTTATCATATTGCATGAATTTATCCCTCTACATCATGTCATCTTGCTTAAGGCGTTACTCTGTTTTCATGAACTTAATACTCTAGATGCATGCTAGATAGCGGTCGATGAGTGGAGTAATAGTAGTAGATGCAGGCAGGAGTCGGTCTACTTGTCTCGGACGTGATGCCTATATACATGATCATACCTAGATATTCTCATAACTATGCTCAATTCTGTCAATTGCTCAACAGTAATTCGTTCACCCACCGTAAAATACTTATGCTCTTGAGAGAAGCCACTAGTGAAACCTATGCCCCCAGGTCTATCTTCATCATATTAATCTTCCAATACTTAGTTATTTCCTTTGCTTTTATTTTACTTTGCATCTTTATCACAAAAATACCGAAAATATTATCCTATCATATCTATCAGATCTCACTCTCGTAAGTGACCGTGAAGGGATTGACAACCCCTTATCGCGTTGGTTGCGAGGAGTTATTTGCTTTGTGTAGGTACGAGGGACTCGCGCGTAGCCTCCTACTGGATTGATACCTTGGTTCTCAAAAACTGAGTGAAATACTTACGCTACTTTGCTGCATCACCATTTCCTCTTCAAGGGAAAACTAACGCTGTGCTCAAGAGGTAGCAAGAAGGATTTCTTGCGCCGTTGCCGGGGAGTCTACGCAAAAGTCAACATACCAAGTACCCATCACAAAACCCTTATCTCCCGCATTACATTATTTGCCGTTTGCCTCTCGTTTTCCTCTCCCCCACTTCACCCTTGCCGTTTTATTCGCCCTCTCTTTTCTGTTTGCCTCTTTCTCGCTTGCTCGTCGTTATGTCTGAATTTGGGGAAATTATTGCCGACATGGACAATAACAATATCATAGAAAATTCTGATGCTCCTGCTAAAGAACCCCCTACCTTGCATACAAAAAGATTTCGAATTGGTAGTGGTAATATTATTGGAAAAGGGGTTATTCAAGATTTCTTTACTTGTGTCGGTGCTTTGCCTTCTGTGGGCGGTTCTATTCTCCATAGAACTAGTAGTCTTGCGGACGCTATTGCCATGCTTATAGTTGAACTTGAAAGGCAATTTATGCACATGCATCCTTGCATACAAAGAATTTTCCTAGAATTCTCTAATATTGAGCATTCTTCTGTAAGCGTGCCGCCACTATCTTTTTGGCTCATGAGTTTAGATTCATAATAAAAGAGGCCAAAGAAATCTTTGCGCATTATAGGGTAGATTCTAGTCATCCTCCCATTGAAGCTATCCTTTTTAATCAAGAATACATGATGCGTTTACAATCTTTGGATCATATTGCTTATAACGAAAATCTTAGGAAAAGGGTTCCCGCCGATGTTCTGGTTGATAGAATTTCCGAGCTTAATGATGATTTTGCTATTCAGAATAATGGATTAGGTTTTCCTCTTGAACAAAGGCTTGTGACTTTTTTCCAAAAGAATGCTCTTAATGATGAATTGGTTGTGCAATACAAAGGGCTGAGGGAGGAACCCATACCTCCCGAGATTGATCTTGGGGACTTTTGTCCCATTAAATTTAGCCCTTTTGATTATTTTTGCTTGCCTCAAAGAAAACTTGCTGCTGAACGTAGAGAATATGAGAAAAGTTTTCGTGACTTGCCATACCACTATTATGGCAATACCTAGATCTATCCTCGCTTTATGCCTAGCTAGGGGTGTTAAACGATAGCGCTTGTTGGGAGGCAACCCAATTTTATTTTAGTTTTTTTCTTTTTGCTTATGTTCAGGAATAAATCTTTGATCTAGCCTCTGATTAGATTTGTTTTTATGTTTTAATTAGTGTTTGTGCCAAGTTAAACCTATAGGATCTTCTTGGATGATAGTTATTTGATCTTGCTGTAATTTCCAGAAACTTACTGTTCACGAAAACAATTGTTAAAAATCACCAGAACGTGATAAAGTGGTGATTCCAATTGCTCCTGATCAATAAACAAATTGCCTAGGTCGTCCTATTTTTTCTGAAGTTTTGGGGTTCCAGAACTTTGCGTTAGTTATAGATTACTACAGACTGTTCTGTTTTTGACAGATTCTGTTTTTCGTGTGTTGTTTGCTTATTTTGATGAATCTATGGCTAATAAAATAGTTTATAANATGGCAATACCTAGATCTATCCTCGCTTTATGCCTAGCTAGGGGTGTTAAACGATAGCGCTTGTTGGGAGGCAACCCAATTTTATTTTAGTTTTTTTCTTTTTGCTTATGTTCAGGAATAAATCTTTGATCTAGCCTCTGATTAGATTTGTTTTTATGTTTTAATTAGTGTTTGTGCCAAGTTAAACCTATAGGATCTTCTTGGATGATAGTTATTTGATCTTGCTGTAATTTCCAGAAACTTACTGTTCACGAAAACAATTGTTAAAAATCACCAGAACGTGATAAAGTGGTGATTCCAATTGCTCCTGATCAATAAACAAATTGCCTAGGTCGTCCTATTTTTTCTGAAGTTTTGGGGTTCCAGAACTTTGCGTTAGTTATAGATTACTACAGACTGTTCTGTTTTTGACAGATTCTGTTTTTCGTGTGTTGTTTGCTTATTTTGATGAATCTATGGCTAATAAAATAGTTTATAAACCATAGAGAAGTTGGAATACAGTAGGTTTAACATCAATATAATTAAAGAATGAGTTCATTACAGTACCTTGAAGTGGTCTTTTGTTTTCTTTCGCTAACGGAGCTCACGAGATTTCTGTTGAGTTTTGTGTTGTGAAGTTTTCAAGTTTTGGGTGAAAGATTTTGATGGATTATGGAACAAGGAGTGGCAAGAGCCTAAGCTTGGGGATGTCCATGGCACCCCCAAGATAATCTAAGGACACCAAAAAGCCAAAGTTTGGGGATGCCCCGGAAGGCATCCCCTCTTTCGTCTACTTCCATCGGTAACTTTACTTGGAGCTATATTTTTATTCACCACATGATATGTGTTTTGCTTGGAGCGTCTTGTATGATTTGAGTCTTTGATTTTTAGTTCACCACAATCATCCTTGCTGTACACACCTTTTGAGAGAGCCATACATGATTTGGAAATTATTAGAATACTCTTTGTGCTTCACTTATATCTTTTGAGTTATATAGTTTTGCTCTAGTACCTCACTTATATCTTTTAGAGCACGGTGGTGGATTTGTTTTATAGAAACTGTTGATCTCTCATGCTTCACTAAGATTATTTTGAGAGTCTTAAATAGCATGGTAATTTGCTTAAATAATCCTAATATGCTAGGTATTCAAGATTAGTAAAAACTTTTTATGAGTGTGTTGAATACTAAGAGAAGTTTGATGCTTGATGATTGTTTTGAGATATGGAGGTAATAATATCAAAGTTGTGCTAGTTGAGTAGTTGCGAATTTGAGAAATGCTTGTGTTGAAGTTTGCCAGTCCCGTAGCATGCACGTATGGTAAACGTTATGTAACAAATTTGAAACATGAGGTGTTCTTTGATTGTCCTCCTTATGAGTGACGGTCGGGGACGAGCGATGGTATTTTCCTACCAATCTATCCCCCTAGGAGCATGCGCGTAGTGCTTGGTTTTTGATGACTTGTAGATTTTTGGAATAAGTATGTGAGTTCTTTATGACTAATGTTGAGTCCATGGATTATACGCACTCTCACCTTCCATCATTGCTAGCCTCTTCGATACCGTGCATTGCCCTTTCTCACATTGAGAGTTGGTGTAAACTTCGCCGGTGCATCCAAACCCCGTGATATGATACACTATTTCACACATAAACCTCCTTATATCTTCCTCAAAACAGCCATCATACCTACCTATTATGGCATTTCCATAGCCATTCCGAGATATATTGCCATGCAAATTTTCACCATTCCGTTTATCATGACACATTCATCATTGTCATATTGCTAGCATGATCATGTAGTTGACATAGTATTTGTGGCAAAGCCACCTTTCATAATTATTTCATACATGTCACTGTTGGTTCATTGCATATCCCGGTACACTGCCGCAGGCATTCATATAGAGTCATACGTTGTTCTAGTATCGAGTTGTAAATAAATAGAAGTGTGATGATCATCATTTAATAGAGCATTGTCCCAAAAAAAGGGAAAACAAGAGAAAGGCCAATTAAAAAAAAGAAGGCCCAAAAAAAAGAATAAATAAAAAGGGGCAATGCTACTATCCTTTTTTCCACACTTGTGCTTCAAAGTAGCACCATAATCTTCATGATAGAGAGTCTCTTGTTTTGTCACTTACATATACTAGTGGGAATTTTTCATTATTGAACTTGGCTTGTATATTTCAACAATGGGCCTCCTCAAGTGCCCTAGGTCTTCATGAGCAAGCAAGTTGGATGCACACCCACTTAGTTTCTTTTGCTGAGCTTTCATACATTTATAGCTCTAGTGCCACCGTTGCATGGCAATCCCTACTCCTTGCATTAACATCAATCGATGGGCATCTCCATAGATCGTTGATTAGCCTCATTGATGTGAGACTTTCTCCTTTTTTGTCTTATCCACATAACCCCCATCATCACATTCTATTCCTCCCATAGTGCTATATCCATGGCTCATGCTCATGTATTGCGTGAAGGTTTATAAAGTTTGAGATTACTAAAGTATGAAACAATTGCTTGGCTTGTCATCGGGGTTGTGCATGATGAGAGCATTCTTGTGTGACGAAAATGGAGCATGACTAAACTATATGATTTTGTAGGGATGAACTTTCTTTGGCCATGTTATTTTGAGAAGACATAATTGCTTAGTTAGTATGCTTGAATTATTATTATTTTTATGTCAATATGAACTTTTATCTTGAATCTTTCGGATCTGAATATTCATACCACGATTAAGAATAATTACATTGAAATTATGCCAAGTAGCATTCCACATCAAAAATTATCTTTTTTTATCATTTACCTACTCAAGGACGAGTAGGAATTAAGCTTGGGGATGCTTGATAAGTCTCCAATGTATCTTTAACTTTTGATTGCTCTATGCTATATTATCTACTGTTTTGGACATTATTGGGCTTTATTATCCACTTTTATAATATTTTTGGGACTAACCTATTAACCGGAGGCCCAGCCCAGAATTGCTGTTTTTTTGCCTATTTCAGAGTTTCGCAGAAAAAGAATATCAAACGGAGTCCGAACGGAATGAAACCTTCGGGAGCGTGATTTTTGGAACGAACATGATCCAGGACACTTGGACCCTACGTAAAAGAAGCTTCCAAGATGCCACGAGGTAGGGGGCGCGCCTACCCCCCCAGGGCGCGCCCTCCACCCTCGTGGGCCCCATGTTGCTCCACCGACGTACTTCTTCCTCCTATATATACCTACGTACCCCCAAACGATCAGATACGGATCCAAAAACCTAATTCCACCACCGCAACCTTCTGTACCCACGAGATCCCATCTTGGGGCCTGTTCCGGAGCTCCGCCGGAGGGGGCACCCATCACGGAGGGCTTCTACATCAACACCATAGCCTCTCCGATGAAGTGTGAGTAGTTTACCTCAGACCTTCGGGTCCATAGTTAGTAGCTAGATGGCTTCTTCTCTCTTTTTGGATCTCAATACAATGTTCTCCCCCTCTCTCGTGGAGATCTATTCGATGTAATCTTCTTTTTGCGGTGTGTTTGTTGAGACCGATGAATTGTGCACTACAAGAATTCTGTTAATACATGACAGTTCTAGTCCGTCACTGATCAACAAAAAACTGTCATCGGTGCCCTTCCATGACGGATTTGTAATCCGTCATGTATATCGCGTCATAATTTGACATGGCAGCTTCCATGACAGTTCTTGGCCGTCATGGATCTGCGCCAGGCCCGCCCAAGCCCAATCTTCTGTGACGGAACAAGCCGTCATGGACGTACGCCATGTTGGATTTTCTTAGACCAATTAGAATGACATGGCAGCATATGTCGACACTACCGGACAATTGTTTTTGTGTTTTTATTCTTGAACCCACATCAGTTGGAGATACAGTTAGATATTTTTGTTATCTATAAATTTCACGCCTAATATTCAAACAAAGCCACAAATAAAATTTATTTTCACACAACAACCCAAACTTATTACAATCACGGTAATGTTTAGATACCAAAAATACATATTTACATAGATAGCTCATCAAGTATTTACAAACATTATTACTACATCACTTTGCATTTTCTTGGAACAGATCTGAAAAAGGAGCCTCTAAACAAAATTCCTAAGAAGTTCGCATTTTCTTGGAACCAATCTGAAAAAGGAGCCTCTGATTTCTCAATGTATTTCACTGTGTATTCGTTTTGAAAAAAGGAGCCTCTGATTTCTTGGTACCTGCACTAACAAAGGCATAAAAGCAAGTTAACCAGCATGTCGACAAATCTGGATAAGTGAAGAAAATAATTATCAGCTCGTCAAGTATGGATACAAACTATGGCTGTACTATTTTAAGATGACTAAGCTTCAGGAACTATAGATATCTAACCCTACCAGTTTATAATAAGTAAAACAAAGTAGAGTGCGGAAAAAAAGTTTTCTTTTTAGAACGTGACTAGATGTAGGCCTTTAGTGTAGATTCAGGAAATAAAAAAAATATTGGGATAGTAGATCTAGTAATAACTTCCTGGCTAAAAAAATTACAAGCATAAACTGCTACACTTTCTTTTATTTAAGTTGGCAATAAAAGATCAAAACTACATGAGGAAAAACAAATGCAAGAATTGAAGTTTTGAAAACTAAACACTAAATAGCACTTGTTCACAAATGCTTCTGAATACTCTTAAGTGAAACCAAATGGACAAGCAACAGAGAAACTTTACATATTTTGGATCTGTAATAGATATCAAGAAACTTACACAAGACCAGTGCTTGAAATATCAAATTCCATATGAATACAAGAGCTATTCGAAGCTGGTTCACGGAGTTCCTTTCGGACAACAACATTAGCCCTTGAAAATAAACAACAAGACATGTTCTACTGTAAATATTTAATAGAAGGAAGGTGCATGTAGAGCTTTTGATATATGAACAGCTGCAAGGTCGTTGGGCATCAAAAATACTATTGCCATTGGCAAGTGTCTGTTCTAAGTTCAAAACTCTAGTAAAGCACAAAATATGTTTTATGTATCATGATTTATGCTCGAAATGCAAATCTGGTATATCAACAAATACAACTCTGTATTCAGGTATTGACCAATCAATATCACAACAGAACATATGGTGGCTATTTTCATGAAGGAAGAAAAATATAGAACTTTGGAATATAGGAAAGTCCGAGCAAAACAAGTACGAACTGCATCATCCTTGACACTAAAATAAATGACAGTCTGGTCTACTAAAGTATGCAATACATGTTGGAACATCACACCCCCACTATCTGCCACAAATGTAACTTGGACGGAATGGTCAGCTAAGTAGATCCCATAGAGATAAATCAAGAGTCATGAGATTTGAAATGTTCAGCGAAAGGATAAGATATGATTGTACTCTTCTCCTCAGCGAAAAGGCAGATAGCATCATCACCTACCCCGCTGGCAATTACATCCTTCCTGCATGCACATAGTAGCAAGGAACCAACATGAGCATCTCATGGGCGTTTACTTACTAAAATAAACTAGTACTCCCTCCGTCCCATAATGTAAGACGTTTTTTGACACTAGTGTAGTATTAAAAAACGTCTTACATTATGGGACGGAGGGAGTAGTTGCTTAACTCACTAGCACATCTCACGAATTATACACAGCTAGTGCTCGCACGGTGAGAAAGGAAGAAGGAAATAGCCAGCAGTGCTACTCTGTCGTTGGCAGTAACATGCGAATATAAGGAAAGGAAGTGGCCGCGTTTTCTGCATCAGGTTCAGTCCAAGAAAAATTGAGAGCAATCACTTGGAAAGAAAAGAAAACCAGAGCGAGAGGGTCGACCTTGTTCTGTGGGGAATCATGGTGGGCGGGGCGGACGACCTCACTGTCAACCTCGTCCAGCTCCTCGGGCTCGAGTGTGGGGTCCCGGTCGTCCGTCCATGGAACTGGAGAGGCGGAGAGCTCCTATTGATCTGAATCGAATCAAAAAAATTTGATTGGTGATGGGAGAAAGAAGGAAGGAACGAAGGAGAGGATACGAGGGGGAAGTAGGGAGGGACCTTATGCGGGGCGTCGTCGTCGCCGGCGTGGTCGAGCTCGGGCCTCTCACAGGTCACGGTCGTCGTCCGCTCCTCGTCCGATGCTTGATGCTCCGAAATTGCGGATGGCGAGGCAGCTGCGCGGCCTGGGAGACGGAGGAGGCAGGCCCCTGGTCAGATCCATGGCCGGCCCGCCGCATCGGCTAGGATTGGCCACTGCTTCCATCGGGCCGCTGCAACCGCCGTCACCATGGATCTCGGGCCGCCGTCATCGGTTCGAGGCAGGGAGGTGGTGGCGGAGGACGGGGATGAGGAGAGGCGTGGCGGCGGAGGACGGGGACAATGAGAGGCAAGGTGTGCGACGGAGGACGGGGACGAGGAGAGCCCAGATGTGGCGGCGGCGGATGGAGAAAGATATTGGGGACGAGGAAGGGTGTTAGGGTTAGGTTTTATACGGGTAAAAGTTTAGGGCTTTAGTCGGGCTTTTCGCGGGCTTGCCGGGCTGTACTAGACCGTTCATGACGGTTTTCAAAACTGTCAAGAGAAATCCGTCATGCATTAACAGGTTTCTTGTAGTGGTGGGTTTATGATCAAGATTATATATGAACAATATTTGAATCTTCTCTGAATTCTTTTATGTATGATTGGTTATCTTTGCAAGTCTCTTCGAATTATCAGTTTGGTTTGGCCTACTAGATTGATCTTTCTTGCAATGGGAGAAGTGCTTAGCTTTGGGTTCAATCTTGCGGTGTCCTTTCCCAGTGACAGTAGGGGCGGCAAGGCACGTATTGTATTGTTGCCATCGAGGATAACAAGATGGGGTTTTTATCATATTGCATGAATTTATCCCTCTATATCATGTCATCTTGCTTAAGGCGTTACTCTGTTTTCATGAACTTAATACTCTAGATGCATGCTAGATAGCGGTCGATGAGTGGAGTAATAGTAGTAGATGCAGGCAGGAGTCGGTCTACTTGTCTCGGACGTGATGCCTATATACATGACCATACCTAGATATTCTCATAACTATGCTCAATTCTGTCAATTGCTCAACAGTAATTCGTTCACCCACCGTAAAATACTTATGCTCTTGAGAGAAGCCACTAGTGAAACCTATGGCTCCCGGGTCTATCTTCATCATATTAATCTTCCAATACTTAGTTATTTCCTTTGCTTTTTTACTTTGCATCTTTATCACAAAAATACCAAAAATATTATCCTATCATATCTATCAGATCTCACTCTCGTAAGTGACCGTGAAGGGATTGACAACCCCTTATCGCGTTGGTTGCGAGGAGTTATTTGCTTTGTGTAGGTACGAAGGACTCGCGCGTAGCCTCCCACTGGATTGATACCTTGGTTCTCAAAAACTGAGGGAAATACTTACGCTACTTTGCTGCATCACCCTTTCCTCTTCAAGGGAAAAACAACGCAGTGCTCAAGAGGTAGCACGCGCCCAGGGGGGTGGGCGCGCCCCTGCCTCATGCCTTCCTCGTTGAATCCCTAACGTGCACTCCAAGTCCCCTGGATTGCTTCCGTTCCAAAAATAACTTTCCCGAAGGTTTCATTCCGTTTGGACTCCGTTTGATATTCCTTTTCTGCGGAACACTGAAACAAGGGAAAAAACAGAAACTCGCACTTGGCTCTGGGTTAATAAGTTAGTCCCAAAAATCATATAAAAGTGCTTAGTAAAGCTCATTAACGTCCAAAACAGATAATATAATAGCATGAATACTTCATAAATTATAGATACGCTGGATACGTATCACTACCATCTTTTTGGCACATGAGTTCAGATTTATTATGAAAGAGGCCAATGAAATTTTTGCGCATTATAGGGTGGACGCTGGTCGTCCTCCCATAGAGGCTATCCTTTTTAATCAAGAAGATTTAATGCGCTTACGATCCTTAGATCATGTTGCTTAAAATGAAAACCTTAGAAAAAAAGGTTCCTACCGATGTTCTAGTTGATAGAATTTCTGAACTTAATGATGACTTTGCTATTCAGAACAACGGATTAGGTTTTTCTCTTGAACAAAGGCTCGTGACTTATTGCCAAAATAATGCTTATAATGATGAATTGGTTGTGCAATATAAGGGGCCAAAGGAGGAACCCATACCTCCTGAGCTTGACCTTGGGGACTTTTGTCCTATTAAATTTAGCCCTTTTGATTACTTTTTCTTGCCACAAAGAAAACTTGCCACTGAACGTAGGGAATATGAGATGAGTTTTCGTGATTTACCCTACTATCATTATGACAATACCTAGATCTATCCTTGCCTTTATGCCTAGCTAGGGGCGTTAAACGATAGCGCTTGTTGGGAGGCAACCCAATTTTATTTTTGTTTCTTGCTTTTTGGTTCTGTTTAGGAATAAATAATCCATCTAGCTTCTCGTTAGATGTGTTTTTGTGTTTTATTTAGTATTTGTGCCAAGTAAAACCTATAGGATCTTCTTGGTTGATAGTTATTTGATCTTGCTGAAAAAGTCAGAAACTTTCTGCTCACGAAAACAATTGTTAAAAATCACCAGAACGTGATAAAATACTGATTTCAATTCCAGTAATTCAATAAACAAATTATCTAGGTCGTCCTGTTTTCGTAGATTTTTCTGTGTTCCAGAAGTTTGCGTTAGGTACAGATTACTACAGACTGTTCTGTTTTTGACAGATTCTGTTTTTCTTGTGTTGTTTGCTTATTTTGATGAATCTATGGCTAGTAATGGAGTTTATGAACCATAGAGAAGTTGGAATACAGTAGTTTTAACACCATTACAAATAAATAATGATTTCATTACAGTACCTTGAAGTGGTGTTTTGTTTTCTTTCGCTAACGGAGCTCACGAGATTTTCTGTTAAGTTTTGTGTTGTGAAGTTTTCAAGTTTTGGGTAAGGATTTGATGGATTATGGAAAAAGGAGTGGCAAGGGCCTAAGCTTGGGGATGCCCAAGGCACCCCAAGGTAAAATCCAAGGACACCAAAAATCCTAATCTTGGGGATGCCCCGGAAGGCATCCCCTCTTTTGTCTTCGTCCATCGCTAACTTTACTTGGAGCTATATATTTTTTCACCACATGATATGTGTTTTGCTTGGAGCGTCTTGTATGATTTGAGTCTTTGCTTTTTAGTTTACCACAATCATCCTTGCTGTACACACCTTCTGGGAGAGACACACATTAATAGGGATTTATTAGAATACTCTTTATGCCTCAATTATATCTTTTGAGTTAAACAATTTTGCTCTAGTACTTCACTTATATCTTTTAGAGCACGGCGGTGGTTCTATTTTATAAGAATTATTGATCTCTCATGCTTCACTTATATTATTTTGATAGTCCTTTAGAACAACATGGTAACTTGCTTCGGTTATTGATAACCCACAAGTGTAGGGGATCGCAACAGCTTTCGAGGGTAGAGTATTCAACCCAAATTTAATGATTTGACACAAGGGGAGCCAAACAATATTCTCATGTATTAGCAACTGAGTTGTCAATTCAGCCACACCTGGATAACTTAATATCTACAACAAAGTATTTAGTAGCAAAGTAGTATGATAGTAGTGGTAATGGTAACAAAAGATAAAGGAAGCAAAAGTAATATTTTTGGTATTTTGTAGTGATTGTAACAGTA
This sequence comes from Aegilops sharonensis, assembly GCA_904067115.1. Lineage (NCBI taxonomy): Eukaryota > Viridiplantae > Streptophyta > Magnoliopsida > Poales > Poaceae > Aegilops > Aegilops sharonensis. The sequence continues at coordinate 94,834,252 of LR880972.1, read as the reverse complement.
GCAACGGGAAAGTAAATAAATGAAGAACAATATATGGAAAGCTCGTAGGCATTGGATCGGTGATGGATAACTATCCTGGATGCGGTTCATCATGTAACAGTCACAACATAGGGTGACACAGAACTAGCTCCAATTCATCAATGTAATGTAGGCATGTATTCTGAATATAGTCATACGTGCTTATGGAAAAGAACTTGCATGACATCTTTTGTCCTACCCTCCCATGGCAGCGGGGTCCTAATGGAAACTAAGGGATATTAAGGCCTCCTTTTAATAGAGAACAGGAACAAAGCATTAGCACATAGTGAATACATGAACTCCTCAAACTATGGTCGTCACCGAGAAGTATCCCAATTATTTTCACTTCGGGGTTGTCGGATCATAACACCTCATAAGTGACTATAGACTTGCAAGATAGGATCAAGAACACACATATATTCATGAAAACATAATAGGTTCAGATCTGAAATCATGGCACTCGGGCCCTAGTGACAAGCATTAAGCATAGCAAAGTCATAGCAACATCAATCTTAGAACATAGTGGATACTAGGGATCAAACCCTAACAAAACTAACTCGATTACATGATAGATCTCATCCAACCCATCACCGTCCAGCAAGCCTACGATGGAATTACTCACGCACGGCGGTGAGCATCATGAAATTGGTGATGGAGGATGGTTGATGATGATGACGACGATGAATCCCCCTCTCCGGAGCCCCCAACGGACTCCAGATCAGCCCTCCCGAGAGGTTTTAGGGCTTGGCGGCGGCTCCGTATCGTAAAACGCGATGAATTCTTCTCTCTGATTTTTTTTCTCTCCGAAAGCAAATATATAGAGTTGGAGTTGGCGTTGGAGGAGCTCCAGGGGGCCCACGAGGTAGGGGTGCGCGCCCCCACCCTCGTGGACAGGGTGTGGGCCCCCTGGTCTTCATCTTTGGCGAGGATTTTTTATTATTTTTTCTAAGAAGTTCCGTGGAGTTTCAGGTCATTCCGAGAACTTTTGTTTTCTACACATAAAACAACATCATGGCAATTCTGCTGAAAACAGCGTCAGTCCGGGTTAGTTCCATTCAAATCATACAAGTTAGAGTCCAAAACAAGGGCAAAAGTGTTTGGAAAAGTAGATACGACGGAGACGTATCAACTCCCCCAAGCTTAAACCCTTGCTTGTCCTCAAGCAATTCAGTTGACAAACTGAAAGAGAATCTTTTTTACAAACTCTGTTTGCTCTTGTTGTTATAAATATGTCAAGCTAGCATTCAAGTTTTCAGCAAAAATTATAACTAACCACATTTGCAATAACTCTCAGGTCTCATGTTTACTCATATCAATGGCATAATCAACTAGCGAGTCATAATAATAAATCTCGGATGACAACACTTTCTCAAAACAATCATAATATGATATAACAAGATGGTATCTCGCTAGCCCTTTCTGAGACCGCAAAACATAAATGCAGAGCACCTTTAAAGATCAAGGACTGACTAGACATTGTAATTCATGGTAAAAGAGATCCAGTCATAGTCATACCCAACATAAATTAATAGTAATGGATGCAAATGAC
>LR880972.1:94764031-94781417 GCA_904067115.1 Aegilops sharonensis | reverse complement strand
TCCTTGTTGTCGAGCCACAGGCTCCAACATGGGCACAGCAAATCGTCCATTTCCTTCAGACAGGAGAACTTCCCGAAGAGCAAGAAGAAGCGGAAAAAGTAGCCCGGCAGTCAAGTATGTACCAGTTTGTTGACAACATTCTGTACAGAAGAAGGCTCAACGGTGTGAAATTGAAGTGTATTTGCCGGGAAGATGGACAGAAGCTGTTGGCAGAGATACATGGAGGCATATGTGGTCACCACATTGGCGCAAGAGCACTTGCCGGCAAAGCTTTCCGGCAAGGTTTCTTCTGGCCAGAAGCCCTCCAGGATGCAACTGCACAAGTAACCAAGTGTGAAGCGTGCCAGTTCCATTCCAAACAGATACACCAACCAGCTCAAGCTCCCCAGAGGATCCCTTTATCCTGGCCCTTTTCGGTCTGGGGGCTCGACATCCTCGGCCCCTTCCCCCGAGCTGTCGGGGGCTTTGAATACTTGTACGTCGCAATCGACAAGTTCACAAAGTGGCCGGAAGTGGAACCAGTGAGGAAGGTGACAGCACAGTCAGCCGTCAAGTTCTTCAGGTCAATTGTTTGCCGTTTTGGGATTCCTAACAGAATCATCACCGACAACGACACACAGTTCACGAGCCGCACCTTCATGCAGTACGCCCAAGATCTTGGCGCCAAGATCTGCTTTGCTTCTGTTGCTCATCCGAGAAGCAACGGTCAAGCAGAGAGAGCAAACGCTGAAGTGCTGCGGGGACTCAAGACCAGAACTTTCGACAGGCTGCACAAGTGCGGAAGAAACTGGATCGAGGAGCTGCCGGTGGTTCTTTGGTTGATCAGGACGACGCCAAATCGAGCCACTGGCCAGACACCTTTTTCTCTAGTCTACGGAGCAGAGGCAGTTCTCCCCACGGAACTCGTGTACGGGTCACCTCGAGTGCTCGCTTATGATGAGCTTGAGCAAGAGCAGCTGCGACAAGATGACGCGCTGCTCCTCGAGGAAGATCGTCTTCAGGCTGCTGTACGAGCTGCTCGTTACCAGCAAGCTTTGCGTCGCTACCATAGCCGCAAAGTTAATGCCAGAAGCTTCGAGGAAGGCGACCTTGTTCTTCGGCGCGTTCAATCCGCCAAGAATTCCAACAAGTTGACGCCAAAGTGGGAAGGCCCTTATCGGGTAAAACGAGTCACTAGGCCCGGCGCCGTCCGCCTTGAGACCGAAGATGGCCTTCCGGTGAGCAATTCCTGGAACATAGAGCATCTTCGCAAGTTTTACCCATGAGGCGCGGTTGCCGGAACCCGTTCCGGCAACCACCCTTTTGTACAAGTCTTGCCGCTGTTGCATGTAATCCTTTGTACAAAGCCGGGCGCAGACCCCGTGCATCAGTAAAGCCTATGGGTTGCGCGCATTTTGTCAATACATGCTTTCATAATCATATATGCATGTGTTTACTAACGTCTTGTGCAGCACCCGCACCCGGTAAGCGATAATGAGCCACTAGGCTCCATAACCTTATTTTCTCTTCTTTCTTCTCAAACAAGAAGAAGGTTCATCCACCCACAAGTTAACCGGGGGGGAAGGAGAAGATAATGGTGTGGGCCGCCAAGTGTCGCTCGAGGAACTGTCGCCTTGCCGGAAAATGGACAACAGAAAAGCTAAGTTGCTAAGTTTAAACGACCAGTTTTAAATTTTTAAGTTATCTTCCTCGAACGATAGTACTTTGTATGGAAAACCTGTGCGCGGAGGAACCAAATCGTGATTGGTCGCGCCCTTACTTTGTTTCGAGTCCGCTCAACAACTTAAGTGAGCTGCGGCTAGTCCGCGACAAGGTTGCTTGTCGGTAGCGACCCCGCCAGCATGCTGCTGAAGTTCCGCACTCGGCGCTCGCGGCAAGGGTGCCTGCACCGGCAAGTTTCCCTGAAAAGCGTAGGGTATAAACATACAAAGGAAGAAATCGAGTAAAGGAAATAGCATTGCATTCGATCGCCTAAGATAGTGTATATTACATAATAACTTGTCGCAGATCTAATAGACTTTCCATCTGAACATGATCTACAGCGACAAGAGAAAGACAGACTTGGCGGCCTAGTCCACGCGGTCGCCCTCGAGCCTCTTAACTGCGCTCACCCTGTCCACAATGGGTGCGACAAGGGCCTTGAGCGCTTCAACATTGGCGGAAGGAGGCAGGGACTTGAGGGCTTTGGAGAAGTCGACGCCTGGGTTGCGGAAGGCCACCTTCATCAACACCTTCTGGAGAGCCTCGGCGCAGACTTGGCGTGATTCCTCCGCCAGTTGCTTCAGAACCTCTTCCCGGAGCCGCTGGATACCCGCCAACACGCCTTTGAAGAATAGGCTGAGCTTGACGCTGGGTTGGAGGTTCTCATCAGTGGAGTATCCAAGATCTGTCATCCCCAACTCCATCAGCTCTTTATGGATGCCGGCGGCGGTGTCCACAAGACCTTCTGTCCAATGCATTATGCTGTCTCGAAGATTATTCTGGGCGGTCACAGCATTCGACAACAACTCCTCGGTGGCCTTGATATTTTCCAGCAGGCCCGTTTCCCGCTCCTTGGCGCCGTTCAACGTCTCCGTCAAGGTGGTCAATTTCAGCTCCAGATCCGCCTTGGAGTCCTTGGCGGCATCGAGCTCTTTGATCTTCTCAGCAAAACGACCTTGTAGCTCGCCGAGGGTGTAAGCGTCCTTCTCACGCTCGCGCTTCAACCCGGCGACCTCCTCGTCACTCTTCTGGAGGGTGGACTCCAGCTGAGCCACCCTCGTCTCCAATTCCCGCTTGGCGGCCTCGGCAGCCGCAGCAGCATCCTTTGCCTCCTGGAGTGGCCCGCCAATCGTTTGCTCGCGCGCGGCGAGATCTTCCTCAAAGCTATCGAGGTTGATCTTCCGCTGCGCCAGCTCACCTTCTCGCGCGGAAAGCTTCTCGCCGGCAAGCCTCTGCTGCTCTTTGACCTCGCCCTTCTCCAAGATGAAGGCCGTGCGCTCCTCAGCAAGCTGCTCACGCGCCTCCGCTATATCCCGGAGAGTCTCTTTGTTGGCGCGTCGGAGCTCTTCCGCACGTTTCTCCAAATCAGTTCCCGCCCTCGCGACAAGCGCCTCCCTGGACTCCAGTTTGGCTTGGCGGGCGCGGTAGAGCGACAGCAACCTCCTTAGCAGCTGTCCTCCTCAGGCTCACCACTGCTGCTGATCGGGGCATCAACCAGCGACAGCCCGGCGAAGGCAAGCAGTTCCGCATCGAAGGTCTCCCCTTCGGCCGGTGCCCTGGAGCTTGATGCCCATGGGAGCTTGATGAAGACACCCTCGCCGGCCTTCAGGTAGGCGCCGGGCTGGGGCTCCTCGGAGTCTGGTGCGGCATCAGTGGCGGGGGGATCGGCGGTCGGTGCAGCGCCTGGCGCTCCTGCGGCTTCCGGGCCGTCAGTGCGATCGCCAGATTCCTCCCCAGCCTCTGCGCCAGCGGCCTCGGCAGCCTCCTCGCCGGGGGGCCTGTCAGCGCCAGCCTCCTCCTCCATGTTGGCGGCGTCGACATTGTCGCCGCGAGCGTCTTCCTCACCGGCAGCCTCAGTTTCCATCGGATCTCCGGCAGATGGATCTGATGGTCAGAAGAAGAAAGCACAAATCAAGCAGATATTCGAAAGAGAAAAACAGAAGAAAAAAACCCAAGGGAAATTATCAAACAAGAAAATCACCTGCAATGGGATCTGTTGCCGCGGCCTCTACTACCGGAGGGTCGTCGGCGCTGGTCCTTGTCGGGGAAGCTCCCCTTGTCGGAGAGGCTTCCCTTGCCGGAGAGCGCTCCCTTGGCGGAGAGTTTTCCCTTGGTGGCGTAGTTGAAGCAAGCAGAATTTCGGGAGTGACCTCGGGGCCTCCTGATGAGGGTGGACCTCAGGAGTAGCCTCCGGTGCTCCATGATATGGCTGCTCTGCTCCTACAAAATCCAACAAACCAGATATCAGTAACGGAAAAGCACCCAAGCGCCTAACCGCGAGAAGCATACCAGACACTTATGCTGGGGGCTGTGCTGGGGGCTGCTCTGTTGAAGGGTTGCCGGATCCGGTAAGGGAGTCCCGGACGTGCCCCCTGTTGCTACAGGGGAGTCATCTGAGACGACAACCACCGGCGTCTTGGCCCTCTTCGGCGCTCTCTGAGCCAACGTCCTGAAGACGAAAGTTCAGAGTGGAACCAGTCAGATATAAGATAAAGCAATAAATTGGGAGATTACAAATAGCAACGACAAGATCTTACTCTTCCTCTTCTTCCTCGGAGCTGAGGGCGGAGATATCAAACTCTGCTCCGGCGCGACGGATTGGGGGAGAAGACTCCCTCTGACGCTTGGCGGGTGCAGGGGCCGCGACTCCAGAAGGCCCTGCGCCCGTCGCCGTGGCGGAATGAGGCGCTCCCGCGGCAACAGTACTTGCCGCGGTGGAGCGCATCGGGCGGCGAGGCGGCTGTTGGACCGTGTGCCCCCCTCCACTTCTCCAGTCTTCCGGAGGCGTCTCCTTGGCGGGGCAGCGGGCTCCTCCTGCGGCAAGCTACTTGACGGCGGAGGAGAGGCGCCCCCGGCAGGATCGCTTGGTTCGTTGTCGGACTCGGTCTGCTCCTCCTCACCGACAAACTCTTCTCGGTCGGCAAGGCTTGCCGCCTCGGCCCTCTCCGCCTCCTCGACGGTGAACCCAAACGCGCCGGCGGCGGCAGCCTCCTCCAACCTCGTGGCGATGCGCGCCATCTCCTGAGCGGTGGTGTCGCGGGTGAGCCGCCTCTTCTCGTCGGCGCGGATCGGCACTTCAACCAAGTTGTCGAAGAACTGCTGCACTATGTCGTCGGCGGGCTCCTGCCAAGTTGGAACGATTCCATGGGAATCGCACAACGGCATTATCGCGCGGATGCTATCAAGCGACGAGTTGTTGCACAAGGGCACAACTCCCCTCGGCAACATGCACCATCCAGGGTTATCCGCTTCAGGCTTGAACAGCTCCCGCAGCATGCCGTCAAGCTCCAAGGTAGTGAAATTCCAATTCAGACCTGGGCGCAGCCTCATGATATCCGCCGCGTTCTGGAATTCCCAAGCAGGCCTCCCTTTCTCCTGCAAGTGCGCAATGCGGCGGCGAAGGAAGTCCGCGCCAACTGCTCCTACGGTAAGCCCTGCTTGCCGGAGACGCAAAATCCTAGTCGTGGCAATCTTCAACTTGTCATCCTCCGGCGCCAAGTTGCTCCAATCGTTGCCGCGAACTATGGGGGTCTTGCGTAGGGCAGTAAAAGGCTGTGGCTCCTCCTCTAAGATCCAGCACCAGTCAGCCCTCCACTCCTCCCACTTGCTGCGCAACTCTCCGTCAAGATACGCTTCCTTCTTGTCGATCCTAGAGGTCCATGCAATTCCTCCGGCAAGCGGCTCTCCTCTCTCTACGCGGGGTGAGAAGTAATGGCGGAAGAGTGCGACGTTTGGGTGGACCCCGACAAAGTTCTCGCAGAGATGTGCGAAAACGGCCATGGTGAGGATGGCGTTGGGGGTGAAGTCAAGGAGGCGGAGGCCATACGTGTTCATAACATCGCAGAAGAATTCAGAAAAGGGCGGGCAGAGCCCGCACCAGAAGAAAATCACGAAGAAGGGGTACCCGATGGAGACCTTAGCAGATGTGGCGGCAGAGATGACCCTCGTGCGCGGATGCGCCCGGGTCACCGTCGACCAGAAGAGATAGTACAGCTCCCGCAGCTCCTTCCTGTTGACCATGGGATCGAAGAGAGCCCGCTCCTTCCGCAGCGCCGCGAGCCGCTGCGCCTCGGCTGATTTCACGCCTTTTCCCTTGTCGGCCTTCGGAGCCATAGGGAGTGGTGGTGGAGGAAGGCGACGGCGTTGGTGGCACCGGTGGCAATGGAGGGGGCGCAGCGTCGCTCTCTTTGGGCTCGAGAAGAAAGGGGAAAGCGACGAGGGTTTCCGATGTGACAACAAGGGCAAGTGGGCGTCCTGCCCCGGTTCCCCCGCTTATAAAGGGGAGAGGGGACGGGCGTTCCGATTTTTCCCATTAAAGAAAGCCCCACGATCTCCCCCACGACGCCACGTCCGGTGCGTGCCATTCGTGAGAGACGTGGTGGGTCCAAGGCAAATAACGGCGTAATCAAGACCACGCGTGCCCGTGCACTGTTTTGGGCCTGGCCCAACAGAGCTTGGCGCCGTGTGTGGCCCAGGCCCGGGGGCTCCTGTCGGTGTACTAGAGTAGGGGTACCCTAGTACCCCGAACTCGTGCACGGACAGTTGCAGCGCCCCACGGCAGGGCTGGCCTGATGGCCGCCAAGGTCCTCAGTGGCTCCTTTGGAGCCATTCAAGAACAAAGTAATCAAGACCCCGACAAGAGGAGCTTGCCGGGAAGGCCACTCAGGGCGCGAAGGAAGCAAGGCCCCGGCAAGAGGAGCTTGCCGGGAAGGCTTGGTGGGCGCCGAACCCCCAAGCGCGACAAGGTTCCTGCCGCGGCAAGGCTCTTGCCGGGGCGGGCAACCTCTCTTCATCTCCGCTCCAGCTCACCCGCCAACGTGTCACCACGGGGCTCTCCCAAGCACGCGTGTCGACGAGCTGTGCAGCCAGCGGGGAGTAGCGACAAGCGGCGCTGACAAGCTACCATCGTGGCAAACGGAGGCGCACTTGACGGTCCCTGTTACACTGTTCGGGCGACTGAGACGGGCATTGATGACTCTTGTCCCTTGCCGTCAGAGTTAGGTATAGATTACTGTACACTGTACAAAGCGGTGTACCAACCTATGTTTTTACCATCATACCCTCGTCTACTTGCCACATGTGGTGACCCCTTTGTGCCTATAAAAGGAGGCCCAAGTGCAACGTAGAAAGGGTTCGGCTCGGTTCGGTCCAGCTGGGGCTTAGTTCATCATACTCATACGAAACCACACTCAGGATAGGTTTTGTAGCTCCCATTGCTCCCTAGCAAGAACACAAGATAATCCACAAAGCAGCAGTAGGAGTATTATCTCTCCGGAGAGCTCCGAAGCTGGGTAAATCTGCTCGTGTGCATCGCCTCGATCCGCTCTTCGTGCAATCTCCGCCCCCCTCCGAACCACAAGGGACCCAGGTCCCGTAGGTGCTCGTGGGACTCGATCAGTTCTCCCCCGACATAATGTGAATGGACGGGACGACTAGGAGCGAACCGCCGTAGTATTAAAGGACGTGCGGGGACGAGTAGGAGCGAACTGCCAGCGTGCGAACGGCAGGGTAGTGGCTTTCCATTCTCCCATGATACGGGCTTCCGAGAGCACTTGGATCTGAGATCGAACAGTTGCATGGCGTGATTCTAGACCTATGGGTGAATATCCTATCCTGGAGGGTTATTCTGCAAATTTTCAGCAACTTAGCATGCGACCGTTTGATCTCAGATCCAAGGGCTGCCAGCAGCCCGTATCATGGTCGCGCCTACCACGACCGTCGCGTTGCTCGCGCGGTTGCGCCCTTGGAGATTTAACACGGTGCGTTAGGCTATCTGATGTTGGCATGTCATACATAGTCATCACTTAGTCACTCATACTACAACAAGGTTGGCTATAAGGTTGGCTATAAGTGTATATTTTTTTACTCCTCTCTATCTCTTTCTTCGTACTCCTTCCGTCCCATAATATAAGAACGTTTTTGACACTAGTGTAGTGTCAAAAACGTTCTTATATAATGGGACACAGGGAGTACTAGTATTTATTGCATTTTCCAAGGAGTGACCTCTTCCAATGAAATGGTGTTGCTAAGTTTGCTTCATTTAATTAGCTATAGACTCAAAATTGTCTTTTCACCTAGGTACACGCGCTTAGCACCGTTTCTTCCTTGGGTCACCAAACTAGTCTCTCTCTTCTTGATTAACTTGCCACATCAGACTTTATGCCTATGTGGCAAGCTTAAGCACCTGTAGGAGCAAGTAAGTACAATAGTGCGCTTTACATGGCATTTTTGCATATGTGGAGGAAAGAGAGGCAAGGGAAAAGTGGAGAAGTGGGCTCTCATGCAAGAGCCAGCCTCTACTACATGGTGGAGCATTGGGAGAGGCACCTGTATGGAGGTGGTCAGGAATCGGGAGACTCACGCTGGTCGTAGCGCCGCAGTTAAAATGATAATGGCAAGTCAAATCATGGGGCCCCACCTGTCCAGCAGTAACTCGCTGTCAAATCACACAGCCCTACGTTTGCAGCAGCCTACTCCCTCGTCTTCTCGCGTCTCTGTCGACCCGACTAGGCGGAACTGTCCCGCCGCCTACCGGGCAGGAAAAGCCCCGCCCTCGACTTTTGAATAGTATATAGTATACTAATTTTGTATCCATGGATTACGCCCGCGCCATGGAGCAAAGCGTCTAGAAAACGGCGGTACACATGTACGGAGTATACATCATGCCCGTCGCGTTCGCGTCGGACCCCAGACGGTCGGTTGGTCTGGCACACTGCTCTCTGAATGGAACACACGTCATATTGCGTTCGCACACACATGTGGGACGACAATTGAGAACCGGCCATAAGCAAACTCCCCGGCCCCGCAAGTCGGGTGACTTAATAGAAGAGGGAGACGAGCGATAGTACTAGAGAAGTGTTGTACTACGTTGGTGCCTGGACGATCCCTGCAAGACACGGAAGATCAGTTCGTCCATGCATGTGACCAGACTCCAGCAGACACACCTGGATTGGCTATCTTCTACATATCGTGCAAGCTGTGTTGTACATGGCTGTAGTTGTGGTGAGAAATCTAAAAAAAGGTTTCTTGTCATCTCGCAAAATTAGGTGTCATGTGCTTCGGATCACTGCGAGGGTTAAACAGCGACAACTGAGTTGGGCTAGCCATTGGGGGCACATGCACGAACAGTGACTACTCGGCTGCCATCTAGGTCAAGCCGGCTTTGTTAATTAGGACATCTATCGACGGACCCCTTTTCTACGAGTTTATCTTTAATTTGAGCTTTGTTCCTCGTCTAGTTTGTCCGTTGGGATTCATGTTGTCTCCTTTGGGCAGAGAGGTTATGATTTCTTGTCATGTGGCATTTTTTCGTGTTATATGTTATAATCCGGCGCTTCAGATCAAAATGACGACAACTGCGCCTCCGGGCCACGTGCATGAAGACTTCTCGACAGTCATTGACGAGGTCAAGCCGACTCTGGTAGACAAAAGAAAACTGAGTACTACTCCACTATATAGGCAGGAGCCTCCGCGCTTCCTTGCTAGTGTTGCTCTCTTCACACTGTCTCGGCCTCTCCAGATCTAAACACGACAGCGGTGGCCACAGTCTCTCTCTCTGCTCACCGCTGGTCACAGATCCAGCTGGATCCTCTCCGCCGAGGAAGGTGAGAAGGTGCAATGTTTACGCGGTTGTCCTCGGCGACGGCTCTTACCCACTGCTGGGCTCGTCCCGATCAGCCTGCCTTGCCGTTCTCTCCCAAGCACCGCTGGCGAGGGAGGGCCTCCGACCCCTTCTTCCTCGCTGCCATAGTATGGGCAGATCCGGCCTCCCGCCGCCCACCTAGCGACATCCCAGCGACCATCAGGTATAACTTCCTTCGAAACCGGCCTTTCTCTACTTCCCGAGCTCCTGACGTCGCTGCATTTGTAACTTTTACTATTTCTCAGGCCCCCTCGTAGATAGGATCAATCGGCTGTTCGAAAACCACCTAATTTTTTTACGTTTAAGAGGTAAAACTAGTTCATGCACTCGAATCTAGTACTACTTGGTTCAAACCAGGAAGAAAGGGGGTTGGGGTGGGGGAGGATTTGTTACCTGAATCTAGGACTTGGTCGAAAGAGGAAATAATGGGGGCGAAAAGTAGCAGAGACTGGCTATCCAACTGGTCTCTAGGTCTAATAGGGAAATAAAGGGAAACGCAGTACAAACTCAATATAAACCCGATCTGTTGGTTGAAAAAGGAAAAAAAGTGGGGACTGGGGGACAAGTCAACAGAGTAAGTCCAGCACTAGATTTGCTAGCCTCACACAGTATAAGGTGGCTATACCGAACAAAAATGGGACCAACCCAGATATCCTGTTCTGATGTTTGTTGCCCCGAGCCACTCTTATGTAATGCCACTGGTAAAATGTAGCAGTCGCACTGTTAAAAGTAAGGACACATTAAACCAATGTAGTTTTCAATGTAATGCCTCCAGCAATATGAATCAATGGCACTTCTTTACATGTCCTGCTAAAATTTCCCATTAAGATAAGTTGGTTCTTTTCGTTAGAAATGCAACTGTCTTGGTCCGCCTACTCTCCCGTGCCCAAAGTAATGTCGTATTTAACGGTTGTCATAGTTAATCCTAATGCCCACACTAATATCTAGCAATGCCACTGCTTTATAAATTGCTACTGTCCTTGTAGGATTGCCATTCAGATAAGGAACATGCTTCTTTTCATTTCATGCATGTTTCATCACTTGTTAGTCACCCTCCTTTCCACCTTTTTTGTGCAAACAGAGATATACATTTCACGCTCGATCTTAGTTGAACTGCACAAATGATATCCAAATTATAGTTGAGCATTCCAGGAGCTTCACAACCAACCTTGATGTTGCTCAATTTTATTGCAACTAATGAAGAAGAAGCTCTGTGGGTTTCATTTTCTGATGGAAATGGAAGGGGGGCTGGAGCCCTTTTCTTAAATTTTTTTTGAAGAAGATGCTGCTAGCTCACGGGACATTGCTTCATTTTAGGTGAACTGCACCAAAAGGTCCCATGAATTGAATCATCCATGTTGGTGACTGAAAGAGCCAGCTTCAGCATCCCAGTCTAAGCACCCCCGGCCTCCATGCTTGCGACGCACGGTACACCTCGTTTGCCACCTGCTCGACCCTAGTGTCACTGATAAAATGAAGTAATAATACAATTAAAATAAAGCGAGTGTCATCTCTATCATTTCATTTCCAATGTAGATAAAGAAAGTGCTTCTCTTTGTTAAAGTATGTTTCATCAACTAGTCCCATTGTTAATGTTTAAGCGTTTCTGCAAACTGGGGTGCTTAATTTTAGTTGATATGTACAAAAATAGAGATTTGAATGTCTCAAGGCACCTCCTTGTACTACTGTTGTACACTGATGTTCATCACTAGCAGAAGGTGTATCTGGGAGACTTGGGACGATGTCCAGTATGAGGCGTCGCAGGGCCCATCTCGCCCTCGCAGCATGGCATTCTATGATACTATCACAATATTTTCTTCTATTTATTTTGTGTGTTTCATCAACTAGTGCCACTATAGTGTAATCACGCTTTTTCATTATCTGTGCAAACAGGGTTATTCAGTTGCATTTTGGTGGAACTGCACAAATGTACGTATGGAACCGGCATATATGCAGAGTGCGAGGTGTGCCAAGTAAAAATTACCGACACCAACCATGCTGCATGCACGCATTGGCATCCACCATCACCAGTGGGACGTGTGGCGCTCTCTGTGGACGGATCTTTCTCGGCAGCAAATCCTCTAACCAAATACTAGTAGCTTATATTGGCAGTTTTCTAGGGAGTACTCTTTTCTGAAAGAAGCATCAATCTATTTTCCTTTATTTGTACACTGTGTCACAACTTTGACCCAAAGGTCCAGAGCTATTTTAGGGTGATTGGCGTAGTACTCGGAGACTGATTGTAAGCATGATTTTCATTAGCTGTCACACTGATTGTAAGCATGAGCAGGTGGAAGATTAGGTTAGTGCGAAGCTTACCTTAAACCCTACCGCCACCGTTGAAACGAGGCGAGCGTTGAGGGAACCGTGGAGAACGGCGGGGAAGCGACGTCGCGCCATCCGGCCTTCTCTTGCGGTGGGAGAACGAATACTCCTGTGGCTCCGGCTGGCTCTACACCCTCACGAATGGCACACCATACTCGATCGATTTGTTATCCTCTGGGTGCTCGACCTTCGACCTGTACGCCCACCACCTCCGCCTGACTGTCGCCTCGGGCGAATCTGTCTGCTCCATCGCCCATAGGAGATACTCGATGAACTCGGAGGACTGCGGCTTGACTGCCGCTGAGGAGTACATGTACATCGCCGCCCTCATCGCCGCTGTCTCGCTCTTTCGCATACATTGCCACATGGCCCGCACCGTCCTCGAAATCTCCCACTCATTGTCAAACCAACTAAGGATCTCCTTCAACTTGGCTAACTTTGCCTGGTCGCCGCCGGCGATCTGCCTGATTCGCTGCTGCATCCTCTCCATAGATGTCCTTCTGAGTGGTCCATTGCTAGCTTTGGAAGATGGGAGGAGATACGGTGGTCTTGCAATAGAGAAGAGGGAGAGGAGAGGAGGTGGTTTTGGAATGGAGATGATGGAGAGGAGAGGAGGTGGTTTTGCAATGGAGAGAAGATCAGAAGAGGGAGAGGCGAGACGGTGGTTTTGGAATGGAGATGATGGAGAGGAGAGGAGGTGGTTTTGGAATGGAGATGATGGAGAGGAGAGGAGGTGATTTTGCAATGGAGAAGATCAGAAGAGGGAGAGGCGAGACGGTGGTTTTGGAATGGAGATGATGGAGAGGAGGGGAGGTGGTTTTGCAATGGAGAAGAGGGAGAGGAGCGTGCGGCAGCGATTTAGGATTGGGCGAGAGGGCCAGCGCGCTGTGACTGGATCAAAATCAAAATCAATTTACCCTTCAATTAAGAAAGCGACCCCACATTAACTAGTCTCCCTTTTATTCTGGGTCATAATTGATCATGATTTTCGCACATAAAATATATGTTATACGTTGAAAAAATAATATAATTTGAAGTACATTTAGATACGAACCAAACGATACAATTTTTAGTGACATGCATTCACATTTTGCTTGTCAAATACAGTACGTGGTCAAACTTTGACCCAAAATACGCAAAACAACAAAAAAATACTTCCAAGACCAGCGCCGCTCTTCCGCTCTTCTCCTCTTAAACCACCGCCGCTCCTCTCCTGTTACAATCTAAATCCAGCGCCGCTCCTCTCCTCTTCCATTTCAAAACCACCGCCCCTCCTCTCCTGTTCCAGTCCAAAACCAGCGTCGCTCCTCTCCCGTTCTAATCCAAAACCAGTGCTGCTCCTCTCCTCTTCCATTCAAAAACCACCGCCGGCGAGTGAAGGTGCTGTGGAGAAGTAGATCGATGGAGGAGTACAACTGATACGCGAGGATCGCAGACGGCGACCCTGTGAAGCTAGCTAGGATGTTGGAGATACAGTCTTGGTTTGACAACAAGGACCAACTAGTGGCGACGGCGACATCCATGGCCAAATATCTGCAACAGAGCGAAAAGGCGGCGATACTCCCGGAGGGAGTCGCGCCGGAGTACATAGAGCTGCTCCTCTGGGCCCTGGAGCAAACAAATTCACCGAATCAGATCGTGAGCGAGCGGTGGTGGGAGTATCGATTCCAGATGGAGCATCCACCAGAGATTGAAGGATCGAGCATCTATAGGGTGCTGTTTGTGAGGGTGTCCTGCCAGAGCGAGCCGGTGGAGTCTTCGCCGACCGAACCCAACTGCAAGAGGAGAAAAGCAGTTGGCCCGACGACGCTTCCCCGCCATCGTCTCCCTCACCGTTCACATCGTCTCACGGGGCGGCTGTCTGCCGCCGAGGAATAGGAGGTGGATGCCCCCCCCCCCCAGCCCAATAGTCGGGCATGTTGTGAATTGTCAAGAGGAGCTTAGGGTTGTTAGTATTTGCAGGTTGTGAATTGTGTTTTGTGTTGTATATTTTGAGAGTACTTTCAGATACGAATGTCTTTTGAATTTCAGATTTGCAGTATTGAACATATGAAGAATTTTATGAATTCGAGAGATCTATTTTTAGCACTTAAAAAATGTAGTTTCATAGGAGTATAAAAGTGCAGACGAGAAGAAACTGCAAGTTTCAGTTTCAGATAAGAAACTGCAAGTTCAGTTTCAGATAAGAAACTGCAACTTTCAGAGGCAGAGCATTTATATTAACACGACCTTTTCAAACAGGGTTAACATCATGTTGGAAGTTTTATTCATGGTCGAAAATGGAACTACCAGCCAGTTAACATCATGCTGATCAACATTCATGCATAGCACATCTTCATATGATGCACAGTCAAAATGCCCACACAATGTCGAGTGTGCGAAACACAGAGAAAACGAGGGACAAAGTTTTGGCAAGTGTTGGACGTGGTTTTGGGCTGCCCTGTCTAGGCTTTCATTTCTAACATGTAGCCCACGACCTCGGATGGGAGGGCCTGTTTGTATTTTCTTAGGGCCGTCATGTATCGACCGGCCTATGGACCTCCCATCCGAGGTTTTATTTTTGGCAGCCAGTTTATGTTTTTTTTTGAAGAAAACGCAGAGGTCTGTTCTATTTTTCTATATAAGAATAGGAACGCCAGGTACAACTTATGTTTCCCTTCTAACTATATTGTATATATTTAAATTATTTTATATGTTATTATATATTATTTTTATTGTCATCATACATTTAACACATACTTACATATTTAAGAAAACAATATCCCACATCTTATTAACTTATAAAAATAATTTCTTAACAAATAAAATCCTGGATTGTTTTGGCACGAAAATCCTAGTGATTGTGTACAAAAACTTGGTAAGATTTAAGGACGAATGTAATAATATCACTTATTATTTAAATATATTTATAACAAAATGCTCAGCTCTTTTTTATTTTTTGATAACATTGCTGGCCCAACCCAACATTATAATTAGAATCAGCCCAGCAAAATCGTGTATTTCGAGAAAATGCAAATGGCCTGTAATTTTTTAGGAAATAAAATAAATGGGCCGCATGGACGCTACATTAATTGTTCACCCAGCCCAGCTAATGGCTGTAATTCAAAAAAAAAGATCAAATTGACTGTAAATTGTACCGCGCAAAAAAAGACTGTAAATTCTGAAAAAATGGGTTGAATATGTGCCACATTTTTGGAGGCTGAAATGTGGGCCAATAGGTCGAAGCCAACACAAGTCGTTGTTAATTTAGTCAACAAATGATTCTGACATGTTAGCCGTTGGATTTACATCCAACGACCGACATCCATCTTCAATCTCTCGTCTTCTTCTCCAGCGCCGCCGGGACAACCTCCCGCCTCCTGCTGCTAGCAGCTCTGCTTAGCACGCTTCGCTATGAAGCGCTACTCCACCGTTGGCCAGGCCATCCCTCCACCCCTCCACACCTCCTGTTCTTATCCACCGACTGCCGAACCACACCTCACTAGAACCAGTTAACCCTCGTACACCTCTCCGTCTGCGACTCTACTCCCGCGTCTTCCCATCTCCGGATCGTTGCTGTCCGGGGCCTCGCCGTCGTCCACCACCTCGGATGTACTCGGCGCGGCGTGGTCAACATGGTCAACGACCGACACCATCGGAAGTAGACTGTGCGTGGAGAGGCTGACAGCTGGGTCCACGGCCGCACACAAGGAAATGCCTCCTTATTACACGCAAAATATTGATTCCTCCACCTGACATCTAGGACCCACCGGAAGGGCCTCTGTATTTCACGAAAAAACGTGCCCCCCGCTGACTTGTCGGACCCACCAGCTATCTTCGCACGCAAGGAAGTGCCTCCTTATTACGCACAAAAAAATGAATACTCCCCCTGCCAGCTGGAACCCAGCATATTGGGAGGCTGACTTGTGGGCCTACCAAGTTGACGGGGACGGAGGGCTTTGTCAACTTAGTTAATATGAACGATTCTAGCTCCTGTTACCGTACGATGTTCATCCAGCGGTTGTAGTGCTTCTTCAACCTCTGGTCTTCTTGCTCCAGCCGCCCAAACCAGCGCCGGTCGTGCTGCGTGCTCCTGCCTCCCGTGGCCAGCTGTGATGCCGCAGAGGCCTCACCGCCCACTACTACTCTCACCGCTGGCCAGGCCATCCCTCTACTCACCCACACCCCCTGTTATTCTGCGGCGGCAGCAGCCTCACACCGCAGCCGAACCAGTGAACCCTCGTACTCCTCTTCGCGTGGGCATCCACTGCTGCGTCTTCCCCGGCTCCGAATCGTCCCCTTCCTAGGCCTCGTCGTCGTCCACCGCCGTGGTGCTCTCGGCGTGGCGTGGTCAACGTGGTCAAGGAACGACTTCCATCGGACGTGGACTGTACGTGGAGAGGCTAACAGCTGGGTCCACGGCCGCAGCAAGGAAGTGCCTCCTTATTACGTGGAAAATAATGATTCCTCCACCTGACAGCGGGGACCCACCGGACGGGCCACCGTATTTCGCAAAAAAAAGTTTCCCACTGACTGCTGGGACCCACCAGCTACATCTTCGCACGCAAGGAAGTGCGTCCGGGCAAAAAAAATGATTCACCCCCGTGATTGCTGGGACCCACCAGCTACATCTTCGCACGCAAGGAAGTGCGTACGGGCAAAAAAAAAACGATTCGCCCCCCTAACTGCTGGGACCCACCAGCTACATCTTCGCACGCAAAGGAAGTGCGTCCAGACAAAAAAGAATGTTTCGCCCCTCTGACTGCTGGGACCCACCAGCTACATTTTCGCATGCAAGGAACTGTCTGACAGTCAGGACCCACCTGGTCGAAGCGTACGTAGCGTTGTCCTTCTGGTCACGAACGTGTACGTACATATATACTGGTCGATGTAGAGGCGCGCACGTGTCGTAGTAGAGGCGTGTATGTGTCGTAGTAGAGGTGCGCACGTAGCATGTACACGTACGTACAGCGGCCAGGATGCAAGAAAGAAAATACGGCCACGTACATACATACGGGCGGGGTCTCGAATGCCTACTCGCGCATACGTACATGGCTGGGTCGGAACGGAGAAACAGAGTCGTTGTCGTGTTCATGGGGAGGCAACGGAATGCGTCGTGTTCATGGGGAGGCAACGGAATGCATCGTGTTCATCGGGAGGCAACGGAACGCGTGGGAGCCAACCGGCTTGGACGAAACATGCGATGGAAACGAGGCCTGGCGTACCGCAGATAGGAGGAAACGGCCTTGTGTTCGACCGGCCACGTTCGGAACGGGGTCCTGTTGATCGGGAGGGGTGTGGCGTACAGCAAAACGGAGGAAACGGACCCCCTACGGTCGAAACGGGGGTCCTGCTGATCGGGAGGGGTGTGGCGTACCGCAAAACGGACGAAACGGACCTCCTACGGTCGAAACGGGGGTCCTGTTGATCGGGAGGGGTGTGGCGTACCGCAAAACGGACGAAACGGACTTGTGTTGGAGCGCTACAATCGAAACGGGGGTCCTGTTCATCAGGAGGGGTGTGGCGTACCGCAAAACGGGACTCCACGGGATACTGTTCATCTCCACCGTCGACCTCCTCCAGCCTCCACGGGCTACCGTCGACCTCCTCCAGCCTCCACGGGCTCCTGTTCATCCAGCCTCCACCGCGCGCTACTCCATCGGCTACTGTTCAACCACCCCTCCACCATCTAATGTTCATCCAGCCCTCCACACCACGGGGTCCTGTTCAACCACCCCT
>LR880972.1:94703523-94737708 GCA_904067115.1 Aegilops sharonensis | reverse complement strand
GGAGTGAGAAGATGAAGAAGGTGGCTTCTTTGAAGCCGAAACCTTCCTCCGCTTTACGCCCGCGGCCTTGGTGACCTTCTCCGCCGCCGGCCGGGATCGCGCTGCCGCGTTGGCGCCCGGAGCTCGGGCCATCGCGGCGGGGGCAGCCGGATTCCCGCCATGCACGACCACGTTGCCCTGCCGCTTGCGGGCAGGCGCGACTTGTGCTTGGGCGACGGCGGCGGGGCCAACATGGCCGGCGACGAGATCCGCCCGAGGGGAAGGAGCGTGCGCGACCTCGACGGTGACGGGGGACAGATGGGGTCGTCCATGGCGGCGAGGGACGGCCGTGAGGAGGAACCGGAGCTTGTGGAGGGGGGCAATGGTGACAAAGGGTGCGGGGAGCGGGAAAGGGCGCGCGGAAATGTCCCTCCCGCCAAATCTCGCGGCGGATAGGGGTTGAGCTCAGGTCGGCCTCCCAGCCTGTGAAGATAGAGGTTGAGGGAGAAGATTTGCCGCGCCCCGCAAACATATTTGCGGGCCGGGGCGGGATGCAGGGTCTGATCATGCAAATTTTCCGGCCCCGACCCATAATTTGGCAGTTATTTTGCGGGCCGGGGCGGGATGCAGGGTCTGCTAGAGTTGCTCTTAGCATGACCACGGGATCTTTCCAAGTGACAGGGTTTGAATCCTTGCATTCGCACAAAGTAATTTGTTGGCCCGAGGCACGGACGGATGAAAACCATCACGGAAGTGTGACAGACATAGGGACCAAAAATCAGATAAATCCACTGTCCTTTATTAGTAGATATAGATTCAATGTCAGAGTTGTCTAATTTCTTCTCGATGTGTGTTGTGAGCTTGTTTTTTAACACAATATAGATGCATAGGTTCATAAACTCACCCCTATGAACGCACACAAGCACATCCTATCTCTATAAGCACCTCCAAGAGACTGATCCGAAACATTATCTTAAGATTGACGAAGTCATCACAGGCGCCTCCGTAGTCAATGAGAACGTCTCCACCCACTGAACCAATATCACTTGAAAGTTTAAAATAAATTCAGAAAAATTCAAGCATCGGTGCCAAGTCTAGGACTTCAACCCTGCTGGGCTGGTTCCACCACAAAGAACCTAACCATCTGAGCTAGTCTCAGTTCACAATGCAGGTTCAGACTTGAAATGTTATGACATGTTAGACGCAAGTTGTGTCTTTGTCCTAGTTTGTTTTCTAAATAAAAAAATCAAAATACTTAAAGCCGTCAAGCGTGCTGACTGCAACATCTTCCCTTTGGAGATAAGACATATATAGGAGATGCTACACATACCCTCCCAGATTGGGCGGGGTGATGCCCGGGAACGGGGCAGCGCTGCCGTGGCTCACCTCAGCACGATGTCCTGGTTCCTATCAGTTGCAGCATAGGAGGGTGCTCTCTCGTGTGGTGCAGCGGCTGCCCGTGCTGCCTTTGCCAAGAACCATGAAGGAGGAGAGGACACTAGGGAAGAAGAGGAGGAGGCCAAGGCGAACTCATGCCAGTAGACAACGACGTGGGATGCAGTTGGATTTGGCCGTGATCGAGAGACAGGATGGGAGAGAAGTGAGAGAGGGTGGGGCGAACCCTAGCCATCTCATCGATTGGAGGTAGCAACGAATTGGAAAAAGCCACGTAGCGCCAGCCCACGTGAAATCCCGCAAACATCCTCAACGGGCAATCAAAACTACAAGTGATGGCACAAATCCTGCACCCATTTAAACGAGCACTGGCCACACCCACGTCCAAATTCAATGACAAAAGTGCCTTACCCGGTCTGGCCTTGCCTGTCATAGAGTCAGGATGGTAGAGTGCGGGCAAAGTATGTGCACTATTCATTGCTCTTGTCACCGGTTTTGATCCAACAACCAGGATCATTCCATCAAGATATCGGACTACCAAAACTCATTTGGACAAACAATCGGATGGTCCAGAGGCCAAGTGCCGTGAGATGGTTTCGTTCTTTCCAAGTTCTTATTATGGGATTGCCTTTCCATACCTGCACAGCTCATATGAATTTCGAAATTTCAAAACCAAGTTGCGGGTGTAACTAAAGGGCGTGCGATGTGTCCATCCCCACCTATAAATGCACTCTCCGGATGAAATTTAAACTTCCCAACTACACTAGTGTGGAAAACGATCTTATATTATAGAACGGATGGAGTACATACTTGTGCAGATAGTTCTGCATGGAGCCTGCCTATGATTTATGGACGCGGCTCATTGGCGCACGAGCGCCCGATCGCAACAGCTAGTGCTCTACCAGAAAAGGGAAGGGGCATCCCGCGCGCGCGACCATGCAGCCGAATAAGGAAAGGACAGCCCCTGCACGAATCACGTGAGGATTGCTCTCATGCGAATAGAAAAATCTAGCAAAACTACCACGCCACGTCCACACACAAAAATGTCAGGTCCCATGTGCTCACGCTATCCATCACACCTGCATTTATTAGGAGGATAAAAAAAATTAAAAACTTGTAACTTTTGAATAGAATGTCAAAATTCAAATCCGTTTTCACCGTTGGGTTTCTCGCGATGAGTTCTTCAAAACTAGATCCCATATGAGTAGGTTTTGACGAACTTCTTTTTTCTGAGCAACTTTATGTGCTGCAGAGGCAAGTTTAGTGCTATAGAAAAGCAACTTCTTTTTCCACCTAGTATGACTACCTATCAACGGAGGATCCTTATAAGTTGGTTACCATGACTACCAATTAACTAGCTTCACCTCTAAATCGCCTATCATAAAGTCAGCTCCAACGTGGATCACCAAAGCGCCCCAAATAACGAAATCTGCCTCTATAGACACTTTTAACCATCCAATGAGTCCAACTACTATCAGACATGTAAAAAAGGTCTGCTGCCCCATATGAGTTCCTTGCAGTAAAAAGTAGCATGCGTCCCCAAAACAAAAGTAAAAATACATGCAACAACTTTGCTATGATTTCAGACAACTCTTTTAAAATTTGAAGCAACTAGTGTCATGCATTAAAAGAAGGGTTGCTGCCCCATAAGCTCCTTGCAGTAATATCAGGCAACCCTTGTGCGAAAAAAAAGAACCACAAAAACAACAAGTAGAGACAACATATATAGGTGGAATTAATGCATATATATTCTGTAACATAGGCAGCTTTAGTGTGATTCTTGGACAACTATTAAAAAAGCAAAAATGTGTTCCAGGCGTTTTTATGCAACTGTTGATGTGAACTAAGCAGCTCCATATATATTCTGATGCAACTTAATCTACTAATACATTATTTTTTAGAATTACTTCCTATCCATCTCTCTTCACCCATTCCAGTTGCTTTCCTTCTTCATCTTCATCGTTTCATAAAAAAAATCTGAAAAAAAACCATGGGTACCTCATGTCGATCCAGCATTTCACCCTGTGAAGCATCAGGTTGAGCAGCCCTTTTGCTTGTAACTCAATATAAAAAAACAAAAATGCAAAATTGTTCTAGCAAAAAAAACAAGCCTGCCCTAGCAAAACCAAGCAATTGTCCTAGCAAAACCAAGCAACTCCCCTAGCATCTATCTTAGGCAGAGGAAAAAAATGTATGAGCGACTTGAATAACCTTTTATGAAAAGTTGTCCTAGCAAAACCAAGCAACTCCCCTCTCATCCACCTTCTCGTATGTTGTAGCAGAAGATCAAAGCAACTCAATTACAAAGAAACGCAAAAAGTAGGAAACTGTTGTAGCAGAAACAAGCAGATGTCCCTGGCACTACTACTTAGATTGTCTATTTTAGGCAGAAAAAAAAACATATGAGTAAGTTGAATAACCTTTGTGGACAACTATCTTATCCTCCCTCCCCCGTGTAACTTCTCATCTGTTCTAGCAAAAATCCAAACAACTCAACAACAAAAGGACACAAAATACAAAAAATGTTCTAGCAAGAAAAACAAGCAACTACCCTAGCAAAACCAAGCAATTGCCCTAGAAAATTCAAGCAACTCCCCTAGCATCTACTTTAGGGTGGAGGGTGGGGCGGTGGTGTGCTTTGCACGGAGCGCATCGACGGGAGGAGGATCAGGACGATAGCCATGCAAATCAATCATCGCATCAGTTATAGGCCATAAGGAACTACTTCATAGATGTATCTTCTCAGTCTGTATGCGTATTCAAATCTGAGATGATAATCTAAAAAACTTACAACATACAATGAAAGCAACTCGAAACAGAAAAGTGTGAAATTGTCCTAGCAAAAACAGGTAACTGTCCCTAGCATTACTACTTAGATTATCTACTACTTTAGGGAGAAACAAACGTGTGAGAAACTTGAATAACCTTTGTGGAAAACTATTTGACCCCCCTCCCCATGCAACTTCTCATCTAGCCTAGCAAAAATCCAAGCAACTCAATTAAAAAACACAAAAATGCAAAACTGTTCTAGTAAAAAGGAAGCAACTGTCCTAGGAAAACCAAGCAATTGCATTACAAGAGGCGAAAATGCAACAAAGATGTTCAAAAACGAATCCGAGCAACTGTCCCAACAAAACTAAGCAACTGCAGTACACACACAAAATGCAACTCTTTTAACGATATCCAAGTAACTATTCTATCCTTGGAGTGGAAAGTCCCCTTCTGAATCCAATGCTGCCCAACCCCCTTCAATCCCCATATCAGGCGTGACGCCGTCACAAGAGAAGCCAATCAGCGGAGTACAAAATCCGCACCTACCCCCTGTTTCCAGGCCCTATAGATTTAGTAAAAATTAAAGCAACATCCCATTTAATTCCAGGCAACCCATATTATAAACTTGAGCAACTACACATGCTTTGAAGCAACAAGTTGCGCAAAAAATGAGTTTATGACATTGAAATCAGTTGTATCTCATGCAAAATCAACACCAAAACCCCCTGAGTTGCATGGAGCACATTCATTTCATTTTATAAAAAAAAACAGTGGCAATCTAATTCTATATGTAGGCAAAATCCACTTATCTGTGAATCTAGCCCATCATTCATCTCGCAAAAACAGTGGCAGATCAGGAATGAATTATCAATTGGATGAACAAACGGTACTCCTACTGAATTCTGTTGTCATCAATCAAGAGACAGAGCAGAGCATATGATAGACTTATACTTGTATATGTTGATTTGTTCTGCCCACCAAGTTGCCTCAAACACGATCCTTCTAAACAAAAATGATAACACATGATCTCGTGTGCAAAAGTAAAAAAAAAATGCAACAACTTTGCCTGTGATTTCAAGCAACTGATGCAAAATTTTGAAGCAACTAGTGGCAGGTACTAAAAAAATGATCAAAAATGAGTAGATCCTACAGCAGTTCGGAGCAGGTTAGATAGAACAAGTTGGAGTAGATGGAGAAGCAAGGGGGTTGGGGAATTGGAACTCTACGCAACTCATGCTAAAAAGTGAGGCAGCTAGAATGCTAAAAAAAAATCCTAGTCGTAAAAATCAGTACAATCTCCAATCGAAAACACTGATTCCATTTCCTAGAAGTAGTAACACATAGATAGATAGATATATGAACACCTTGCATCAATCGGCTTAATCAGTAGACAATAATTACTCATGTTCATTTTGCTAGATATATGTATCCATCCATCCACCTAACCCATGTCAGGGGACACTTGAGGAGAAACTAGTACAGAATTGAGCAAGACACGAACGAAACTAGTCTTCTTACTCCCCTCTTCTTCTAGACAAACTGAAACTAGTATACACATCTAGCAGGCTAAACTCACACTTGAGGATCTAGCAGCAACACACAGAACCTGAGCAGAGAGTTGGGGAAGTGAGCAGGGATGAGGAAAAAGAGAGACGAACCTGGGCTGCTGCTGATGGATCTTCTCCTTCCCAGGTGAGAAGGATGGCTGCAGCGATCTGCTGTCATGCGTGCTGGATACAGAGAGAATCCAAGGTGAGGGCTGCCAAATCCAAGCGAACAGAGGGTGTGAGGGGGGGAGAGGCGGGGTACCTTGACTTGTTCCATGGCACTAGGGTCGGGCAGAGGAACATCCATGGCGGGTGGCCAATCTCGGAGGCGTCGCTGCTGATGCATGCCGCGGCGATGGACCAGCCCTTAGTGTCAGCAGACCACATGACGGCGCGGCTGCAGCCTTACCTAAGCACTAGGCCGCTCTCCAGCATGAGCTCCGTGGCCCCTTCCTCGATGGGGATGCGGCAGCTTGCCGACCCCGCTCCAGCTAGAAGAAAGACGAGGGGAGGAGATGATGGCGCTGCTGCTTCGGTTACCCGCCGACCGGCTCGCCTGGTTCCTCCAGTCCCTCGCCTCTCCCTCGACACCCCGGGCTACGACACCGGCGGCGGCTGTGGCCCTCTGGTTCTTTGCCACCACCGGGTTGAGACGAGGAAAGGGGATTAGGATAAGGCGTTCTTTTCTGGAGAGAGATGGTTGATGGGTAGCGGTGTTTTTTTCCAGCGACGAGGGTACGTGGGGCTTTTGTCCGGTAGCGCGTGCGCTCGAGACAGCAATCCAGCGCAGCTGCGTGATTCAGAATTCGGGATGATTTATAATACCGAATCACTTCGGCCGTATATCCTGCATATCCAAATTAAGTTCAGTTGAGCCACACCACGCGCCTGATAACCAGCACAAACCCATCCATGCCTCGGTCGTCGGACAAACGCAAGCGGAAATAAGCTAGGCCTATGTAGTACTTCTCTCATCTAAAAATACTTGTCGGAAAAATGGACGTGTCTAGACTTTTTTTAATTCTAGAAACATCATTTTTATTCGTTGTTCGGACAAGTATTTTTTGGACGGAGGCAATACATGCCAATTCACAATGCCACCGGAAATGCATAAGCTCACACTGCTTAAATAGTTCTGAACAACATCAGATTGTTCAGTCACAACTTGCACTCAGTCTGGCCAGGAAACAAATCCCGGGAACAGCCATCAACTACCAACTCATTACTCATCATACCAGGAAATCTGAAGGTCTGGCATCCTCATATCTAGGGGCTTTGTGCAGTTGTTTCTGCGATGACCTTCGACGCCACAATTCTTGCACCTTCCAGGCCTTCTAGGTTGCTTTGGAGCGTCGCCCCTTTCAGGGCACGTCGTTCGCTTATGACCTTGCTTCCGGCAGATAGTGCATAATCTTGGCTGCTTGCTCATTCCATCATATGGTGCTTTCACCCTACCGGCCTTTGGACGACCGACTTCTCTTCTTTTAGCCGGATCAGACAACCCTGCTAATCTATTAATCAATCCCGAATGAGAGATATTGTCACAATCCCCAAACTCTGCCTGATGTGCCTCTATTAAACCTTGTTCGACACCCTCACCGATTTCCAGCTGATCTACGACAATTCCATTATCTGGTACTCGATCTTCCAAACCTAGCCCATCGTGAACTTCGGCGAATGGCTTCATCTCCTGCATGTTTGCCTTGAACAGAGACATAGAGTTTGTTGTACGCATCCACACTCGCGTCTCCAAGACGCACCAACTCCATTGCATTCATATACATGTTGAAATGCCTGTATGTAAATGGCCGTTTGTTCATCTGGTCCTTCTGGTATTGGGCCAAGTGAGATGGCAGCACGTCACGGGCATCCCTCGTCCATCTCTTCATAATGTGCTTAGGCGGTATTTGCTTCACCCGTGTAAAATCAAGAACCTGCGGCACAAGCGTTAGAACCAGTCATGCATTCAACAACACAGCAAGAAGAGATGACAAACAATGCAGCAGCTGCTTCCTAACCTTCAGGACATGGCTGCACAGCAGACCCATGTGAGAGAACTGGCCACATTCACAATCAAATTCTTCTCCTTGTTCGATCACCGACACGTTGTATGACACCTTGCGCCACTTCTCCCTGCTTTCCGCGTCGGTGTGTATCACAACATATAATTTGTTCTTCTCCACTTCCTCAACTTGGTATGCGCCGGACTCATATAGTATGTGTCCAAATTGCTCGAACATAGCTCGTGTGTAGATCTCTGCAGCATGCCGCTCGATAGCCAAGTTGGCTCTCATCAGTGGCCTCCCCTGCATGACAAAATTGTGTATGATTGCCGCGAAACCTTAAGAAATTCTGGGATAGAACAAAACAATTATTTTAAGTCAAGGACCTTACAATTCTGGTTCTCTTCTCCTCGTAATTCTCTTCTGACTCACGGTCGAACTGAAGTCTCATGTATTTCTTCACGAATAAATGCATTGGGCACCCGGGTGGTACATAGTTCTTCAGCATGTGGTTCGCGCTCTCACTCCTCTGCGTGCTCGTCATCTTTGCACAGAAAACACTTTTGAAATAAGGCTTCGCCCACTTGTGCCTTATCTCGTATATCTTGGTCATGTATGGATGTGTCCTAAGGTTGTACTTCTCAATGAGAAAGCGCCACGCCTCCTCAAACTCTTCAATTGTTATCATGTCATTGACCACTTTGTGGAACTCTGCACGGAACACATTATTTTTCGTGTATAGCGCTCCGAGCGACTCTTTAGCCTTCATTAGAACATGCCACTTGCACCATCGGTGCGCGGTGTCCGGCATGGTATTCTTTACAGCAACCTCCATAGCTCTAATTTGGTCTGCAGTTGCATAAAGAATACAAAATCAGTTGGGCATGTGCTCTTCCATAAATAAGTTTGACGTCAGTTACACAACCATCACATACGTGCTCCATATATTTTTTACCTGTTAGTATCGTTTTCGGAGCAGCCCCACCCATCATATGTAAGAACTCTGAAAAAACCCACTCGAAGCTTTCTACGGTCTCATCTCTAATCAGCACCCCGGCCAGGAGCACACTCTGGAAATGGTTGTTTACGCCCACAAACAAACCGAACATCATATCATACAGACTGGTCCTGTAGGTCGTATCGAATGTAACCGCATCCCCGAAAAAGCTATACTGCAACCGGCTGCTTCCATTGGTCCACATCAGGCCCTTTATCCGCCCTTCCCTGTCTGCCTGCACTCGGTACGTGAAGTGTGGATCGTTTGCACCCAACTCCTTGAAGACTTCCATTGTCTTCCTCACATCACCATCCGCCTGTTCACGTCCTAACTTCCCGCGTGTCTTTAATGATCGCTTCCTAAAGGGGGCCTTCTCCATTGAACCGAAAAAACTACCAATTATACTGTAAACTTTGCTTAAGTTAAAGATGTTCTGCTTCAGTTGCTTTACCAAATCCTTGCTGTAAGCATCTATGTGCTTGTGCGAAGGCCAGTGTATGGCCTCCCCATAGTTTGGAGACAGCGAATGGTTGTGCTTCTCTCTGTGCTCCGCTATGTACCATCCATTGCCTTCCAACCTCAGCAATCTGATAAGCGCTGGACAATTGCATCGACATGATCGTGTATTCTCTAAAACAGGCTTCCCCTGCATGTAAAAAAAAAGGCAGAGATAAACACACACGTCATTCCTCAGTATAGCCCCCACATTGATCTACTAGGAAATAAATATTGCCTATCATTAGCACTTACCGCGTAACCACAAACAATTTCCTGCATGCACTTTGTCCTCTCGACATTCAATCGGCTCTTCCCGTATCTTATACCAAATCCCTTCTCCCAGGAGTAGAGATTGTAAAAGTCATAGGCCTCTTCAATAGAATCAAAGCCAGTACCCAGTTTAGGTAGTGTCACCTCATCTCCTGGATTATCGGCGAAACTCCTGATTGCATTCTCCAATGCGGACGCCTGTGTCGGACATGGAGTCTGTCCTGGAGCCGCTGATCCAACCCGGACCCTGAAGAAACTACAATGTCAAATGCTGGAATCAGGAAGTTCAAAACTATGCACCATAATCGCCACACCATGATAGTTTGCAGCGAACGCACCCATCATTACCGAATACACAGCAAACTGAAATACACACGCCCAACTGAACGGCAATGGCCCGAACACTAGAAAGCCCGCGGCATTGTCCAACTTATCGACTTCCGCCAACTAGTGACCACTACAAACTAATAAAACTTATCAAATATGCTTGCTGATCTACTGTTGTTCCGGGTTCAGACTTCAGACTGATACCCAGACCAAAAAACATGTGGAAGGAATCCCATATCTATCATGCATTTCAATGCCTGACTGAAATGCGGCACGGCCAGTTTTACGCAACAGACTCATCTTCATACCAATGACCGAATGGCGCTCTACGTAACCATGAATTTCCGGCAGCANTCAGACTTCAGACTGATACCCAGACCAAAAAACATGTGGAAGGAATCCCATATCTATCATGCATTTCAATGCCTGACTGAAATGCGGCACGGCCAGTTTTACGCAACAGACTCATCTTCATACCAATGACCGAATGGCGCTCTACGTAACCATGAATTTCCGGCAGCACGCACCAGGGCTCACATACCGAACAAAAATCTTCAGCAAGTAGAGATAAGATAACTACCTCCATATATTTTTTACCTGTTAGTATCGTTTTCGGAGCAGCCCCACCTATCATATGTAAGAACTCTGAAAAAACCCACTCGAAGCTTTCTACGGTCTCATCTCTAATCAGCACCCCGGCCAGGAGCACACTCTGGAAATGGTTGTTTACGCCCACAAACAAACCGAACATCATATCATACAGACTGGTCATGTAGGTCGTATCGAATGTAACCGCATCCCCGAAAAAACTATACTGCAACCGGCTGCTTCCATTGGTCCACATCAGGCCCTTTATCCGCCCTTCCCCGTCTGCCTGCACTCGGTACGTGAAGTGTGGATCGTTTGCACCCAACTCCTTGAAGACTTCCATTGTCTTCCTCACATCACCATCCGCCTGTTCACGTCCTAACTTCCCGCGTGTCTTTAATGATCNACCATCCGCCTGTTCACGTCCTAACTTCCCGCGTGTCTTTAATGATCGCTTCCTAAAGGGGGCCTTCTCCATTGAACCAAAAAAACTACCAATTATGCTGTAAACTTTGCTTAAGTTAAAGATGTTCTGCTTCAGCTGCTTTACCAAATCCTTGCTGTAAGCATCTATGTGCTTGTGCGAAGGCCAGTGTATGGCCTCCCCATAGTTTGGAGACAGCGAATGGTTGTGCTTCTCTCTGTGCTCCGCTATGTACCATCCATTGCCTTCCAACCTCAGCAATCTGATAAGCGCTGGACAATTGCATCGACATGATCGTGTATTCTCTAAAACAGGCTTCCCCTGCATGTAAAAAAAAGGCAGAGATAAACACACACGTCATTCCTCAGTATAGCCCCCACATTGATCTACTAGGAAATAAATATTGCCTATCATTAGCACTTACCGCGTAACCACAAACAATTTCCTGCATGCACTTTGTCCTCTCGACATTCAATCGGCTCTTCCCGTATCTTATACCAAATCCCTTCTCCCAGGAGTAGAGATTGTAAAAGTCATAGGCCTCTTCAATAGAATCAAAGCCAGTACCCAGTTTAGGTACTGTCACCTCATCTCCTGGATTATCGGCGAAACTCCTGATTGCATTCTCCAATGCGGACGCCTGTGTCGGACATGGAGTCTGTCCTGGAGCCGCTGATCCAACCCGGACCCTGAAGAAACTACAATGTCAAATGCTGGAATCAGGAAGTTGAAAACTATGCACCATAATCGCCACACCATGATAGTTTGCAGCGAACGCACCCATCATTACCGAATACACAGCAAACTGAAATACACACGCCCAACTGAACGGCAATGGCCCGAACACTAGAAAGCCCGCGGCATTGTCCAACTTATCGACTTCCGCCAACTAGTGACCATTACAAACTAATAAAACTTATCAAATATGCTTGCTGATCTACTGTTGTTCCGGNCAATGGCCCGAACACTAGAAAGCCCGCGGCATTGTCCAACTTATCGACTTCCGCCAACTAGTGACCATTACAAACTAATAAAACTTATCAAATATGCTTGCTGATCTACTGTTGTTCCGGGTTCAGACTTCAGACTGATACCCAGACCAAAAAACATGTGGAAGGAATCCCATATCTATCATGCATTTCAATGCCTGACTGAAATGCGGCACGGCCAGTTTTACGCAACAGACTCATCTTCATACCAATGACCGAATGGCGCTCTACGTAACCATGAATTTCCGGCAGCACGCACCAGGGCTCACATACCGAACAAAAATCTTCAGCAAGTAGAGATAAGATAACTACCTTCATATATTTTTTACCTGTTAGTATCGTTTTCGGAGCAGCCCCACCTATCATATGTAAGAACTCTGAAAAAACCCACTCGAAGCTTTCTACGGTCTCATCTCTAATCAGCACCCCGGCCAGGAGCACACTCTGGAAATGGTTGTTTACGCCCACAAACAAACCGAACATCATATCATACAGAATGGTCCTGTAGGTCGTATCGAATGTAACCGCATCCCCGAAAAAACTATACTGCAACCGGCTGCTTCCATTGGTCCACATCAGGCCCTTTATCCGCCCTTCCCCGTCTGCCTGCACTCGGTACGTGAAGTGTGGATCGTTTGCACCCAACTCCTTGAAGACTTCCATTGTCTTCCTCACATCACCATCCGCCTGTTCACGTCCTAACTTCCCGCGTGTCTTTAATGATCNAAGACTTCCATTGTCTTCCTCACATCACCATCCGCCTGTTCACGTCCTAACTTCCCGCGTGTCTTTAATGATCGCTTCCTAAAGGGGGCCTTCTCCATTGAACCAAAAAAACTACCAATTATGCTGTAAACTTTGCTTAAGTTAAAGATGTTCTGCTTCAGCTGCTTTACCAAATCCTTGCTGTAAGCATCTATGTGCTTGTGCGAAGGCCAGTGTATGGCCTCCCCATAGTTTGGAGACAGCGAATGGTTGTGCTTCTCTCTGTGCTCCGCTATGTACCATCCATTGCCTTCCAACCTCAGCAATCTGATAAGCGCTGGACAATTGCATCGACATGATCGTGTATTCTCTAAAACAGGCTTCCCCCGCATGTAAAAAAAAAGGCAGAGATAAACACACACGTCATTCCTCAGTATAGCCCCCACATTGATCTACTAGGAAATAAATATTGCCTATCATTAGCACTTACCGCGTAACCACAAACAATTTCCTGCATGCACTTTGTCCTCTCGACATTCAATCGGCTCTTCCCGTATCTTATACCAAATCCCTTCTCCCAGGAGTAGAGATTGTAAAAGTCATAGGCCTCTTCAATAGAATCAAAGCCAGTACCAAGTTTAGGTACTGTCACCTCATCTCCTGGATTATCGGCGAAACTCCTGATTGCATTCTCCAATGCGGACGCCTGTGTCGGACATGGAGTCTGTCCTGGAGCCGCTGATCCAACCCGGACCCTGAAGAAACTACAATGTCAAATGCTGGAATCAGGAAGTTCAAAACTATGCACCATAATCGCCACACCATGATAGTTTGCAGCGAACGCACCCATCATTACCGAATACACAGCAAACTGAAATACACACGCCCAACTGAACGGCAATGGCCCGAACACTAGAAAGCCCGCGGCATTGTCCAACTTATCGACTTCCGCCAACTAGTGACCATTACAAACTAATAAAACTTATCAAATATGCTTGCTGATCTACTGTTGTTCCGGGTTCAGACTTCAGACTGATACCCAGACCAAAAAACATGTGGAAGGAATCCCATATCTATCATGCATTTCAATGCCTGACTGAAATGCGGCACGGCCAGTTTTACGCAACAGACTCATCTTCATACCAATGACCGAATGGCGCTCTACGTAACCATGAATTTCCGGCAGCACGCACCAGGGCTCACATACCGAACAAAAATCTTCAGCAAGTAGAGATAAGATAACTACCTCCATATATTTTTTACCTGTTAGTATCGTTTTCGGAGCAGCCCCACCTATCATATGTAAGAACTCTGAAAAAACCCACTCGAAGCTTTCTACGGTCTCATCTCTAATCAGCACCCCGGCCAGGAGCACACTCTGGAAATGGTTGTTTACGCCCACAAACAAACCGAACATCATATCATACAGACTGGTCCTGTAGGTCGTATCGAATGTAACCGCATCCCCGAAAAAACTATACTGCAACCGGCTGCTTCCATTGGTCCACATCAGGCCCTTTATCCGCCCTTCCCCGTCTGCCTGCACTCGGTACGTGAAGTGTGGATCGTTTGCACCCAACTCCTTGAAGACTTCCATTGTCTTCCTCACATCACCATCCGCCTGTTCACGTCCTAACTTCCCGCGTGTCTTTAATGATCGCTTCCTAAAGGGGGCCTTCTCCATTGAACCAAAAAAACTACCAATTATGCTGTAAACTTTGCTTAAGTTAAAGATGTTCTGCTTCAGCTGCTTTACCAAATCCTTGCTGTAAGCATCTATGTGCTTGTGCGAAGGCCAGTGTATGGCCTCCCCATAGTTTGGAGACAGCGAATGGTTGTGCTTCTCTCTGTGCTCCGCTATGTACCATCCATTGCCTTCCAACCTCAGCAATCTGATAAGCGCTGGACAATTGCATCGACATGATCGTGTATTCTCTAAAACAGGCTTCCCCTGCATGTAAAAAAAAAGGCAGAGATAAACACACACGTCATTCCTCAGTATAGCCCCCACATTGATCTACTAGGAAATAAATATTGCCTATCATTAGCACTTACCGCGTAACCACAAACAATTTCCTGCATGCACTTTGTCCTCTCGACATTCAATCGGCTCTTCCCGTATCTTATACCAAATCCCTTCTCCCAGGAGTAGAGATTGTAAAAGTCATAGGCCTCTTCAATAGAATCAAAGCCAGTACCCAGTTTAGGTACTGTCACCTCATCTCCTGGATTATCGGCGAAACTCCTGATTGCATTCTCCAATGCGGACGCCTGTGTCGGACATGGAGTCTGTCCTGGAGCCGCTGATCCAACCCGGACCCTGAAGAAACTACAATGTCAAATGCTGGAATCAGGAAGTTCAAAACTATGCACCATAATCGCCACACCATGATAGTTTGCAGCGAACGCACCCATCATTACCGAATACACAGCAAACTGAAATACACACGCCCAACTGAACGGCAATGGCCCGAACACTAGAAAGCCCGCGGCATTGTCCAACTTATCGACTTCCGCCAACTAGTGACCATTACAAACTAATAAAACTTATCAAATATGCTTGCTGATCTACTGTTGTTCCGGGTTCAGACTTCAGACTGATACCCAGACCAAAAAACATGTGGAAGGAATCCCATATCTATCATGCATTTCAATGCCTGACTGAAATGCGGCACGGCCAGTTTTACGCAACAGACTCATCTTCATACCAATGACCGAATGGCGCTCTACGTAACCATGAATTTCCGGCAGCACGCACCAGGGCTCACATACCGAACAAAAATCTTCAGCAAGTAGAGATAAGATAACTACCTCCATATATTTTTTACCTGTTAGTATCGTTTTCGGAGCAGCCCCACCTATCATATGTAAGAACTCTGAAAAAACCCACTCGAAGCTTTCTACGGTCTCATCTCTAATCAGCACCCCGGCCAGGAGCACACTCTGGAAATGGTTGTTTACGCCCACAAACAAACCGAACATCATATCATACAGACTGGTCCTGTAGGTCGTATCGAATGTAACCGCATCCCCGAAAAAACTATACTGCAACCGGCTGCTTTCATTGGTCCACATCAGGCCCTTTATCCGCCCTTCCCCGTCTGCCTGCACTCGGTACGTGAAGTGTGGATCGTTTGCACCCAACTCCTTGAAGACTTCCATTGTCTTCCTCACATCACCATCCGCCTGTTCACGTCCTAACTTCCCGCGTGTCTTTAATGATCGCTTCCTAAAGGGGGCCTTCTCCATTGAACCAAAAAAACTACCAATTATGCTGTAAACTTNATTGGTCCACATCAGGCCCTTTATCCGCCCTTCCCCGTCTGCCTGCACTCGGTACGTGAAGTGTGGATCGTTTGCACCCAACTCCTTGAAGACTTCCATTGTCTTCCTCACATCACCATCCGCCTGTTCACGTCCTAACTTCCCGCGTGTCTTTAATGATCGCTTCCTAAAGGGGGCCTTCTCCATTGAACCAAAAAAACTACCAATTATGCTGTAAACTTTGCTTAAGTTAAAGATGTTCTGCTTCAGCTGCTTTACCAAATCCTTGCTGTAAGCATCTATGTGCTTGTGCGAAGGCCAGTGTATGGCCTCCCCATAGTTTGGAGACAGCGAATGGTTGTGCTTCTCTCTGTGCTCCGCTATGTACCATCCATTGCCTTCCAACCTCAGCAATCTGATAAGCGCTGGACAATTGCATCGACATGATCGTGTATTCTCTAAAACAGGCTTCCCCTGCATGTAAAAAAAAAAAGCAGAGATAAACACACACGTCATTCCTCAGTATAGCCCCCACATTGATCTACTAGGAAATAAATATTGCCTATCATTAGCACTTACCGCGTAACCTCAAACAATTTCCTGCATGCACTTTGTCCTCTCGACATTCAATCGGCTCTTCCCGTATCTTATACCAAATCCCTTCTCCCAGGAGTAGAGATTGTAAAAGTCATAGGCCTCTTCAATAGAATCAAAGCCAGTACCCAGTTTAGGTACTGCCACTTCATCTCCTGGATTATCGGCGAAACTCCTGATTGCATTCTCCAATGCGGACGCCTGTGTCGGACATGGAGTCTGTCCTGGAGCCGCTGATCCAACCCGGACCCTGAAGAAACTACAATGTCAAATGCTGGAATCAAGAAGTTCAAAACTATGCACCATAATCGCCACACCATGATAGTTTGCAGCGAACGCACCCATCATTACCGAATACACAGCAAACTGAAATACACACGCCCAACTGAACGGCAATGGCCCGAACACTAGAAAGCCCGCGGCATTGTCCAACTTATCGACTTCCGCCAACTAGCTAGTGACCATTACAAACTAATAAAACTTATCAAATATGCTTGCTGATCTACTGTTGTTCCGGGTTCAGACTTCAGACTGATACCCAGACCAAAAAACATGTGGAAGGAATCCCATATCTATCATGCATTTCAATGCCTGACTGAAATGCGGCACGGCCAGTTTTACGCAACAGACTCATCTTCATACCAATGACCGAATGGCGCTCTACGTAACCATGAATTTCCGGCAGCACGCACCAGGGCTCACATACCGAACAAAAATCTTCAGCAAGTAGAGATAAGATAACAACCTCCTAAACCAGCTTAGTGATTACTACCAAGAAGTTGTTTCCTACTAACCTCTTCTTCCACCCCGGGCCCTCTGGATTCACCTTCCCGGTGGCCTCAGCCGGGGGGCCATCCGCGAGGACGATCTGCGCCTGCGCATCCCCACTCGCCGCCTCAACCTCCATCGTGGCTGGGTCGTCAGCTTCAAGCGCCGGCACGGCGAACTCCCCTGGATCCGGCGGCCGATCCGTGCCGTCCATCCCCACAAGGATCGGGAACCTGCAAAGCTTTGGGGAAAGAATCCGTCAGTGCACATCACCCTCCTGCTCCAGATCCATTGCCACAGGGGACGAAGGATTCGAGGACATCACCTGCTGATCGGCTGCATCAGGAACTCCATGCCTCCAGTGGCGTCGCGCTCCTCTCGGACGACGCCGTCGCCGGCAGGTTCTCCTCTCCGCCGCCGAAGAAGAAGTATCCAGGACCCTGCTGCTGGTTCGAACTTCGAAGAAGAGACCCACCCGCGTAATTGCAGCTGGTTGACGGCTGGAAAAAAGCGAGGATTCTGTCCCGTAGCCCAGTTACGGGCCTGGGCTACCGCCCAGATTCTGTCCCGTGGCCCAGTTACAACCTGGGTTACCGCCCAGATGTCATAAGCCGCCGAAGGGCTTGACGTCAACTCACCAAAACAGACAGCCCATTTTAGCAGGTTGCCAGGTTTTGGGAACCTTTTGGTTCTTTTTTTTATCGTTTTCATTTTTTCTTTCTCCTGCTGCCTCGTTTAACGGTTTTCTTTGTTTTCCTTATTTTTCTTTTCTTTATCTTTTTTCAATTTTTCTTTTTCCCAAAAATGTTTGAAAATTTCAGCACTCCAAAAATGCTCCTGTTTGCGAAAATTGTTCAGCACTCCAAAATTTGTTTTTGTTTCTAATATGTTTAAACATATTGAAAAATTGTTCGCTGTTTCAGAAAAAGTTTGCGTCTTTCAATTTTTTAAAAAATTATCAAAAATTATCCGCATACTAAAAAATCTCTCTTATAACAAATGGTCCCATTTTTTTTTTGAAATTATTCGCATAAAGCCATCAATACAATTTTTCTAAACAATCACCGAATCAATTTAAACGAAGTCATTAATGCAATTAATCATCAGGCGGCTAATTACCTTGCAATTAACTATGTCTATTTAAATAGGATTTTTCAAAGTGAATATTCAAAATGTTTAAAGTTGTGTCTTTGTCCTAGTTTCGTCTTTGTCCTTCCAAAATATTCAAAATTATGCGGGTTATAATTTGAAAATTTAAGACATGTTAGATGCAAGTTGTGTCTTTGTCCTAGTTTGTTTTTTAAAGTAAATATTAAAAATGTTTAAAGTTGTCAATCGTGATGGCTGCAACTTCTTCCCTTTGGATCTAGCCATAGGAGATGCTATCCATACCCTTAAAAAGATCACATTCACTTCTTAGGCCTTATTCGTTTTGGAGGATTTTCATAGGAAAAACATAGGAACAAGGATTCCAATGGAAAATTTCTTATAAATGCATTCATTTTGTAGGAAACGCGTAGAAGAATTTTGTAGGAATACTATTCAACCCTGTGTTTTTGGAGGAAACTACACATCCACTTAAAGCTCAATTTTGTGTAGGAACGAGGCAAGACAATTTCTTAGGATGGCAGGTGCCGGACGCGGATTTTTGGCTCTAGCAAGCATATGCTCTCTAATGAACAGTAAATAAAATTTAAAAATTCTGAATCTTTTTATAGATGTTCATATTAGTGTAGCAAGTGTAACATTTGGTGTTTGACTTGTTTTTTTCACAGGTTAAAATGCTTAAGTTTCCCCCTGGAAATTTACATGCACCAGTTGGGTGTGACAATGAACACATCCAATTTTTTTTAAAAAAATTACATTTGTAAAATTCATTTTTGGCACGCAGTGCGTGTGCTCCCTAGAGCGGTAGAGCCAAAATGGATTTCCGGGCAAGTGCCATCCTATCAAATTCCTGTAATACTTCTAATTCTACGTTTTAGTTTCCTACAACCGAACGAGCATCTCATCTATCTATCTTACAAACCAGCAAGTACAAACAGAGGCCAGATGAGATGAGGCTGCCCTATCCACACCGTACTGTAAGTAACATCAAGTGAAGGCCTCTGAGCTTGACAGAGAACCCCTTTTGTGCGAACTTTGAAAACCGACATGTTTCCAGGGTGCAATAGTCACACTGAGTTAAGATCAAACCAGCAAGTTCAATGAACATGGATGAATTTTACTTGGAATTTATTACAAAATAAATGCAGAGCAACCGCCAAGGGTAAATTTGGACGCTATACTAGAAGCTCCAATCCTCTAACACGTACGACACTCTCGGCATGGTGTAACAATCAACTGAAACTATCATCTGGGTGTCTCTATACCTATTCCAGACATGCGGGGCCCAGTCGAGAACATGATCGATGACGGAGGATCATGAAACGCCAAAGCTGCAGGTGCCGATACCAAACGCTCAGTCTCGCCGTCCGTCAGCAGCAATTTCTCCCTCCAGGTGCTCCGCAGAGCCTTCAGCTTGTCAGCCACCTGGGTCATGGAAGGCCTCTCTTCCCCCCTGGTGCTCAAGCACATCCTCGCAAGCTCGGCTACTTCACTCAGCAGCGTCTCCATCCCGGCGCTTAGTATGCTCGAGTCCAGGATGCCATCGAGGCTCTCCTCCTTCATCGCGAGCAGGAAGGACGACGCGAGGCTCTTGCCTTCCTTGGGGCCGTCGTGGTAGATCGCCGTCTTCCCCGTGATCAGCTCCAGCAGCACAATGCCGAAGCTGTAAACGTCGCTCTTCTCCGTGAGCTGCCGCTCCTGCAGGTACTCGGGATCCAGGTAACCCAGGGTTCCCTGCACCAATGTCATGAACTGAACCTCATTCTTGGGGAGTGTCCTTGATGCCCCAAAGTCAGTCACCTTCGCCATGTAGTTTTCGTCCAAGAGAATGTTCATGGACTTGACATCTCCGTGCACTATGGGGCGGTTCATGGACAGATGCAGATATGCGAGTGCTTCAGCAGATTCTTGAGCGACCCTGAGCCGGGTGTCCAGCGAGGGAGGTGGAGTCCCACGGTTACGATGGATGAACTCAAAAAGAGTGCCATTCGGGATGAATTCATAGACTAGTATGGGGACTTCCACCTCTAAGCAGCACCCTAGAAGCCTGACCACATTCCGGTGGTTGGTCTGTGAAAGTATGATAATCTCCTGCACAAATTCATCAGTTTCGGCCACATTCATTATCTTGGAGCGCTTCACAGCTATTACTCTTCCATCCTTAAGAACACCCTTGTACACAGTGCCGTGACCGCCCCTGCCCACTTCTCTGCTCTCATCAAAATCATTTGTAGCCTTCTTTAGATCTTCCTGTGTGAATACCATCAATGTATCGACCTGTTTTGACATAATTTGATGGTATAATATCTGACCACCATTCTGATCAAAGAATCTTTCCTTTTCTTTAGCCAGCTTCCTTTTCTGATGCTCAGCCCGTAGAGCGAACATGCAAACCATGAGGAAGACGACACCGGCGGATGTGCCTGGAAATCATGACGGTTCCATTAGTGACATTACCCACATTTGGCAAAAAATAGTTCCACATATTGTGCCATCTCACTATTGCTTTACTACATGATACCTGTACAAACTACCCTACTTGGACTTATATGACTGGCATAAAGAAGTATGAAAAAGCTTTCTATTTATGCGCAATTATAACCCCATACCTAAGGCCACCTTCAGAGCTTTGTTTGGGTCAGCTTGAACGCAGGGTATGCTCTTTGGATCATCGCTCCTAAATCCTGATGAGCATGAACAGGTGTAGCTCCCAACGGTGTTTCTGCAATTACCTTTGCAAGGATACAAGGACTGGTTTGGAGGTTCGCACTCATTGATGTCTGCCATTTCAAGGAAAGTGAGGAGAACGTCAACATGAATTCTGCAAG
The DNA here is from genome assembly GCA_904067115.1 of Aegilops sharonensis. Classification (NCBI taxonomy): domain Eukaryota; kingdom Viridiplantae; phylum Streptophyta; class Magnoliopsida; order Poales; family Poaceae; genus Aegilops; species Aegilops sharonensis. The sequence goes on along the minus strand of LR880972.1, from coordinate 94,716,653 downwards.
ATAAAGGAGCATAGGTTAATTCTGCGAGATGCATATACGTACCTTTGCACCCTCCTTGTAAGTAGGGATTGCCTTCATAACCTTGAGAGCAGTTGCAGCGGTAACCGGGGCCATTGGGCACATCAATGCACTCGCTGTTCACGGCTTGGCAGGCATACTGTGATCCCATCTTGCTGGTTTCAGAACAACTTCCATTACCAACAACCCAATCAAGTACCAAAGGAACACCATCTGTATATTTACGTCCAAAATTTGTAGAGTTGATATAAGAACGATCAAATTTGAACCAATCATCCTCAGCAACGAATGAGTAGGTGCATGGGCTGAAAGACTGAATGGTAGAGTTGTATATAGCTGATACTGGTATGGATTGGGCGAGGAAGGCGTTGATGTTTCCTGAAACAGGGGCCTGGCAGCAACCCATGCCAGAGCACTCTGTGCCATTACCGATGCTGCTTACGTCCATGCAGGATGAAATGCATGAGTCAGCGGTGAGGTACTCAATCTGGTTCTTGCCCTTGGCTTGCCCCACAACCATTGCAAGTCCACCACAGCCGATTGATGTCAACTTGTTCTTGGTGTTGGAAACCGTATGAAAAGGATCAAGAGTTAAGACGTCCAAACCACTGGTGCTATTGCTGCCATTGCTGAAGTTGCATCGTGATGCTATATGTGGATTCTGAACACGAACCTCGCCCAAGGTAATACTGATGTCCAGTACCCTAAGCTCGTTTGAGCCCAGATATGCCCCGGTCCCATTGCATGTGACATTAAAGGGTTCTTGGAAGCAGCCTTTTCCGGTGCCAAATGGGTACGGGATGCTGATGTTGCCACACTTATCTGGGCAGCCAGGCCGTGCCATGCTGATGCTCCCAGAGGACGCAGCTCCATAAGTGGTAGTACTATGATGTAGGACTAGGGTGGCGGCAACAAGTAGTAAGAGCTTCTGACCTGTAGGCAATGACCAAGAGATGTCATATACATACTGATCTATCTGGGCTGGATGCATGTTACAATTAATGATATGGGTCATTTGGCCCCAACGAACAAAACAAAATCCTAATGCAGCATATGAGTAGATAACAAATATTTAATTTCTGCCAAAATATGTCAAAGCCATTCCTCCAGTTCAAACATCATTTAGGGAAAATCTCCCTGCAGCTCCAATCATACAGGACGGCTCAGTAGTAAGTTACGTTTGGTCCCACAACTACAAATATTTTGAGTTGACCAAACAATATCTGAACTGCATGAAGAAAATAGAGTTCATTTTCCTTTAAACTGCAAAAACGCCCTACATTTGTTTACAGAGGGAGTAAAGCATAAACACTGCATGTGTCTCTTAGCTATTTCTGATTTCAAATCTTTTGCTATGGCAAAAATAATTTATTTCTAAGTTGGTATAAATAAATAGAAACAATTACATGACGAATTATGCATTTATGCTGGGGAGCAGACCAAAATGGGGAGTTGCTAATAAGTATACGCTTGGAACTCCATGCTGTTTCTTTATGTTCTCATTCTAGAACTGGAGGGAAAGCACTACCTCTGAATCTGATACAACATACTAGTATTTAGTAGCTTTTCGATTTGTATTTACTTTTCATCTGGGTTTTCATACGCAACTTTCGGATGAAATCTCTATTAATTGTTCATCGGCAGCCTTGTTAAAATTTGAAGTACACACTTGACATGGAAAAATGTATCAGAGGACAAATACTCCCTCCATCCGGAAATACTCGTCATCAAAATGGATAAAAGAAGATATAAAAGAAGATATATCTAGACATATTTTAGTTCTAGATATGTCCTTTTTTCTCCATTTTGATAACAAGTATTTCCGGACGGAGGGAGTATATAAGTGACCCGTTTGTTGCTCTAGATGTATATAAAGCTAAATGGCACAACGGGTACTGTACGGCTAGGGTTCCCCGTACCTTACAGGGTCTGGTAGCCTTGAGAGTAGAACAGCGCGTCGGCCAAATACGGCCGCGGAGGAGAACGGATAGCGCTCCAAGGCGACGCCCGCGGGTAGGGCCGGATGCTAGGATCCGACGGGGCGGCGCCGGCACCGACGCCGGCTGGAGGAGCCAGACCTCCGGCTGCGGGAACTCGCCCGCCCGAGATGGAGCAGGGCCCTGAGGTTCCATACGGGTGGCGGTGCGCAGATAGGGCAGTCCTTTCCGTCGGCGGCGGCAGGCATCTCGCTGGCGAGGTGGCAATGGCGGGTGGGGGTCACTTCGCTCAGGTCGGTTTTTTTAGGCAAGCTCAGGGCCAATTCTTTTGGGCAATTCTCTCAGAATTGACCCCCTCCCCAGCTTCTCCCAGAGTTGTCACTTAATATTTTTTTTATAATTCCTAGCTAGTTAAGGTCTAATTAGCTAGGAATTGTAAAAATATATTAAGTGGCAATTCTGGGAGAAACTGGGGAGGGGGTCAATTCTGGGAGAATTGCCCAAAAGAACTGGCCCTCAGTCAGCTGGAGACGCGAGAGCTTTTTTTTTTTTTGAGACGCGAGAGCTATGTTTCGCTCGTACTGATTTCTGTACAAGCGAGGCAGCTATTAGGCCGGCCCCACACTGTAGCTGAGCGCGAGTATTTTTTTCTGTTCTTTTTTTTATCGGGTTTCCATTATTTTAGCATCGGTTTTCTTCGAGGTTTCTTCCATTTTTATCTGATTTTCCTTTCCTTCTATTTTTCTTTGGTTTCCTTTTTCCCATTATTATTATTTTTAACACATACTACTAATTTATTCCTAAATATTGTACATTTTTTATTTTTTATACACATTTAACATCCATGATTAACATTTTCAAAATATATGTTTAGATGTCTATTTTTTCACACGCATTTTACATTTTTTATATACATCTAAAATATTTTCTATATGTGTTTAATATTTTTCAAATACATGAGTAGCACCTTTTCACATACATGTTGAACATTTTTTTAACACATGCTAAAAATTTTATGAAATACACTTTGCAAGTTTTTTGAATGATATGAAATATTTTTTACTCTATGCAATAAAAATATAAACTATTCTTAAATTTCATAAATATATATTTGAAATGCATGCACATTTTTTAAATGTAACGGTCATTTTTTTGAATAGTGCAAAACATTTTTTCAATTATGCAAACATTTTTTACATTGCATAAGATTTTTCAAAACTATGACGTACATGTTTTTTGAAATACATGCACATTTTTGAGATGTCAATAAATTATTTTTCGTAATGTTGTATTTAGTTTTTTAATATAATAAAGGAAAAGGAAAATATTATGTACGTGATGTCGGCTTGATATTGGGTCGGCCCACTAGCTGCTCGCTGTAGGCAACACGATCTTGTGCCTTGCGGCAAGCGAAACATAGACTTCTTACTGAATATAGTATAAATGATTCCTTAAGAAAAAATTCTTATAGGATGCAATCCTACAAATCAGAGGACCAACATCGAGAAAATTTCTTTGGATTCTAATCTTGCAAAAATCCTATGAAATTCCTCTTAATCAGAGGAGCCCTGGGAAGGGATTGTCATAATGACGATGGTCTACCTCGATTGACTGATTGACAACTAGCCATCTTTTACAATATGTGATTGCGTGCTGCGTAACCATTCCTAGCCACCTAATCACACTGCATATCCTTGCACACCGGCTACCTGCTCCCTCACAATGCCACGTCATCCTCGTGACAATGCATCGGTCGCTCCCAACAGCGCTTCTCGTCACACATAGCAACACAACCCTTTGTTCACAGCATCGATCGACACCATCGTCAAGCTTGTAACAAACAAGAGGACAACATTGCCTTCACATCGCTTGGGTGATCACCATTGCAGCATCGTGCCTGTCACCAACATCCATGGTCGTCGTCAACCACGGTGGCAGGATTACAACACGTGGTAGCCGTCGCCAACACCAGGTGTCACCATCGCAACACTGGCGATCGTCACCGCCACAATCCAGTGGTCGCTACTGTCTGGCTTGCAGCGATGAGAGAACAAACAGTTCTGGCGTCGCAACACTGGATGGGCACCGTTGCAGCTACGGCGGCCACCTTCGCCAGCACGGCGGTCGTTGCTCTGTCTTCACAACGCTAGTGTTGCCAGCACCAGCAGTTGCCACTCCCAGCACTCGATGGTCGCCGTCATAGCGCCGTGGATGCCGGCACAGTATGGTCACCACTCACAACATCAGCAGCCGTCGTCAACCATTGCAACACCAAGTCGCCCCTCTCTCACCGGCTCGGAGAACCGCTTTGCTAGCCCTTTGCACCCGTGCATGCTTGTAGCATCGAGCACTAGGGAGAGATTGGTGGGATGAGGACTTGGCTAATGGAGGAGGTCACGTTGCGGTTGATTTTCCTTCGGCCTCGGAACCAACGACGAGGAGGAGGAGCAACAGCTTGCAGTCATCGCTCCAACCCCTACATCTACCTCGATGACATGTCGGATTTGGGGGAGGAAGAGGACGGCGACTAGATGGCTCCGACGACGGACTAGTGTAGGTAGTAGTATCTAGTACTCCCTCTGTTTCAGTTTACAAGTCATGCATGTATATTTAGGTTGCCAATTTTATCACTTTAATATAAACTATATAACACAAAAATTATACGGTTTGAAAATAGAACATTTGAAGTTTATATTTGTATATTTTTTGTAATATATGACTTATATTAGGTTGGTCAAATTGACCACCTAGGGATATGCGCACGCCCTGTAAACTGAGAGAGAGGGAGTAATGTAAATGTTGCATATTTTGAAAAGGTCCTTTATTAAAGATGTTGAAAGCCGCAAAATATATGTAACGCGATGGATTCTGGCCATTTATGTATAAATAATTAAGTTATCGTGTTGATACATGTGTTTGGTTAGATTAGATGTCGTTTAAATTGCCCCTACAATAAACTTGAAGCGACTGAAAAAAAAATAACATCATGGAGGCAACTATTTGGTGATTCTGTGCTTGTGTACAAGCCCAACAGCATCCAAACCCTTATGCAGCACACTTGGTATAATGAATGGCAATCTCAAATGTAACGACTCTGCTAGAGTTACTCTTACGAATCGCTAGGCAGAGACAGAAAAACTCTTACATGTAATAAGCGAGCAACCCATGATGATCGGAGCTAGCGTCGGCCACCGACTCTATCCCTCCACCGGTGGTGCGTGTGCCGTCGTCGAAGCCGGCCGGGCGTGTGAGATGGAGCCAGCGAGAGAGATGGTAGTGCTTATATATACGAGATGGACAAGATGTAGTCAAGCATGTGCTCTGTGCTTGCGAAACGGAGTGCCGACCAAAACCGTGTGTGGTGGCCAGGCCAAGGCCAGGAGGGGGGCTGCCGTACGTTGAACACGTCCCCTTGACATGTTCCTCCGCACGTTTGTTACATAAAATAGGAGTAGGTAGACGGATACATGCATGCTTTGTTGCACGCTGCTCTACCCCTTTGTCTCTGCTGCGCACGTCATCATGTGCGTGGAGTTCTTTTGTTGGTACGATAAGGATTGGTTTTTTTTTTTACTTCAGTATCTATTTATCTTAAATCATGGCGGTATAAGGAACATCAGAAATAATAAAAATTGCATTCAGATTCGTAGACCATTTAGCAATGACTGCAAGCACTGAAGCGAGCCGAAGGCGCACCGCCGTCATCCCCCCTCCATCGCCGGAGTCGGGCACAACTTGTTGTAGTAGACAGTTGGAAAGTCGTCATGCTAAGGCCCCATAGGACCAACGCACCAGAACAGCAACCGCCGCCGATAAATAATAACGTAGATCGGAAGGATCCAAACCAAAGACACACGAATGTAGATGAATAACGACGAGGTCCGAGCAAATCCACCAAAGACAGATCCGCCAGACACATATTTCAACACGCCCACCAAAAATACTAGACACACCACGGGAATGGGGGCTAGGCGGGAAAACCTTTACTCCATCTTCAAGGAGCCGTCGCCGTCTCACCTTCCTGGGCAAGACACAAACCCTAACAAAATTGAAAAAAAAAAAGACTAGAAACAAAACCCTCTCGTCGGCCTTTGTCAGGATCCACTGCGCCTCATGGCGCTAGGGCCACCGGAGACGAGACGGACCTACGATGGCGCTGGCGAGAGGCAGGAACCCTAGCTTCTGTTTTGGAGGAGGAGGACGCGGCGGCTTGCAATCTGACAAGGATTGTTTCTTACGGACCCCTCTCCCACCAATCTCTCCAGAGCGGTGAAGGATTACAAGCATGTGTTGTGTGGGATGATGCTGCGACCAATGTTTCTTTCAGCGAATTGTATATTTTGTTTCAGGGACGAGTGGCCATTGCAGGCTACAAAGTCTGATATGACCAGAGCGGTTGCAGGTCACTTTCTTTCACTATTGGCTCAGTGCAATTTTTCGTGCTCCGACGTGTTGACACCGTCGTCAGGCATGCTGACTTCACGTATCTAGCTTTGAAGCATGTGTCACGTACACGCGATGGGAACCTAGCTGAGAGAAACGTTCTATATGTCAATTTGGTACTAGGTCGTTGGTGATGGGTAGCAACTCGTTCCTCTTCCTTGATCTACATTAGATAAATCTATATATAAAAATAATCATAGTTTGACTAGGAGATAGAAGGAAGGAGATAGGAAAACAACAGCTGTTGTATACACTACAGATGTATTCCTTTTACATACGATCCCCCACAAGGGACTAAAAATTGTATTAAGGTCAAACGAGCGAACAAGTTCGGTGATCGTGTGGATGCACTTTACTCTCGGATTTATTGCAAAATCATTACAAAGCAACTGCTGAAAGGCCTGAATGAAAGGTACTCCCTCCGTTCCATAATTCTTGTCGTGATTTTAATTCAAACACAAGAAATGGTGCCATCCCAGAGCAAATGTTGAAACTGGGATGACACCTTTGTTTCTCAAATTATTCAGGCGGATGATCCAGTATCTAGCTTATTTTCCATACTTGTGAACACATTCTAAAACAACTTAGACTATTTCAAAATAATCATTAAAGACAATACTTAGTTCAAGACTAGTCACATCACAACATCACACATACTGCATCAAGACTAGTTCCAACAACAACAATGCTAAGTTTCCAACTTCAAATAAAAAATGCCAAGTTCAGCTGCATGAACGATACAAGCTTCACCGGCCTTGGTTTCACCCATGACGAAGTTGCAACGCGGACAGTCTTGTCCAGCACGATGACATGGCGCACATTGCGAACCCAACACATGAACGAAATAAGAAGAAAATGAAGACCACCCAGAGACCAAAGACAAATCCTATAGCCAGCCCAAGACAAAAATACTTTGCATCGTCTTGATACTCCGAGCGATTCCTGGAAATGGGAGGCCCACATACACTACTAGAATCTGCAGATAGCCCTAGGGCTTGATACCCTAAGCAAAATGGCAAAAACTCTAGGGGAAGTGGTTCCCCTAGTGTATACCCTAAGGAAATCGCCCTAGGGACCCAATGGTGGGGAAAGCTCGGTTTCCCTTGGGTGTCTGAAGACAACCCTAGGCATTGTTTAGTTTCCCTTGGGTTTTATACCCTAGGGAAACAAGTAACAGGTGGCATAGCTGCTGACTTGTAAAATAGATATCCTTTGAGTTAGTTCCACTCCCTAGGGAAACATTTCATAATGACAACTATTGTTAGTCCATCTAGCCCTTGGGTTTACAAACCCAGGGAATCATTATTTATAAATAATGCAATAAATTTGCCCAACTTAATATTTGATCTGCTAAAATGGAACTACTAATAATAAATGTAAATCATCACTCCAAAAAGTTGAAGACACAAAAGCAAGTACATTATATATTTCAATCATCATNCAGATAGCCCTAGGGCTTGATACCCTAAGCAAAAGGGCAAAAACTCTAGGGGAAGTGGTTCCCCTAGTGTATACCCTAAGGAAATCGCCCTAGGGACCCAATGGTGGGGAAAGCTCGGTTTCCCTTGGGTGTCTGAAGACAACCCTAGGCATTGTTTAGTTTCCCTTGGGTTTTATACCCTAGGGAAACAAGTAACAGGTGGCATAGCTGCTGACTTGTAAAATAGATATCCTTTGAGTTAGTTCCACTCCCTAGGGAAACATTTCATAATGACAACTATTGTTAGTCCATCTAGCCCTTGGGTTTACAAACCCAGGGAATCATTATTTATAAATAATGCAATAAATTTGCCCAACTTAATATTTGATCTGCTAAAATGGAACTACTAATAATAAATGTAAATCATCACTCCAAAAAGTTGAAGACACAAAAGCAAGTACATTATATATTTCAATCATCATCTTGAGTTGACAACATCCAATAGCTTACATAATATTACCGCACTTTACAAAATATGGGATCCAGCTGCACTCGGTACCTACACGGCTACACCTCACAAACTGTCATCTATTTAGGATTGTCCAATTAGTAACGTAGATTTTCCAATTGGTAACCTCAAATACATAGAACGTGCATCATATATAAGTCACTGGTCCAAACAGTCACAACCATCACAAAGTGCAAGTCCAAAAAGCTATGTGTCATGTTGCACCTAGTAACAACTATTTGCTTCCAATTAATCAACACAAAAGGTCCTCCTGTAAAATTGAATTAAAATGCATTAGTAAGGTCCAGAAAAACACATAGCTAAATTTACACATTCCCGAGTCGGCATAAGTATAGCAGTAGATAAATGTGCATCAAATCATAAAACAACTAGAGATAAATATAACTGCCCAAGATACAATTGTAAGTTCAACACAAAGAGAAACAACCAGAAACATGGTCAGCTAGCAGCCTAGCACCAAACCGGTCTGCATTAGACATAATCTGAACAACATGGTCAGGGAAAGTTGATGTGTTGCGCACCCACTCTTCGAAATGGCGCCCCCGTTCATTCCAAAAATTGGCAGCACAGTGCAGACCTCAAAGGACCAACAACCTTCNACAAAATATGGGATCCAGCTGCACTCGGTACCTATACGGCTACACCTCACAAACTGTCATCTATTTAGGATTGTCTAATTAGTAACGTAGATTTTCCAATTGGTAACCTCAAATACATAGAACGTGCATCATATATAAGTCACTGGTCCAAACAGTCACAACCATCACAAAGTGCAAGTCCAAAAAGCTATGTGTCATGTTGCACCTAGTAACAACTATTTGCTTCCAATTAATCAACACAAAAGGTCCTCCTGTAAAATTGAATTAAAATGCATTAGTAAGGTCCAGAAAAACACATAGCTAAATTTACACATTCCCGAGTCGGCATAAGTATAGCAGTAGATAAATGTGCATCAAATCATAAAACAACTAGAGATAAATATAACTGCCCAAGATACAATTGTAAGTTCAACACAAAGAGAAACAACCAGAAACATGGTCAGCTAGCAGCCTAGCACCAAACCGGTCTGCATTAGACATAATCTGAACAACATGGTCAGGGAAAGTTGATGTGTTGCGCACCCACTCTTCGAAATGGCGCCCCCGTTCATTCCAAAAATTGGCAGCACAGTGCAGACCTCAAAGGACCAACAACCTTCATTTTGTTTACATTAGACAAGGTTAAAGCAATGGTTTCTCACAGGAAAATGTTAAGCAAATTATTAGATAAGAGTACTGTGCACGTGCTGGTAAATTAGCCTATTTTTATATGTCCGCTTCTCCTAAATTAACTAATGCAAATGTGCAAACTTCATCTTCCTTTAATCATGACACAGATAAACAATTTATTATCCACAAAAGGTGTCTAAACAAGTCAATCAATGTTCCCTAAACTCCATGGATCAGACGCACATAGAAAACTGACCAGGGAACAAGGCCATGCGAGCTCACCTAATCGAGCCTTGGTTCTGAAGTTGAAGCTCGTCCACAGTTGCGGCAGTTTGCACACAGAGGACGCCTCGATCGAGGTCGGACGAGGGCAGCAGCGGCAGAGGCGACTGTGTCAGCAGACTGCAGCGGCGGAGGCCCCCGCCTGCGTCTGGGGCTGTTGAGGGCGGCAGATCTGTCAAGGTACACGGCGGCGGCGGCTGTGGCTGCCTTTGCATCGGTTGCCGTGGTAGCAAGGTGTGCAGCACTGGCGGTGACACCCTGCGTCTGCAGCGGCGGCGGCAGCGGCTTGAGGAGGGCACGGCCGGCCGGCGATGGATGGGTTGCGCCGCTGCGGCTCTGGTGTTTTGGCGGCGCTCTCGGCACGGGGTGGGATTTGGGCGAAAAGTTCGCGCTTGTATAGGGGAGGGATGCGCGCGTACAACCAATTCTTCGCGGGCTCGAGTCAAAAATGAAAATCTGGCGGGCTGCATACGGCGCGTACAACCAATTCTACGCGTGTACCGTGTCAAAAAAATACATAGTATGGAGTATTACTTTCTTTGTGACGAAAAAAAAGCCACATGGCACAAGTGGTTAGCTACTCTACTTAAAATTAATTTAAAAAACTACTCTATTTAAAATAGAAAATAACAATAATCTATTTTGTATATCTAATCCTCAAAACAAGTATGCACTTAATTTCACCTATTTCACTAACACATGTATATTTTACGGAAATGTTAACGCCCACACGTGTGGGCGTTAGCCAACTCACCCACAAGCCTGCATCATCGTTCAGTAACTTCTGCACGAATCTTGGCATGAATTAGCTGATTTTGTATGCCACGTAGGACAACTCGCGTGTGTGGTGTGTGAGGGAGGCCGTCCACACATCCGTTTTACCACATGGAGGGGCCGGTGTGTGGGCGTTTAGCAGTTCGCCCACACATCAGTTTCAGTCACGCACAAGGGCTGGTGTGTGGGCAGTTTGCCATCTCGCCCACACGCCCGCCTCCTCTCCCACACCCAAGCTGCCAGTTGCCATGCGTTTTGCAGTGTACATGGCAACTGCCCTAGTGTGATTGCAAGCAGATGGCAACTCTTTTTTTTTTACCCGAACATGTCAATTGCCATATGTTTGGCATGGTACATGGCAAACTGCCCTAGCGTGCACGTAAGCAGATGGCAACTCTTTCTTTTTTAAATGTCAACTGCCCTAGCGTGCTTGTGAGCACATGACAACTCTCTCTTTTACCCGAACATGTTTTTTGCCATGCCTTTTTTTTGTAGCGCTACATGGCAACTGCCTAGTGTTAGTAGGTGGCAACTCCTAAAGTTTTGAAATCATGGCAACTGTAGTAGACCAGACCACACATGGCAACAACTGTAGTTGTCCAAAAAATGGCAATCTGGAACTTTGACCTGAGATGGCAACTGCAGTTGAGCAAACATGACAACTGTAGTTGTCCGACATGGCAACCGTAGTTCAGCGACATGGCAACTGCACTTAAACGAACATGGACAAGGGTCCGGCCCATGGCAACTGCGGGGCGCGCGGTAAAGTGTCACGTGGGGCGTGCGGGATCACGAGGTACGAGGCCTGACGTACCGGGCGTGTGGGCGTTATCAATTTCGCCCATACGCACGCGTGTAAGAGGGACCGGGAGGAAAAAAAAGAGGCGTGTGGGCGCTAGTTGTTTTGCCCACACACAGATGTGTGGGCTGGTCCTCTTAGGCACCACACAGAACATGTGGGCAGATTACTTAACACCCACACGTGTGGCAGTTAGCGCGACCCATATTTTATTGAATTAAGTGTGTGCAAAAAAAGGAATTTATCAACTTATATTTCAAAAAAAAAAAACAATCAACTTATATTGTTCTTTCGCCCAAGTTCATGTTTTTTCCACTTGTATTTTCCCATATATATTTAAAACCTAGGGATACTTTAGAGTTAGTGGGAGTAGAAGATTATCGTTAGCTTCAAATGGACTCTCCTTAGCGTTGCATTTTCTTACCCTAGGTATAGCTCTTTCCTAATGGTTTAAGCTATAACCCCTAAGGAACATTGCCAGCATGGCTTTGATATGGTCCCACCCAATAAATACCCCTTTTGTCTGCTAGCGAACCCTAAGGAAACAATGTTCTCCCTTGGGTTGTCAAGTCGGACCGTAGGGAAACTTTATATCCCTAGAGTGTTCACTTTTGGCTCTAGGGAACCATTTCACCCCTAGGGCTATTTGCAGATTCTAGTAGTGATAGATAGTTGTTGCTGATGTTTGATTGCGCTGGATCAACGAGTGACTATAGCTGATTGCCATAAGGGTATTCTTCCTGAAAGATTAGTGTATGACATGTTCAACTTGCTTAAAATCGTGATGTTTGAGAGACCGGAAGGAAATTGCCAGAGAGTTCGTTGAACGATAGGTCGAGAGACTTCAATTATCGCAGTGAATCGACCTTCTTTGGGATCCTGCCGGACAATTGATTATGGGAGATGTTTAGGTTCTTCAATCTAACATGGGAAGTCAATTCATCTAGTAATAAGGGAAGTCGATTCGGTGGCAACGAGATAGCCAAGAGGAGATGGGAAGGGGGTGGTAGCAGCTAGGGTTGCGCCCGAGCCACCCCCTAGGAGAAGCCAGGCGTTCTAAGAGTTAACTTCAAATCAATCACAGTTTGTAAACTATGCTATCATCTACAGAATTTGTACTGCAATGGTCGGTTGTGTCCAGTAGTTGGGTTTAAAGAATGATGTTTGTGCACGAGATGGATTGCGTAAATGGATAGATACGAATAGATAGTCTTCCCCGCCAAGAGAAAAACAGATGGTCACTTTTGTTGAATCTATAGGTGACGGTAGAACATGCACCTATTTAGCCATTAGGCCTCTATTTTTTATGTTATGCAAAACATATTTGAGTAATGTATTTGCCCAGAAGTACTTGAGGAGTTGTTGGTCAACCTACACAATGCAGTGTCCTTCTACTCCTACTTGTTTTACGAAAAAGGTTGTCGGTTCATGGGGGAGCAAGATATATTTCTTGTGGCATTGTCGTCCTCATGACATGCCTCGATCATGCCTTCTAGAATGCACATGGTGTACGCTCATCGACGAGAAGTGTGTTCATGCACTACGAGCTTTGCACTCTTGCATTCGTTGAGGAGGACATTCTATCTCCTTATAGAGACTACAACTCGGCCTGGAATAAAGTTACCTTTAGTGGCTGGTGGTTCTCAGGTGTCTCTCAACTGAAGTGAGGTTGCCGTCGAACATAGACAATTGACTAAGAAATATAGTGTGGTTTCATGAG